>CM066034.1:678443129-679043129 GCA_033557465.1 Ichthyophis bannanicus | reverse complement strand
TTGTGCCATGAATGTGCATTAGTAGAAAAACCTACCTGTACTGGGGCCCTTTTACTAAAGGGGTGCTATAGTGTATCTACAAAACCATAGTGCGTTAGATGCAGCAACACTGTGTTCAGTCGGGCATGAAAAGCATATTCTCGACAGTGAATGTTGTGTACCGTATCCTAGCAAGGGCCACAATTAACATGGGTGCGCTTATTTTCATTTATGGAGATAGCAGAAAGTGCACCTGCGCTGATTTCTTGCCTTGCAGTTGGTGTGGGTGCACTGACTTCAAGTTGCTCACCCCTCCCACTCTCTGCCCCCTCACTCTCTTGGACTCTCAGCATATCATGGACAGTTAGCACTGAAATCCTGCTGCACTGTCATAGCCCCATGTTAACTTTATTGCATTTCCCAGTGCGCCTTTAGTTTGCGCCAGAACCTATGCTAACACCTACAAATGCCCTTTAGTAAAAGAGCCCCACTGTGTGCATACTAGAACTGTCTTAAATATGCAAATCAATTGTGCAGTCATTCATTCGTAGGTATACACCTTTACAAATGATGTCCATGCAGTTTAAATATTTACATGCCCAAACGAGCCAAATATGCGCTTAAGAATGCAGATCTTTATTGAGTTTCTCCCCTTTTTCCACATTTGTAGTTGAATTCCTTTCCATCCCCCTGTCCGTTAATGCAGTGCTACTCAACATTTTTTATCTTGTGGCACATGTTTGAGTTTGTTCAGTCCTTGGGGCACACAAGCCACATTTTGCATGACCCTCACTGCTCAGTCCCTCTCACCAGCAGAAGAAAGAAAAAGAATTATTTTACCTGTGGGTGCCTCATTCTGCTGGATTCAATATCACATCTGAACATATGTGGCAAGCAGGTCATGGAGATGGCAGGGCTCCATGCATTCAAACACCAGACTGAAGTCATCAGAGGAGTCTGCTGTCCTACCAATGGGAGGGAGCGGTGCTAGTCCTAAGCGATCAGTACAGTTTGGTGTGGGGATAAGGGAAGTCCAGTGGACTCTTTCCATGAAAAATTGTAATCTGTTCTCAAACTATACCTAAAAGCACATTTTTTTCAGTTTTGCTACTACAAAATATTTTTGGGTTCAATACAAAAGCTTCAGGGCTTGGGGGTATGTCTTGCCTTTAAGACAATAATTATGGACCAAAGGAAAGTCAGATTAGCTCACACAATCAAACTATTCTCAACATACAAATTCTACGTAGGAGATAGGTTCAAGTCAGAGATACTGCACTGGGTTCCAGAGCCTCCAGCTTACTCCAGGGATTTACAGTTACTACAGCACACATTACAATCGTTAAACAGAATGACAGAAGGTGTGGGGTGGATTAAGAGTACTACATATCTTACCCGATATTAGAAAGAGAAGAATTGGCTCTCAGAACATGTTACACACACCAGCACTAATCACGAAAACCAGCACCACCACCACGAAGAGAGCCTTCTCACTCTATGCTCCACAACTATGGAATTCCATACCTGAGAAACTTCGAACCACAACAGACACAACAATATTCAGGAGAACCCAAAAAACACACATATTCAGAGACGTCCTCTCCAACAACCTCACTCAGTCAGTCACCAGCTCAACTACCCAACCCCTTTCCCCTTCCAACCCAAGTTTACACCCCTCCCTACTCTCACCTTCCCTGACCACCATTACATCTATAATGACCGCCTAAACTGTATAAATAGTTACCTTCAAATTAAATTCCCTATTTAATGTAAAATGTTCTGTTACAATGTAAACCGCTTTGACCATCGGATAAAGTTGTATAGAGACACTGTTGAAGAAAGAAAGAATAAACTAGCTCTTCTTTGCTGTAGCTGCAACAAGCTTACCCTGTTCTCTCTTGATCTCGGTGTCTTGCTTGGGAGGAGATGGAGCTGAAGCAGGAAGCAGGTCACTGTTTTCAGGGGTACTGTCTAACTGAGATGGAGCAAGTGTATCATGAGCCCATGTCTAGCCACATCTCTGACTTGCATGGTCAAGACACACCAAGGACTTTCCCTAGGCACACCAAAATGGTTGTTAAGCACTGTTCTAATGTTCCTTTTGCTGTGAGAAGGGCCTGATAAGAACTTATGCATAGAAAAATGTGTTGCCTTGGCCATTTCTCTTAGTGTGTGGTATTTCAGGTGTTATAAAATCTCTCCATCTGCTGTCAGCATCTACCATGTTCTTAACTGCAAATATTCTAACAACATAAATTTATTTTTTAGATGATTAGTGAAACTATCGTTTTTAACAAGGGGCTCCTGGTTACTGCTTCTAGCCTCACACTTTATGGGCTTCATTTATTTTTTCTAATTAGTTTTCTTTTAAGTATGTTCTTTGGTACTACAATGGGTAGTATCAAAAACAAAATGCATGACTTCATGTTCTTTTCCGAAGTTCAGTAAGCCATCTGATATTTCTCATTGCAGTCTATGCGTACATAATAAATTGTTGGCATAAGTGATTTAATTACTGAGTTTTGCTGTTATTACCTATGTGTAAATAAATGAATTTTAGTATACATGATTTGATAAATTCATAGTTTAACTTAAATTAGTTTTGAAATCATTTAGAAACTAATTCCACCTTCCAGTTACTTATGGTTGATTTCTAGGCTTGTTTAGCCAGGCTTTGAAGAAGTTATTTTTGTCACCCAAGCACAAACACAATCATTTCTTGTTAATAACTCATAATAGACTGATTTATCGAAAACTGGATTCAAAACCACCCCTACCCAAGTCAAGAATTAATAGATAAAAAATGTGGATTGCTTCAAGAGTGGTGGTTAGGGGGCCAATTTTCAAAAAACCTTTTCACTAAGGCATCTAAGTTTAGACATCTAACTTTAAAGACATTTCAATCAGTGTTCCTGACTAAGGGGGTCTTTTACTAAAGAGAGAGAAGGTATTGCACCTAACGCGCCAATAGTTCCAAAAACATTGCATGTTAGGTGCAACAGCACCATGCTAAATGTTGGGATGTGGGCAGCATTTCCCGACAGTTAATGTGGAACCCTCTCTCCTAATGCACACTACATTAGCGTGGGTGCACTGAACTCCACCTACTGAAATGGCGTTCGGGGAACGCAAGCTAATTGAGTGGGATGCACTTAGTGCATGGTGTGTATCCCGTGCTATCTGCTCAGAACTCATCATGCTCCCTTTACACTCTTAACTCACCCACTTGCATTCCTAATGCGGGAATCAACCCGCACTTGCTCAAGGGGCAGACGCACACTGCCAGCTAGTGAAAGACCCCCTAGTAAAAGACCCCCCAGGTTGTTTGAGAGGAAACTTCTCCTAATGCATCTGTCTGCATTTATATACTTATGGAGCCTATTAAAGTGCTTTAGGTTTTTAATGTATATTTTAATGTGTGTTAAGCAGTTAGCATGCATTCAAAAATTGGTAATGCTTAATAAATACCATTAAGGAATGTTAAATCCCTAATTAAACACCTAGGCTCCTATTTACATGCAGCAGCTGCATTTATCTGAATTTGCTGTAGCAAAGCTCATTTAATGCAATAAGTTTTGTAGCAGATAATTCACAATATTTCCATTATCATGCACTAAACTTAGAAAATGGAGGCCCTAATGTGAGATGTTAATGAAAAGAAAGTTGTGAGAAAGGGGTAAGGAGGGCAGCACAATGTTAACTCATGTTCCTGTAATGTTGCTTCCCTCCTCATGCCAACCTCATTCCCTTTAATTTGAAAATATTACTACAGAGCCACTGTGTTGGAATTTTATCATGAATAGGAAAACCTGTTATGGGCCTATTACTGCGGTTTAGTAACAGGCCCCTAATTTAGGTGTCTAGCTTTGAAAATCAATGCTAGGGGGCTTGTTTATAAAGCCGCTACCGCCCGATATCGGAGCCGCGGCCCTATTGAATTCAGTGGGGCCGCGGCTCCGATAACGGGCGGAAGCCGCTACCGCGGCTTTGTAAACAAGCCCTTAGGTGTCCGACTATTTTCTTCATGATAACTTCACCACTGTAGCCACCCACATTTTAGGAATCTAATGAAAATATGTTCCTACATTAAGAATATCAGCTGTAGCCAATTTTCGAAGGGATTAATTTAGGCATCTAAATTGTTCAAAAATTCTCCTCTAGGTATGTTAATATTTATTGCATGGATCTTTTATTCATAGTTATCAGCCTGCTTGGCAGGACCGTACTAAGCTAGAAATGCACCTTGTGTGACTGACAAATCTGGTGCCCCCCTCTGCCCCAGCCACGTGGAGTAACATGTTTCAGCCCAGTGATGATATCAGCACCCCCTTCTCTATTTGCGCTCTGTGAGGCCGCGCCGCTTGCACATTCTTTGGTATGGCCCTTCTGCTTGGCACCAAATGAAGGAAACAAACCATGAAAATCGAGGACAAATAAAATCAGAGATGAAACATTTTTTTGTAAACGACTGATGGGACTGTGTTATGCATTTACACAACAGGAATTTGGGAAGTATTTTGAGATACAAGCTTTTAAGTGAAATTTAAAATATGTATTTTTTTCTTTAAGAAAATACAAATGGGGGTCCATTGGTTAGAAAATAGGACTGCATATGAGGGATGCATATACATTCTAGGATTATATTTAGGGATTAAAAAGGCGATCTACAAAAGGTTGTTAAAAGTACATGCATTTGAGTCATTTACTAATGATTAGTGCTAGCTAACATTGCTAATATGTGTTACCTACCCCAGGGTTTATAGGAATAAAATAGGCACTTGGGCAGGTTTGGATCTGAGATTTGATTACTCATCTTTCTAAATCCGAGTTCAAATTTCAAGGTGAGTTTCCCAAAGTCACAAGGAGCAAATATGATAACAGTTAGTAAATGACCCTCTCCCCCCATCAATAAATTTAATGAGGTGTAAGCTTTCAAGAGCTACAATCCATTTCACTAGTTATACTTGAGTCCATAGGAGATAAGGTAATATTCTCAGGGTCAGAAGCTTGGCTTTGACTCGGATTTCCCTTTTTCCAGTATTCTAATCACAGGGCCACCAGCACACTCTTATAATAATGAATATGGCTTTAATGGCTAATAATATGCATTTTGAAATTTATCAGCTATGAATAATAAAATAATATAATGCATCCATGTTTAGACAAGATTTGATTTTCACCCAGATGCAATGTGTTAGAACAGTGTAAGCTAGTTGCCTCTCTTCCAGTTGTTAGCTATATTGTACTTAGTTCTCATTCTGCTGCCATCTCATTAAAAACGAGTAGAGTTGCTTTTAATTTTAGTTTTTTCTTACACCTTAGGGAATGGCTGACTTTGTCACTAGGAGCTGTCCTCACTTACTGTACAATTTTCATATTTGCAAAGCAAGTTATAACATTTAGTAAAGAAAATATTTGGGCCAGATGCTACATAAATAAAGGCTGCTAGATTAAGGGGAAGCAGGCTATATACTGAATGGCATCAAAGAATTTATCAAGTTCAATAAGGTTTTTCCATGTTTAGTGTGATGTACTTGAACTTGTTAAGTGTCAATTGATAACGCAGGTAAAAGAACAATAGGTTATGCTGAAGATGCTATGGTGGTCATTTTGGAAGCCCTGTTGGACTTTAAATGTCCAAAACTGGGCATAAAGATGTCCAAAGCACAGAGATGTTTCCAGAGGCATTTTAGAAGCCAGCTCTGGGGATGTCCAAGTCTGAATGGTGGGCATGGCGGAAGTGTGGCCAGGGTGTTTCCAGAAACCTGGACGTCCCTGCTTGATCTCAGAAACATCATGGAAGAGACTGCATCATGTCAAAGGTTAGACCTGCTTCAGACATGAACCAGGCATTTGAAAAATGCTTGTTTTGGCTGAGAAACATCCAGAGGGTGTAGAGAAGAAGGCACTCCATCATTCCCAGTACTCAGCACAATATCAACGATAGCAGCAGTGGGCAGGACTGTACCGAGCCCTGTGTGAGCGGTGCAGCCGCACAGGGCGCAAAGAATTAAGGGGCACATTTCGGCTCTCTGCCATTGCCTGCTGCCGCCACTTTAGCAGCGGCAGGCAGCAGCAGAGAGATGAAATGCGCCCCTTAAGTCTTCTCGCCGGCACACTAAGCACGTCTGCTCTCTCCGGGAAGGAGGTCCAGACCTGCTTAGTGTGCCGGCAAGTTGCACATCGGGTGTGTGCCTCTTCTCTCCTGCCCCCATAAAGTGGCTAGATGGAGGTGCGGGAGGGAGGGCGCGGGCCCGATGTGCAACTCGCACGGGGCGCGCGCCCGATGTGCAACTCGCACGGGGCGCGCGCCCGATGTGCAACTCGCACGGGGCGCGCGCCCGATGTGCAACTCGCACGGGGCGCGCGCCCGATGTGCAACTTGCACGGGGTGCTTTTCACCGTCGGTACAGACCTGGCAGTGGGATTTGAACCCTGGCTGCCTTGTTCCTAGCTCACTGCTCTAACCATTAAGCTATTCCTAGACATGCAGGTTCTGAAATATGGTGCTGAGGATGTCTATATAGACGCCCCCACAGACATCCATATCGGGTGCGTCCACGTTTGTGAAATAGTGTCTGTACTTGGATGTACCTGCTTTTTTTTTTCAGATGTTCTACTTTAGACATCCCAGATTGCACTTGGATGTTCCTCCTAAAATTCCCTTTCACATAGGTAGAAAGACCCTAGGTTTCTGTGCTGTCATGTAGGAATTATAGGTTCCATTCCTCGACTTTTTTCATAGTATAGTAAGGTATGTCTTAAAGGACATATCTCCAAATGGGTTGGTTTTGTGCTTACTATGATTGCGATGAACCTCAATTCTAAGCCAGAGTATGGGAAGTATGAACTCAAGTTCTCAAATGTGCAGCTCACATTCGCTGTAGTAGTTCATTGTGCCAATGAGAGCTTCTTTCTGGAGTTCATAGTATAAGCAAATTATCAAGGTATGCTTGGCACCCAGCACGATGGGAAATGGTTTCTGTATCTTTCTTCCCGCATTTTCTTGGCCTTTGACTAACTTTCTTGGTACTTTTCTCTCTCTCCACACAGTTCACGGAATAATCACTTGGCACTGACACTTCTATTGTCAATGTCGTTCTCATATTTTTCTCCTTTACCACTGTATCTGTTTTTCTTGCTTCAAACTTCATATTGGTTAGAATGAGAATATCCCAGATGACTGTAATGTCTTCATTCTTCATAATTCTCTTAGGGCTGTGATTTCAGTGCTTTTCAGGTACCGCTTACAAAATCTTAACTATGAGATTTTAACATTTCTAGTATATTTATTGATCAAGGGGGAAACAAATCCTTCTAGATGGTGATATCCTTTAAAATATAGCAAAATAGATGCTTTTCATGAGCGTTTGAGCCCACAGTGGATGTTTGCTTCTTCTTAATCTGAGGACATGAAGCTTTATGGTCCTATGTCTTTTTATAAGTTATCTCAGCATACTAAGATTGGTTCATTAAGATCCCAAATTTATACAGTATGCATTATGCATTTTTTGTTCTACTTTTCTACAATGCTTTGAAGGATCCTTTGATAGAGTCTAGCAGCATGTTAATTCGTTAAACTGAACTATATCTCCACATGCAATGTGTACATTCAAACTGAGTAAAATATTTGGAATTTCTAACTTGAATAGTGTAGTATTTTAGGTGAAAAATAGTGAATTTCCTTCTCCACTTATTTTTAAAAATTATTTTCTATTGTATTTACAATCGCCTCCATTGGAAAAAAATGTCCATTCTTTCACCACACACTAAATAACGAATTGTTTTCCTCTAAAGCTGATGAAATCTATCACCATTTTGCCAAACTGAATGTTTCCATTTTCTAGTTGTTGCTTTTTGGAGAAAAAAGACTGTTTCTATGATTCCTATACAGCTCACTAATACACGTAAAGTCTAATTACCTCTTTGCTCGGTTTTTGTTTCTTTGTTTTTCTTTTTGATTATCAGTTTCCTCCAGCCCGACTGGCTGCGACTCTTCATTTACAACTAGCCATAATTTTGTCCCCATTTTTAAATCCTCAAGGTACAGATGTGAAAGTGTACATGGGGATTTTAAAATTCAGTCTCCACACATACTTTTCCTTTTACAACTTAACCCAATTTGCGGTGCACAACCTTTTATCCTCAGTGAGGGAGGGGGCAATTTTCACACAAGATTTTTACATTGGAAAACACCTGTCTACATGCATAAAACATTTTCAATGTTACCTTTTCTATGACTAAAGATATTGCTGTGGATTAGCTTTAAAATCACATACAGATGTCCCTTCTTCATATGACACCTATGAAATCAAAATAGCATGTGTACATCATTATTATTGCAGAATTCTTATAGAAACGTACTAGGAGGTACCTGTAAAGAATTCATTTGTGTCCCTGAGCCATACGGTTACCAGAACTATGTTCATTTATTACTACTATTATAATTTGTATAGCGCTACAAGGTGTACACAGTGCTGTACATATACATAAAAAGACAGTCCTTGCTCATCAGAGCTTACAATCTAATCAAGACAGTCAACACAACAACTGGGGATTAGACTAAATCTAGGGGAATGGTAAGGATACACATAGGTGATGAACAGGAGAATAAGGTGATCTGGATCCCAAAGTAGACTTGAAGAGGCACTTCAAAGAAAAGTCAGTCCTTGATACATTCCATGGATTATATCTGAGGACAACTACAGATTTCAGGCAGCTTAAAACTGATGAAACTGGACCCAGGATATCAATGCTTGACCCAGTACAAGCATTGCGGAACCTGTGTCTTTTGGGGAAACTGCTAGGTACGTATGACCTAGATTGGCCACTGTTGGAAACAGGATACTGGGCTTGATGGACCTTGGTCTGACCCAGTATGGCATATCTTATGTTCTTATGTTCTAAATAAGAAATTATCCTCTACATTGGGATAGTTATGACATATTTGAAAGATTTATTTTTCTGGTTCACATCACAGCGGTTAAGAATGACATCAACTTATTCTGCTTTACAATGTTTTACACATTTGTAGATATTGAAGAGCTGTGATTTGATTTATTAAATATAATCTAACATCTTTTTCAACAAAAGCTGTATCAGATATGTATACTGTGGAACAGAGGTGATATGATTGAGATGTAACCGAGGTATCCGGATGCCCATCCCTTGACTACAATTAGCCTTGCCTCCCTATCACCACACCATCCCCCCCCCACTTTAATCTGAGCCCACATTTGCTCCAAGAGCACCCCCCCCTCCCCATCTCTCAACCCCTATCTCCCAGAACAAAACACTCACACACCATAACTTTGGTGAACAATTACTTGGTCACAGCTTTATTCACAATATTGCAAACCGGCCCAACATGGGCCAACTGAACATTCTTAAGTCAAACATTACCCCCCCCCCCTTTTTCCATTTCCGGATGATGCCCCCACCAGCCATATTATAGCAAAGCGGTGCATCATCCACCCCCCCCCCCCATTTCCCTACTGCCCGCCTCGCCATGTTATTAGCAAAGGCCAGCAAGTTGCCTTCCACCGGGCAGAGACCACAACTGTGATGTCTCTCCCAACCTAAAGGGCACTGCCGCTCCCCTGCCAAACGGCATCCGCCTCAAATGCCCCGCCGGGTCGACGAATGCCGGCTTGCTATCCCTACCACCACAACGGCTGAAACAAACGACACAACCTTACCCAGCTGCGACGACCCCCACCCTTTCATTACTGCCATAAAAACGAGGGAGGGTGGGTAGTGGCACCTTTTTGCAGCGGCGATCACGCTGAAAAGAGGGAGATCACACGCCAGCGATCTCCCTCGCACGCTGCTGCTCCGCCCCCCCCCCCCCGACCGGCGCCAGCACCAATCACCCTCTTCCATGCCTCCTACGTAGGTCGCTGGTGTCGGCCTCTGCTCACGTCCGCGCTCCCCCCTGCCCCCCTTCACCGCGCTGCTGCCGCAAGGGCGTACTGGGCCCCGGGAACCCGGTTACAACCCGGCCTCGGGACCCTGTCCTGCGGCGTGGCGGCATTTTAAATACCTCCATGGCATATATGCACAGCAGGAGAGCCTCTTTCAAATGAAAGCAAGCTCTGCTACGAGGGGACATAGGATGAGGTGAAAGGGGATAGATTCAGGAGTAATATGTAGAAATATTTCTTTATGTAAAGAGTGGTAGATGTGTGGAATAGTCTCCCAGTAGAGGTGGTAGAGATGAGGACAGTACCTAAATTAAAAAAAATCATGGAATAAACACACAGGATCTCTAAAAGAAAAAAGGGACTGTTGTAGTGGTTGATATGGAAGGGCAGACTAGATAGGCCATGTGGTCCTTTTCTGCTGTCATTTTTCTATGTTTCTAAATAAAAATACACATGAACATAAAATTTACGAAATTAATAATGCAAAAATACGTTTAAAAAGCCATATCTTATCATTGTGGTGTCTGAGAAATATCAAATCAAATTAAAACCAATTAAGACTTTGGGGTATATTCCTTTAAATATATACTGCCTGCATTCAAAGCCCCGATGTCTGAACTGTGGCAAGAAAACATTTGTCATCATAGACAGAACATTTTTGTGAACTGATTTTGTCCTAATTTATGAAAAAAAAAATGTTTTGCCATTTGTTACTTATGGCCTCTCTTTAGAGAGGCTGCTGTTGGATTGGTTTACAATCATTAGAGCCTATTTATTAAAGAGTGGGAAGCTTTTGCAGCTACTGCCTGTTAATTGCAAAGATTAGTACTAACTTTTGGGGGTATTCACTGCAACATATAGGAAATGTCTATACTGTGTTAACCATAAGGTGTAGCTAACTGTAAGACTCAGTTGCTGCCTAATTGCTATCTGTTCTCCACCCAGTCTCTGCCCCATTCCATGTTAGGAAGTTAATTGAGGAATTGGCACTCATTAACTGCCAAGCTTCCATACTGTTTTTTTTTTATTTTTGTTTTTTTTAGTGCCGTCAAGTTAGTACTGACTCCTGGCGACCCAGCAGCCCCTGGATTTTCTTGGCAATGTATCACCAGAAGTAGATTGCTAAGCCTTTTCTTCTGAGACAATGGAGGGTAAAGTGACTTGCCCAAGGTCACAAGGAGTACCAGTGGGTATCGAACCCTTGATCATCTGGGTACTAGGCAGTTGCTTGAATGTTGTGCATGAGTTGTGCAGGCAAGTCCCCATTTTCAAGGACTTACACACGTGAATGGGCACTTAGACGTGCTTCAGCCAGGTGCTGCTCTGTAATTGCTTATGTAAATTCTCATTGTGTGTAAGTCCCCATGAGGTGTGCATGGGGTGGAGTTTGGGAGGAGCATAGGCGCAGTCTCGATTGATCCACATAAGTTACAGAATACCATGACTTCTCTGCATCGGTGTTGCAAGTTACGCCTGCCCTAGAGCAGGCCCTAGGTTTCAGCACCTCTTTACCCCCTATTTTATAATGTGAAGCTCACGCACACTTTACTTTATGAAGTAAGGCTTAAATGCTTGTATTGCAGCATGTGAAACCTGCGCAGGTTCTTATAAACTTACCCTCCACATGCAGTTTAGTAAATGGACCCCATTATATTCACTGCATCAGAGGGAGTATATTGTTAGATAGAGATCAATATATATTTGAATTGAAACTATAACTTTGGTGGCTCTATAATCATGTTGCTTGGAAATCAGCAGCTGAATTATGAGTTTGCTTTCTGCTGTCACATGATCAGTAGCAATAATAGCATCAGAATCTAAAATCTGGTTTTAGAATTGTTCAGATGAGTTTGTTATGGTAGCCAAGTAAGTTTTAAATAGAAATATAATAAATAAGGTAATGAAAGATTTAAATTACGGTAGTGCACTTGGTGATTTATAAATGTATATTTTCATGTTATGTTAATTAGTCACATGTTTTTGACACACCAAGAAATCAGAGTTTTTAAGAAGAGAAGGCTTTAATTTCTATGACAGGCTGCCAATAATGTATCTTAGACTTTGAGCCCTATTAATCCAGGCTTGCCAAATTCTTTGTCTTAAAACTAGGTGCAGACTGTTATATTTTATAGGCATATCAGTCAGATATGCCTTCACCAGTTGATAAATCTCATAATCTCCAGGAACAAGCAGGAATGAGTCTTCACATATGGGTACGTCGGTACCGACGGAGCCTGCGCGGCAACGCTCCCCAGCGTCCAATCAGAAAGCTTTTGGGAGCATCCCACAGCGCCTGTGTGCTGCCTTCCCGTCTTTCCAACTGTCTCTCCTCAGTTGTTCTTTTTCCGCGGAGCCAGCAGGTCGTGTTCCTGTCACCACAGAAGAATTTCCTTTATTGCTTTTCTGTCGCGTCTGCCTTCTTCAACGCTACACCGGTACCGTCGGTTGTTATTCTTTTCCTTTTTAAAAAAAAACCCAAAAAAACTTTTTTCTATTCTTTTTTTCTTCAGGTGTACTTCAGTTTTGGGCCTTAGGCCCAAAACCCTTTTCCTTAAATATGGAAAAGCCTGCCTCAGGATTTAAGAAGTGCACAAAATGTGGCGGTACTATTTCCGTCACCGACACCCATGACTGGTGTCTAAAGTGTTTAGGCCCTGACCATTCCATTACAGATTGTGTGTCCTGTTCCATGATGTCTAAGAGAGGTCGACAGAACCGAGCTGCCAAGCTCAGTACCCTGTTTCCTTCTGATGCGGCTTCGGTGGCATCGACGTCTTCCAGGGCTGCTTCTTCCTCACATGGATCTCAGGTAACTAAACACAAATCCAGTCCTCGAAGGGCAAATCTCCTGCTAAGCATCGAGATGCCTCCGGCCTTGCCCTCGAGGATTCTGCACCAGAAAAATTACCCCGGCGGGAGGCTTCGGCCTCTAAAGCATCATCATCGGGGTTCCAGGATCATCTCGATGGCGTTGCCTCGACAGATATCCTGGTGCCATGCTCTGGGGTACCGGTGGCTTCCACCGGTACTGACCTCCAGGCATTGGCAGCGTCGATGGATCAGAGGATTCTGTCCATTGAACGCAGTCTGGCGGCTTTCCTTGTGGCATCGATGCCCGTCGTACTGCAACAGACTACTCCGCCGGTACCGGCTCTGGCATCGCCATCGACACCGATCCCGGTACCGGCGGCATCGGTGTCCGCCATGCCATTACCCGGCCCTCTGCAGCCCTCCGGTACCGATACTTCCCAATTCTGATCTCCATCGGTACGGGTATCAGGCTTTGCAAGAGCATCCAGACAGACGATACTTCGATTCCTCTGATGACTCTGAGGATTCTGAAGAATCTGTCGATGCAGGGATGCTTCTTCCACAGGAGGAGTCCTCGCCTAAGCGAAGGATGTCTCCTCCAGAGGACTTGTCTTTTCAAGACTTTATCAGAGAGGTGGCTAGGGGCCTCTCTATTACAGTGGCCCCTGAGTTCATAGGGGTGGTGCTGGATACCACAAAGGCAAGGGCCTATCTTCCCCAGGCCCGGTGCCTTCGCTTGGTGCAGTTAGCTTCTCAAGCAGAGTTCAAGCCCCACTTAACTGCTCAAGAGATGTTACAGATACTAGGCCACATGGCATCCACCGTCCATGTGGTACCATATGCTCGCCTTCACATGAGAGCAGCTCAGTGGACTTTATGCACCCAATGGACCCAGGCATTAGGCTGCCTGTCAGACAAAATAGCAAATACAAGTCGCCTCATTTTGTCCCTCCAGTGGTGGAAGTCCCCTCAAAACCTGTTGCTGGGCTCTCCCTTTCAACAGCCTCTACCCCAGGCAACTCTTAAAACAGATGCTTCTCCAATGGGCTGGGGAGCTCATCTTCAGGACCCTCCACCCAGGGCATCTGGTCCCCACAGGAGACCTGTCTACATATCAGTCTCTTGGAACTCAGAGCAATCTTCCTTGCTCTGCGAGTTTTCCACACCCTGCTCAGCCACAAGACAGTCCTTGTCCACACGGACAATCAAGTAGTCATGTTCTATATAAACAAGCAGGGGGGAACTGGCTCTCTGTCGCTTTGCAACGAAGCTCTGTGACTATGGGCCCTCGCCAGAGAGCATCACATTCATCTTCTGGCAGTCTATCTTCCAGGTGTTCAAAACTCTTGGGCAGACAGACTCAGTCAAGTTCTGCTTCCACATGAGTGGTCCCTACATATGGACCAAGTATCCAAGATTTTTCAAATTTGGGGAACCCCAGAGATAGACCTCTTTGCAAGTCCGTGGAATGCCAAACGTCCCCGGTTCTGTTCCAGAACTCCGGCTCAGGAGGCTCAGGCAAGGGATGCTTTCCTCCTTCATTGGGGTCAAGACTTCCTGTATGCCTTTCCACCCATTCCCCTAATTCCCAAAACCCTGTTCAAGCTTCAGAGAGACAGAGGCCACATGATTCTCATAGCCCCACATTGGCCACGGCAAGTGTGGTACCCTCTGCTTCTCCATCTCTCTCAAGCTCCCTCCCTAGAGTTAGGGTCTGCTCCAGACCTCCTCTCTCAGGAGGACGGAAAGTTATGGCATCCCAGTCCCCAGTCTCTGCATCTCAGGGCTTGGTTGCTGAAGGCCTAGATCTCCAGAATCTCCATTTTTCTCAACAAGTGAAAGATGTTCTTTATGCTTCCAGAAAACCTTTCACTAGACGTTCTTACGCCTTCAAGTGGAAAAGCTTTACCATCTGGTGTTCTGAAAAGGGTCTTAACCCCCGAGCCATACCTCTGGAGTCATTACTGGAGTATCTCCTGCATCTGTCTAATGCAGGCCTTAAGACTAATTCGGTAAGAGTCCATCTGAGTGCTATTGCAGCTTCACTCAAGCCTCTAAATGGACAACCTGTTTCCTTTCATCCACTTGTAGCAAGGTTCATGAGAGGCCTTCTTTTAACAAAGCCTCCCATTAGACCACCACCGGTGGCATGGGACTTAAATTTGGTTCTTGGTCAGCTTATGAAGCCGCCTTTTGAACCTTTAGCTACTACCTCCTTGAAATACCTTTCTTGGAAGGTTATCTTTCTCATTGCAATCACATCAGCACACCGCATTAGTGAATTGCAAGCACTAGTAGCTAATCCACCTTATACAAGGTTCCATCATGACAAGGTGGTCCTTAGGACTAATCCACATTTTATGCCTAAGGTGGTTTTGCCTTTTCACCTCAACCAAGAGGTCTACCTACCTGTCTTTTTTCCAGGACCTCATGCATCAAGTGCAGAGAGGAATCTTCATACCCTGGACTGTAAAAGAGCTCTGGCTTTTTACCTACAGAGGACAAAGCAACATAGAAAGTCTTCTCAACTCTTTGTTGCTTTTGATCCTTCTCATTTGGGACAACCAGTCTCCAAGAGAACCCTTTCCAACTGGATTGCCCAGTGTATTTCTTTCGCCTACCAGAGCAAGAACATTTCTCTGGAGGGCCATATCACAGCTCACAATGTGAGAGCCATGGCAGCCTCAATGGCTCATCTGAACTCTGTGTCTATCGACGACATCTGTCGAGCAGCTACTTGGGCCTCGGTTCATACCTTCACAGCCCATTACTGCTTGGACAAGGATTCCCGCCGGGATGCCTTGTTTGGTCAGACTGTCCTCAAACACCTGTTCCATACTTAATCAACTCCTGCCCACCATCCCTCATGGGATGCCAGAGATCCAGATGAGGAAGTGCAGCCCTGTTCCAGGGGCACAACTCATGTGCTATCTCCCTGGCATCAAAAGCTAGGCAGTCTCCATATGTGAAGACTCATTCCTGCTTGTTCCTGGAGATAGCACAGTTACTTACCTGTAACAGGTGATCTCTGGGAACAGCAGGAATAAGTCTTCACAACCCTCCCACCTCCCCTAAGGAGTTGTCTCTCTCTCTCTCTCTATCTCTTTCCTTTCCCTCTCTCTCTCCCTCTTGTCTCAGCTATAAAACTCAACTGAGGAGAGACAGTTGGAAAGGTGGGAAGGCAGCACGCAGGCGCTGTGGGATGCTCCCAAAAGCTTTCTGATTGGATGCTGGGGAGCGTTCCCGCGCAGGCTCCGTCGGTACCGATGTACCCATATGTGAAGACTTATTCCTGCTGTTCCCAGAGATCACCTGTTACAGGTAAGTAACTGTGCTTTCCAACCTAAGTACCTTACAGAGATTAAGTAGGATTGCCGGGCAAAGTGCAGCTAATATTTGATAGACCTTTTGTTCTGGCATCTGGATGAACATGACCCCATCTGGAATATGACTCTGTTATTAAATCTAGGCTCTTTGATTAATATCCAGAATGTTGTTGATTTTTATAAAAATTACACTACTTTTACTGAAAGCTAGTATTCATTGCATGAAAGATACTCTGACAAAGGTACCTTGATTTGTATTGTCTAGAAAGCACAGTGAATTAAAAATCTCTAGCCTAAAACTATAGGACAAAATGGTAGTGGTAGAATTGGAGAGACAATGAATTTCCTTGCGCTTGGCAGTTGTCAAATAGAAAATCCTAGCCAAAGGAAGAATTGATTCCAAAGGGAGTTTCAAAACAGAAGTTACATAGGAATTAAACAAATCCTTCGGCGAGACAGCTGGAACTCGAGGAAAATTCAACAAGCATATATTTCTCTTCCTGACAGAGTTCTCTAACATTTCAGTCTTCCCATGGATAGCAGCTAAATCTTTCGAAAAAGTACCTGAGAAAGTTACAGCGTCCTCCACTTTAACTTCCAACTGGGTCAACTTAAAAGATAAGCGGGCCACCTCCTGCTTTTGATGATCTGCAGATTGGATCATAGAGGCTAGGGCACTTGGGAGGGCAACAAACTGGGATGAAAAAGAGTGCTCCAAAGCCTATAGTCCTTCCCAAAGGGAAACCAGGGTAACAGTAGTTGGGCAGACAAGAAAGGACTTAACAGGCTTTACCTCCAAAATACCAGTAGAAGTCAAAGAAGAAACACCGAACCCGTCTTCAGATTCCACAACCAAGGCTTCTCTAATTGCAGTTGAACTCTCCACCAAACCAGCTGGCCCCGCAGCCATGAGTGCCTCCGCCGCGGAGCTGCCTGTCACTGCTGGCGTGCCAGCCACAAATCTCTCAACACTGCAGGCTGAGCTGGTCTGTGCTTCCAGGCTGAGCGTAACCTGAATCTCAGAGGGACGCAGCAAGAATCCTTCCGCTCCTGACGCCCCGAGCGAGCTAGGCACCGGAGAATACTCTGCACCAGTGGGCCTCATGAAGGCATCAAGAGGACCCTTAGCCACTGCTGCTGTGGTCTTGGGTAAGTCCCAACATTTGGCCTTCTGCTTGTGCAGCATTTCAAAGGAAAAAGAGATAGGAAATATAACACAGAGACCATCAGCAGCGAACTAACGCATGTCAGCCATCTTGCCTCTATACCATTTCCATGACTTTTTAATTTCGCCAAGAGTCTCTCATCAAAGGCTTTCTGAAAATCCAGATGCACTATATTGACCGGCTCACCTTTGTCTATCTGTTTATTCACACCTTCAAAAAATATAACAAATTAGAAAGACAAGAGCTTCCTTGGCTAAATCCATGATGGCTTTCTCCCATTAAACCATGGCTATCTACATATTCAGTAATGTTGTTTTTTTATAATAGTTTCTACCATTTTTCCCAGTACCGATGTCAGGCTCATTGACTTGTAGTTTCCCGGATCACCCCTGGAACCCTTTTTAAAAATTGGCATTACATTGGCCATTTGCCAATCTTTATCTTACAGATGATTTTAATGATAGTTCACAGATTACTAATAGTAGGTCTGCAATCTCATATTTCAGTTCTTTCAAAACCCTGGCTGTATACCATCCTGTCCAGGTGATATGCTACTGTTTAGTTTATCAAATGGTTGTAATATATCTTCCCAGTTTATCGATATTTTTTTCAATTCTTCTGACGCATCACCTTTAAACGCCATTTCAGTCATGGATAAGTTCTCTACATCATCTTCAGTAAAGACCGAAGCAAAGATTTCATTCAGTCTCTCTGCTATGGCCTTGTCCCCTTTTAGTGCCCCTTTTATCCCTCTATCAACCAATGGTCCAACTGACTCACAGATTTTTTACTATGAATGTACTTGAAAACGTCTTTATTATGCATTTTTGCTTCCACAGCAAGATTCTTCTCAAATTCTCTCTTTGCCTGCCTTATCAATGCCTTGCATCTAACTTGCCAGTTTCCAGTTTGGGTGATTTGGCTCCTTTTTCCATTGCCTGAAAAATGCTTTTTTGGCTACAACAGCTTTTGTGACCTCACCTTTAAACCATGCTGTCAGTTTTTTGGACTTCCTTCCACCTTTCTTAAAGCATGGAATACAGCTGGTCTGGGCTTTAGTATTTTTAATGTACATTCTTGATGTAAATCTTTAACCTTTGCAGCTGCTCCTTTTGGTTTTTTCTTAACTATCTTCTCATTGTATCATAGTCTCCCTTTTGAAATTTAAAAGGCACACTATGGTTTTCCTTGCCATCCTTCCGCCATTTATGAAATCAAATGGGATCATGCTATGATCACTGTTGCCAAGTGGCCCCTACCCTCTTATCTCGCACCAGATCTTGTGTACCACTAAGGACTAGGTCCAAAATGGTTCCCCTCTTGTCAGTTCCTGAACCAGCTGCACCAAGGAGTCATTTACTTCATCTACAAACTTTGAGCCTGCATTAACCAGAATTTGAGCTTAAGGACGGCCCAGTGTGCCCCTGTTAACTCCGGGGACATCCCCCCCTGCAGGTGCCTCCAACTCCTGCAGCTCTGGCCCCCCTTTTCCCCATCACCTGACCCATGGTGGCCTGCCAAGAGGCGGCGGGGACCCCCCCTGAACCCAGCCCCAGCCCTAGCCCTGGGGAGGATCCCAAGGCCCAATTGCTGGTTTTGAGCTGCTTATTCCAACTTTCAGATGTAATGAGCAGCACATCCCCATGGGCCCGGAATGACATACAGCTGTGACCTGAATTGGCCCTGTACATCCTGTCGGGCTGGCCCACCCCCAATCCGCCCTGATCGTGCCCTCTCCCGCCCCCTGCTGGTTCTCCCTGTCCTGATGCTCAGGATATATGGGGGGAGCTGGAGGGGGCATCAAGCCCGGATGGCTTGTGGGTCTGCATGTCCCACCAGGACATGCAGCCCTACAACCTGTGTCCCAGAATTGGGCCTTTTATCTCCCTAGCATGTCCTGCTGTGATACTGAGCCAGTCGATACTGGGGTAATTGAAATCACCCATTATTATTACTATATTGTAACTTTTGTTAGTTTCCCTGATTTTTTTTTTTTAGCATTTCATCATCCATTTTTTCACTTTGGCCAGGTGCTCAGTAGTACACCTCCACTGCCTTCCCCTTCCCCTAACTCATCCACGTCTTCTGCAGCTGTTGTTGGGGCATTTACCTGAATAATAGCTGTGTTAATGGACATTCCCTGTGGACAAATTGCATTGTATTTCATTACAGTTCTTGCAAGTTTCTTCTTAATTATAAATGCAACACCATTTCTTCTTTATCTTTCATTTTCAGCATTGCATACCATGTGATGATCAGATGAAAAGTTCCTGATGCCATTCTATTTCAGTTCAGTGACACCCAGCAGATCAACTTGCACATGTTCCATTTCATTCTTGACCACCTCCAACTTCCCTTAGTTCATGCTTCGTTTGTTCCATGTCCCAATATGTAAGACATCTTTTCAGCTTCTGACTCTAATTTCATGCGCAGCTACATCAGTAGTCAGATGTCTCGAGGGCTTTGATCTAAGCATATCATAAATGCTGGTTGAAAAGTCTTCAGCTCATCTCCAGTAGCTAGTTGAGTGCCTTCCGACCTGAGGGTCTCATCTTCCAACACTATAGTGCAATTTGTATTGTTGTGACTGGGCTGAAAATATGTCTAATAACTCTGATACTGTCTACGTAGTTGAGGCGCTGAGGGTTCGTTTCCTGTAAAGTTGACCTATTGCCCTTGATTTTTGAATGTTTTTCAGTTTGTTTCATACATTTGTTTTAATTAAAAAAAAAATTATATTAAAACTTTTTTAAAGTGTGTTAATCAACTTTACATGCGTTCATTTGAGTTAGCGTGCACTCGGGCATATTTACCAAAGATTAATATGCAGTAAAGTCTGTTAGAATGTGCTGAATGCCATCACAATCCATTTTATTCATATTCCCAAAAGGGCACTTAGTGCCTTAGAATGCATTAACTTAGTAAATATGCCCCTAAATTTGTTAAGGCACATTAATGAACTGAATGCAAACTGACAAATTAAACAACCCTAGCATCAGCAATTTTTATGGTACACCACTAAAGTAGGAAGACACTTATACTCTTGTTGTGATTTGCCGAGGTTACAATAGGTCACCAAAAGTATTAATATAGAGGGGGAGATGCATGCATGTAAAGTGAGCAGTGGGCTTGGGGTGGGAAGGGATTTTGCCTTTTTTAAATGGGCTTGCTTCTTTATATTATGGAAAATGTGTCTGGCTCGCTCTTTGTTTGTGTAGTTGAACTGTGCATGTCTAGATGTTCAATAAACATTAGCATTAAAAAAAAAATAGATCAATGGTTCCCACCAAGGTCCGGATTTAAGCATAGGCAATCTTGGCAACTGCATCTGGTACCAAATTTTGATAAGTGCCATAATGTAGCCTCTGCCTTTATTGGAACCTGCCTTGTTTAGTTTTAAGTGCCAGTGCATAGCAGCAGTAACATCTGCACATTGAAACTTGAGGCTGTCTGTCCTCTTGCTAAGATAAGTCCTGCTGTGCATGCGACCCCCCAGGTTTCTCCATTACCATGAAAACCAGTGCTAGAGGTTGAGCACAACTGGGCCTTGCAAAAAAATGAAAGCAGACAGGCTCGAGTTTCACTTTGCAGATGTTGCTAGTGCTTTGAGAGCATATGAAAAAAGGAGGTGAAGGAAGGATTTGTGCTATGACAATTGGTGGGAAGGCCGATTCCCCTCTCCCCTTGCCTATGGGTGCCCAAAATGTAAATCTGACTCTGTTCCCAGCATGTGGTCTGTGGATCCCTGGGGGGGGGGGGGGTCTGTGAGGTCATTATGGGTGGGGGAGGGGGCTACAGGACACAGAAAAGAAAAAGAAAAGAGGCTGGGTGAGGATTGGTTGGGAGTAAGAGAGAGACTAGAGCAGGGGTGGGCAAACGTTTTGATTCGAGGGCCGCAATGGGTTCATATATTGGACCCGGGGGCCGGACCAAGAGTAGATGGACGGTGTGTATGTGTGAATTAATATAAATTAAATTTAAATTTGTAACATGGGCTAACTAATGTACTGTTCTAACTAGATTGTAAGCTCCTGCTATAGACCAATGGGAGCCTTTCCTTTTCTTTATATACGGTAATTCCCCCTTGTCCAGGGCACAACTTGTATCTAAGGGACCACATGCAAGTGGTCTGTCTTTAGCAATCATTTTGTAAAATACCTAGGAAGTTGTATGTGTCCCAAACTGCACTTCTCATTTCCTACCTATATGCCCTATACAAAATTAGGCTTACATTTAGAGGCATGTTTACTGAAAGAATACCTCTGCCTGCGCTACTCCTGACCAGGTAGCAAAAGTTAATCTCATCTCTTTGACTTCAGTTCTCTGTATTCAATAAGGAAGCACACATACACAGAGACTTATGTATATAAAACAGAACGACTTAAGCTTAAGTGAGAGACTCACAGCTCTGCAAATTTGAGCAGTTCCCAGTAAATCTCTACCTGAGCTAGGCCAGTATACCTTAATTTATTAAGATAAACTGCTAAATGGTACAAATTCAGTTCTCCTGCCCCATCACTAGAGAAAAATGGCAGTACTGAATACGAGAAACATATATACACATGCACTGGGAAAAACAGTATATCCTTTATACAATATTTTGCTATTATTTAAAAAAATGCATAGCAAAACACAACCAAACATTGAATGCAACATAACTGATATGAAAAAGAACTGACATCCTTCACAATTTATTTCTTGATATGCAAGAAAAAAAACGTTCTGGTGTTCCACCAATATATTTAACCAAATCTGTGGTACTAATGATTAGAACGAGGGCAAATTTTTTACCTCATTTCTTTTTACTAAATATCTGTATTTATATTCGGTTACAGAAGGAAATGCTTGTCTTTTTGTCTATGGTTGTACCCTCTTGTGACACAGGAATCCCCCATTCCAACCTTTAATTCCCATTCCAAGATTCATAAATACTGCACCTGCAATCGTCTCCATTCTCTGCAGGCACACTCCATAGGTGTCCTCGATGCCGCCTGTATGCCGGGCTCTCCTCTAGCTCAGAGAAGCTTTCTTGACTTCTATGAGCATGTGTGCTTCATTCCTGCCTGAAAAAAAACCATCTCTCGGGTATTTTCCTGACCGCGAGCAGATTGCCACAGTTTTTCTGTCTTGTGTCGAGTCTCTGTTTCGCGGGGGGTTTTTCTGTCAGCTACTCCCAGAGGTTTTCTACTCCTTCACTTTAATTTGTTTTCATTTCTTCCGTTCCATCAGGAAATTGTCCTGGGGCCCTCACTCCCCTCCCCTCATGCTCTCTCAGCAGAAAAAAAAAAAGAGGGGACAACAAAATAATCAAAGTGGAAAAGCACCAACCGCCAGAATGCAGTTGCTGTTGACCTCAGCAACAGTTCTCCGCGGGCCGGATTAAAAGGTCCGCCGGGCCGTAGTTTGCCCATTCCTGGACTAGAGGGAAGTGATTTGGGGCGGGACAGAGCAAGAGAATGAAACTGCTAGGCCTGGCTGGAGAAAGTGGAGAAAGAGAGGGAGACTGGTGGAGACAGGCTTGGTGCTGACGGGTGAGTGTCGGGGAGGGGTCCCTGAATGTTTTGTAAGTCAAAAAGGAATCCACACTAACAGAAAGGCTAGTGATCACTGGAATATAAATAAATATAATCATTCTTCAAGAATATAACAGGAGCAGCATGAGTCTTCCATAGTTATTTTCATCCTTGGCAATAATAAATGTAATGACCTAAGTGCACACGACAGGGGTAAATCTCCAGGCTCTCAAGGCCCTATCTCAGTGGGGCATCTTTTTACTTCTCTGAGTCACAGTCCCTTTTACCCCAAATCAGGCACTCCACAAAGTCCAATATCCAGGCCATCTTTGGAATCAAAACCCAATTTATTGAAATCTTAATTCAGATTATAAAATCAAAACAGCTGGAATAATGACAAAACAAAATCTTCTAGGAGGAAATCATAGTCATATAATTCCAAATCTTCTCTTTCTCTTCACTCGCCGTAAGTTTCAGCCAGTATTTAGTCTCCCTTGTAATCAAATTCCTTGTTTTTAATTGCTGCTTCTTATTGCTACTTGTTTCCCTTCCCTTGTTCAATGGATCTGTGATGGAATCACTTGGCTTCTAGATCCATTCTCCCCAGCTAGCCACGCAAAGTCTATCCTCCTCTCACTATAGCATCCAGACACTTCTCCCTGAGTCCTGGCTGTTCTTTCAGCAGAGATAGATGTTGAAACTGAAAGAAAACTTCCTGGGAGTGATTTGCACACAAAAAGAGTCATGCATTTTAAGGTGATTTCTATACTTTTTTCCACAGTTTTTGGATCTTTTCTTGTTTGGTTTTACACATTTATTTTATGTATTATATATTTAATTGAACTTGAAATAGACAGACTCCCAACATGTAGGTACACTTAGACATCGTTCAGAGCCACTTCAGGTGAAAAACCACCAAGAAGTTTACAATTGTATTTATATATGCACACCCCCAACTTCCCTCCCCTGCTTTATTCACAGATGACAATCATACCAATTATCCCTTCACATCCAACTCCCCAGCAGAGATCCCATTCCACTCAACTCCCACCATCTAACAACCCAAGTAGCTCCTATACAAGGGGTAAAACTCTTACAAATATCCTCATCCCCCCCTTAGTTCCCCTCCCCCCTCCCCCCACCCAACCCACACATACTATATTGATGATACAGCCTCTACTTCATACACCTCTCCATGCATGTATACTGCCAATCATCACAGATTTAGATTTCAGTAAAGCCTTTGACACTGTTCCTCACAGGCGACTTATAAACAAACTGAGCACCCTAGGGATGGACCCTAAAGTTACTGCTTGGGTTAGAAATTGGTTGGGTGGGAGGCGACAAAGAGTACAAGTAAATGGAGCTCACTCTGAGGAGAAGGATGTTATCAGTGGTGTGCCCCAGGGATCTGTCCTTGGTCCGATTATTTTTAACATCTTTGTTAGTGATATAGCGGAAGGGCTTTCAGGTAAGGTTTGCCTCTTTGCGGATGATACCAAAATCTGCAATAGAGTAGACACCCAGGAAGGGGTAGATAACATGAGGAGGGATCTAGCTAAGCTTGAAGAATGGTCTAGAATTTGGCAGCTGGGATTTAATGCTAAAAAATGTAAGGTCTGATACAGGACTGGGGGAGTGGCTTACCTAAATGGTGGCGTGAGCGGTTGAGCTGACTATGCCTAAACGAAAAGGCTGGCCGAAGGCTCCTCCCGCAGAGTCTGTGCCTGCTAATTCCGCTCGACCAATGGATCGGTATGTGCAGCTGACGGAGCAGAAGAGAGGGGAGATTCAAGCGGGCGCTGTAGCACCGGTTGAGGTGGATCCGGAGCTACTTGCCCTGGATGTGTCTCTCTCCCCGAATGAGCGTGTGCCCCCTCCACATGTTAATCCTCCAGAGACTCCTCCTGTGAGAGGAGAGGCGGCCCAACCGGGAAGTGGTAGTGCTGCCTCTTGTGTGCGGGCTTCGCTCGAGGAGAGCCCTGGAGTCCAGTCCTCGGTTGTGAGGCCTGTGGAAGAGGAGGTTGCAGATCGTCACCGAGTTGTGGGAGCAGACGTGCAGAAACCCCCTTTGTTGGCTGAAATATCTAAAGGTACTCTTCTGAAACGCCCGAAGGTGATTTCTTTGGAGACGATTTGGGAGGCGATTTTGCAGTTATCTTCTGTTGTGTGTCAACATGTGGATTTGGAAACTTCACGTTTGGAAAAGTTGGAGACTCTGTCTGTTGGAATGCAGGCTGAATTAGCTGACGTTCGTGTGAAGATTCAGGCTAGAGAACAGAATGTGACTCAGGTTTCTGTATTATCTGAATCTATTATCAAAGACAATTTAGCCATGAGAATGAAATTGGAAAATTTGGAAAATGTTGTGAGGGCCTCTAATATTCGATTGTTAAATTTTCCTGTGGTCTTGGGGGTTTCCCCGTTTGAATTATTTAAACAATATATACATGAAACCTTAGGAGTACCATCTGACTTGACTCCTCTGGTTGTGAAAGCCTATTTTTTGCCTTTGGGTAAGAAAGAGGGTAAGAGGTCTGAAGGTCCTTTGGGAATGGATATCTTAGATGTATCTGCTTTGTTGCAATCACCTAAAGAAGCAGAATTGAAGGTATCTACTATGTTAGTCACCTTTGCTATACCATCAGATAGAGATTGGATTTTAAAGTTATATTTTTAGAAGCGTTCAGTGCTGTTTATGGGTAGAAAGATTGTTATATTTCCTGACGTCTCAAGAGAGATCCAGAAAAGGCGTAGAGCTTTTTTGTTGTTAAGACATGCTATTGTTCAGATGGGTGCCTCATTCCTACTGTGATTTCCCTGTAAATGTATTATTTACTTTAATGAGCACAAATATGTATTTTTTCAACCAGAGGAGTTATCAGCATTTGTTAGCTCTCACATTGTGATATCATCTCCTCAGTGACTTAGTCTCATCATTGTTAGGATACCTGTCCTCCGCCTCCATTTTTTAGATTTATATGCTGTTTTCTTGTTATCTGAGTTGGAGGATTCACCTGTCCTCGTCATCTCTAATATTTGTCTTCCCCCTACTGGTTTGTGGGCTAATTATACTCTTGTGCTGTATTGTAGTGGTAATCATTTTTCCTTTAACTCTTGTGGTGCAAGTAGTTGTTTTCTGTACAAGCGTTTTTTTTTGCTTGATTATTATTGTAAAATTGCATAAATAAAATTTTTTTAAAAAAATGTAAGGTCATGCATTTGGGCTGCAGCAATCCAAGGGAGCAATATAGTATAGGGGGTGAAGTACTTTTGTCCACTAAAGAAGAGCGGGACCTAGGCGTGGTTGTGTCTGATGATCTTAAAGTAGCTAAACAGGTAGAAAAGGCGACGGCAAAAGCTAGAAGGATGCTTGGGTGCATACGGAGAGGAATGGCTAGCAGAAAAAAGGAGGTGATAATGCCTCTGTATAAGTCTTTGGTGCGACCTCATTTGGAGTATAGTGTGCAATTCTGGAGACCGCACCTTCAAAAGGATGTGAACAGGATGGAGTCGGTGCAGAGGGTGGCTACTAAAATGATTAGTGGTCTTCATTATAAAGCATATGAGGACGGACTGAAGGATCTTAATATGTACAGTACACCTTAGAGGAAAAGCGGGATAGAGGTGATATGATTGAGATGTTTAAATACCTCCGTGGCATAAATGTTCAGGGAGAGAGCCTCTTGCAATTGAAAGCAAGTTCTGCTATGAGGGGACATGGGATGAGGGTGAAGGGAGATAGATTCAGGAGTGATATGCGGAAATATTTCTTTACGGAAAGAGTAGTGGATCTGTGGAATAGTCTCCCAGTGGAGGTGGTAGAGATGAGGACAGTAACTGAATTCAAAAAAGCATGGGACAAACACAGAGGCTCTCTAAAGGTAAAAAGGGGACTGTTGTAGTTGTTATGGAAGGACAAGACTAGATAGGCCATGCGGTCTTTTTCTGTCGTCATATTTCTATGTTTCTATGTTAAGCACCACAGGTCCTACAAACAGCTCATTTCGCATCTGTAGGGCCAAGGTCCATATGTACTCCCCCCATAATGCCAAAAACCTTTTCTCCTCCTGCATATTCCCACGTGATGCCAACCGTTCCATCAACATTAACCCATGAAAGCAACTGTGCCACTCCCAGAAGGAGGAGGATGCCCATGATCTCGCCAATGTCTTAGGATTGGCTGCTTGTCAAACAAGCAAGCCTTCTGGACCAATAACCATGCCTCCCATCATCTAGCCACCTACTCTTTGAGATCATTGAATAGAATGAGCTCATCTGTCAATACCACCTCCCATCCAATTAGACTAGTTAAATAGGACTGCAAGCGTTTCCAATAGATCTGAATCTTACCACACTTCCACTACATAGGACCCAGGCTCAAAAGAGGGTGGGAGCACCGTGGGCAGCAGCCAGCTTCTGCCACTCCCACTCTCAATGCCCTCACTGGAGAAAAGTGGGTCCGACATACCACCTTGTACTGGAGCTACCATAGCTACACACTCTAGATCAAACTTGGAATGCACGAAATAAACCTCAGTATACATCCTTGTTCAAGCAAGATCCCCAATTCCACTACCTACCGGTCCTCCAACTCTGAATAGTCTCTATTAGGAAACCACTCTCCCAATTTCCGATGATAGAGTGGCTATGTGTATTTCACTTTATCCTCAAACTCAAAAAAACTGTACAACCCACTCTAAGCGCTCTGAAGACAATGAGGCCCATGGTAATGAACAGACATAATGCTTTAACTGCGAATAAGCAAAGAAATGCTAAAAGGACATCATGGCCCTTGCACATCCACAAACTGCCTAATTTATTTATTTAAATTCTCTTATATACCGCACTATTCAGCATCAGCGCGGTTCACATAGAACAAAAAATCTCAGTACAGTCAACATGCATGAGTTTACAGATAACAAGGGAAGGAACTTGGATAACAAGGGTAACTATCTACAATCTATTTACAAGGAAAACATTACTGTATAGGTATCAGTTACAAGGAGCAGTTACTATGAACATAATCTAATCTAATCAGGCGCAATGCCCGTTGTTCCACACAGCTGAAACAGGCTCACATCCATCCCTGGCACATAGATATTGCGAAATGCCCCTGAGCAGCCTAATCAAAAGACGTCTTCTAAGATGCTCCGGCAGTTCCTTAGAGTTGGCATGTAATACTGCAAGTAAATGATACGAATACAAAAAGACCTCTTCAAACTTTCTGGGAGTGAACACCGAGGTATAACCCAACCAGTCCCTTAGGTGGTGCAGATAACATGCCACATTATACAAATTAAGAGCCAGAAGACCAATCCCCTCCTTCTTCCAATCACGCTGCAGTCTATTTATTTATTTAACAGGTTTTATATACCGCTTTATCATTTCATTCAAAGCAGTTTACATTGAAACTTAGGGGTATGTTTACTAAAGCGTCTTAACGTCGCAGCGGTGAAAGACTAAGGGACATGCAATGAAGCTACAGGGTAAACTATTTAAGACAAATAAGAGAAAATATTTTTTCACTCAACGTGTAATCAAATTCTGAAATCTGTTACCGGAGGATGTAGTAAGAGCTGTTAGTGTAGCTGGGTTTAAAAAAGGTTTGGACAAGTTCCTGGAGGAAAGGTCCATAAACCATTATTAAAAAGGGACCCAGAATATCAATGCTTAACCCAATACAAGCATTGTGGAACCTGTGTCTTTTGGGGATAATGCTAGGTACACATGACCTAGATTGGCCACTGTTGGAAACAGGATACTGGGCTTGATGGACCTTGGTCTGACCCAGTATGGCATATCTTATTTTCGTATGTTCTTATTATCACGTGATAAGTGACGTTATCGCGCGCTAATGTAACATTATCGCGTGATAACGTCACTTAGCGCGCAATAACGCAGCTGCGGCGTTAAGGCACACTAACGCTGTGAAATCCGGCTCTGAAGGGTGGAGTAAGGCTTCCCAGAGGGCGGAGAGAAGGGATCAATGGGCGGAGAGTGGGAGGGGAGAGGCTCCAGGCACACTAACGCTGTGAAATCCGGGTCTGAACACTAACGCCAGTGAAACCCTCACGTTAAGGCACATTTGCAGGAAAGAGAAACCATTTCAGTCAGCAATGTACAGCAAAGCCAGGGAAACCCAAAAACGTGATAGTAGTGATACATGTGCACGGAACAAAAAGGCAAATAAACACAGAAAATTACCTGAACTACATTTAAAATCCCAATAACCAAGCTGGCCAAAAGTGATATTAATGATAAACATAAAGCAACACCACTGACAAAGCTAAAAAAATAAGATATCATGTTTGGAAGGGTCTATTCTCTGTCCCCCTACAAAGTGAATGATCCCACATTGAAATAGCGTTGATCAGGGTTTCTGTCATTTAGATTGGGCAGGTTTTTATGGTGTGCACATGTGCAGCAACAGCAAAGTGGGCACGTAGGCAAGGGCAACTGTAGTGATGCTGTAAATGGGATACAGGGAGCTGCAGGTGGCACATGCTGTGGTCCAGCTGGGGCACAGTGCGTGTTAGGCAGATGCCTAGGTGGCACATAGGAATGCCTAAACTGTAAAGCAGCAAGACAGCAACTGACGAGGGTCCAACATGGGCACGAGTTTGTGTCCCACAGTGTCACAGGGGAGATTACCCAACAGGTACCCCCAAGGGCACATAACATTGGCAGGCGGTGCAGGGGGAGAAGCGCGCATGTCCATGTAGGCACCCCTACCCGAACCCACACCATAGGCAGCTGCCTACTTGCATACTGGAAGGCCTGGGACTGCGTACCACCAGCACCACCGGCATAATGGCATGGCAGCATGGTGGCGGAGGGGTGCTGGTGGTGGAAGGGGCAGTGGCATCTGCCCACAGCAGACCATGGCCTATCCCCGTTTAGGTGGGTGCCGTGCAATGCAACAGACAGGGTCTGTCTGACGAACAGTCATGGCATCCCCAGGGAATGAACTGTCCCTGTGGCAACAGTGTGGTGCAGTACACACAGCCAGTATGTTCAGGAGCAGTAGGTCACAAGTTCAAGTCCCAGCTGTGGCTCCTGCCAACCCTTTCCCCATATTTTACCCAGTACTAAACCGTGGTAATAAAGACAGAACCTTTATTGCAGATAAAATAAACATGCCTGAAACGCCTATATTTTACCCTGCAGAGCACAGACACCATAAACATGTGCAATCCCTATAGCAGAGTTTCCCAACTGCAGTCCTGGAGGGCCAAACACCATTGAGGTTTCATGCTGTCCCTAATAAATATGCATGTGCTGCATTAGTATGCACCGCCCCCATTGTATGCAAATGTATCTCATGCATATGCATATTCATTAGGGACAGCATGAAAACCTGAACAGTGTTTGCTCCACCAGGACCGGAGTTGGGAACCTCTGCCCTAGAGCAGCGGCCAACAGGGGCATAAACACCCACACCCACAGGCTCCACTATCCAAAGCCTCATGGAGAGTCAGGCTGTTGGGCCCTGCGCGCAGCAGCAGCATCTCCCAATACTAGTACTTGCATACCTTAGCAATGCCGCCCTAAAATTGGGAATACGTTACACATATATCAAAAGGTTGCTATGATTAATGGCAGATATCAATTCCTACGTTAAGCACAATTTGCTGATAGAGCTGCATCATAGCAACCTTTCTGATGTCTGTGGAGTGTGTTTCAGTTTTGGTTTCTGACAGTGTTTACCACCCCGGGGAGTGATCCCTACAGTATATTGTGTACCATAGCCATGCCTGCACTGTGCCCAGGACTGGTGTGGTGGCCAGGGCTGCCAAAAGCCTCTATATTTGCACAATGCTGGCATAGGTGTGGGAGTGTGTGTCTGTCTATCCAGTGTGTTGTGGCTTCCTACACCTTACCCAGCCCACACTGCTTGCACTGTTTCCAGTGTTAGCCTGCCAATGTGCATAATGAGGAGCAAGGTACTGTGGGTATGGCCCAGACAGGGTGGCCTGGGCAGGATGCATCTGCACAGGGCATAGTGCAATGGCTGGGACATTGTAGTGCCCGGCCACCACCTGCATGGACAGGGTGGCCACAGAATGTCCTCCTGGGAGGTCACTCTCACCCTGACTGAGCAGTGACCATGGCATAGCTAGGTTCCCCCATAGTGCTATATAGTATTTCTCTCAAGTGATATTTATGGGTTTTCTTTTCTGGGGCCCAATCACTGACTTATCTGCTTGGTGTGTTTGCTCACATCCCAGTTTTGGGTGCACGCATCTCCTCCAGGAACATGCACTATGGACTAGCTAGCAGACTGTCTGCAGTTAGTATGTGTATGGCTGGACCACCTTGCAGGGTGCAGCGGCTGGAGACGCACTGTGCTCACTGCTGGAGAATGTCAGATAGTGGTGGGGGGCAGCTGAGCATTTCCAGGCTTACTGTCTGTCTTCCATTGCCTTATGGATGTGTACAGATCTGCATTGACTGCCCTGTAGGATGCCTGTTCCCCAGCAGGACTGGGGTTGATGGTCCCTTCTACTGCCACCATTGCAGGGATGTAGAATGTGGATCTGTTGGTGGGAGATCCTTTCCCCCACCCTGAGCCCCAGAGGGCAGGTTGGGTGGTGCTACATAATCCACCTATGGGTCCAAACACCCCCCTTCACTTAAATCATGTGACCATGGCACCCACACAGGATATGCACTCTTCTGGGTGCATCATAGTCCACAAGGGCTAGACGTGACTGGAAAATACGGATGGACATAGGTGTATATAGGTGTGTCTGCAAGGACTACCTATCACACACACTGGCACTGATGGCGACCTGCAGCATAGCCTATCTCAGCTAAGCCAGGTGCTGCGGACCCCACCTCACCCTCAGGGTGAGCACAGTACCCCCCACAATGTGACGGTCTGTAGCTACTCTGTGCCAGTAACACACATGGTCAGTTCCCCCTACCAGGCCGAGGTGCTGTGGGGGTGCATACCCCATCTTGTGATCATCTGTAGACTGCTGATCTGCATGTGCAGTGCATCATGGGTACTGGTGGGTTAACCCTATCCTGGTAACCACAGCAGACAGTTTGTGTGGTGACCTGCAGTCCTTCTGTAGCCAGCCAGGGGTTTGTTAGTAGCTATGGAGATGTAGCCCACTGGTTACTTTACTGACTGTGGAGGCAGATCCCACAGTGGTGTTATTTGATAGGGCTGTCTGAGGCATTTCCTTTTTTAATTTAAATTAGTGCTGCCAGCAAACACATCCTCACAGTGCTGTAACCTTAAGGTGCTTCATAAGGCGCCCTGTAAAGCGCCCTATAAAGCGCCCTATAAGGCGCCCTATAAAGCGCCCTATAGGGAACATTATAAGGTGCCTTGGCGGACAGTGCACTTTCTAATGTGCCCTTTGGAGTGCCTTGTGCAGCACCTTAGGTTACGGCACTGTGAGGGTGTGTTTGCTGGCAGCACTAATTTAAATTAAAAAAGAAACTGCCTCAGACAGCACTGATTTAAAGTAAAGGGTAATGCCTCAGACAGCCTTACTCATTAAGCCCACTAGGGGATCAAACTCATGACCCCTGTTTCATCAGTCAATGTATTAACCATTGTGCTACACCTCTGTTGCTATGTTTGCAGGTCAGCGCGCCTAATGAAGGCTAACGCGCGTTAACGTGCCACGGCTCCCTCTATCGCGTGATAATGGACTTTATCGCGCGATAACCTGAAATGCTACCTTAAGACCGGAATGCCCACTCCTTTTATGGCATTCTTCACATTATCGCTGGAGCTAACGCCGGTAACATTAAGACGCTTTAGTAAACATACCCCTTAAACTTGGTAATGTACATTAAACAGGAACATTGATAACTTGGATTTTTCTATCCAGTGTGCCATGCACACCATCCTGCCTTGCCACAGAAATTTACGGACTTCAGTCTCAATCGTATCTCTCTTTTTTTATAACCAAATTGGAAACATCTGAAGCACATGTAAACTCTTCGGGAAAAGAGTCATGCAAAATGCTGCCACTCTCCCCAGCATAGGCAGAGGCAATGGTCTCCAATCCCTCATCTTGGTCCGCAAAAATCCCAGCAAAGAATTGTAGTTCAAGGAATATAGTCGACGCGGATCCCCCAGAAGCTGAATAGGTGAAGGCATTCCCCGCCCACCGTAAATTTTCAACCTATTATTCACAATGACGCCTAAATCCTTTTCCTTGGTGGTGGTTTCTAATGTTGAGCCTTGCATTGTGTAACCTTAGTTTAGATTGTTCTTTCCTAGGTGCATAACTTTGCACTTGTCCACATTAAATTTCAGCTGCCATTTGGACGTCCAGTCTTCCAGTTTATAAAGGTCCTCTTGACATTTTTCAAACTCCTCTTGTGTCTTAATAACTTTGAATAATTTTGTGTCATCTTCAAATTGATACCTCACTTGTTATTCCCATTTCCAGGTCATTTATGAATATGTTAAAATGCAGCAGGCCCAGCACAGATCCTTGGGATACTCCACTATTTACCTTTCTCCATTGAGAAAATTGGCCATTTTGGATTTCCCCCACTTTCCCCTATGAATATTGCCCAATTCGATCCTTTTACAGCAGTTATTTGAACAAATTCTGTTCTCTGGAGCCCAAAAAGACAGTTTCATGTGAATAACACTGGATTCTAATACTGTGGCTTTAAGCTCTGTTTGCAGAGAGTTCATTTGAAAGTCACGGTTTGGAGTCTTGCTGTATAAATTATATGCAGTTGTGCAAACATGTCAAAGTTTGCTAAATTGGATTTGTTTAATGCAAACAAAATTTGACCAAAATAATAACATAGCTTGTATATGCACCCACATTGAGAGTTTATGTAACTTAACACATGAGAAAACGCTCTTTTAGTTATAGTATGTGTAGAGTATTCAATATATAATATTTACATAGACTGTTCTCTGTAGAGTAGCCCTGGAAACATTTTATAACTTCTTACTTTGATCTAAAGATTTTCCTACCTTTACTTAATAAGACAATGGAAAGCACAAATAGTTAGAGCACTAGTGATGAAAACTTAATTTCTGTATAGGTGATGTCGTTAAAAACTTAAAGGATAGACAAGAAGTGTTTTAAAGGATAGACAAGAAGTGTCTCTAGATTACAGTCACAGCATACACCAAGACAAGTAATGTTGGATCTGAAAGTTCTCGGTGGTTAAGACTTATAAATCACCAAAATTCACATTTATTGATTCCTAATCACAACTTCCTGAAACTGATTGTCTTTAAATGCTTTTCTCTTGTTTGTCAGGTTCACTGGATTTGTAGACACTGGTTCTGCAGTTCTAGAGCCCATTTGCAAGAGGGAAACAAAATAGTTGCAATATAAACATATTTTTTTCTTTTGCAGTAGTCACACTACTGCAAAAAATGCTTTCGTTCAAATAGCTTATTATTATTATTTGCTTAATAAACTAATGAGGAATGTTTAGTAAACTGCGGTAACAGTTTGTGTGCGGTATAGCGTGTACCAAATGTGCTGCTGTAACTGTTACCACATGCCAAATATGCATCTGCGCTAAGAATCCCACACTGAATGCTTAGCATGGGTTGGGGCGGAGACTGAGTGGTCCAGGAAAGGCGCATGCACATTGCAGATAGTGCGGGCGTTTTTAATGTATGCTAACCATCAATGTTGCACTTAGCATGGGTGATGTTAAGTGCACCTGCAGTAATCATGGCAAACAGCTTAGTGTGAGGGTGGTATGGAACCTGTGCTAGCGACACGGAGGCATGCCAGACACATCTGCAGTTGCTAGGATGAATCTAGTGCCATCCCCACACTAAGTTTTGAGGCTGAATGTGTGGTAAGCTACCACATTTTAGTAAACATGCCTCAATATGCGTAAAGTCAGTTTACATGCATTCAAATTATTTTTATTTACATGAATGTGTGAAAAAAGTGGGGAAAAAAGACCAGTCAAATAGACAATGAAATAAAAAAGTTCATCATGTGCACATCCCTACCATTAAGCTGTACATCAAGGATTAGAAGAACTAACCAAGTCAAGAACTTTGAATAAAATTACTGCCTATGGGAAGCAGATAATGAGCGCTTCGCTGTTCAATGTCAGTCCTTTTGACATATTTCTATAGGGCCTGTTTTGCTAAGCTGCATTAATCTGATAATGGCAGAATTAGCACACACTGTTAGCACACACCTGCGCTGACAATTAACACAGCTTGACGCATGGGGGATAATTTTACAACAGAGCACCTAGATTAATAGGGCAGGAAGGTACATAGTTTTAGGTTATTTTCTAAAGACTTGTAGGTGCCTACATATCTTTATAAAATACTTGTACAGATCCTGCGGAAAGCGTGATTGAAAGTGCGGGCATTATGACAGGTTGAGAGGAGGTGTAAATGTCAGCATGTACAGTGTGCATGGATGTGCATATTTTATCAAAATATACACACTAAATTGCACCTATACTCATACTACACCAAAATTCCTTGTCTATGTGTTGGCTTATGCCTCATGTATTATAGATGTGCCTTATTTTATAAGAGGCGTTATAAAATTACTCTCATAGTGTGCTCTAATTCCTGCTTTTACTGACAAACGCAGAAAAGGGCAGGGAATATAATGGAATTGTGGGAGGTCATCAAGAACAAGATGGCCCAGCTGGTGGGATGGGAGGTAGACTGGAACATGGAGGGGGTCATGTTGGGGCTAGGAGGAGGGGGGATGGAGGGGGGACATTTGGAAGCTGTGCAAGATGTGAGATTGTTTTGTATTGGAATAGATGCAGATCCCTATAGTGAGCACGAGGCATAAACATATCCATCTCTATTGTTGATGGAAACGCTGATGGCTATTCACCGAGACTAGTTCCCGCAGTTTGACAAGGTGTGGGAGCCCTTTGTTGCTAAACACAAAGTGCAAGCTGATTTATCCTTATCCAGGATTGGGGATGAGGGTGGGGGAGGGGAAGGGGAGAGAGGGTAGTTTGTATAATTATGAGATGATTGCACTTCGTTAAAACTGATAATAGACATTAAATTTAAATTTAAATTAAAAAAAAAAAAAGAGCAGGGAATGGGCGGGGACTCCCCCTTGCACTTAATTGGTGGTATGGTATCACACATTAATTGTTAAAACAGAAGATAATGTTGAAAATTTAATACCACCTTAGTAGGTGGCATTAAGTGCATCTGCATTATCTTCACTGCAGTTAATGCATACTAATGGGCATAATGTTTTTCCAAAGGGTGTGCCGGGAATGCGCATTTGAGCTTCATAAATTTAGGGGTTGTGTGCATCCATCCCCCTGCCATTAGCGTGTTACTAACACACTATGCTGCCTTAAGAGGCATGCAGGTGCACTTACTGCCATCCTTTGAGGTGTCATTAAGTGCACCACCCTAAGCACACCCATAACACCTATGCTAACTGTGATGTACCATCAATGCCCATGTTCCACTCTTAACCCACTCAGTCCCCACCTATTTGCATGCTGCCCAGTTAGTGTGGGATTTTTAGCATGGGCCCTGCGCTAACCGGGTAGAAATGTGGCAAGTCTCATACTAACAGTGTATGTTAGTAAAGATGCTCCTAAATGTATGTTCTCTGCATTAACTGCATGGGCAGATGCTGGGAACACCGCCAACAAGTTATTGCAGAGGCAGATACCACACAGTCATTTTTAGCAAATACTGGGGCATGTTTCCTGAAGAGCGCACTTGTAGCATGTGTTTGGGCTCACAAATCTAGGACAGAGGCCTGCACCAACTTCAGAAGACATGTGCCTCTATTCCCCTGTGCTTAGCACATTGCAAATGTGCAGCACTGTACTAACAGGCACTCAGGTTCACTTAACGCCACCCACTGAGGTGGTATTAAGTGCACACATAGTAATGGCAGCATTAATGGTTAGCATGTGCTCATAATGCCTTCACTAACAGCGATGTACTATCAACACTCACATTCTACTCCTAACCCACCCACTCCCCGCCCAATCACACACTACCCAGTTAATGTGGGATTTTTAGCATAGGGCTCTGCGCTTTTAGCGTGGCATGCATACCACACACTAAACTCCCCATGCTAATGTTAGCACAGTTTAGTAAAAATGTCCCACTGCACGGTAACTGCAGAACTTGACCGTTCATTCATTCATTTATTAAAATTTGATATACCATCCCTCGTGGAGACAGCAGGCGGTTTACAATAAAAACAAATTCAATAAAGGTCTGAAAAGGAACTCCATAGTTTTATAGAAAAGAAAACACAAGACGACATAGCAACAAGGGGGGAAAGATTAGGAGAGGGAAACATTAGGGAAACATCAAGGACAATGAAATGCTCAATTATTATATTGAGTCAATGAAATTCCGATGGTAAATTAAAAGCTAAGCAGAACAATTGCGTCTTGAGTAATGTTTTAATCTTATGGTAGGTCAGCTCTAAACGGAGTGAAGGAGGCAGGTTATTCCATAAGGAAGGGGCCAGAAAATAAAAAGGTGAATGGTGAGTTGCATCCAAACGTGCCTGGGAAGATGAAGGGAGAAAGAGACGATTCATATGTAAACAACGAAGAGATCGATGAGGGGTATGCAATATAACAGCTGAGGAGATGTAGGATGAAATACCGGTATGAAGTATCTTGTGAGCCTGAGTGAGACATTTAAACTGTATACGATAGGATAATGGAAGCCAGTGTAGTCGCTGAAAGAGAGGGGTTCTGTGATCATAGCGGGAAACATGAAATACTAGTTTAGTTGCAGTATTTTGGAGAAGTCGAAGACGGTTCAATTCATAGTGTGGAAGACCAGCCAAAGCAGAGTTGCAATAATCAATATGAGACAGAACGAGGGAAACAACCAGCATGACTAAAGTGGGGCTGGAAAGGACAGATCTAACATTCCTGATGTGGCAGAGAAAGAGGAAAGAGTGCCAGACAAAAGAACTGATGTGCACATGAAAACAAAGAGCAGAATCTTATGTAACACCCAGATGATGAAATGAAGACATGAGTGTAATAGGAGAGCCACAAATAGACGGCAAGAGGGTTGGGGGAGCCAGCGGACCTAAGAGCCATGTGGCAGTGGTTTTGGCAGGTTTGAGTTTAAGATGGTTGTCCCTCAACCAGGTGGTACACAGGAGGGACACTGATTGAGTGGGGACAGATCAGGTGGAAAGAATTGGTGTAGAGAAGGAGTAGAATATCATCTGCATAGAGACAGGTAGAAATTCCCTACTGCTGAAATAAAAGAGCCAGCGGTGCAAGAAAGATATTGAACAGAAAGGGGGCCAAAACCAAACCTTGTGGGACACCCCAAGTAAGAGGAAATGGGAAGGACGAGAAAATACCTGTGCGAAGCTGAAATGAACATTGAGAGAGAAAAGAGCAAAACTAAATCAGAATGGTGCCACGGAGGCCAATATCATGTAGTCGAGCAAGGAGAAGTTTGTGATTGATACGATCAAAGGCTGCAGACAGATCAAGTGATACAGCTATGATAATGTTTCCTGGTCAAATGCATGATGAACTTCACTGAGAAAGGACATGAGGATGGTATCTGTGGAATGACCTGAGCGAAAACCCAATTGATGGGGATAGACAGCGTTAGTATTTTCCAAATGAGTCTGTAATTGTTGGGCAATGGTTCTTTCTAAGATTTTTGAAAGAAAAGGTAAATTTGAAACTGGTCTATAACTGGAAGGAAATGTCTAAGGATGGATTCTTTACGAGAGGATGGATGATAGCTGTTTTCCACTGCAAAGGAAAAATACCAGAGGAAAGGCTATTATTTAAAATGGATAGGGCATGAGGAAGTAAGGCCAAAGAAGGGAATGGAAAGCCAAGCTGATGGAATAGGATCCAAACAGCAGGTAGTTCTTTTAGTGGTGGAAAAAACTTTTGAAAATGAGTGGTTTGGAAGAGCTGAAAAATTTCCCAGGTATGTGGCAGCATTGGCAAAACAGGGGAGGATATGGAAAGGGATGAGTGAAGGAGGTTGACGGAAGAAAGAAACGAGAACTCAAGTTGAAGAGTTGATATTTTATTATGGAAATAAGCTGCCAGCAGCTGCGGGGAAGGCTGGTTGGAGTTGTGGAGTTGATGTGGTGCCGACGATAACGTCGAAAGAATAGAGTGGAGCTTCTTTGGTTGGGACGATAAAGACGACACTAAAGAGGAGTAAAAGTCTTTCTTGGCTGTTATAATCGAGGTGTGACAGAGTCTGTGCTCCTCCCGGAAGACATGAAGAGAGTCTGTAGATGTACTAAAAGCCCCATACTGTAGATCGAAACATGCTTATTTAAAAATATACTTGCTGGCAGTGGCATAGATACTTGTTTGAGTTATCTGCTCCAAACTGCTTTCTGCCATAAGTGCAATTTCCTACCTACTTTTCTGCTTGCAGCCCCCTACATCCCATCATCCCAGACTGAGGTTCTCATGAGGCCTCCATACAAGTGCTTCTCCCAGAAAATAACAACCTGGCTCATTAAAACGTTCATCAGAAGCTCTTGCTTAGCACTAGGAAGTTATATAACACTCTCCAGGTATTATTTTAATGAGACTCTTGAATGGTCCACTTATTTCTTCTTTTCAGTACTTGACAGTCCTTTTTTTGCATCTGCCCCGGTGTTGTTCCGAAAAGTCAGTTACCTCTGCAGTGCTGATCACTAAATAATAGCAGACAAGCTCGTTAAAAACAATGTGCCCTCTCACTCTTCCTGCTGGCAGGCTTGTGAATCCTTGCTGGTTTTTTAGTGTTTGGCAGTTTATGTTTTGCTTGAGCACGCTGCTAAACAGTTAAGATGCTGGTGACTACAGCTGCCTGTTGGGTAGTTTTCTTATGCCTGGGTTGACATATTCACTTCAGAATTTCACTGATTTCCAGGATTCAGTAGTAGTTTGTGTTAAACAATTTATGGCGTGTGTGCAGCCCCCAAGGAATTTACAGTGCTGCTGATATGACCTTTTTACTAAACAAAATTACTTTCTTTACACTGATTTCTTTTGTAATTACTTACTCCGTAACAAAATAAAAACCTGTTACGGTAATCCGTGGGGGTTATTTTAGAAGCCATGTGTAAAATCAAGTATTTATATGTGGAAATGGCATCAATGTGTAAATGGAGATTTAGAAAGGGCTGTATTTATGCATGACTATCCTTGGCAGTAATGATAGCCTCCAAATGTTTCTTTCAGCCATCTGTAAGTTTCATACATCTGTCTGCTGGTAGTTTCTCCCATTCTTCAACTGTGATTTGTTCCAGCTCATGAATGTTTCCAGGATTCCATTTACCAATGGCAGATTTCAGCTCTTTCCAAAGGCTCTCGATTGGAATGAGATCAGGACTCATTGCTGGCCAGTTTAAAACAATCAAGTTTTTCCTTTTTAACCATTCTTTTGAACTTTTGGATGTATGTTTTGAGTCATTGTCTTGCTGGAGAACCCATGACCTTTGACCCAGAACTAGCTTTCTGACACTAGGTAGCACATTTTTCTCCAAAATACCTTGGTAGTCCTCTGACTTCATGATTCTTTTAATACATTTCAGGCCTCCAGTTTCTGAGGCAGTAAAACAGTCCCACGACATTATGGAACCTCCACCATATTTAACTGTAGGAAGGGTGTTCTTTTCCTTATAAGCTTCATTCCTTCACCTGTAAATGTATCACTGGTTCTTGACAGTTCCATGAGCAGAAACCTTCTTAATAACATTGTGAACCATAGACACAGGAATCCCATGGTCTTTGGAGATGGCCTCATACCCCTTTGCAGTTTGATGTTTGGTGATATTGGCTTTTCAGATGGTCTCAGGTAGCTCTCTTATCTTCACCATTGTGAAAATGGAACAGGGAGAAAATGTGGCCTTTTTAAACATTAGAGTCATCATTCATTGGTTGGTTAAAGTCATGTGAGTTCTGATGATTGATCACAGGTGCATCTAATTTTACTGCAGTGGGAATATGGTTCTTCTGTTCAAACTGATTTGAATTGTTTATAAGGGTGCAAATAATCATGTCCTAAAGTGAAACCCAAAATAAACCCGTTGACATCATCAATATGTATATCCTAATATAAAAATGACTCCATATAACATAAGTGAAAACTTCTTCATAAACAAAACCAAGAAAACCATCGATTTGAAAAAAATTATTTTTTGTCTGATTAGGTCAACAAAGTTTTACAAAAGTCATGTTACTGAAATAAAAATAGTCATTTCTTATCAATTTTTATATGCTGAACATGAATATGACAGAGAAATTGCAAAGTTGGCTCTAGTTTTTTTTGTAATCTACAAGAATTAATGTTTACATCACGAAATGCATGTCAGTAATAAATATAATAGGCCTTCGGTTAATACCTGTAAAAAAAACAAGTGACAAGACTACTTCTTAGATTTTTTCGCCTGTCTCTTGTACAGCTGTTCGGGAGCTTCTCTAGGGACTGTCCAGCAGTAGTCAGCCAGCATTGTAGTGGACCATTTTCCCTGGTATCTTTGCTCCATCGTTGCGATATCCTGGTGAAAACATTCACCCTGTTCATCACTAACCATACCACAGTTGTCAGGAAAGAAATCGAGATGGGAATCAAGGAAATGGATCTTTAGAGACATATTGCAGCCAAGTTTCTGATACTGCATCAGCATGTCTTCTACTAGTTCCTTGTAGTTTTCTGCCCTAACATTGTTGACACTAGGTGAAAAGCATTCCATGCTTGTTTTGCATCACCCTGCAGCAAGTTGTTGAACCGGTCATCTTTGAAGAGCTCTCGAATCTGAGGACCCACAAAAACTCCCTCTTTAATCTTTGCTTCGCTGAGTCGAGGGAATTTTTCATGCAGGTATCGGAAAGCTGGCGAAGTGCGGTCCATGGCTTTCACAAAGTTTTTCATCAAACCTAATTTGATGTGAAGGGGTGGTAGCAGGATTTTGTGAGCCTCAACCAGAGCTGGGTGCTGGATATTCTTCTCTCCAACTGTTACTTTTTGTCTGTGATTCCATTCCTTCCGCAAGTAGTGCCAATCCCTTGCTCGGCTATCCCACTTACATAAGAAACACATGCATTTTATATATCCCTGCTGCAGTTCCATTAAAAGGGCAACTACCTTCAAGTCACCACAGAGGTGCCAGCTGTACTTGTTATAGTTAACGGAAGTCAGTAGATGCTTTAAGTTATCGTATGTCTCTTTCATGTGGACGGCATGCGCTACTGGAATAGATGGAAGACGGTTTCCATTGTTCAAAAGCAATCAACTCTGGATGATGTGTGCATGCTGCTATTATGCAATGTGATGCAATATTACATCATTCAAGGCTTATTTGGGATGTTGTTGATGTCCTACTGGATAAATTTACACGGTGAAACGTCAAAAATGAACTACATGCAAACGAGAGCCAATAAATTTTTTTAATGTTATATTCGTGTTCAGCTCACCAAGATACTACAGATTAGGGCCTTTTAAAGTCAGTAACGATTTCAATGTTGACCAGTGTTACCCATCATGAGTGGAACTCCTTTCTTGTAATGGGGCCTACTTTTTAATCAATTTAAAGAAGACCTAAATAGGCCTAAAACAACAGAACTGACCGTAAAAACGCATGCCGTTCCAAATCTCTTGTGTAATAATAAGGACAACAATGTCTCAAAAAGGTCCCCCAAAAACAAAGCTCGTGTCAAATAACTCAACTGCTTAGTACTGATCCTTAATCATAACGTTCAATGATGCAAAACTTAGTTGCTTGTTCTGGGGAGAAAATGTCCAACTGTCACACCAATCACATAGCTTTTCCAGTCAAACGGCGAACCCAAACTTCATGGCCGCGATGATCTAAAGAGATTCTGATGGCTTAAGTTGGAAATCAACAAGGCCCCACAACACCATGTAGTGTTTCAGGCAAACACTACATGGTGTTGCGGGGTCTTGTTGATTTCCAACTTAAGTCATCAGCATCTCTTTAGATCATCGCGGCCATGACGTTTGGGTTCGCCGTTTGACTGGAAAAGCTATGTGATTGGTGTGACAGTTGGACATTTTCTCCCCACACAATACTTTAAATGAGGTCGCACCAGAGACTTATATAAAGGTACTATCACCACCTTTTTTCTGCTTGCCATTCCTCTCCCTCTGCACCCAAACATCCTTCTGGCTTTCGCCATCATGTTTTCTACCTATTGAGCCACTTTAAGATCATCAGAAGCAATAACACCCAGGTCCCGCTCTTCTTTTGTGGACAGAAGTACTTCACCCTCTACACTGTACCGCTCTCTTGGATTTTTGCAGGCCAAATGCATGACCCTGCATATTTTAGCATTAAATCTCAGCTGCCAAATTCTAGACCAATCTTCAAGCTTAGCTAGATCCCTCCTCATGTTATCTACTCCTTCCTGAGTGTCTACTCTATTGCAGATCTTGATATCATCTGCAAAAAGGTACTCCTGGCGTAACAGTCCTCCTGCAGTGTCTCTAACAAAATTGATAAAAATAATCGGATCAACAACAGATCCCTGCGGCACACCACTGGTGACTTCCTTCTCCTCAGAGTGAGCTCCATTTACCTGTACCTTTTGTTGCCTCCACTCAACCAATTTCTAATCCAGTCAATCACTTTAGGGTCTATCCCTTGGGTGCTCAATTTATTTTAGTTGCCTGTGTGGAACAGTGTCAAAGGCCTAATTGAAAGCTAAGTACACTATATCTAGGGCTCTCCCTTGGTCCAACTCTCAGGTCAGCCAGTCAAACCCATTCTGTCCCAGATCCTGCAATCCACTGGACTCTGAAAAACTCACTTTTTTCTGTTTTAGCAGCATTTCCATTAATTTACTCACCACAGAGGTCAGACTAACCGGCTTGTAGTTCTTAAACTCATCCTTACTTCCGCTTTTGTGTAAAGGAACCACATGTGCCTTTCTCCAGTCCTCTGGGATCATTCCCAACTCTAAAGAAGCATTGAAAAGGTCAGTCGGTGGAGCCACTAGAACATCCCCGAGCTTCTTCAATATTCTCAGTTGTATCCCATCCAGCAACATAGCTTTGTCTACTTCTAGTTTAGCTAGTTCCTCATAAACACAGTGTTCTCTGTAGCTTTTTTAATTCTGCTGTGTTCTTTTTTAAGATATAGCGACCAGAACTGCACACAGTATTCAAGGTGCAGTCACACCATGGAATAATACAGAGGCATTATAATATCCTTGCTTTTGTTCTTCATTCCTTTTCTTATGATTCCTAAAATTCTATTTACTTTCTTGGTCACTGCTGCACACTGGGTAAAGGGTTTCAACGTACTATCCACGATGATGCCTAAATCGTTTTCTTGGGTGGTGATACCTAATTTAAAACCTTGCATCAAATAACCATAGTTTGGGTGGTTGTTCCCTAAGCGCTTAACTTTGCACCTGTCCACATTAAATTTCATCTGCCATTTGGATGTCTAGTCTAGCAGTTTATCAAGGTCCTCTTGCAATTTTTCACAATCCTCTTGTATTTCAATGACTTTAAATAATGTTGTGTCATCCTCAAATTTGATCACCTCACTTGTTCCCATTTCCAGGTCATTTATAAATATGCAAAAAGCAGCAAGCCCAGCACAAATCCCTGGGATACTCCAGTATTTACCATTCTCCATTGAGAAAATTGGCCATTTAGCTCTACTCTCTGCTTTCTATCTTTTAACCAGTTCCTGATCCATAATAGTACACTGCCTCCATCCCATGACTATTTAATTTCACCAAAAGTCTCTCATGAAAATCCAGATATACTATATCAACCAGCTCACCTTTGCCTTCCTATTTATTCCCCCCTTCAAAAAAATATAACTTATTATTTAGACAAGACTTTCCTTGGCTAAATCCATGTTGGCTTTCGCCCTTTAAATCATGACTCTCTACATTTTCAGTAATTTTATTCTTTATAATTGTTTCTACTATTTTGCCCAGTACAGATATTTCCTGGATCACCCCTCACACCCTTTTTTAGAAACTGGCGTTACATTGGCCATTCTACAATCTTCAGATAGTACAGATGATTTTAACATTGGTTTACTTTTACTTCTAGTAGGTCTGCAATCTTATATTTCAGTTCTTTCAACGCCATTGGATGTATACCATGTGGTTCAGATGATTTGCTACTCTTCAGTTTATCAAATAGTTGTAATACATTTTCCTGGTTTATAGATATTTCTTTCAATTCTTCCAATATATCACCTTTAAATATCTTTTCAGGTATGGGTAACTTCCCTACATCTTCTTCAGTAAAGACCGATGCAAAGAATTAATTTAGTCTCTCCGCTATGGCCTTGTTCTCCCTTAGTGCCCCTTTTACCCCTCCATCATCTAATGGTCCAACTGACTCTCTCACAGGTTTTTTTGCTACGAATGTACTTTAAAAAGTTTTTATATGTTTTTGCTTTCACAGCCAGCTTTGTTTCAAATTCTCTTTTTGCCTGCCTTATCAATGCCTTGCATCTAACTCGCCAATGCTTATGTTGTTCCCTGTTTTTGTCATTTGCCTCCTTTTTCCATTTCCTGAACGATTCTTTTTTGGCTACAACAGCCTCTCTGATCTCACCTTTAAACCATGCTGGTAGCTTGTTGGCCTTCCTTCTACTTTTCTTTTTTATAGAGAGGAGATGGAGAGCTGTATGTGTGGAGAAAAGAGACTTCAGAAAGGAGGACACAAAATAAGGATTGGGAAGTTGGCTATTAAGGGGAAGCATTATTTGTGGGAGGAAGAGAGATGTGGTATGGAAGAGGAAGGAAGAAAAAAAGAAGCGTGAGATAGAAAAAGAAATATAAAGTAAACCTAGAGAATTGAAATCGAGCAAAGAGTAAATAATAAAAATTGAAAGATGTTCAGTAAAGAATACCTTTTTGTTTTGGATTCAAAGGATTTTAGAAAAACGTTTATACTTAGAACCACAGGTTGCTAAAAGTGGTACTGAAATAACTAATAGTAATAGTAGTAATTTTAAGTCATAATGAAGAAAAGGGCCATAGTGAAGGCAAAGCAAGCATGAGGTAGTCCCTCTTCTCTCTCAAAGCCCAGGCAGCTTATTAATTTGTTCACCATTTCTAAATCTGTTCCTTTGCATTTACTTTCTAAAGCTGTGGTTCCCAAACATGTCCTGGGTGGAACCCCAGCTTATCAGTTTTTCCGGATAGCCCCAATGAATATGCATTAGATATGTTTAAATGCACTGCCTCCATTGCATGCACATTTCTCTCATGCATATTTGTTGTGAATATCCTGAAAACTTGACTGGCTGGGCATCCTCCAGGGCAGTTTTGGGAACCAGTGCTCTTACCTTTTCATCTTTTCTTGGACTTTCTGCCCTGCATGGGGCAATAAAACAGAAAGAAAAATATATTGTTTGAAGATGTGAATAAACAGGTAGATAAAGGTGAGCCAGTTGATATAGTGTATCTGGATTTTCAGAAAGCCTTTGACAAGGTACCATATGGGGTAGGAGACAGTGTGTTATTGTGATTGGGAACTAGTTAAAAGATGGAAAACCGAGATTCATCCTAAATAGCCAATTTTCTGAATGGAATACCCCAGAGATCTGTACTGGGTCCACTGCTTTTTAACATATTCATAAATGACATGTAAATGGCAACAATGAGTGAGGCGCAGATGACATACAGTAAAATTATTCAAAGTTGTTAAATCCTGTGTTTTAATAATTTTGTGTCATCTGCAAATCTGATCACCTCACTTGTTATTGCCATTTTCAGATCATTTATAAATATCTTAAAAAGCAGCAGGCCCAGCACATATCCCTCTGGTACTCCATTATTCACTTTTCTTCACTGAGAAAACTGGCCGTTTAGCCCTAATCTCTGTTTTCTATCTTTCAACCATTTCCTAATCCACAATAGTATATTACCTCCTATCCCATGGCTTTTTAATTTCCCCCAAAGTCTCTCATAAGGGACTTTATCAAAGGCATTCTGAAAATCGAGAGACATTATATCAACCAGTTCACCTTTATCTACCGGTTTATTCACATCTTAAAAAAAAATATAAGACAAGACTTTCCTTGGCTAAATCCACTGTCTACATGTTCAATAAATGTGTTTTTTATAATGGTTTCTACCATTTTGCCCAGAACTGATATCCGGTGCACTGGTCTGTAGTTTCCTGGATCACCCCTGGAACCCTTTTTAAAAATTGGTGGTACATTGGCCACTCTCCAATCTTTGGGTACGGCAGATGATTTTAATAATAGATCACAAATTATTAATAGTATTTCTGCAATCTCATATTTCAGGTCTTTCAGCACCCTGGGATGTGTGTCATCTGGTCCAGGTGATTTGCTGCTCTTTAGTTTATCAAATGGCTGTATTACATCTTCCCGATTTATCTAGATTTGTTTCAGTTTCTCAGATTTATCACCTTTAAATAGCAAGGGCATGGGTATGTTTCCTACATCTTCTTCAGTAAAGACTGAAGTAAAACATTCATTCAGTCTCTGTGCTATAGTCTTCTTTCAATGCTCCTTTTACCCCCTCCACCATCTAATGGTCTAACTGACTCCCTCCCATGGCAAGCTAATTTTCTCTTTGCTTGCCATAACAGTGCCTTGCATTTCACTTGCCAGTATTTATGTTGTTTCTTATTTTCGTCATTTGGCTTTTTTCCATTTTCTATAATAGCCTCTCTGACCTCACCTTTAAGCCATGCTGGCTGTCATTTGGCCTTCCCTCCACCTTTGTTAAAGCATGAAATACATATGATAGAGGTCTATAAAATAAAGAATGGAGTGGAACAGGTAAACCTAGTTTGGTTGTTTACTCATTCAAAAAGTAGAAAGAATAGGGAACATGCCATGAAACTACAATGTAGCATACTTAAGACTAATTGAAGAAAATATTTTTTCACTCAACACGCAATCAGACTCTGGAATTCGTTGCTGGAAGATATAGTAAAAGTTATTAGTGTAGCTGGGTTTAAAAGAGGTTTGGACTAGTTCCCGGAAAAAAAAGTCCATAAACCATTATTAAAGTGAACTGGAGAAATCCACTGCTTACCCCTTGGATAAGCAGCATGGAATCTGCATACCATTTGGGAACCTGACAGTACTTATGACATGGCTTGGCCACTTTTGGAAACTTTTGGAATACAGATGGCAGCAAGTACGCATTGGTAATGACACATCTGAACCTTTCCAGCAGAAACAGGGTGTACCCCAAGGTTCCTCCCTGTCGGTGCTGCTCTTCAATATATATATGCAGCCAGTTTGTGATATTGCCCGCTCTTTCGGCATATCTTGCCTTATGTACGCAGATGACGTACTGCTGTTTACACCAGTAACTGTCACTTGCCCGGACTACACTGTACTAATCAACTGCTTCAACTCCATAACGGATTGGCTACTCACTCAGAACCTCCGTATAAATTTCAAAAAAACAGAAGTCCTAATAATAACAAGAAATAAAGGTTTCTCGCCTCCACCAACATTAAAAGTCAGAGACACAGAACTCCCAGTCAAATCCAATATACGTTATCTTGGGGTCGTATTGGATCAACAGTTGGACTTCAAGGAACACATAAAACGCACCGTAAAAGCTATCTATTTCAAGGTCAAAACCCTCCGGCACTTGAGACCTATGATTGAACCCGGTGACTTCCGCACCATCTTCCAAGCGCTAGTCACACCACACTTCGATTATGCCAATATAATACTTCATGGTCTCCCAAAGAGCACCCTTAACCCTCTACAGTTAGCCATGAACGCAGCAGCCCGCGTACTTTGTGGAGCCTCAAGGAATGACCACATCTCCCCCATCCTAAAAGAACTTCACTGGACCCCAGTATGCTCCAGAATCCTATTCAGGGCCCTCCTTACTACCTTCAAGGCCTTCAACAAAATCTCACCTGCATCTATCTCCGACCTCATCATCCACACACACTGCAAACAACAGACCTAGGAGACCACTGGCTGCAGACATGCTACTCATTCCAAGCGAATCAACGAAGTTCAACCAGACCACCATCAATAGGGCATTCCTGAACTACGCTCCCAGATGTTGGAACAAGCTCCCTCCCACCATTAGAGCAATCAAGGATCTTAGACTGTTCAGAAAAGCCCTTAAACACTACCTTTTTCTCTTGTATTTTACACAACGGGATATTCCCCCCCACACACACACCCATCCCCAATCTCCCATCACCAAACTGCAGTGATATGAGACTAAAAATACAGCGAATTGAGACCTAAATATATTGTACTAAGAATGTAAATAGTTTGTAATGTACTAAGAATGTAAATAGTTTCCCCCGAGTTACCTCCATGTTAAATCCCTGTTCTATGTAGACGATGGTCTAATGTAATTGACTAAGTGTTATTTGGTTCATTGTAAACCGCACTGATGACAAAGAGCGCGGTATATAAGAAATGTTAATAAATAAATAAATAAATAATAAGATGCTGGGCTTGATGGTCTGCTTATCATTTCAGTATTGATTATTGAGCCACGCAGGTTAAAGTTTCTATTTCTATTTCTTCTCCATCACTGATGAAAGTATTGATTTTGCCAGTTATTAGAATCATTGCCTTTTTCACATTATGGTGCAGGCCTAATTTAAGACTATGGGGCATGTTTACTAAAGATTAACGTTTTAAGTGCTGCTACCACCCATTCATTTCTATGGGCCATTGCAGCACTTAACGACCATTAACTTTACTTAACGCATGTTGACCTTTAGTAAACAAGCTTCTTTGTTCCTTGATCTTGATAAGCAGATCTCTGAGATCATCTTCATTTTCAGTAAATAATGTGGTATCATCAGCATAGTGAAGGTTGTTGAGGGTCTTCCACTAATCATCCTACCTCGGTTGTCTTCATATAGTCCTGCTTCTTTGCTGATATTTTCTGCATATAAATTGAACAGGTAGGGGGAAAGTATGCATGACCCAATACATAAGACATCTTCACATCTTCTGACTCTCATTTCCTGTGCAACTTCATCAGCAATCAGACGTACCAAGGGCTTTATTGCAACCACATCATAAATGGGACTTTACTCTGAGGGGTCTTCAGTGCTTCTTCAGTAGCCCATTGAATACTTTCTGACCTGGGGGGCTCATCTTCCAGCACTATATTACAATTTGCTTTGTCGTGACTACCCATTTTTTTATGGCAGGATACGGAAGTAGATGGCCAGGTCTTTCTTCTGCACAGGTAATTCTAGTGTTGTTGCTGTTGTCACAGAAATGTGATTATCTGCCACCAACACCATTCCATGCTACTGCTGCCCAGATGGGTGGTTTGCTTTAGTCTGGCACTTTAACTAAGACCTGTTCATTTTGGAAGACCAGGCCAATAGTTAAGCTACCGATAACATAGCTCTTAGCATCTAAACAAATCCTCATGGCTTGACAAGCCACACACTAATCAAGGGTTTTTTTCAGTTATAATGCATTTATTTTTTTAACTACGCGGTAACTGCAAATTTTTATCACATTTTAGTAAAAGGGCCCCATACTTTTTCTTTTGCAAATTCACTTATATGTATAACTGGTGAAAAGTACTTATGGACTTTACTCCTCCTTTTTCTGCTGGCAGAGGAAACACATATTTGTAAATTTGAAAATCTATGTTTTCCATTGACAAACAGAGGTAAGGCAGGTGCACTTGGTAATGATGTCCTTTGGATGGATTCCTCATTTTTTGTGCTCTCCTCCAGTTCACAGAACCTTTTCTGACTCCCTGGGTGTGTGTAGGTATTCCTGACTATCCTTCCCATTGCCTTCAGTCTAATTTCTCTACTGGCATGTAAAGGACACAGCTCGCTGTCCATCACTTCACTGTCAAGGAAAAAAGCCTCCATAATATTATAAATAACCAATTCATTACTGCTAAAGGATATCGGGCAGAGGGTTCTTCATGGCCTCCTCCAAACCTTCCAGTGTGTTCATGACCTTGCATCCACCCAAGGGACAGAAGCACGAATGGGCTCAGCCCCCCCCTCCCTGCATCAAGGCAGGAGAATGCTCATAATGAAATTTTTAAAAATCTGCCTCATAGCAAAGCTGGACTTTCCAGCCCATGAGACCGGTCTCTTTCTTGCTTGCAGAAATTTGAAAAGTTGTGGTAAACTTAGGACTATCTCAGTTCAGTTGCCTGGTATAAATGATAAATATATGACCTTACAGCATGATGTAGAAACTTGTAAATCTCAGTAGGATGGTTTGGCTTAGAAGGTTGGCACTAATGAAGAAAATATCAAGCTGCTGCAAGAATTGCGAGATTTGCTGGTTCATGAGTCTTTTTTATTCAGGGTAAAATAGAGAATCTTGAGAGCATTATTAGAAGGCGTCATATTTGCTGTATTAATTTTTTTCCAATTCAGGAGATCTCCCTCTTGGAGATATTTATGAGATATGTCTCGGAAGTCTTTAAGATATTTGATTCTAATCCCCTTCTTGCCAAAGTCTACTATCTGTCTCCTTTTCAAAAAAAGAAAATGGGGAACAAGACGAATTGTCTCCCTTCCCAATGGAATTATTGAACCTTACTGCATTCCTTTAGACCTCTGATATGGAAATGGCTGTCCTTCTTATTTATTTTGTCCTGGTGCCCAACAGGGATTGGTTTATTAGAATATTTTTTGACATAGAGATGTTGTATTTCTTAGTTACACAGAAAAAATGAAAGCAGTGTCTGCATATACAGCCCAGGATATTACAGATAGAAATTAAGTTTTTCCTATAATTTCCTTGCAAATGTATTGTGAAATACAAGTATTTCACTTATGTGTTATTTGATACACCACAGCTGACCTCTTTCTCAGCAATAAGGCGGTAATCTTCAGAAATGGTTGACCCATGTTTGTTCTAATCTTCTGCAGTAGATATGTGAAAAAAGCAACCTTTTAACCTTTGCCTGTTTTCATTAGTATAATAATTTTTTTCTCTTTTTTTCTTTTATTATTGTACTCTGTTATATTGGTGGTTTGAATTTGCAGATTAATTTATTGTTCCTTTTACTATAATGCATTTGTATTTCCTTTGTTTTATTGGTTTAATTATTGTTAAACACAATGTGAATTTTCTAGCTCAAGAATTTCATGATGAAATAATTTGAAAGTGATAAAATTAATATTTCAAAAAAAATCTGCCTACCCAGATGTTATCCCTCTACCAGTGGCAGGAGAAATTAAAGGAGCTTTTGGCCACACAAGATGGGATCATGTTGTCTCCCTGACTTCCCTGCTCATATTGAGGCCTTTGCCTGAAACAACAGAAAGGAGTGGAGGAGTGGCCTAGTGGTTGGGACAATGTACTTCAGGCTGGAAGGTCAGGGGTTCAAATCCAACTAGAGGACAGCAACCTTGGGCCGGAAGGACTGGGGTTTCTAGTCCCACAGGTGCTCCTTGTGGTCTTGGGCAAGCCACTTAACCCTCCATAGCCCATGTTCCCTGTAAAATAGTTATCTCCAAGTTATAATGCCCTGTTCAATGTAATTTCAGTTTGTTCAATGTAAACCGCCTTGATATCATGAAAGGCGGTATATAAGAAATGTTAAATAAAATAAATAAAATAAACAGAGCATGCTTAAAAACATGTCAAAACCAAGTATGCAGTTTCAAGCTCACAATGCAGTAAAACCTCTGGTATTGCACAGAAAGCAGTCAAGTTCAGTTCTGGGTAAGGAAGCGCTGTCACCCACTGTGGAAGTCCCTCTTCCCAAGCAACCCGAGGCAGTGAGCAGTATTGCTTAAGAAAGGGCCATGCCAGCCATCCTTCCAGAGCCCAACCCTGCAGCTCATACTGGAACAGGGCCCAACTAGCAAGGGCCCTTGTTAAAACTGCTGCAGAAATTCCTCAAGGACACAACAGCCTTTCTGTTAAACACCATGGGAGACTCTTACTTTGCTCACACCATTAGTCCATTCCCCTCATGTATGATCCCATGCCAGCTGCTGTCCATTAGGAGCCCTGCCCCATGCCAACTGCTGTATGATGTATGATCCCATGCCAACTGCTGTCCATCAGGAGCCCTGCCGCTTGCTAGGCCAGGCAACATTGCCTTTAGATCAGGTAGCCTGGCTGTTCCCCAATGCACTGATGCTTCCAGATGACTGCAGTTCAGTCAGTAACTTATCTGTTCCTTATGAGTCAAGAACAGGGGCCTACTTCCAAGGGCTCAGAAAGAACAAAACCTGCAGAGCAGGACCAGTCAGAAAGCAACTCCTACCTTAAATTTTTCTTAATGCTCAAAAGGTCCCTGGCAGTAGGAGCTGTAGAGACTCCAGTCTTGAAGGATTTTCAATCTATTTTGAAATCTATAAGTATTCCAAAGGAGATTTTGGCCCTACCACTGCATGAGGTCCTCCAGAACCTGCAATTTTCTGCCTGGAAAATAGTCCTATCTGTGAAAATTAACTCCAGGAGCTTAGAAGCTAAGTATAAGCTATCTTCTGGATTGGGAAATGATCAATGTAACTACCACACTCTGAAGCTTTCATCAAGAATTCTAAGGTGACAAACTGATCAACTATGCCTTTTCAGTTGGAGATCAGAAGATCCTTGACATGATGGGACAGAAAGAGGTACATTCCAAGTTGGCCACCCAGGCCCCTGTGTTCCAGATTGGAAGCAGGACCCACAGAGGCAGACACAATTCTGATCGTGTGGGAGCTAGACATGCCTCACGGGATCGGAATCGGGTTTGGGCTTGATATGTGCAGGCTGGGACCCAATTCAGATTGGCCTGCACATATAGGCCCCTGCCCGGTTAACTCAGTCAGGCTCCTGAATGGAGCCACGGTGCAATGCCATCCCATTGCCATGGCACTGTGACTCCATTCAGGAGCTGCGATTGACGGCCGCCAGCCAACTTGTTCCTTTCCCCACAGCCCGATCCCCGTTCTGGCCTTCCATGGCCAGGTTCGGGTTGCGGGGAACCCCTGCACACCCTCGCCCTCACTTCTGCTGCCCAGGCGTGCTGTCCCCCGATATCCAGGGGGACGTATTCCACCTCAGAGGTGGAATAAATCCCCCATCCAGTCTGCTGGTCCCGGACGTACAGGGCCAACTTCAGAATCGGCCCTATATGTCCGGGGCCACGGGCTGCCCACTACCTGCCCTCACCCCACCTCCACGATGCCCTCACCCCGCCTCCGTGATGCCCTCTCCTGCCCCCATCTAAGCATCACCTTAAAAACTTTTTGTTCGTACGGGGAGGCTTTCGTCAGGGATGGCAAGGGGGCAAATAGCAGGGATGCTATCCCTGCTATTCGCCTGTCTGAATAGACCCCATAGTTTAGCAAAAATTCTATGTTCACACTGAAAATGCTAGTTCACCCGCTGCTAATGCTTTACTACCACCATTTGTTGGTAATAAAATGTGGTTGTATTTAGAGCCCTATGTGAGGCTGCAATGGCAGGAAGGACCTGCGAAATGTCCCTTTATTAGAGGCAGTAAAACCCTTGTGCCTTGTATATTGTGCAGTATATGTCATTTGTCATGACATTTGTCATTTGTCTTTTGTTTGAAAAGACATGCTTGTGGTTTAAAAAATGTGGATTACTATAGAAAGTTATTTTTTTAAAGTATGTGTTGTCATCTCTAGAACTTCTACTCCATGTGTAAGCCCTACTGCTTGCTGTTAGCTGAGCATGTCTCGTAGTGTGTGTACTCAAAAGGCTGCTACCTAGTCCTAAGGGTTTGTTATATTTCTGGCTGTATTGAGTACTTGCTAAGTAGTAGATGGGGTTGCATATACTTGCCAAGTATTGATTTGCACCTGACATTCCTTCATTTAAATGTCAGTTCATGCAGTGCTTAGTGCATAGCACTCTATATTTCATGGATGTTAAATGATCTTAGCATCCATCCTAAGCTTCAGTGCCTAGGCCGTATAATGCCTGCAGTTCTCAGTGTTAAACACAACAGTATGCCTATCAAGGGCCATCATATGAAAGGGAAACTGTATCTGTACTCAGAAGTTAGGAAAGCCCAGGCAGATATAATCATTAGCCAAAGTTAAATTTGTTAATTTTCATAAATATGTTCAGTATTTTTTGAATTTTGTGATGAAAGTAAAAAAAATTACCTATCTGATACTACTGATAAGATGACCTGCTTTAAGAATGTCTGACACTGACAATGTTTTAAATAATTTTCTGCTTCATATAAAGTTTAATATTTCATTAATTCAGCCTTTCAATGATGACAAAGGGTCACATCTCATGGTGGTACTTTCTTTTCTGTTATGTGCTCTACTATAAAAATACTATTTTTAGTGGTCATTATCTTTTATTTTCAATAAAACGTGTTAAGTGTATTTTATTTATTTACGTTTCTTATAGACCACTTTCCTGGTGATGGTGATGGAGGTACTAAACCCTGTGTATGCATCTTCTACTTGACAACAGTAACATCTATTTAAGCTTATTTCTATACCGCCTTTCTACTATTCAAGGCAGTTTACATAAAAACAAGATTTAACAGGGCATTGATATGCATACTGTTGTACAATGAAACTAAACCCAATAACATAACTTGAACTATAGATTACGAATACGGATTATAAACAGTTGTAATTATATTCAAAGGTGATAGTTTCAATTATCATTAATAGGATACGGGGTTGCTGTCGGGTTATGTTCAAGGGGCTATTTACAGTTATCATCATTAGCAGACTTAGGTGCTGCTGTCAAACATCACATGAAAAATTATGCACTTTTACATTGTAGATGGAAACTGTACTTCATTGACATAAACTCAGAAAATTAGGATGAAATGTTGACACTATTCTGGAGAAATACAGTCTAGTCTATTAAGCGGTTCTATGTAAAGAGTAGGTGAGAAGATCACCTGCCATGGAATTTCTGTATGGGAATATCAAATGCAGTCTAATGTTGCAGATGTTTCCTTTGTTTTTCTTAATTAAAGCTAAGCCATAATAGTTAAATCATTTTTCATTTGGATTTATTATATTTACTTTTATGTGTTATTTTGAGGGAAGGGAGACTGCAAGGGAGATGTTGACATTCCAGCCTAGTCATCAAAATGTTTTACTAGTCCTCTGCTGCTAGCATTATTTAGGGGGCTAGTTACTAATAAGCTTTAAGGGAAAAATTCAAAATATTTGAAGGGAGGAGTAGCCTAATGGTTAGAGCACTGGCTTGGTAACCAAGAGGCCAGGGTTCATTTCGCACTAGCGCTTCTTGTGGCCGTGGACAAGTCACTTAACCCTTCATTGCCTTGGAAGAAAGGTCTGTCAATCTACTTTGGTCACGTTGCCAAAAATCCCCAGGAGCTGCTGGGTTGCCAGGAGTCCACATCGACTCGACGGCACACATTGCATTTTTTTGCCACTTAACACATGTTAAAAGTCAAAATCGTGTGTTATTTTACCATATTAATGAGATGCAAAACACTTCAATTTTGCACAAATTGAATAACATAGCTTGTGTTAAACCCCACAAACTGCATTATTCATGTCGTTTATTTCAATTGGTGTTATTTTTCCTCCTCGGGAGTATTGGGACACTAACACATGGCTCAATGTCTTGTGTAATACAAGTCAAAAATACAAACAACCACAAACCGTCTGAGAGGAATAACTATTATCCAAAACCAAAAACCTACCTCTCAGTAACTCACCTAAATACAAATCAACTTTCAATAAATTCTTCCAATTTTACAAAATAAGCAACAATATCATTAGGTTATACCCGGACCTCAGGATTTAGACACCCTCCATCTGGCGAATTACATCACCATAGGGAAATGGTGGACACTTACATCATAGGTCCTTAACCTTCACACCTTTAAAGTATTACATCAACAGGAGTCTTTTCCACATAATAAATTACTAAACTTATCCTACTCCCTAACTACACATAAGGATTCCCAAAATCATTCACCATTCATTAATCACAACCACATGACTCAATATACAACCATCCATACAACATAAACACAAACCTCTCAACTATAAAAGTGTCCAATATTATTCTGTGTCCACTCCAGAGCAAAAAATCAATAAAAGGCTTCTAACATCTTTAAAAGCACTAGGCTTAATAATGAAATATCTGATTTCAGTATCCACATGAACGCTGGAAAAGAAAATCAAGCACAAATTTAGATTGGTAAACGACAAATCTCAATATGCAGAAAGCAATCAATTACTTATCTGCTAAGGAGCAAAACGCAGACGTCTTTTCACGGCACTGAAAATACAGCTGACTGTCCCAAAGACCACTCGCCGCCACTGCACACTGTTTGTTCGACGAAAGATTCCGTTTCGCCACAGGCTTCGTCAGGAACTAAAGTTAAACGGAATTCACCATTAACTGATCTTTCATTTTTAGACACATATAGCGTCTCTGCGAGCTACAGCTCATCGGCGTCTGATGTCAGCAGTCTGAGGGAACACACGCCAATCAGTCCGCTTATATCTACAAACTCTCAGCTTTCAACAACTTTATTAAACAAAAAACATAAACTATCACTGACATAAATGAATATTGCCAAGGGAAGGGTAGACAGGAGCTGCACCAATCAAAAAAGGAGAAATTTCACCATTGATCATTCTTAAAAAATAGCTGTTTCAAAAAAATAAAGCCCACTCGATCTTATCATTTAACCCTTCCGGATCCAATGTATGTAAGGAATAAATCCACTTCTGTTCTTTCTGAAGTAGTTGAAGTCCCCTATCACCTCGACGGATGTTAAAAGGCACGACTTCCAAAACGGTACAGCGAACATCTTCAAAAGTATGAGAAGCACTAATCCAATGCTGCACCAAAGGGGTCTCTAAATGAGCCTTAGTCAAACAATATTTATGTTCAGACAATCTAGTACGTAGAGGGCGAGTCGTTTTCCCCACATAAGTTTTCAAACATGGGCACCACAAGGCATATATAACAAATGAAGTGTTGCAATTGGTATCTTGACAAAGACGCCGGTACATCAAAGCAGGTGCAAGATGAACCGCTGAAGTCATATATTTACAGAAGGAACACCGACCACAACTCCTATGGGAAAATTCTTGTGCTAGAAGAGGAGATCGTGGGACTGCTGAACAGAGCCGATCTCGCAGATTCTTACCTCGCTGGTAGGCCACTCTAAGTGAACTTCCAGCTTACTGTTCACTTTTTCCTTTTCTTCAGGTGCACGCGCTTTTTTTTGGGCCTTAGGCCCAAAAACATTTTCCTTAACATGGAAAAACCTGCCTCAGGTTTTAAAAAGTGCACCAAGTGTGGCGGTACCATTTCCGTCACCGACACCCATGAATGGTGTTTAAAATGTTTAGGTCCTGACCACTCCATCACGGATTGTGTGTCCTGTGCCATGATGTCTAAAAGAGGTTGGCAGAACCGAGCTGCCAAGCTCAGTACCCTGTTTCTCTCTAATGCGGCTTCGGTGGCATCAACGTCTTCCAGGGCTGCTTCTTCCTCCCGTGGATCTCAGGTAACTAAATATAAATCCAGCCAGTCCTTGAAGGGTAGACCTCCTTCTAAGCATCGAGATGCCTCTGGCGTTGCCCTCGAGGATTCTGCACTGGCAAAATTACCCTGGCGGGAGGCTTCGGCTTCCAAGGCATTATCGGGGTTCCAGGATGTTCTCGATGGCTCGGCCTCGACAGATCTCCTGGTGCCATGCTCTGGGGTACCGGTGGTCTCCACCAGTACCGACATCTAGGCATTGGCGGCGTCCATGGACCAGAGAATACTGGCTATGGAACGCAGTCTGGCAGCTTTCCTTGCGGCATCGACGCCCTTGGTACCGCGACAGACAACTCCACCGGTACCAGCACTGGCACCGGCATCGGTATCGGTACCGATAGCATCGACATCGGCATCGGTGTCTGCTCTGCCGGTACCCTGTCTTCCGATGCCCTCCGGTACCGATTATTCCCGGTACCAACCTTGGTCAGTACGGGTATCGGGCTCTGCAGGAGCATCCGGACAGACGATACTTCGAATCCTCAGAAGAATCTGAGGATTCTGAAAGTTCTGTCAATGCAGTGATGCTTCTTCCAGAGGAGTCCTCCTCCCCTAAATGCATGATGTCTCCTCCAGAGGACATGTCCTTCCAAGACTTCATCAGGGAGGTGGCTCGGGGCCTGTCCATTACTGTGGCCCATGAAACAGAGCCAAGGGCCAAGGAGTTGGAAATTTTACAATATCCCAAAAATCCTAAGGAGGCAGCTACCTTACCCATTCATGAGATTCTATATGATCTCATGTTGAGGATGTGGGAAACACCTCTTGCCACCTCTCCTCATTCTCGTAGATTGGATACTATGTATCAAGTCCCTCCTTGTCCTGGGTTCCATAAGACTCGGCTTCCTCACCACTCTATTGTGGTGGAGTCAGCTATGAGAAGGATCAGAAGTGCAAAAAGACATGCCTCTAATCCTCCAGGACGTGAGTGCAGAACCCTGGATGCTTTTGGACGTAGAGTCTTCCAAGCTTCCATGCTTACTGCAAGAATCAGTTCCTATAGTCTCTACATGGGAATGTTCCTAAAGGAGGTCACAGATAATTTACAGACTTTAAGTCCTTTCATTTCTGAGGATAAAAGACAGGACTTTCTCACTTGGGTCAAACATGCCCAAGATGTTTCTAAATTCTCCAACCATGCAGCCTTTGACTGCTTGGAGTGTATAAGCAGAACCTCGGCTATCGCCATAGGTGCACGTAGAATTGCTTGGCTCCAGGCATCTGATTTAGAGCTCTGGGTACAAGATAAATTGGGAAATATCCCTTGTACTGGTGAGAACCTGTTTGGTAAAGATTGGCAGGAAAAAGCCAATGAAATGGATGCTGAAAATTCCACCTTGGATAGACTATCCAAGTCCACTGCTGATCCTGTTAGAAAGAAATTGTTCAAGAAAACATCTTTTTCTAAAAAGAAAAGATTTTATCCTGCTTATGGTCAGCAGGCATCTTCTGCAGGTCAGTTTTCAAGCAAACATCAGCAATCACCCAAACAGAAGAAAGCAAAGGCTGCTAGGCCTCCACCAGCCCAGCAGCCTCAGCCTCCTCAGGGCCTTTGACTTTCAGCTAGAGAACTTAGCCTTTCTGGTTCTGGAGGGACCAGAACCGTCCACCATTCCAGGAAGGTTATGTCATTTTGCCCCCAGATGGGGGCAAATAACAGCAGAGCATTGGACACTCTCCATCATAAAGGAAGGGTACAAACTTCATTTTTCAAGCATGCCCCCTCACACAATAGTGAAGCAGTTCAATTCTCCGACCTCTCTCATCAACCTGTTAGGTCAGGAGGTTGCTATCCTTCTTGCCCAAGGGGCAATAGAAGAAGTACCTCTTCATCAAAAGGGCACAGGGTTCTATTCCCCTTATTTTCTTATTCCAAAGAAAACAGGGGGTTACAGACCTATCTTAGATCTCAGAGAATTGAACAAATTCCTTGTCAAGGAGAAATTCAAGATGATTTCTCTCGGAGCTCTGCTACCATACCTTCAGAGTCAGGATTAGCTTTGTTCTCTAGATCTCAAGGATGCGTACACCCATGTCCTCATCCATCCAACCCACAGAAGGTTCCTTCGGTTCCTTTTTCAAGGAAAGCACTACCAATACAGGGTACTTCCTTTTGGTCTGGCCTCAGCACCAAGGGTGTTCACGAAATGCATGGCTGTGGTAGCAGCATTTCTCCGCACTCTAGGAATATTTGTCTTCCTTGGACGACTAGCTCATTCGAGCTCCAACACAGTCAGAGGCCAAGACTTCTCTATCCTGCACAATGCTTATCCTTCAGTATTTAGGGCTGGTAATAAATATCCCAAAATCCAGTCTAACTCCTTCTCAGTCTTTAGAGTTCATAGGAGCTTTCCTGGATACCACAAGGGCAAGAGCCTATCTTCCCAAGGCCCGTTGCCTTCGCTTGGTGCAGTTAGCTTCTCAAGCAGTGCCAAAGCCCCATTTAACTGCTCGAGAAATGTTGCAATTACTAGGCCACATGGCATCCACCGTGCATGTGGTTCCATATGCTCACCTCCACATGAGGGCAGCTCAGTGGACTTTATCCACCCAATGGTCCCAGGCATCAGGGTGCCTGTCAGACAAAATAGCAAACACAAGTCACCTCATTTTGTCCCTCCAATGGTGGAGGTCCACTCAAAACCTATTGCTGGGGTGCCCTTTTCAACAACCCTTACCCCAAGCAACTCTCACAACAGATGCTTCTCCAAAGGGTTGGGGAGCTCATCTGCAAGACTTCTCCACCCAGGGCACCTGGTCTCCACAAGAGAGTTGTCTACATATCAATCTCTTGGAACTCAGAGCAATTTTCCTGGCTCTGCGAGTGTTCCACTCCCTGCTCAGCTACAAGACAGTCCTCATTCATATGGACAATCAAGTAGCCATGTTCTATGTGAACAAGCAGGGGGGAATGGCTCTCTGTCGCTTTGCAACGAAGCTTTGCGACTATGGGCCCTCGCCAGAGAGCATCAGATTCATCTGCTGGCAGTATATCTTCCAGGCATTCAAAACTCTTGGGCGGACAGACTCAGTCGAGTCCTGCTTCCACATGAGTGGTCTCTGCATGCAGACCAGGTGACCAGGATATTTCAACTTTGGGGAACCCCGGACATAGACCTCTTTGCAAGTCCGTGGAATGCCAAACTTCCTCGGTTCTGTTCCAGAATTCCGGCTCAGGGGGCTCAGCCCAGGGATGCTTTCCTCCTTTATTGGGGTCAAGACTTCCTGTATGCCTTTCCACCCATTCCCCTAATTCCCAAAACCCTCTTCAAGCTTCAGAGAGACAGAGGCCACATGATTCTCATAGCACCACATTGGCCACGGCAAGTGTGGTACCCTCTGCTTCTACATCTCTCTCAAGCTCCTTCCCTGGAGTTAGGGTCTGCTCCAGATCTCCTATCTCAGGAGAACGGAATGTTATGGCATCCCAATCCCCAGTCTCTGCATCTCAGGGCTTGGTTGCTGAAGGCCTAGATCTCCAAGATCTTAATCTTTCTCAACAAGTGAAAGATGTTCTTTATGCTTCCAGAAAACCTTCCACTAGACGCTCTTATGCTTTCAAGTGGAAAAGGTTTACTATTTTGTGTTCGGAAAAGGGTCTTAACCCCCTTGCGATACCTCTGGAATCTTTGCTGGAGTATCTCCTCCATTTATCTAATGCAGGCCTTAAGACAAATTCAGTAAGAGTCCATTTGAGTGCTATTGCAGCTTCTCTTAAACCTCTAAATGGACAGCCTATTTCCTCTCATCCTCTTATAGCAAGATTTATGAGAGGTCTCCTTCTAACTAAGCCTCCCATTAGACTACCTCCGGTGGCATGGGACTTAAACCTGGTTCTTGGGCAGCTCATGAAGCCACCTTTCGAACCTTTAGCTACCACCTCCCTAAAATTCCTTTCTTGGAAGGTTATCTTTCTCATTGCAATCACATCAGCACGCCACATTAGTGAGTTGCAAGCGTTAGTAGTTAATCCACCTTATACAAGGTTCCATCATGACAAGGTAGTCCTTAGGACTCATCCACACTTTATGCCTAAGGTGGTCTCGCCTTTTCATCTGAACCAAGAGGTCTACCTACCTGTCTTTTTTCCAGGACCTCATGCATCAAATGCAGAAAGGAATCTTCATACCTTGGACTGTAAAAGAGCTCTAGCTTTTTACTTACAAAGAACACAGCAACATAGAAAGTCCTCTCAACTTTTTGTTGCTTTTGATCCTTCTCATTTGGGACTTCCAGTCTCCAAGAGAACACTATCTAACTGGATTGCTCAGTGTATTTCCTTCGCCTATCAGAGTAAAAACCTTTCTCTGGAAGGCCATGTCACAGCTCACAATGTGAGAGCCATGGCAGCCTCAATGGCTCATTTGCACTCTGTGTCTATTGACGACATCTGTCGAGCAGCCACTTGGGCCTCGGTTCATACCTTCACAGCCCTTTACTGCTTGGACAAGGACTCCCGCCAGGATGCCTTGTTTGGTCAGGCTGTTCTCAAACACCTGTTCCATACCTAATGAACTCCTGCCCACCATCCCTGGTAGGATGCCAGAGATCCATGGGGGGAAGTGGAGCCCTTTTCAGGGACACACAACTTCTTGGGTCTCTCCCTGGCACCTAAAGCTAGGGAGTCCCCATATGTGATGACTACATTCCTGCTTGTTCCTGGAGATAGCATAGTTACTCACCTGTAACAGGTGATCTCTGGGAACAGCAGGAATTTAGTCCTCACAACCCACCCACTTCCCCTAGGAGTTGTATCTCTCTATCTCTTTCCTTTCCCTCTCTCTCTCTTTGTCTCAGCTTTAAAACTCAACTGGAGAGAGGCAGTTGGGAAAGGTGGGAAGGCAGCACGCAGGCGCTGTGGGATGCTCCCAAAAGTGTTCTGATTGGACGCTGGGGAGCGTTTCCGCGCGGGCTCCGTCGGTACTGACGATACCCATGTGTGAGGACTAAATTCCTGCTGTTCCCGGAGATCACCTGTTACAGGTGAGTAACTATGCTATATACCCAAGCTGCAGCATAACTCATAAAATTATACTGAACCACTACCCCACTGTTCTGTAAATACCTTAATGTCCTGCACATCAGATAACCCTAAAAATGCAGTTTTCTGCAAATTCAAATGCAAAAACATATACCCAAAGTCAGCCTACAATCCATCAACGACTGAAGTTGCTGTCTTAAATCCAGTTCCCCCTGGGCAAACAAAAACAAAATTTACACATCAGCATAAACAAAGAATCTCAACCCCACAGTGTGCATCCTCAGGCAAATTGGCAACATAGAGATAATAAACAAATAATAGAACCTTGAGGAACACCACTATCATGACACCAAGGGGTAGACGATCATTGATTAAACTTAACTCCATACTCCTCCTCAGCCAAAAAGAAACCAAACTACCTCAACACCCCTCCGCCCAAACCTATTACTTACAAACACTCCAGCAATAAACTGTATCAAAAACATCAGAAACATCGAACTGAAGCAAAACTCCCAATAACCTCTTATCAAATGCCTCATAAATATCATCCAACAATGCCCTCATAAACATTTCAGTACTGAAACATTGATGAAACCCAGATTGCTGGCATCCAAGACTTCATTATTTTCAAAATAATCCAATAGTTGAGAAGCCATATACTTTTCCAATACTTTCCCTAAATAAGACAAATTTGATATCAGTCAGTAATTATCATAGCAAGAAACATCACCAAAACCCGTAAGCACCGAAGAGACTACAGCCTTCTACGGGCTATCCCAAGTTAGCATTGAAAACGCTGACGAAACCTCCTGAGGCCTGCACCCCAGCAACCCTACTGATTTCCACTGAACAGTTCTCTAATCGGCTTCCACATTCCCTTCAATCATAATCTGAGACACTTGCTCTTTGAGTCTCAACTTCTCCTGAAAATGGAGGGCAAAACCTTTACATGGCAAGGTAGAAGAAGCCTCTTTCAACTGAGGCAAAGACAACAAACAAACAACTGTAAATAATTCACGCAGTTGATTCAATGCACCCTGAATCTGAATTTCAAAATATTCTGCTTTAACCTGTCTCACCTTTGCTCTATAAACAGTTGCCTTAACCTTGTACAACATCCAATCCTCAGATGTCCAAGTACATCTCCACTCCATATTCTTTCCAAATGTCTACATTCCAAATTAATCCCCCATAACTCCTTGGTGTATCATGGAGCCCTCCTATCCTGATTCAAGGGCACAAGAACCTCTATAGGAGGGTCTAACTCTTCATATACTTTAACCCACCATTGATTCCAGTCATTCACAGAACCTTCCAAGGCCAAATTTCGATTAACTCAACCTTCCATGGCAGCCCCCACCATCTGCCTTGTCACCTGCACACCTCTTCTCACAGTATGCTTCACACGTCCATTAAGAGAGGGTACCACTGACAGAATAAGCAAACTAAAATCATTTATACAATGGTTTGATCAAGGCACAAACCATGCCTACCCTGTGCTCCCATACAGAGTACACAAATATCAGATCCAAACAATGTCCACCCTCATGAGTTGGCATCTTAACTCAAAGACTTAACTGAAAGACTTAGCTCAAAACCTAAGTCTTGCATGCCCCATACAAAGCCTTGATCTACTGCCAGAAATGGATTTTCATGGACATTGTACATGAAAATGAAAGTGTACATTGAAATCACCCAGCACTAACATAAAATTATATTCTAAAAGAATCTCCCCTATCAACAATAATAATTCCTCCACCAATAATAAAGAAGCACCCAGTGCCTGATAAACCAACAGTAATCCACTCCTCCTCTATCGAACCAACAAGCACTTGGCCCCCTTCACAATCCACGTTGGGACTCGACCCAAACCTAAATTTGCCTTATAAAGCAATCCCACCCCTTACCCCTCCCTACAAATCCCTGCCTAACAATAACCCAAAGGGCCCAATTGCTTCTCCACCTCTATTACTACTACTACTTACTTATAAAGTACTACAAGACATACACAGCGCTGTACGTACAGATATAAAGACGGTCCTTGCTCATCAGAGCTTGCAATCTAATTAAGACAGACAAGACAAAAGATAAGAATAAGGGCAGAATAGGGAAGGGTAAGGGGACACAAGGAAAATAAGGGATCAGGATGCATTTGAAAAGAGGCAGAGATGAGGGCTGACATACAGATTTAGGTAGTTTGTTCCAGGCATAAGGAGCAGCAATGTGAAAGAATCAAAGTCTGGATTTGGCAGTGGAAGAACAGGGCACAGCGAGAATCAAGCTAGTATAAGAGTGGAGTTCATGAGGAGGCATGTAGGGAGAGAGAAGACAGGAAAGTAGTGAGGGGCAGAAGAATGAATGCATTTAAAGGTCAGAAGGAGAAGTTTGAATTGGATACAGAAATGGAAGGGAAGCCAGTGAAGTGATTTGATAAGAGGGGTTATATGAGTATATCGTGGCTGGAAAAAGATTAGTTGCGCAACAGAGTTCTGAACAGATGGAAGGGGAGAGAGGTGACTCAGAGGGAGGCCAGCAAGAAGGAGGTTGCAGTATTCGAGACAGGAAGTAATTAGATAGTGGAAAAGAGTTTTAGTAGTATATTCAGAAAGGAAGAGGTGAATTTTGTTAATGTTATAGAGAAAGAAAGGTTTTAGCGATCTGTTGTATATGTGAGCAGAAAGAAAAGGAGGAGTCAAAGATGACGCCAAAGGTTATGGGCTGAGGAAACAGAAAGTAGAAGAGCATTATCTATAGCGATAGAGAAGGGAAGAAGGTTTAGGGGGAAAAATAAGAAGTTTGGTTTTGTCTATGCTTAATTTCAAATGGCGGTGAGACATCTAGGTGACAACGTCAGACAGGGAGGCAGAGATACAAGCCTGGAGTGACAGAGAAATATCAGGTGTAGAAAAATAAATCTGAGAATCGTCAGCATAAAAATGATACTGAAATCCATTGGAGGAGATGGGAGCACCAAGGGACTGGATGTAGAGAGAGAAAAGGAGAGGGTCCAGAACAGACCCTTGGGGTACACCAACTGAGAGAGCGATAACAGTAAAAGAGGAACCACTGAAACAACACTGAAAGAGTGATGGGAGAGATAAGAAGAGAACCAGGACAGTACAGAGTGAGGACACCAAGTGAGAACAATTTATCAAGTAGAAGGTAGTGATCAACATGGTCAAAAGCAGCTGAAAGGTCAAGAGGGATGAGTATAGAGTAAAGGCCCTTGGATTTAGCCAGGAATAATACTCTGGAGACTTTGGAAAATGCCATCTCAGTAGAATGTAAGTGATGAAAACCAGATTGAAGTGGATCCAGCAGGGCTTGAGAGGAAAGAAATTCAAGACAATGGCAGAGGACTGCACACTCAAGAAATTTAGAAATGAAGAGAAGAAGGAAGATGAGTCAATATTGGAAGGATAACTATGATCAAGTGAAGATTTCTTGAGGAGAGGTGTGACCACAGCATGCTTGAAGGCTGAATCACCAAACTTCAACCAGGTCTCTGTAATACATACTATACTCCACCCTCTTTCTAAAATACTCGCTTATAAGCTCTGCTTATTACAAACAGACCAAGCATTCAATAGAACCAACCATTCATATACTGACCCCCAGTCCCACCCTAGGAGAACTCCTTCATCTAGAGCACTCCCCTCTCCCCCTACACAAACAGATCCATCTTTTCTGAAAAAAATCGCCAGAACAACCATTCCCCTGGAAGAGACTACCATCCTCCTGAAGAAACCATCAACCCCACCAGCAGGGGCACCTCCCCCTAGATATACTGGCACAATTTATGTCCTCTGGATTTCCAGGTTTAATATGGCGCTGTTCTACACCTAATGATAGTCTTGTGATACTAATGCTAAGGGGTTAAGTTGCCAAATAAGGAGCCTTGCACGGTGCCTTCAGGGGGAGGGGTAATTGCTGGGGAGTCATGGGGTGCCATCAGGGGGTTGGAAAGGTAGGAGCTATCTTCCTTTATACAATGACCCCTTTAATAAGGCTCCCTGAGTGCACATGGCCCCCTGTTCCCCTGCCTGTGAAGTTGATTGCAAGCTTTGTTATTCATTTACCATAGTAATTACTGACGTGTGGTACTGAATTACTGCAGGTAAGTAACTCCTCTAGTAAAATAAACTGCGATAAAATGCAATATTTTGCTGCAGCTTATTAATTTCCGCCCCCCCCCCCCCTTAGTTACCAAACTAGTAAATTTTCCATTGATTGCCTGAGATATAGGGAAGCTTAGAATGTAATACATTTCAGAAAATTCTTCAGTCCAAGTCACTTCATTTTGGATAACTTACTTGAAATGTCTTGCTGAGCTCTTAGCTTAAGGGTACAGTTGACAGAAGACACTGTGTTTTTCTTCTCAAATCGCTGTCTCTCTTGTCTTAAATTTTTGCATTGCCTTTGTCTACATTAGTTGAGATATCTCTGTTTGAAATAGGATTATATTAGTCAAAACTTTGCATATATGATGAGCACCTTGCTTTTCTCAGTGACATCTAGAGACAACACTTTCAGTCTCTGTCAGCATATTAGAGAGATTTCAAGCCAAGAAGTTAATAAACTTCCTAGAACAGCAATTAATGGTTCATTTCATTTTTTTTGTTGGTAAACTTAAACAGTGATGTGGACCTCTATTCTATGAAACTTATGTTTACAAAAAAATAACATGGAGAATAAAATACAAGAAAACAACGCTGAGTATACCCAAAGCGAAGAATATGTTTAGTCACATAACCAAAATGGTGCAGATACAGTGTCTTGGAAAAGTCTTCAAACCCCTGTACATACATTTCATAAAATATTACCACAGGGCTTTCTTTTGTAAGCTACACTTTTAATGAACAGTTATAGGAATATTCAAAAAGTTAAGTAACAATAAGTTACAAGAAAGTCTTGTTTGGCCACTGTTGGAAACAGGATACTGGTTTTGATGGACCTTGGTGTGACCCAGTAGAGCATTTCATGTTATGCTGTACCTGTTGGAGCTGTTTTTCCTATAGAAATGCACTGAGGCAGTTTCTTGGGGGAGGGGAGGGACTTAATTTCTCTTCTATCTTCCAGCACATGCATAAACTTAACTTGTACAACACAGAAACTTCCCCTGTTCACCTCCTCCCTGAGCAGGAGTGAATGGGTATTGATCCTGCTCCCACTAGCACCAGTAGGTCACTGTAAGTCTGGGAAAGGGGATCCAGGGGTGGAGGGTTCTAGAGAGAACCTTGAGGGGGGGAGGGGGTGTTAGTGCCGGAGTGGCTTTTGCTTCAGCATAGTATTGGATGGCTTGGTGGGAGCAGAAGATAGATCAGATGGCTTGGGGGCTAGGGAGTGGTGAGAAGTTGTGGGTGAGAGAGGAAGATTGAAATACTGGGAGGTAACTGGGGGGAGGACAGCCAGGATGGGGGGTACATCAGGGGATGGTACCAACTAGTGGCACTGAATTGGGTGCACAAAAAGATTCAGAGCAGTGATTTTAAGAAGCTACTCCCATGCATATATAAGGGTTTTTTTTACATATTTTTTTCTCCATGGGAGGCTTCTTAAAATCACTGCTCCCGTAGAACATGGAAAGCAGATCCTTGCAGTCCTGCATCTATTTTAAAAAGGCTCTGTGTTTTACAGAGCCTCTTGTAAAGCGCTTTTGGAATTCTCCATGTAGTGATTTGGAGGTGTGAATTCCCCTCTCTAAAATTTGTCTTCACATCTTGAAAATCATCTCTGACTTAAAGAGTAAATGATACTGGATTGTATAATACACTATACACAGCTTTTCATTTCAAGTTCACTGGTTCATATCTGGCTCAGCCTGAGAATAACTAATTATTTGACAGCCCTTGTAAGACCTATGTATGGCACGTTGGAGGTTTTCATAGTTTTTCAAAATCCCTGATTGACAGATTTTATTGAATCTCTGAAACCATCACCATAAAGGACGATGCAATCTAGAATTGCCAAAAATAGGCCCAAAGATTAGTGGATGTGTAAATGGAATTATCTCAAACATACTGCAGATGTGAATCCTCCATAATAGGATTATGACCTATGCCAGAAATACAAAGGTCATTCTAGAAGGCTTGAAAGGCATTGCATGTATAACTAATGGTTTACATATGTAAATAGCTCAAACAGCATGAGTAGTGATTTTAACATAGCAACATAGTATATGACAGCAGATAAAGACCAGTATGGTCCATCTAGTCTTCCCAGCAAGGCGGCAAGAGTAGGTGCACCTGCTGCTCCGTGCAGGTCATCCCTTCCCATTCCTTTGTTTAGGGGTGTACCCACCGCTCTGTGCAGGTCACCTTTATTTGTTGAGATATGGGAGATAGTTATATTTGTTTTGATTTTATCCTGTTGCTATAAAGTGATCCAATGTGTCTGTCCCATGCCATTTTGAATTCTGTCACTGTATTTGCCACCACCACTTCCATCCGGAGGGCATTCCAAGCATCCACCACCCTTTCAGTGAAAAAGTATTTCCTGACATTGCCTTTCAGTTTACTCCCTTGCAGCTTCATGTTATGCCCTCTAGTTTTGCAGCTTCCCCATCTTTGAAAAAGGTTTGTTTGTTCATTAATACTCTTTAAGTATTAAAAGGTCTGAATCATATCTCCCCTGTCCCTCCTCTCCTCTCCTCTCGAGCGTATATATTTAGATTTTCAAGTCTCTTCTCATACATCTTCTGGCGCAGGTTCCAAATCATTTTGGTCGTCTTCCTCTGAACCGTTTCCAGTCTTTTTATATCCTTTGTGCGATATGGTCTCCAAAGCTGAACACAGTACTGCAAGTGAGGTCTCACCAGCGACTTGTACAGTGGCATTAGTACCTCCTCCTTTCTGCTGGTAATTCTTTTTTGTATGCAACCCAGCATCCTTCTGGCTTTTGCCATCGCCTTGTCACATTGTTTTGCCACTTTGAGATCCTCAGAAACAGTCACTCTGAGGTCCTTCTCCTGGTCCGTACATGCCAACCTCTCACCCTCTATCACATGCAATTCCCTTGGATTTCTGCTTCCCCAAGTGCATGACACTACACTTCTTCACATTAAATCTTAACTGCCAAGCAGTAGATCAGACCATTCTTCCAGCTTCTGTAGATCTTTCTTCATGTTATCCACTCCCTCAGGCGAATCCAATTTGTTGCAAATTTTCATGTCATCTGCAAAAAGACAAACCTTTCCATTCAGTCCTTCAGCAATATCACTAACAAATACATTGAACAGTACCAGTCCCAGGACCGAACTTTGGGGCACACTGCTAATTAGTTTCCTTTCATCTGAGTGAGTTCCATTTACCATTACCAACCATTGCTTACGCTTTTATGCTCACAGTATGCATATGTTTTTGACAAGCCTGAGAAGTATATATATATGTCCTATTTTACAAAGGAAATGCACATCAACTTCATATATTCTACTGTAGATATCAGCATTTACAACTTTTTCTAGGTATGCATGTCAGCTATACTTAGAAAAAGAATATACTTGTTGGGACATGGGGTTTAGAGAAGTGATGATGGTTGTTGAGGAAGGGGGCAATTGTGCTCTTTGGCATTAAAAGCCATCTCAAAAAACCCTAAAATTTGCAATTCTTAGCTTGGTTCCTTTATTAACTTCTCTTGGACTTCCAACTTTGTAAAAATCTAGCAGTTCCATGGTAGTGTGCAAAATCACTGCTTACATGTGCAAGTGCCACCTGAATGTGTTTCTTTGCAAAATAATTTCTCCTGCTGAATGTACCACCAAACGTATGTGTATTTTCCACAACCTGTTTAAGTATTTTACGAAATGCTCTGCATTCAGTGAGCCTTTTGTAAGATATTCCGGAAACTGTGAATGTCTTGATTTGAGTGTCCCTTTTCCTACCTAAATGATCTATGTAAAATCAGGCTTATTGTCTCTTAAAGTAATGCCAGGATTTTTAAAAATAAATTATTTCCATGGTCAAAAGGAGAAAAAAAGACTTGAAGTGTTAGACCATTTTGTTGTTAAGTGCCGTTGAGTCAGTGTTGACTCATGACAACCCTCTGGATAGCTGTCCTAAACTGTATTTGGTCTTCAGTCAGGCAGTTCATTGTTGATAGAGTGGCATCCATAACTGAAGCTATTGCATTGATCAATCTCATTGCTGGCCTTCCTCTTTGCATTGACCTTCAATCTTGCCAAGCATGGTGACTTTCTCTAATGATCTCTCTCTTCACTTGCTATGTCCAAAGTATAAAAGTCGAAGTCTTATCATCTGAGCTTCTAAAGACTGTTTTGGTTTGATCTCCTCCAGTACTGGCTGGTTTGTTCTTCGTATAGTCCGTCGTATACACAGTATTCTTCGCCAGCACTATAATTCAAAGGCATCGATTTTCTTCTTGTCTGTCTTTTTCACTGCCAACTTTCGCATCCATGTGATGATATTGAAAATAATATGTCTTGGACCATTCAAATCTTTGTATGGAGAGAGCATCTCTGCTCTTTAGAATCTTGTCTAGGTCTCTCATAGCCATTCTGCCAAGAGCAGTGCATCATCACATATCTTGACTGCTTGTCGTTTCTTTATTGATTATGGATCCAAGCAGGTTAGAGTTGTCCACTATTTCAATTTCTTCTCCATCAATGATGAACTTATGGATTTTGCCAGTTGTCAGGATCTTTGTCTTCTTTACGTTAAGGTGCAGGCCCATTTTAAGACTATGTTCTTTGATCTTGATAAGCAAATATTTCAGATCATCTTCATTTTCAGCCAGTATTGTGGTAATGTCAGCATAACAAATGTTGTTGATGAGTCTTCCACCAATCTTCACTCCTCCGTTCTCTAAATACGGTCATGCTTCTCTGATGATTTGTTCTGCATATAAATTAAACAGGTAGGGGGAAAGTATGCAGCCTCGTCATACACTTTTGTTGATTTTAAACCATTCTCTTTCTCCTTGTTCTGTTCGAACTGTTGCTTCTTGATCAATGTAAAGGTTATGCAAGAGAACTATTAGGTGTTCTGGTATACCCATGCTTCTTAATTGGCCCAGAGTTTCTCATGATTTACACAGTAAAAATTCTTGCTATAGTCCATAAAACATATTTAAATATCCTTTTGGTATTGATCAAGAAAAGGTGGAAAGAATATACAGAGTCATTATACCATAAAGATCAAGTGGACCAACAGTCGTTTCAACCTATATCTTATGATCAAGAACCATTAGTGATGAAAGAAGTCGTTGAGGCAGCATTACAAGCAGAACAAAGCACCAGGTATTGATGGCATTCTCATTGAAATATTACAGCAAACAGATGCGTCTCTTGCCATACTTACAAGGCTCTGCCAGGAAATTCGGAAGAGAACATCATGGCCAACTTACTGGAAAAGATCTGTGTTCATATCAATACTGAAGAAAGGTGGTCCGACTGACTGTGGAAATTATTGCAAAATCACTCTGATCCCACATGCCAGCAAGATTCTACTCAAGATCATCCAGCAGAGAGACCATTTTAAACAAATCTAAATATTGTATATACTGAAATGTGATGAAGTCTGTCAGAAATCTTTAACAAAACTCTACTAAAGCAATAGTACCAGATAAATATGTTTTGGATAATACAGTTGCTAGTTAAAGCAAGCAAACATTTTGAGATTCTCTTTTCTGTTCTGCTTTTTATTACATTCTGAGGAAAAATGACTAGTTATGGAAGCTTAGGGGAAAGCTTCTCCTACTATGTTATATTTAGGAGGTTATTTTAAAAGCCTTATTTGCAATTTCCACATGGAAAATCCAACATTTACACATACAATGCACATAAAAATGGCAATTTCAGAAAGGTCTAAATGTACATGTGGATGTTCATAATAGAAAGACTTTGCAAATGAGTGTGACAGGGCAAGGTTAGGGCATGACTTGGTGGATCAAAAATCTACACATGCATTCTCATTTCATATAGTGGATGCGTTTGTTTGACCAAAATCGCTCATGTTGGGATTTATAACTTCTCCTTGGTAGGGGTGGCTCAAAGAGGGTGTGGGGCCTCGTTTGCATAAGAAGTCTGATTTGCATAAATATTAGCATAATGGTAACATACCTCTTAATGAGTGTCTGGATAAAGAAAGACTACCAGATTTCTACATTACTATACTCCAGTGCCAACCGCCAGGCACATTAGGAAGTACTATAACACTGACCATTTAGAACCCATAGCAAACCAGCCGTATCATAACAGCACTACCAGGACTCACAAAGCACCAAATCCTACCTATTAAAAGGGCAACACTGCAAATATTAAATCAATATATCTCAGAGAATACCAATACATCTCCTACTGGGGAAAGAGAACAAGTGGCACTGTCAAACAGAAACTACAAGAATAGAATACTTCAGCTCGGTTACACATGCAGAACATAGACCATCACCAAACAAAGAACAAGGAATCACAATTTAGAAATCGGAAGACAATAATTCAATTGGGAGCCCCTAAAGCCAAACTTGGAATGTACAACAACACTATAAATTAATTTCCTTTTGTACTAAACAAAAATGTAAAGACGTTAGTGATACATATTTCCCTGAGCAGACATGTTCCAGTTAATAAATTCAAAATAAAAAAGTATTTTTCTACCTTTTGTTGTTTGGGCATTTTATTTTTCAATTGCAATTGCTTCAGTCACTTTCTTCTGGTCTCTTCTGTCATATGCTAATTCTCTATTCTCTGCTGTCCATTTGTCCTTTCTTCTCTCTTCTAGATTTTTTCCATTCTATCTTCTACATCTACTTTAACATTCTGATCTTTCCCCTTTTGCTCTTTCCCCAATTTCTTGTTTATTTCCAAGCTGCCTCTATCAGCCATTTCTAAAAGTAGCCCCGCCACCCATTGGACATTTCCAGTCCTATTCCAGAACCATATCAGTCCATTTCCAATCCTACTCCCCAAAAGCCCATTTGTTGTCCTTATCCTCCCCATCAGCTCATTTGCAGTCCTAGCCCCCCCCCCACTCAGCCCATTTCCAATCCTAGCCTTCCCCCCACTCAGCCCATTTCCAATCCTAGCCTTCCCCCCCACTCAGCCCATTTCCAATTATAGCCCCCCCAGCCCATTTCCAATTTTAGATCCCTCCACTCAGCCCAAGCCCAAGCCCCCCTCCCCTCCCCGAAAAGCCCGACAGCAGGTTTTAGCAGCTCCCGGCAGGCTCAGCACAGCTCCGTTACAGCCGCTGAAGTGAAGAATGTTGTTTCCTTCACTTTGGCAGCTGTATTGTAATGAAGATCGCAGGCGTGCTGAGAGCCAGGACACAGAAAGTGTCCTTTGACCTCCGGCATGCCTGCGATCGTCATTACAATACAGCTGCAGAAGTGAAGGGAACAACGCTCTTCACTTCGGCGGATGTAACGAGCTGTGCTGAGCTTTAGCAGCACCCAGCAGGGAGGTGAGCAGCGTGCAGGATGTTGTTGGCGCGGGGCCCCCTGAAGCGCAGGGCCCTGTGCCAACAACATTCTTGCTCAATGGACGGGCTGGCCCTGCTCCTTGGCCATATATAGGTTATCTTGCTTACTCCCCCTTTGTTTATTTTCCCTCCAAATAAAATTAAAATAGAAAAGATTCCATGTTTGATAGAACCTTTTCTAAAATACCACTGGAGCTGCATATGTTCCAGTCTCAACATCTCAATTCCATTCTCCATGTACAATATAAAATTTGCCTTTACTTTTATGAGTCTGAATAATTCATATATTTACCTTAAACCAATCAGTCTTAAAAGCTGATATATAAAACTTCCCTCCAGTGGTGAGCTGCCACCTCATTAACTCCTCATCTCAAATAATTTTCCTCACTCATCTTTTCTTTCTCCTTCATTTTTCTATCTTCCATATCCTTTTACCCTGACTCGACCCTCTGTTCTTTTCCTTCCAACCCATCTATCTCATACTGCATTCTTTCTTTTTGCTTTATTCTTCCTGTCTCTTTCCACTCTGCTTTTCTCCTTCCTTTCCACATTCTCTCTCTTCTGTCTCTTTTGCTTACTCTCTCTTGCTCTCTTGTTCTTTTCCTTCCTCCTCAACCCCATCTCATTCCCAATGTCCTCCTCTCCCTTCAAATTCACCTTTAAGCTCCCTCTACCTCTATTTTTTAATACTTCATGTGTTATTCCAGCAACAGCAACAAGAATGTATCACTTCTTTAATGCAGTATAATTCTACTATCAGGTCGGACGCTTCAAAGAGGGATGGCCCATAACTGGGCAGCCACTGGTGTCAGGGTTTGGCCAAGCTTCCACTTTAATGTCAAAATTTAATTGATCGACTCAATTATGAAACAAGGTCTCAGACTTATCTGGCACCACTTTCCTAATATAAAGTTTACCCATGTCCATCATAGTGACACCCTTGCATATTTAGATGTTCAAGTTACTCGAGGTCCTGTTGGGTGGGAAACATCAGTCTATAGGAAACCGACTGATCGGAATACATTTTTACATTTTAACAGCATGCATCCTCAGAGATTAAAAGAGAGCCTCCCGTTCTCCCAGTTTTTACGATTTAGGAGGAACTGCTCTGATAAGCACGATTATAAGCGCAAATCTAAACAACTTGGTAGGCACTTTCTTGAGAGGGGGTATCATAAGAAGATAGTCCATGGAGCATACCGCAGAGCATTACATCACCGTAGGGGTTTATTATTTATTAGGAAACCTGTGCAGAACAATTTTGATTCAGATAATGTGAATTTAATTACCAAATACTCCCCTTTAAGTGTAGCAATTCAACAGGTGATAAAAAAACACAGTAATGTTTTGAAGGTAGTACCAGGGCTTGCTGATAAAAAAGTCCGCTGTGTATGGCAGAGGGATCGTAATTTAAAGGAAAGATTGAGCCCAGCAGAGATAGGATCGCTGGATGTTTCCCCCTCATTGGTAGAGAAGGGCCATAAAGCCTGCGGTAGTTGTGAGATGTGTGATTTAGCCTTGTGCGTTTCAGAATTTCATTATGCCGGTCAGAGAGTTTTTCTGCAATCGTCTACCACATGTGCATCTAGTAAGGTAGTATATGCAATCGTGTGCCCTTGTGGATTGGCCTATATAGGCAAAACTTCCCGCATTTTTAGGACGAGGTTGAGAGAGCATAAGAGTAGACTGAAGCTTAAAGTGCTAGAAGCTCCGATAGTTCGTCATTGTTTATCTAAAGGACATGAATTTAAAGATCTTAGGTGCCTTTGTTTAGATCAGGTTTTCCGAGGGCAGGGTAATAAAACTCTTGATGCAGAGCTGCTAGTTAGGGAACAACGCTTTATATTTCAACTTGATACAGTAGAGCCCTTTGGTCTCAACATGGGGATAGATTGGACCGCTTGTTTGTGATGTCTTCTTATGGTGTGGTTAGGAGGTAGTATGTTTTAGGGTTTTTGGTCAAATACCCTATGTTTAACTATAGGGATTGATTAGACTGTTTATATGCTTTCTTACGTAGCGATCAGCCACTAGAATATTTACGGGTCTTTAGATGGATAGTGGATTTAACATGATATCATATGAATAAAGTTTTCGCTTCATAAGAAAGCGGCGAGATTAGGGTAACTTCGTTTGAGTAATGAAGATAGATTGAGTTATTTCTGATTGAGTGATTAAGTTTTGTTCTTTCCGTAATGGGAGGAGAGAGGGGAGGAGTTTGTGGTATCTGTTGATTAAAGGGACTTTAAAAATGGAGGAGGGTAGCCTGATTCCGCATGCGCGGCGTTTCCTCCCAGCCCGGGAAAGCGATTGACAAATTATTTATTGAGTAAGGCTGTGGTTTAAAGGAGAGCGTTGGCAGCATCTGCGGTAAGGATTTTAAAAGTTTTTATAGGATTTAGGCATTTTAGAAGTACGTAGAGTGACGGGGTAGTATATAATAAAGTTTATTTATTTTTAGGCAGTACCGTTATGAGACCAGTCATAGGATCCCCTAAGGAACCATTAATGTGAAACGCGAGAGTGGTACCTGAGGCAAGCGTCGGGATCAAGAAAGCACAGTGAAGAAGTTCAGCCCAATGACATATAATACCAGTTGATAGAATAGATTGAAATATGGTATGGTAGAGTTGAACCATGGGACTGACTCATACATTGTGAATTTTTATAAGGTCATTGATGCGATAAGGCACTTTTCTTTCCAGGACGTGAGTCGGAAAGTGGTGCCAGATAAGTCTGAGACCTTGTTTCATAATTGAGTCGATCAATTAAATTTTGACATTAAAGTGGAAGTTTAATAATCTTCTAAATGCACTTTTAAGTTAGCAGTGAACGACTTGTATTTTGGTGAATATAGTTTATCGTTCCTAAGAAGACCGAGTAGTAGAGGGTTTGGCCAAGCCACATGGTTGGGGCAGGAGGAGAGGGGATAAAGGCCGGGGTTGTGGGCTGGCCGGCCTCTTTCCCCCACAGCCGCGAGCGATCTGACCTGGCCAAAACATCCTGTGAGCTGAGCAGATCTTCTCCTCTGTGGCGGCACATGCTGTGGACTGTGGCTGGATGCCGAGAGCGGAAGAGTGACTAAGACAGCAACGGGGAACCACCATGGTGGCAGAATATAGCCTGCAACAAGTAAAGGAGCTATAGCCAGCAGTGGGCAAACAACAGCAGACGGCATGACACAGAGAGCGGCACAACAGAGAGAGCAGGGAAGTGAACTCTCCTCCTCCTCCTTTTTTTTTTTTTTTTTTTTTTAACATTCTCTTATATACTGCGCTATTCTGCATCAGTGCGGTTTACATTGAACAAACTGAAATTACATTGAACAGGGCATTATAACTTGGAGATAACTATTTTACAGGCAACATGGGCTATGGAGGGTTAAGTGGCTTGCCCAAGACCACAGGGAGCACCTGTGGGACTAGAAACCCCAGTCCTTCCGGCCCAAGGTTGCTGTCCTCTAGTGGGATTTGAACCCCCGACCTTCCGGCCTGAAGTACCTTGCCCCAACCACTAGGCCACTCCTCCACTCCTTGCTTTGAGACGCAGCTGCAGGCAAAGCGTAGAGTAGATGAGCCGGCCATCGAGGGAAAGCAGAGGATTGTGTGGCCCGCTGGAGCATAGGACTGCATGCTGGTCAGGGCTGCGTAAACGAGCCAGCATCATGGGCAGCAGATTAGCACCAGCCCTGTAAGGACAAAAAAGAAAGAAGCATACTGCTTGAAGAAAGAAAGCAGTGGTCTAGAGGGCAGCAGAAAACAAAGTGGAAGGGCACCAAGCAATTTGTCAGAGTGCAGATGGCATAGAAACAGCGGAAGGTGGCGGGCCAAAGAGGAGGATCCTGGGAGGCATCACAACGCAAGTAAAGCACAAGAAAAGAACAGAACAGCTCAGAAAGCCAAGCACAGGCTGGCGTGGCCAGGCGGGCACAAGGCGGGCCAAAGGGCCGGCACCCACACCGGAGCAAGCATATGGACAGCAAGGTAGTGTCAAATGTGATGGAGCCGCGGTGAGACCCTCGATGTGAGAGCAATGGTCGCTGTCCACAGAGTGGGATGTGTGCAGTCTTTGTTGAGTTCACTCAAGGCGGTGCCTGGCTCAGTGACAAGGGACAGCGGAGGCTGCTTGGTGGCGGCTCCATGACCTCAGGGACTGATTGAGTACAATACACTGTATGCTGCATTGGGGGAGGCTGTTACAGGTCGGGGAGGGGCTTTTGCTGTCAGGGTGGGGGGAGGGCGATCGGGTATAGGGAGGTGGAGGCATGCTTGAATGAGGGTATGAATGGGGGCATGGAAAGCATTAACGGTGGGGTTGTAGCCCAGGCCCTGGACAGCACAGGGGAGGGAGACGTGGCAGCCACATGTCGGGGGCACTGTTCCCTCTAAGCTGTGCGCGTGTGCATGCGCACACACCTCGCCGAGTGAGCGCACATACTTTACAACAGAGCGCACAAAAATTACGGTTCTGATTCTGATAGAAAACAACACAGACATTCTTAAAATTGAAAAGTTGTTGTGTATTTATAGCTTTCACAAGTTTTACAATATTTTCTAGTGCAATCAATGTGGTGTACATACTGTATTCTGCCGTGTAGTCAAATTTTAAAGTATATAACTCCAAGTGTCATTATGTGGCGCACAAAAATTTAACCTTCCTTCAAAAGCTGCACAGCTGATATTTTATGCGCACACAGCCTACAGAAAATTAGAGGGAACATTGGTCGGGGGGGGGGAGGGGCGAGTTGGCTGGGTGCTGAGGAACAGTCAGTGGTTATGAGTTGTTGCATTGGCTTGAATAGGTGATAGCAAGCGCCAACTCCATGGCTACCCCAGGGCAGGCAGCTGGGGACCTGCAAGCAGACACCGGAATGCTTCCTGCGGTCAGTGCTACCACTATGGTGGGCATACAAGGGGTGGGAGTGCTGGAACGGGTTCCACCAACTGAGTCATGGGGCACGAAAGGAGTGGTGGTCGCAGAGGCAAAGCCAGCAATGTACATCACAGGCACCCTCGACAGCCATGTGCCCACGGGGCTGAAGGAGAAGATATGGCAGGGGAGTACATGGACATCTTCGTGCTTCTGATCAGAAGGAACAAAGATAGCTGCAATTGCATGGGTTGCCGCACAAAATGCAAACTAACAAGCAAGAAGGTGGATGGTGTCCCGCGAACAATTGTGAATTGGTGTGCCGCTTTCAAAATATTGGCCAGCTTAGTGGGTGAAAAGCGCCCTGAGCTGTGTAGAAGTCTCTTCAAATACCAGGATAGTATTTGCAAGTTCCACAGGGTTTATGGGGGCACCGCCTGGCTGGATTATGATGAGCAGTTCCATAGGAACATGTTGGGGAACCCAGGGTTGTGCTGGAACCAGAAGGATATCGACCTCTGGACACTGTGTTGATGACGCAGTGTCAATGGGGTCCCAAGGTGCCAAGTTTTCCCATGGCAACTTGGTTGGGAGGATCGTGGGACCACAGCACTCCTTTCAAGAGGAGAGCAGGTGATACCATGGCAAAAGCGGTAGCCTCCCCATACATTCACGCCGAACGAGAGGCGGGGAGTGTGCCAGCTTTTTAACAACAGCACCTGTAGATTTGGCACTGGGTGTAAATACCTGCACACTTGCACAATATGTGGAGAGGGACACCCACAAGTCAGATGCGGCAAGAGGCATGGGGGAGACCCCTAGAAGCTCCACTGATGCCATGACCTTTGGCATGGCCCTTAGGCGTTGGTCCATGGCGTTTGTCCTGAAATGAGCATTGAATATGTGGTCTGGATTGTCATACGCTTATATTATGGTAACCTGCTGTTCCCTTTCTTTTCTTTGCCTATCCTTTTGACTGTTTCTGTCCTCTACTCTTTCCTATCTTACAAATGGCGTTCCTTTCATATTTCCACAAATGATATATTATTGTAAACCGCTCTAATGCTTCGGCCTGAGTGGTATATCAAATTCAAATAAACATAAACATAAACATTAGGGTGGGGATGTTGCAGCAGCATTTATCTGGGTATGATGAGTGAGAAGCACAATGGTTAGTGCATGACTTTAAGTGGTGTTTCAGGATACCATACAATGGCCCCGCCAGGCTGTGGGTGGTGGGCAGTTTGAAATCAGCATTGGAAAAGAAATGGGTGGTGGAAAAAAAATAAAAAAAGAGTGGGTGCTGGGCAGGATAGCGGGCCTCTTCGGGGCCAGGGCCAGGCCCATCCCAGATGATCATTTCACCATTGGGCTTGGTTCTGAAGAAAGAACCAGGGGAGTACCGCCTCATCCACCATCTGTCGAACCCCAAAGGGGACTCGATCAGTGACCACTTATACCAGGCCACTTGCTCGGTAAAGTATGCCTCAAAGGACCAGGCACTGGATCTTCTGAGGGTACAGGGCAGAGGGGCATAGTTAGCAAAGACTGATGTGGAGTCTGCCTTCAGATTGCTGCCCATACATCTGGACAGCTTTCACTTGCTCGGTTTCTGATTTGGGGGTAGTTACTATTTTGATATGTGCCTCCCAATGGGTTGCTCTTTGTCCTGTGCATACTTCGAGGAGTTTAGCACAGCCATGCAGTCGATGGCGGAAAGGGAGATAGGCCAACGGAAGATCATCCATTACTTGGATGACTTTCTCGATGGCAAGCAACAAGCTTAGCTGCCGGCGGAATCTGGCCAGCTTTCAGTGGATGGCAGCAGAGTTGCGGGTTCCCCTGGCAAGCCTTCCTAGGGATAGAGATAGACACCCTAGACATGGTGACATGCCTCCAAGCGAACAAGGTGGTGGCCATCTGGGTGACCACTGCTGCACAGAAAGTCACATTGAACAGATGGAGGGCTCGTTAGGGCATCTCTCACCCTTTCACCACCCCTACTGGGGTCTATCATTAAAAAATACCACTCCACATTAAGTTACGATTGACGTGGAAGGAGGCACTGAAGGAAACGGAGAGGAGTTGCTCTCTCTACTCCTAGCAGTCTGGACACTGCTTCATTCCTTCTTTTTCCATGGCGGCAACAGCAGCAGCACAAGGAATTGCAGAGGGACTGTGGTAGGTGTGTCCAACACAGTGAGCGGTTTCTCTAATGGCACCATCCTTCACCACTTTCATGTCTGAGCACCAACTTTCATCCAGAGCTGCACCCCCAGTTTGAGAACCACTACCCCTATGCAGCAAGTATATGGATGCATGATAAACATGGTTAAGTCATTAACCACTGAGGAGTAGAAATGGAGGAGATTAATCAAAAGGGCTAAAGACATAAGCAGGTACCTAAATTTTATTCCCCCCAAAAAGCTAAAACTCTGAAAAAATGAAACATGGACAAAAAGGAAATGAGATCTTAAAACTATAAAAGAAAATGACAGATATAAGAAACAGGCAAAATGTTTTGAAGAATCTTGTGCTGCTGTTCTAAAGGTAAAGAAACTGTGATATTCTTACACAACTACATTTATATCCATCAAGGCATTAGGAATAATGACATGCATGCAGATTATTATTATGATTAGGATTTAACTCACGCCTTTTCCATGGTAGTTCAAGGCGAGTTACATTCAGATACGGTAGGCTCATGCTGGGTTTAAGACCAAAAGCTTTCACCTCCAAAAGCTTTTTTCTCACTACTACACTACTATGGTGTAATATCTATATTGACTAAGGCCCTACGTCTCCAAGTATATGTAAACCAAATTATCATAATCATAATAACCATGGCGATCATTATTTAGATTACTGTTGTCAATTTTCAGTTTGGAAAGGCAGTTAAGAAATCAGCATTCCTAGACGTTTTGTCAGGACAAGCAACCCACCTGCTGCATGTAGCTTTGCTAAACCATCTTTAATCATTGTGAGGACCAGTGAGGACCTATTTTAGCAACGTGGCTCATCTTTCATCAGTGCACACGTTCACAGGTAAAGGCAGAAATGACCGAGTGAGGAGGACAGAAAAACCAGTATGTGTCTGCTAAGCAGACCGCCTTTTCCAGAACTCGTGCCCCTCAAAGCGTAATGTCAAAGTCCACAGAGCTTATTGTGCTTTTTTTGAGGGACAAACGGCATTTGCTGCACTATTTGAAGGAAAGATACTGAATGAAAGTTTTTCATTTTAAGTTTGTGCTTACACAAAGCTTCTTTGTATTTTTTAGGCCTGTCAGACTTGTCAGGCATAGTGAGAAAAAGTATATTGTTTCCAGCACTTGGATTCCTTTCCTTCTGACATCTGCCACTCTGTAAAGATGATAAATTCCTGCCTCATTAGCCAGGGGTGTGGGATTACAGGCTGACAACACATTAATCACCAGCTTCTGTGGCAGTCTGAGTAGCAATAGGCATTGTTAACAAAACTTGTCTAATATGTCACTCTTCTCTATGACAGTCTGTAATCAATCATTTTGATTGACAGTGCTGATAGATTACACTATTTATACTTTGTGTAATGAAAGATAGCGTTTCCACCTACTGTCATTTCTAGGTTAGCAGAGGGGGTCCCTAAATAGAAACAAACAACTCCCAAAAAAAAATCAGGCCTCAGCTCTGCTCTGTGAAGTTCAGACAAGCAATGTTGTAGGTCCTTTGCGGACACTTTGAGATGAAACACAGTGTTTGGTAACCTGGGAAAGTAGGAGACCTGCTTGAAGACAAATGTCGTTTTGCTGCATTCGTCCCAGTATTTTTGTCAGGTTAAGTTCAGGCAGGTAGCGGATCTGGAGAAGCATGCTGATAGCGCAAGTGGATTTTTATTCCCCCCCCCCCCCTCTCTTGACAAGATGACAGATGATTTAGATGTTGACAAAATATTTGCATTTCATGGCTCAGAGGGCAAAACATTGTGCTTGTTTCTCATAATTGTATGGTATCTGAAAGGTAAATACACCCAAGAGGAGCAAGTGAAAAATGGAACAGGAGGAGAAAAGAACTTTGACAGGACTTGCTTTAGGTTTGAAAATTCAGGAAACTACAAATGCCGATAGGGTCAGCTTTATACATAGCCTGCACAGCAAAAAATTGTGGGGTTTTTTTCTGGGTTTTAAAATACTTTGGACTTAACGACTTGTATACTTTCTGGCATCCTTCCAGCAGTTTCAGCTTTTTAATTCTGATCTTCTGCATTAAATTATGTCACTGTATAAAAGATGGAAATTACTGCTTCCGGCGATGGCCGCTCTATTCTGTTCAGTATGAAACTTCTATTGTACCTCTATCGTTATGAGCTAAAGACAATGTTTCCTTTGAAATATGAACTATTAAGAAAAGAGCAGTACAATGGATAAGTTCATGTATCATAGTGACAGATGCCATGATGACTCCTTCAGACAGAATGTTTTGTGCGTTGACTCTCTCTTGGCTTTTTTTGGATTGCTAGAATCATGTATAAGGTATGAACCATGAGCTAAAAACAGCCCCTTCTTAGCCTTGGCTGACATCCAACCATCTGACTCCACTGGGGACATGATCATGTTATCACAATGACCGCTGCTGGACAGGGACATATTATAGCAGATTGCCTAGTTTAATTGGGCAGGAAGGTGCCTATTTTATAAAGACACATACAGTAGGTAGTTGTCTTTATAAAATACTAGTACAAACCCTGCAGAAATTTCGCCTGTATTGAAGACCTGCTTGGGCATAAATGTTAACACATATCTCATAAAACATATGTAAACTGTGGCTCCATCCAAACGTCTCCTCTGAGCAGGCCTACTCTAGATCTGCATGCCTACCTGCACTTTTAGGCATAACCTCATTCTATAAGAGGGCAAAGAGAAAATAAAACCAACAAATCAGAGAGATTTAAAAACAAATAATTTAACATATAATACAAAACATTTACAAATATGCACATTTAAATGTTTTGCATTATGAATGAAATTATTATATAGTTTGCCTAGTGGTTGGCCCGGCCCTGCAGCTGACCCAGCGGACTGATGCCGGTAGTGTCATCACTTGGCACCGCATGTAGATACCTATCTTCCCCACCTCTTGCACCTTCCTAGTTTAAAACTATTGCTAAAGCAGGTCAATTACAGCCATTACAAATAAATAACTAAATAAAAGATCGGGAGTAAGGTGTGAACCGTAAACTGAGCATGGTTCCTTCTTCACCTCATGAGAACGTAGGACGTTAATGCCCTGCCATCCAACTCAGAATCTAATTGTCAGTTAAAAAAATAATACTTTCTTCCAGTGTTTTTCAAAAATATGTTTTCTGCTTTCAGAGGTGGATATTAAGATGTTACTGTGTTACAGGAATATGCATTTCAGACTCAGCTCTCGATTTAGGGTACCTCTCACTAGGGACAAATATCTGGTTCCTTTACTGAGTGTGTCCAATATACATGTTATATTATTTATTAAAATATCCAGAGATTAGTGTGCTTTGTGTTTTGCCATGAGAAATCCCTATGATGTTTTAAGTCTGTCATACAAGTTTTACTGTAATTTGCTTTGTGTTCATATAAAGCCTGTTTATTTTCACTTTAAATTGCTATACAAAAAACATTTTTAATGATTGTACAAACTTCTGTATAGTTTTGATTTCGTTCGATGTCAGATTTGAGCTTTAAGTGCAAAAGTCCTGCAGCATTTTTTTTCTTATCGAGTTTTTTCTGTGTAGAAAAAATAAAACACGGGATATTGAAAGGGATTAACATGGTTAGTGGGCCTGCTGATTGTGTTAATTCCTAGGCTGGGATATTCAATGGCATTAACACGATTAGTGCTGATGAATAACTGTGGGTACCACTGCTGCACACTCCAGTGCTAACCGGTTAGCATCAAGGTGTTTTGGGAGCGGCACCCAGTAATAACTGGGCAATAGCAATATTGAGCCACCGCCTGGTATCGCAATATGGTAAAAGTTAGGCGCAGTAAAGGCCGGACTAACGATCGCTGCTGAAGCTAACCACCGGGCAGAGGCTGAATATCACTGCTGCCCATTTAGCTTCATGGCAATCCAGGCAACCCGGATATTCAATGCTGGGGCCCAGATATGGTCCTGAGATTCAATATCTGGGTCGAATGTTTGGCAGCAGCAGCGAACCACTTTAACAGCGCTAGTCACCGTCACTGAATATTGGGCCCTTACCCTTTTAGGGGTAATTTAATCTACTTCTGGTCACACTGCCAAAAAGCCCCATGAGCTGCTGGGTCGCCAGGAGTCAGCATTGACTCAAAGGCACACATTGCATTTATAAGGGACACGAGTATACAGAGCAGTGTTTCGTGCGCTCAAGTGAGATCTTATAAAATTGTTCAGGGTATACAGGCGTATGAAATGAGCACACAGACAGATGCTGCCTACTTTTTCATGTGAAGTGGCATTTTAGTAAGGACATCCAGGACAATAGTTTTAGAAAACCGCCAGAACGTCTGTGTTTTGTCTCACTTTTAGAAACATAGATGCTCCCGATGTGCACACCCGCACTGGCGTTCACAAAGAGGTTCTCATTATGAAACTGTTGGGAGCGGGTGTCCATCTCATGCAAGGGTGTATACAGGGATATCAATTGGCGTGGCAAAATGGAAACATGAGAGGAGATGAATGCACCACTTTCTTCACACCCTCTTCATTTATGATCGACAAAAGGAGCACTTTCCTGACGCCTATTCATACCTGGAGCAGTATAAACTGTGATGCAGTTTGGGACTTCCAGAGCCTTACTGAAATTGTGCAAGGATGTCCAAATTCATGGGAATGCCCTGGACATGCCTACTCCATGTCCCCATTCTACCTTGGATGTCCTCATGCTGGGCACATCCACAGAATCAACTTCTAAAATGGCTCCAGAGATGTTGCCTTACTTTGGACGTCTCTACACCAGTTTTCAGATGTCCAAAGCATGAATAGGTGTTTCCGGGGGTGGAAATAGATGGGGCAGAGACATGATTGGCTCTTCTGCATGTTCTTTTATACAGTAAAATATGAAGAAAAAAATGGAGGAAAGCTCCCATAAATCAAGAAAATTGATAAAAACATAGCAGGGACAAGAATGGATCAAGGGTTCAAGGACTCCACAAAGAAGACATCAACTAATACAGAAATTAATTTTAATAGATACAATACAGCCATGTGGGGTTATTGTATTTATTTAAATTTATTTCCGCATTATTTAAACTCTTCATTTTGGAGTTCTTGGACCCTTGATCCATTCTGGCCCCCTTCTGTGTTTTTATCAGTCTTTACAAAATAGGACATATGCTGCTATTCTTTCTGGCATGTACATGCACACCATTGCATGTGCCTAAAAACATGTGCAAATATGTGCACCTACTTTGCACTTACTTTTCCTAGGGTAATTTGTAAAGGAACAGAAGCATACAATTGGCACAACATATGCACCTAACCTAGATGTTATTTATGTATTCATTTCCTATTCTGTTCCACTCATCTGAACATTCTGAGTGGTTTAGAGTCAACGCAGACAATTAGACACCACAACGAACATACAACCTACCCTCATGCTCATAAAAACTAAAACCACATTGAGCTATCTTACTTCTACCACATGCCCAACCCCCTTTCTACTAAGTATCCTATTCTTATTCCACTTTAACAATTCACACAGTTCATCCTATGATTCACCCAACCCATGCCCAAAGGCTTCATAGAAAAAAAAACATACCATTAACTGTTTACTAAATTTCAATTGGTCTATTTCACAGGGCTGGCCCAAGTGTATCTGATGCTCAGGGAGAGTCTTCAGCCATGCACCCCCTCCCCCGCCCGTGCCAGCATTTCTACTTCTCTTCCCTCTTGGTATCCAGCATCTCTCCATATCTTCCTTACCCCTCTATGGGTTCAGCTGTTCCCCTCTCTCCCCCCCTCCAAGTAGTCAGCATCTTCCCTTCCCTATCAACACCCTCCCCACGTCTGACATATCTCCTCTCCTTCTATATTCTCCATGTCCTGCATATGTCTTTCTTTTCCTAACCCCCAGACATTCGGCATCTCTTTATCCATTTTTTCTCCACTCACAGGTGTCCAGCATCTTTCCTTTCTTACTCCTCTGCCGCTGCCATATCTAGCATCTCCCAGCTCTTCCCTTCCCCTGCACCACCATTGCCACCCTACGTGCATTCTTAGCCCGTGGCTGCATTAGAGGAAAACCTAGCATGGCCTGAGTCCTTAGAGCATCCATGTGTGCTCAAGGCCTTATTAATTGTGTTCCTGTAATTCAGACTTCCTGTCAGATGGAACCAGATGCGGCAGGCTTTGAGTGCATGTGGGTACTCAGTCTCAACACTGTGCTGACAATGGCATTCAAACACTGAACTGCTGCTGCCTTGCTGGCTGTGCTGCATTGGCGGAATTCAAATGAGGGAATCCCAAGCAAAGTTTGCTGAGGGCCCCTCCAATGCCTCTCTATCTATAAAGTGCAGTTGCACGCATAGGCAGCGGAATTGAGTGGCCCACAGGGACTATGAACCCATCAACAGTTTGCGCAACATAGCATCAGCAGCTAAAGAGTTAGGAGGCACGACTGGAAATTGGTTTCTTTGGCCCCTCTGACTAAAAAGACGTTCTGCAGCCCCTGGTTCCATGGCAGCCAGAGAAGCACGAGATTTTGGCCTCAAAGTGTTGAATGCTTTTTGGGACCTTCAGCTACTGTGCAACAGAATTTTACAGGCAGAGAGGCAGCAGGAGGCAGCACGGCAAATTTCTTTATTCGGGCAGTGGGAGCAGGCACCCCGCTCAGCATATAAGCGGCGTCCCTACCCCGAGGGAGCCGCTTAAACACTGAGCTTTCCCCCGGTGTACTCCTGTCCAATCGGGACAGTGGGAGGACTCCTGCCCAATCCGGGCAGTGGGAGCAGGCACCCCGCTCAGCATATAAGCGGCGTCCCTACCCCGAGGGAGCCGCTTAAACACTGAGCTTTCCCCCGGTGTACTCCTGTCCAATCGGGACAGTGGGAGGACTCCTGCCCAATCTGGGCAGTGGGAGCAGGCACCCCGCTCAGCATATAAGCGGCATCCCTACCCCGAGGGAGCCGCTTAAACACTGAGCTTTCCCCCGGTGTACTCCTGTCCAATCGGGACAGTGGGAGGACTCCTGCCCAATCCGGGCAGTGGGAGCAGGCACCCCGCTCAGTATATAAGCGGTGTCCCTACCGAGCGTGCCCGCGCCTGGCGGGCCCGCGCCTGAGGGCCTCGCCAGAGGGCCCTTAGGCGCGGCCCGACAAACCCAAAAAGGTAACAGCGACATACAACAGGAACTGAAAGAAAACATCCAGGAACTCAGCCAAAAGCGAGGCACTTGCAACCTCACCTGGCTCGAGCTCCCCTAACTGGGTCTGAGCTCACCAGCACCAATTACCGTCGACAACACGACCATCATGTACCACTGTACATCGAAGAAACAACACCATCCAACAAGAGCTCCCTCGAACACTGTCCAGGTAAACGCTTCACTACGGAACTACACACTCATTCTGAGCTACAGCTTAACCACTGCAACCCGACCGATAGAGCACCGATACATTACCCACACATTAGAACAATAGCAACCTCACATGCTGGGCATTTTTGTATACTGAACTTTTCCTGTGCTTAATACTCTGTAGCCATTTTAACCACTGTATAGTCTATCCAAACGTCTTAGAAGATTTCAAGTGTTTCAGAGTGCGGCAAATGATTCCATAGTGTAACAGTGTATGTATCTGCTATATTGTCTATGATCACTCATACCTAGCCTTACCAGAAAATCTGTAACATTCAATAGTTTTTTGCATTTGAATCTGTGTACATCTGTAACATTGCAATAGTACTGCATTTGAAATCTGGTCTATCACATCATGGCACCCATCACCCTAATCATTGCTCTCTGCTTCTACCTAACACGTGTCACAAATGCATATATACCACACACACCACTCTACCAGACAATAATATGGCAACCAATATTTATCCATAGCCCAATACCCTTACCAATTATCCCCCTGCTACACACTAGCTACCCTGCCCCTGATATGAAAAGCCATAAAACAGACCCAAACACTCTATCTAAAACCCCAGGCAAAACACATAATAAACGCAGCTCCAAGCCAAAAAGAAAGCAACGAAAGCCAGCAGCCTCAGCTCATAAAAGCAAACACCAGCACCCATACCAAAATCCACAATCCCCCATCACGATCTGCCTCATCAACGCCAGATCTATTAGAAATAAAACACACATCATCCACAACATCATGACTGACAACAAACCTGATATTCTATGCATCACTGAAACATGGCTCACTGACACCGACCCAGCAATAGTAAACCAACTAACTCAACCTGACTATACAATGTTCAACTGCCCACGTCCTAACAGAAGAGGTGGAGGAGTCCTAATCCTCGCCAGAGCCTCCCTTCATTTAACAAACACATCCCTAGCTCCTTCTGAGGGCATAGATATACTCAAGATTGAGAATAAAACATTAACAATATGCTTAATCTACAGGCCCCCCACACCCCATCATGATAACCTGGCCACTGCACTAGAAATTATCTCAACCTCTGCAGTAAAGAAACAGCGAATTATACTGGGAGACCTTAACCTTCCTTCCATACCACACACCCAGGCCGATACCTTCCTTGAAGCAATGGACCAGCTCGGATTCAACCAAATTATTCAGGAAGCCACTCATAACAAAGGCAACACCCTAGATCTAGTGTTTCATATCATCCAACACACAACTAAATGGAATGCGGAAACCTAAAACTCGAGTAACGCAAGTCCCCTGGTCTGACCACTACCTAATCGAACTGGAAATCCAACTACCAACTACAAAGGAGAAACCTCAAGGCGACACAAAAATACCACAAAGGAAGTTCCGTAAATTCAACAGTGAAACACTGGTAGCATCTATATCCTCGTGCTTCGAATACAATCTCACGGATCTAGATAAGCTGGTAGACACATGGAACTCAAGGATCGAAGCAGCAGCAAGTCCAAACTGGGCAACCGTAAACACAACAACAAGAACAAGAACTGAACCTTGGTACTCCCCTACATTGTGCAAACTGAAAAGGGAACTACGCAGGCTAGAGAAAAAATGGAGGAAAGCCCAAACCGAGGAATGCAAGCGACTGTACCTAACTCTACTCATGGAATACAAGAATGAGGTCAACCAGGCAAAAAAGAATCACCACACTAACCTACTCAATAAAGCCATTAATAGACCCAGAGAGCTATTTGAGCTTGTTAAATCTCTCACCAAAACCTCCCAGGACACCAACTGGACCGACGACATCAAATCCCAGACGCTTGCAGACCACTACGCCAAGAAACTTAACCCGCAAGTACCCACTGCCACAGATCACAGTATGTCTATGACACTCACCCCTCAGAAAACCAACATGGTCCCGCATACAGAATCTGGTGCAGAATGGAACACTTTCCACCAATTAAAAGAACAACAGGTCATAAACATCATAACCAATTTAAAATCCACCACCTCCCCTCTTGACCCATGCCGTGCGGCATGGATAAAAGCAACTAAAAATGAAATAGCAAAACCAATCACCCACATTGTCAATCAGTCACTTCAACAAGGTGTAATGCCTACCTATCTCAAGAGATCGCTTATAAGGCCCATCTTAAAGAACAGATCACTCAACAAAAGTGATCCTGCGTCATATAGGCCAATCTCGAGTATATCTTTCTTAGCAAAAACAATTGAGAAAGCAGTCCAGCAGCAGCTGCAAGATCACATTGACGATAGGAAAGCCCTAGACATGCATCAATATGGGTTCCGTCAGCATCACGGAGTAGAAACCCTGCTACTAGCACTCCTCGACCACCTCCTCAGGGGTCTTGAGAACAAAAATGACATGTTCATACTTGTATTTATAGACATCTCAGCAGCATTTGATACAGTACATCACAGCACCCTCTTAAACCGTCTATCATCAATAGGTATAACAGGGACCCCCCTAAAATGGTTTGCATCATACATATCCAATAGGATGCAACAAGTCCTATTCAACAACGATAAAGCTGTTGCCTTCCCCCAGACTCAGGGGATCCCGCAAGGATCTGCCTTGTCATCTCTACTTTTCAACCTGTATATAAAACCAATCTGTCAGATCTTTCAGAAGTGCAACATCAACTACCACATCTATGCTGACGATGTGATGCTGTACACACGCCTAGACACAACACAGCCAGATTTCACTCCGCTGGAAAAATGCCTTGACATGTTACAAACATGGCTTCAACAAAACAACATGTCAATAAACCACAAAAAAACAGAGGTCATGTTCATCTCCAAAAAAACCAACTTCTCCCCACCCACCACAGTCGCCCTCAACAAAAACATATACCATGCGAAGCCTGCAATAAAGTACCTAGGAGTCCTACTAGACAACAACCTTAAGATGAATAACCTCCCACCCACCTTTTAATCTAATGTTTATTTAGAGTTGTGAAAAGTATCTAATCTCTAATCCGTGTGCTATGTAATCATTGCTCAAATCAAAATTGTATTTTTAAAAATTTATTGTATTGTACGATACATGATGATTCTGTAAAGGAAACCGCAGCTGATCGTAGGAAGCAGCGGTATATAAATGTTTGCTAAATAAATAAATAAAATAAATAAAAATGATGTTTACTAGTCCTGCCTTTCAAATCTTATCAAAGAAAACAAACTCGAGCCTCAGTGATGGAACACCATGCAGACCCTGATTCTGAGATCACAGGACCCTACTAATCTCATAGAACGCAGGAACCATTAACAGAGGTAGTAGAAATGCAAGGCCCAGTGTTTTCAAACAGTAGTACCACAATGCTGATTCACACCCTCCTGATTGCTGGCCATGAATTATTCTCTTAGTGCATGTTTTACAGGGGAAAACACTCTTATAAAACTGTGCAGCCAATTATGCACATATATTTACAAGACCGCATGTAGACATTTCCAGGGGCATAGTTTATGTGGAGCTGTAATGTATGTGCATATGTTATAAAATACATGTTTGCATGCATAGAGTACATGGACATAATCTGATATAAATATGTGGTTGAGGATTTATGTACTATGGGGCAACTTCTAGAATCCTATTTGCCTTTACAAAAAATAGGTATAAATTAGAGGATATTTTTTGGTCATTCCACGTTAAATGCCTTTTTATAAAATTCTCCCATGTGTGTATTTTTTAATGCATATTGATTTTAAAAGTAAATATTTTGGTACAATTTAACCCTACATAGATAATTGAATGTTTGCATTTTGATTTTGGCAGCTACAGTAGGGGGTCCTTTTACTAAAGTGCCAGGAAGGCTCTGTGCTTACTGTGCGTTGAGAGCAAAAATTAATGCATGGTAAGTGCATTAGCTATCTGCTGTCAGGTGCGTGCCCAGCATGTCCACAGCAGTTAGCTCCCAGACATGTACACTAATACTGTATGTGGCAGCAGCATTCACAATTAACAGGGTGCATCTAACATCATCCATTGGGTTATCGTTAAGTGCACCAATGCTAATTGCCTCATTGACAGTATGTGTGTGATATGTACTCCAACACTAACTGCAATGTGATCTCCAAGCCCACACACTGCCTCATACACATCCATTCCCTGTCCCATTGCATGATGGGCAGTTAAAACACATTTTAAACCATGGTAGATGTTGTGCTCATGCAGTAACAGTTACTGCAGCAGCCCCTGCACTCACAGTTACTGCATGCTGAAATGTGAGCTAATTATATAGCACACCTTAATAAATGGGTCACAAGGAATGCTCTCCCTTGCAACAGATCTGATAAAGAAAAACAAACAGAGAAGCATGGTGTTAATAATTTTTTTTCAATAATTTGACATCAAAATATATTGCCATAATATGTATAGTAATGCATATAATCAAGCCAAATAAATAAAATAGTTATGCTAAACCTCAATAAACAGGACATTTTTGTACTTTATTGCCATTTCTGAAAATGAAGTTTATCAGTTCTAGCTTAAGGAATACATCAAAGAGTCAATGACACAGAGCTGAAAGTTAAAACTGAAATCAGATACCTCAGAATAACGATTGACTAACGACTCACTCTACAAACACACATCAATTTACCAGAAGATAAAAACCCTCCAACACTAACAACCACTACTTAAAGCCCACGATTTCCAAACAGTATTTCAAGCAATAATTCTCCCACATTTAGACTTTTGTAATATCATCTTCCAAGGCGTCCCTATATACGTCTTGCTGCTGTTAAAATTGGCCCAACACACTGGCCAGGGTCCTTGAAGGAGCATCCAGAATGGATCATATAACTCCTATCCTAAAAAAGCTACACTGACTCACTGTACCCTGTCACATCAGATACAAGGTACTCATGACAACCTTCAAAATCTTACACAATATGTCCGTTGTTCATCTATAGAACATTCTCAAGAAGCCTCCAGAAAATAGAATTAGAAGTTCATGCGCTCAAAAACTTTAAGCATATCTGTAGGAAAACTAAAATATAATCAAACAACTTGTGCATGTGCCTTCTCATTGTACGTATGCACATGGACTATGGAATAACCTACCAACATGACTCAGAAACATAGAGGATTTATCCCACTCACAAAGGAGATAAAAACCCTATTATCCAAAGACCATTTTGTGGAAAAAACATAACATGACTTCCTCAACCATAACTATCATACAATCCGCTTCATCTACATTCAGAATGGACAATAAGACACCATACATATCATAACCAAATGAACCACCAATCAAATCATTACACCTACAAGGACCCTCTCCTAAACCTTCACAGTACAATGTTCAAAAAAACATGTATCCTAAGTTAATGTAAATAGTTAATTCCCCATTGTTGAATGTTTCTATCCATGTTAGATCAGGAGAGGAATTACCAGCAGAAAAGAGGAGGTACAAATGCCACTGTACAAGTCACTGTTGAGGCCTCACTTGGAATATTGTGTTCAGTTTTGGAGACCGTATCTCACAAAGGTTATAAAAAGATCGGAAATGGTTCAGAGGAAGGTGACCAAATTGATTTAGAGCCTGCGCCAGAAGATGTATGAAAAGAGACTCAAGGATCTAAATATGTATATTCTAGAGGAGGGACAGGGGAGATATGATACAGACCTTTAAATACTTAAGGAGTATTAATGAATGAACAAACCTTTTTCAAAGATGGGGAAGCTGTAATACTACAGGGCATAACACAAAGCTGCAAGGGGGTAAACTGAAAGGCAATGTCAGGAAATATTTTTTCACCTAAAAGGTAGTGGATGCTTGGAATGCCCTCTCAATGGAAGTGGTGGGAGCAAATACAGTGACAGAATTCAAAATGGCATGGGACAGGCACAATGGATCCCTTTATACCAACAGGATAAAATCAAAATAAACGTACTGTCTCTGATATCTTAACAAGTTGAGGTGACCTGCACAGAGAGGTGGGTATACCCCTAAACAAAAGCATTGGGAATGGTGACCTGCACGGAGCAGCAGGCACACCTCTTCTTGCCACCATGCTGGGCAGACTATGTTAACATTCCCTGTTCAATGTAATGTTAACATTTAACTGTTCCATGTAAACCACATTGATTCTTGGAAATGCAGTATATAAAAAATGCTAAATAAATACTAGCATACCAAATGGAAAATATTTAACTTAAGGCGATTCGAGAGACCCATGTCATAAAGGTCAGAGTCAGTCTGTACCGTTTTTTTATTCCATTGTATCTTCTGACATGCAGGGTTGGTGCTACCATCTGGCAGACTAGTCAGTCGCCTAGAGCGCCAGAGGTCTGAGGGTGGTCCATTGCTACTGCTGCCACCAAATTACTGAGGAGGAAACTGAAAATCGTCTCTCTTCCTTCAAAATGACTACTTGCTCTTCTGATCTCATCCCTACCCGTCTGCTAAGCTTTATCTTGTCCGCTGTCAACCCTTCCATCTGTCATATCCTTAACCTATTGCTTTCCACGGCAACTGTACCTATGGCCTTCAAACATGCTGTGGTTTACACTTCTCCTCAAAAAGCCTTCACTAGCTCCAACCTGTCCTTCCAGTTATTGACCTATCTCTCTCCTCCCCTTTGCTTCAAAACTACTTGAATGAGCAGTTCATCGCCGATGTCTTGACTCTTTCCTCTCAAGAGCTTCTGGACCCACTGCAATCTGGCTTTCGTTCTCTACATTCCACAGAAATGGTTCTTGCCAAAGTCTCTAGCAACTTGTTCCTCATTAAATCCAAAGGCCTCTACTCGATACTCATCATTCTTGACCTTTCTGCTGCCTTTGACACTCTTAATCACCACCTTCTCCTCGATACCCTGTCCTTGCTTGGATTTAGGGGCTCTCTTCTGTCCTGGTTTTCTTCTTATCACTCCCATTGCACTTTTAGTGTCTGTTTTGGTAGTTCCTCTTCTACTGCCAACCCCTTCTCAGTTGGTATACCTCAGGGCTCTGTCTTGCAACCTCTCCTTTTCTCTCTCTACACTCAGCCCCTTGGTGCACTTATTTCCACCCATGGTTTTCAGTAGCATCTTTATGCTGATGACTCTCAGATCTACCTTTCTGTACCCGAAATCTCTCTAGGAATCCAGTCTCAGTTCTCTGTCTGCTTATCCAATATTGCTGCCTGGTTGTCGCACCACTGTCTGAAACTGAACATGGCCAAAACTGGGCTCCTTATCGTTCCCTTAAACACATCTCCCCCTTCCTCCCCTCTCTATTTCTGTGGATAACACTACACTCCTCCCTGTTTCCTCAGCTTGCAAACTTTTCAACTCTATTCTCTTTTTCTCTGCACACACCCAACAGACAGCTAAAACCTGTTGCTTCTTTCTCTCTAACACTGGCAACATTCATCCCTTCCTTTCTACACACCACTAAGTGTCTACTAAGAAACCTATCCACTCTTAAGTCACCTCTGGTCTAGACTATTGCAACCTCCTCCTTGCTGGTCTCCCTCTGAATCATCTGTCTCCCCCCCTTCAATCTGTTCAGAACTCAGGTGTGCGGCTAATCTTCTGTCAGCCTTGATATGCTCATATAACCCCCCTTTTCAAGTTGCTTCATTGGCTCCCTATTCGTTTCCATATCCAGTTCAAACTTCTCCTATTTGACCTATAAATGCACTTGTTCTGCAGTTCCTCACTACCTTCCTTCTCTTGTCTCTCCCTACACCCCTCCTTGGGAAATCTGCTGTTTTGGCAGATCCCTTCTATCTGTGCCCTTCTCTTCTACTGCCAACTCTAGACTTTGATCCTTCAACCTTGCTGCTCCTTATACCTGGAACAAACTACCTGAGTCTATGTGTCAGCCTTCATCTCTGCCCCTTTTCAAATCCAGGCTCAAAACTTACCTCTTCAAGGCCGCTTTTGGATCCTGATCCACCTAATGTTTCTTTACCATTCTCTTAGATGTATCCTTGTCCTCAGCTGTTACGTTGTCTGCCTTGACTAGATTATAAGCTCTGATGAGCAGGGACTGTCTTTTACATGTGCTTGTACAACTCTGTATACACCTTGTAGCGTTATACAAATGATAAATAGTAGTAGTTAAACAGCACCGCAGTGCTTACCGAAACCTCCAGTGCTGTTTGTGCTTCTGCCCCCTCCTACACTGACTTCCTGTTTGCATGAGGGCAGAAGTGGCTGAATGAGGAAATGGAGTCAGAGGGGGCAGAAGTAGGAAAAACACAACTGCACCAGATGTTTTGGTAAACACGGCAGTGCCTTTTTAAAAGCACTGCCGCCGCTGCAGGTCTAGTAGGAGGGTGGCAGCAGTGGCTATGGGGGCAGGGGTGGAGGAAGGGGGCACCAGGAATGAGGTCCATCTAGGGTACCTCATATCCTTGCACCGGCCCTGCTGATATGTAGCATCTATTTCTCTAAGAACAGCAGTACTGTGAGTCTATAAATGCAATAAGACTGACTTAACCTGCGCTTTCTGACATGGAGTAACTTTAAATTGAATTCAAGTGGTCACATGGATGGTAAACAAATGATCCTCAAAAGTGGAAGAACATTGATCTGTTTTTATTTCAATACATTTTGAAAGAATGTTCTCAATGGACTATTGCATTGATGTCTAGCAAAAGTTAGGCATCTGCTCACAAGATAAGAAGAAAAGGAAAGTGCTCTGAAGTTTAACCTCACAGAGAATGATTTCAATGCAAGACCAAAATGATTAATGAGAAATCTGACCATCTGATTAAGCCTATTGGTGTCACTGGACATGATTAGTAGGTGACAGAGTTGTAACAGTATCCAGCCAAACCATGTCTCTTTATCGGCTCAGACTGTCGTATGATTAATGCCCCTGCAGGCTATCTTCAGGTCAGGTAGGGGAGCCTGTCAGAACAGGTGGAAATGACAAATTCAGCTTAAACTCCATTCACAAACAGACACAGAGAGAGGGGGGAATGAAAAGGAGGGAAGCAGATGGGCTGTTTGACCTTTCTGTACTGTGAACGCAGGCACAGGGAGCATCATGGGAATGAGACTTAGGAAATGTGGAGAAAAAAAGTCCTGCAGATGTTTCATAGTTACAGAAGATTTATATTGTTGCCAGCTTTTGTTTGAAATTGTACAACACATCAGATTATCACCAGTGGTTTACACATTCTGATAGGCAACAGGCAAGCTGAGATCTGTTATGTGTGTATGTTGAGAGATAAAGTACCATGCAGTTAGGTTTTATGACAGATTTATGCAGGCGGTCCTTCAGACCTTGCAAGATAATAGTTCATTATTTAGCATGAGAACATGTTAAAAGTTGAAAATAGTTTGTTAGCATTTTCTTTCTCCCCCTCCCCATCTGTTTCTTAGTGATGGAGGACATATGGCATCAAAAGTACTTACACCTCATAAAACTGGTTAAAATCTCAACCCAATATAGGAAATAGGCTGTAGAAATACTTATGCGTGGACTTGTATTTTGGGATCATCCCTTAAATGAACTCAGAATGGTGTAGAATTCATTTTCAGCCTCTGCTAGCATATCACTAATAAATCATTGCTTACTATCCTGCACCTGCTCATGATATCTACTATGAATCTTGCACTGTTCCCGATCTCATGGATCTTTAGTCTTCCAATAACATTGTTCAAAATGCCTCACTTGCCTCCTTAACAATGTGAGTTCCAAATGATACGACTCTTTCTTCTATGTTTTTTTTTTATTTAAAACTTATTTCTATACCGTCTTTCTACAATTCAAAGCGGTTTACATTCAACAATTGTGAACAGGTCCTGGTCAGCACACTGTTTTATATGAAACAGGAACAGTAAACACAGTACAACAGTAATTTAACAAATTAACATCAACTATTTACAGCTATACTAGTTGGACTGGGCTACTTCTGTCCATATACCGGAGGATTTATCTGTTGTGTACTAGAGAGTATTTTAAGATGGTTGAGTCCTTGAGACTATGTCCATGCTGTATTCATTCTGAAAGAGGTATGTTTTTAGCTTTTTTCTGAATTCCGAAAAGTCTGGGCTTTTTCTTAGCATTGGCAGGAGGGAATTCCATAATGTGGGGGGAAAATAGTGAAAAGGCTCGGCTGCAAATGATAAGCTTGCACTTGATTTTCTGGGTTGGGATCCTTAGGAGGTTAATAGTAGAGGTTCTTCGGGAACGCTCAACTGTGAATTTGGAGATGAGAGGCAGAAGGCAGTGTGCAGATTCTCTGTGAAGGATTTTAAATGTTATGGTAAGGGTCTTGAATTTGATTCTTGACGAGGAGCCAGTGGAGCTGTATAAGTAATGGGGTGATGAGGGGCTTTGCTGATTATTCGTGCAGCCATGTTCTGGGCCATTTGCAGTGGGTGGCGAGTGTGCTTGGGAAGGCCGTGGTAAATGATGTTAGAAAAAGGTGTAACTATGACTTGGCAGACAATACCGAATAAGTCTGCAGAGAAGGGGGTGGGGAGGGATTCTTTAGAGTTTTCAGCTTTTGGTATACAGTCAATGATGTTCTCTTAATATGTGTTTGGAAAGTTAAGTGCTGGTTCAGTGCTATGCCCAGATATTTTATTTCAGATTTGACTTTGATTTCTGCATTATCACGTCTCAATACTGGTGGTGAATAGAAGGCTGTATGTTGAGAGAACAGAAGGCTGGGTCGGTGGTTGTATATAAGGCTTCTGTCTTTTCAATGTTGTGTGTCGGATGAGCCATTCCTTTACATCCTTGAAACAATTTCGGAGGCTATTGAAGTGGGGAGAAAGGAGGTTAATGGGTGTGAAGATCATTATATCATCTGCATAAATTTGATACTGGATTTTGTGTTTGTGCAAGATCTGGCAGACCGACTGTATGAAAATATTAAAGAGGAGAGCTGAGATACTTGAGCCCTGAGGAACTCCTGTTCGTTGAGTAAATGGGGTAGAGATCTTTCCGTTTAGTCTGATTTGCTGCTTTTGAGAATCTAGGTAGGAGTGGAACTAATTGAGTGTGATCCCCTGTAGGCCGATTTTTGTGAGCCTCTGAAGTAGCAGGTGGTGAGGGATGGAGCTGAAGGCAGAGACAATGTCAAGGAATAGCAGGATGAAACTGTTCTTATGGTTTTGTGATCCTGTTATGAGCGTATTTAGTACAGAGGTGATGAGAGTTTCTACCCTATGATACTGTCTGAATCCATGTTGAAATGAACATGAGCATATAAGATATACCATACTGGGTCAGACCAAGGTCCATCAAGCCCAGTATCCTGTTTCCAACAGTGGCCAATCTAGGTCACAGGTACCTAGCAGTTTCCCCAATAGACACAGGTTCCACAATGTTTATATTGGGGCAAGCAGTGGATTTCCCGGGCACCCTTTAATAATGGTTTATGGACCTTTCCTCCAGGAACTTGTCCAAACTTTTTTTAAGCCAATCTACACTAATGGCTTTTACTACATCCTCCGGTAATGAATTCCAGAGTTTGATCTCATGTTGAATGAAAAAATATTTTCTCTTATTAGTCTTAAACAGGATACACTGTAGCTTCATTGTATGCCTCCTAGTCTTTCTATATTTTAATGGTGTAAACAATCAATCTACGTTTACCTGTTCCACTCCATTCTTTAATTTATAGACCTTTATCATATCTCCCCTTAGCTGTCTCTTTTTGAGGTTGAAGAGCCCTAACCTTTTTAGCCTCTCTTCATAGGGGTATCCTTCCATCCTCTTTCCATTTTAACGGCTCTTCTCTGTATCTTTTCTAATAACGCTATATCCTTTTTAATATATGGCAACCAGAATTCCACACAATATTCAAGGTGCGGTCGCATCATGGAATGATACAGAGGCATTATAATATCCTTTGTCTGATTCTCCATTCCTTTCCTTATGATTCTTAGCATTCTATTTTGCTTTCTTGGTCGCTGCTGCACACTGGGCGGAGGTTTTCAACATTCCCAAAGACGCTAAATCTTTTTCCTGGGTGGTGGTTCCTAATGTGGAACCTTGCATCGTGTAACCATAGTTTGGGTTGTTCTTTCCTTGGTGCATAAACTTCACACTTGTCCACATTAAATTTCATCTGCCTTTTGGATGCCCAGTCTTCCAATTTATCAAGGTGCTCTTCCAATTTTTCACAATCCTCTTGGGTTTTAACAACTTTGAATAATTTTGTGTCATCTGCATATTTGACTACTTCACTCGTTATTCCCATTTTCAGGTCATTTACAAATATATTAAACAGCAGTGGACGCAGCACAAATCCCTGGGGACTCCACTATTCATATTTCTCCATTGGGAAAATTGGCCATTTAGCCCTGCCCTCTGTTTTCTATCTTTTAACCAGTCCCTGATCCAAAATAGTACACTGCCTCCTACCCCATTACTTTTTAGTTGCACCAAGAGTCTCTCATGAGGGACCTTGTCAAAGATACACTATATCAACTGCTTCACCTTTGTCTACCTGTTTATTCACACCTTCAAAAAAACATAACAGATTAGTAAGACAAGACCTTCCTTGGCTAAAGCCATGTTGGCTGTCTCCCATTAAGCCATGACTATCTACATGTTCAGTAATTTTGTTCTTTATAATGGTTCCTACCATTTTTTCCAATACTGACATCAGGCTCACTGGCCTGTGGTTTCCCGGTTCACCCCGGAGCCCTTTTAAAAATGTGGCATTCCATTGGCCATCCTCCAATCTTCAGGTATTACAAATGATTTTAATGATACTTCACAGATTACTAATAGTAGGTCTGCAATCTCATATTTCAGTTCTTTCAACACCCGGTCCAGGTGATTTGCTACTCTTCAGTTTATCAAATAGTTATACATCTTCCCGGTATATCAATATTTCTTTCAATTTCTCTGCGGCATCACTTTTAAATACCATTTCAGTCATGAGTAACATCCCTACATCTCCCTCAGTAAAGACCAAAGCAAAGAATTAATTCAGTCTCTCCGCTATGGCCTTGTCCCCTCTTAGTGTCCCTTTTACCCCTCTTTCATCTAATGGTCCAAGTGGGGCATTTTTTAAGGTGATCTTGGAGTTGTGTGAGTATGATTTTCTCCAGGATCTTTGCGGCAAATGGTATGCTTGATATAGGTCTATAGAACTTTGGGCAGGCTGGGTCGAGCTTGACGTTTTTTAGGAGAGGTCGGATTGATGACTGCTTCAGTTTGGTGGATGCTTGCCCTAGAGACAGGGAGGTATGAACAGTCTTCATTAGATAGGTGCTGAGGTGAGAATAGGCAATTTTTACCCATGATACTGGACAGTGCAGAGGTTGTTGTGTTGAGGGCATGAATTATGTCTTCTATGTTTTGAAGTGATGGGAGGGAAAATTGTGACCAAGGCTTCTGGGGTGTGGCAGTATGGTCAGCTGTCATTGAGTGGATAATCATCAGGGGTGTGAATAGCTGTCTGAAGATTAGGTAATTGGTAAACTTACATGGGTATATACCTTCTTGTGGTCTTCCTTTAGATGGTCACAAATCCAAGAAACGCCGAAATTTTTGGCGGGTGACGTCAGAAGGCCAATCAGACAGGCCAATTATATAACCGCCTACTAAAGGATAGCCAATCATAAACAGCAGGGAAACCCCACCACAGGGGAACCCCTACATCGATTGGTCCAAATGTCACAATGTCAGCCAATGGGATTAAACAAGGACATTGATTGGCTGACATTGTGACATTTGGACCAATCGATGTAGGGGTTCCCCTGTGGTGGGGTTTCCCTGCTGTTTATGATTGGCTATCCTTTAGTAGGCGGTTATATAATTGGCCTGTCTGATTGGCCTTCTGACGTCACCCGCCAAATATTTCGGCGTTTCTTGGATTTGTGAGCGATGGACACACTATTTTTGCTTTGGGGACACTTGAAACGGAAGCAGGTTGCTTCGAAACGTGCACGTCGTGCTTGAGCAGATAAGTGTGAAGCCTTTTTTCTGGTTTTTAAGAAATAATACAACAATGACATTAGATATATATAAAAAATAAAAAAAAGGGGTATGTACTGTGTGAGGTGTTGAGGTGTGTCCTCCTCGCCTTGCGGTTTATGCCCGACAAAAGAACTTTTTGGTGATTGCAGTTGGGAGTTTGGGTATTCTTTTGCTTTATTGATGTTTATTGGAATACCTGGTTGTGGGGATTTTTTGTTCTGTATGTACTGGGTTGGCAGCTTCAGGAACGATTATGATTATTAGGAGAACGATAGATTGCATGGTGATTGTAGGGAATGTTCTGATGTAGTGAATGTTGTTTCCATGTTTATAGCTTGATGTTTAGTTTAGAGAGGGGGCTGTCTAAAGGGAAAACTCAGTGAGTAAAGTTGCTCTCTGAGTGTTACTTGTGAAGGTTTAGCTTACCGGCATTACGGGGAGACCGCTGCAGTTGCAGTTGATTTCTGAGGAGGAGCTGGAGGTGTTCCTTATGAAGATGGAGCTTTCTGATGTGAGAGATTGCTCTGCTGTGCCTGCGGATAGCAGGAGAAGGTGGTAGTCTTTCTGTCTGATTTCCCCTTGATCTCATGTGGTGTCAGGGGCGGCTCTATAACGAGGCGAAATGAGGCGGCTTCCTCAAGTGGCAAAGTTTTGAGGGCGGCAAATGCCCCCAAAACAGCTGCCTCACTTCGCCTTCAAGTTAAAATAAAAAAGTGCACAAGTTGCTGCCAAGTCCGGTTCTCGGCAGCGACAAACTCACCGTCTCCCTTCTTCTGCAGCCGTTGCGAAGCCTTCCAGTCTCTCGACGGGCTCCATGCCGCATTGTCCCGCCTCCAAAGGAAGTGGTAAACAACTTCCTTTGGGGGCAGGACAATGCTGTATGGAGCCCATTGAGAGACAGGAAGGCTTCGCAACAGCTTTACCAGCACAGCCACGGTTCCCTAAGAGACAGGGAACCGCGGCTGCAGAAGAAGGCACAGGGCAGTAGCAGGCAGACATGGGGACGGGGAGGAGGGGGAAGGGAATCTGCAACGGGGCTGACATGGAGGGGTGGGGGCTGACATGGGGGGGCTGACATGGAGGGAGAGAGGAGGGGCTGACATGGAGGGGGTGGGGGCTGACAGGGAGGAGAGGGATGACATGGAGGGAGGGAGGGAGGAGGGGTGCTGACATGGAGGGAGGGAGGGAGGGAGGAGGAGGAGGGGGGCAGATGGGGAGGGAGGAGGGAGAGGGAAGGGAGGCTGACAGGGAGGGAGGAGGGAGGGGACCTGACATGGAGGGGGGAGGGGGCTGACATGGAGGGGGGAGGGATGGGGGAGGGCTGACGGGGGAGTGGTGCTGACATGGAGGGAGGGAGGGACGGATGGAAGGGGCTGACATGGATGGATGGAGGGAGTGGGGCTGACATAAATGGATGGAGGGAGGGAGGAAGGGAGGGGGCTGGAAGGGAACTGACAAGGGTTCCCTCTCATCCAGCAGGAACAACCAGCATCAAACAAATCAGCCTGATTGCTAATTTGTGCAGCAGCGGCACTCCGGTTGTTTTAATTTTAGATTTTGCCACCTCTGCCCTAACTTTGCCTTCCCGCCGCCTTTTCTTTTTTTTTTTTTTGCTGCAAGCATTCTTGAGGAAGAAAATGCAGCGGGATGGCAGAGGCAGAGCAGAGGTGGCAAAATCTAAAATTAAAACAGCCAGAGTGCCCCCACCACCGCCGGATGAGAGGTGCAGGTGGAAGGAGTGGGGACAGGAGGAGGACAAGGAGAGACAAAGGTGAGAGATGGGGGACAAAGGGGGAGACAGAGGACAAGTACTAGACAAAGGGGAGAGACGGGGACATACTGGACAGACCGGGGATAAATGCTGGACAGGGGGGAGAGACAGTGCGGGTTAGGATTATAATGGGCTGATGGGGGGCTAGCACTGGTAATGGGCAAATCGGGGGGGGGGGGCTAGGACTGGTAATGGACTGATGGGGGGGTAGGACTAGTAATGTGCTGATTAGTGGAGGTTAGCACTAGTAATGAGCTGAGGGGGGACTAGCACTGGAAATGAGCTGATTAGGGGAGGCTAGGACTGGTAATGGACTGAGGGGGATAGGACTGGTAATGGACTGAGAGGGGCTAGCAATGGAAATGAGCTGATTGGGGAGGCTAGGACTGGTAATGGACTGATGGAGGGGTAGGACTGGTAATGGGCTGATTAGGGGAGGCTAGCACTGGTAATGGGGTTGAGGGGGCACTAGCACTGGAAGTGAGCTGATTGGGGGGGAGGCTTCAACTACAAATGGGCTGATGGTGGGGAGGGGAGGATAGATCTGCTGGCCTTGGAAGAAAACTGGGGGCTAGGGCTAGAAATGGGCTGATGTGAGGGGATGAGAATTGGGACTGGAAGGGAGTGGATGCTGAGAGGGGCTGCCATAGTATTTGGACTAGAAGGAGCTTGAGAGTGGGGAAGGAGAGGGACTAGAAGGGAATGGACACCAGTGGCAGTCATGGGAATGCAAGTTGACATTGGAAGGTACCGGGAGGGAGAATAGGAAAGGGGATGATACTGGGAAGGGTTACGGGGACTGGAAATTGGCTGATGGAAAGAAGTGAAGAAAACTAAAGAAGAGATAAGAAATGGCAGATGGACCATAGACCACAGAAAGAGAGCTAAGAGAAGACAGGAAAGCAGAAGCCTCAGATCGGGACCAGCATGATCAGAGAATAAAATGGTCAGACAACAAAGGTAGAAAAAATAATTTTATTTCATTTTAGTGACTGGACTTTGTGCTATCTTTATATTTTACACAGTATTGGAGAACTGCATCTCTTATTTATCTGATGTTGCACTGCATTTGGACTCTGGGTTCTTGGGGTTTCAGTTAAAATTTTGTGTACATATTTTTATTTTTACTTTAGATTATGGTTACTTATTCTGTACTTGGTGAGGGTCGATGTTGTGAGTGTGTGTGGAGAATAGTGGTTGTCATTGTTAGTGAGATGATGAGAATCAGATTTTTTTTTAAATATTGAGTTCTGTGGGTGAATGTCCTGGTTCTGCTCTGCACCCACTGTGGATGCAAAATATATGTTGAAAAAGAAAAAGCAAGAACCTTAATGCAGTTTATAACAACAAAATAAAAATGAGTTATAATTTAGTTTTATAAACTGTGCTGTTGATTCTGGCTGTCTTTTAGTTCCTTGGTGTGCAAACAGGACTGTACCTAGCCCTGCGTAAGTGGTGCAGCCGCACAGGGCGCAAAGGCTTGGGGGACGCATTTCGGCTGTCTGCTGCTGCCCTGCTTGCACTGGCAGGGCAATAGCAGGCAGCCAAAATGTGCCCCCAAGCCTTATCACAGCACTTTTAGCAGGTCTGGTCCCTTCCTCCTCCGATGCGATGTCAGAGCAGGGAGGGACAGATCTGCTTAAAGTGCCGGCGCATTTCAGATCGGGCGCATGTCCCCCCCTCCTCCTCCCCATACCTCCGTCCAGCGTTGCCTGCTCTTTCCCTGTTGCCAGTGCCGCCGTGAAAAAAACAGAGGGTGGCAGCAGCAGGGAAAGAGCAGGCAGCAATGGATGGAGGTATGGGGGGGAGGAGGGGGGCACGCGCCCAAGCACAAGTCGCACAGGGCTCGATTGCAGCTTGCTACGGCCCTCTGTGCAAACATCTTGCATTCCCTCCATATAATCTAATTGGCTTTTTGGTTTCGTTCAATCCCTGATTGGAGTTCTGAAAAAGCCCCGCCCTCCTCTAAGGGGGGGGGCGCCATCTCATTCTTCGCCTCAGGCAGCAGATTGCTTTGAGCTGCCCCTATGTGGAGTTCAATGAATAAAGAAGTTTTGAGATGTGACCGGAGCAAGGTTAGGTCAGTGATATTTCTGAGTTTTTCAGGTAATGAGTTCCATAGCATTGGGGATACATATTCAAATACCCTGTTGCTGGTATTTTGTTTTGTTCTTCAAAAGTCAGATGGGTTGTGAGCAAGTTGTTAGTTTGACCCCATCTTAGGCGGTCATTGGGTGCAACTTTGATCAGTTGGGAAAGAGTAGATGGTGCTTTTTAATGATTTTGAATATGGTCAGTAGTAATTTGTATTTTATTCGGTTATGAATAGGAAGCCAATGTAGGTCGTGTAGAATTGGGGTGATATGACACTTTAATTTTAAAGTGTCCTCTTCAGGCCTGATTGGCCTTGGCGGTGGGGAGCGGGGAGGGGTTTTCCTTCCTGCTCTCTTAACCAATTTCACCCCAACCCTTTTCCCCCTTAACTGGCTGAGCATCCAACAACACCCTCCTCAGCCATCATAATGAGGAACCTACATTTAAGACCCAGAGAGTCATGAGGATATCCCTTCATAACTTTTATAACTTGCTCATGAGATCATTCTTCGAGAACTCTTTACTGAGTCGGGAAAAAATGAATTAAAAAATGGCCAGACCATTCTCCCCTTCAAGGTCCAAAAACAAAAATGAAGTCCAGTATACTCCTCTGTCCATGTGTGGGAACCTTCACATCTTGTAAAAATCCAGATTCTGTATATTATCAATAAAAACACGCCTTCATCCTGATAAATCTAAATTTGCTGAATATTAAAGATCACCTAAAATTATCAACATACTGCCCCCACTTAACTTAACTGGATTCACTAAGGTGGAAAGCTCAGAATCACCATGCCCTGGGATCGTGATTCTCAATCTCTTCTTAAATATGCATGCAAATCTATCTCATTCATTGTCATTGTGGGTATCCTAAAAACCAGATTGGCTAGGGAGTTCACCAGGATCATCTTGAGAACCACTGTCCTGGGGGATGATAAACAAGACAATAGTATGAGAATGCCATATATAGCATACAGAATAACTAAATACACAGATATTTAGGGGACTGCTTTTAAATGAATTATAAAAGACATTCATCATTTTTAGGTGCATTTCTCTTGAGCAAGAGCCCCTATTGGAGAGGGTTGATCTGTCGGCACATCTATGCATTTGTACAAAGTGTCTCCTGCCTAGAACATAAGCCAGTGGTTGAGGAGCAGCGGGATAGTGGGGAGACCAGGCTCTGCCACCAAAGGAGAGAAGAGAGTGAGGTGCCCTGGGGTTCCCATCCCTCCCAGCAACTGTGGATGCAAAAGACTGGAGGACAAACTGACAGGACTGCAGTAAGAGCTGGTGAGATTCCTGCTGGCAGAAGACACAACAGGAAACCGGGAGCTGCAGGAATTGTTATTGGGGTGAGTTGGGAATGAAGAGTCAGAAATAGGAAATGTCAGAGAGGAGGAAGGGAGCAAAGGGAGAAGAGAGGCTCAGGACTCAAACCTCCCACAACACTCTCACACTATCTACAGTACTCTCCTATCATCCCCCACCCCATACTAACACTATCCTGCAGTGATCATTCCCCCCTTGTAAATAGCTCACGCTGTATATAGTACATCTGTTAATTAAACTACCCTTGTAGACACCCACACAAACACTTCTATCCAACCACTGCATGCAGACACCCCCCTCCCCTTACAACTTCAATCGTTTGAAGTGAAAGCCGCCTTGATTTTAGGATAAGGCAGGACACAAATACCTTTAAATAAAATAAATAAATTCAGTTTCCCGCTGCACTAACTCAGTCTCCCATCTTTTATAATCATCTTACCCACTGGTCCCACTCACTCAACCCCCGCTAGTGATAACCCCCATTTACTCACTGAACCAACCCACTACTCATAACACCCCCCCATTTTTTTACTCACTCACTCTTATTCATGTAACACATCCATTCATTCATTCAGTCAGCCTCCACCTCCGCACCACTTATAACCTTCCATTCCACTGGCTCATTTACTCACTGATCCTACAACACTCATAATACCCCATGATATCACTCGTTCTCACACTTTGCTAACCATGCACTGCCCCACCCAAACATGGCTTTTGTGCAATCCTTACAGAATGCATTTTTCAATTTGTCCAATATATTTATTTATTAGATTTTTAATCTGTGATTCCAAATACACCTAAAAGTAGCTAACAACTTAAAGAAAAGGCAACAGAATAGAAAACTACTATTAGAAACCTCAACTTAATATTTTCTGCGGCAATGGAACTCAGTAAAGCAAATTACCTTAACAGCGTGTTTGTACTATCAACCAGTTTCCTTTCTATTATGAATAAAAAGCAAATGGGAAAATAATTAGTTTTTCTTCCAACCAATTCCATGCAAAAATTCATAACAGAATGCCAAGGAAATGCTTCTGTTGGCTGTTTTAACACCTCTAGTGAACAGTTTTTCAAAGGGCGTAGGGCAATATGCCAATAACGAGCTCTGAAAGTATGTATGAAGTTCTAGATAATATGACACAAATTTTCTCTCTTGTGCTCTTTATTGCATCTTAATTAGTCCCAGTAGTAAGGATTGATTTTTAAAGCCTTGTAGCTAACATCTGTTGGTATTCCTGGGGTCATTTTTACACTGTCCTGTGTTTGACATTTCTTGTAAAAGAAGAGGCATTTGCTCGTCTTGACATTAGCTGCCTCGACATCTCTCGATGGTACAGATGGCTTGTGAATAAAGACATCAAGCTAATAGGCAAGTTGACAAGCTCCATGGTGCCTAGGCTCCTCATGCTTAAATGGCAGGGCAACATGGATTGCTTTGCTACTAAGGCCCTGTATATAGATTTATGCAAGCATATGGAATCTGTAAAAGTTAAAAAAAGAAAAAAAAAGATTTTAATATAGTAATAGTATCTTAATAATCTTCAGCATATTTGAGAATGGCTTTGATTTTCCAAAGAGTTAAATCCCTGAATGTAATACCTTGTATCTATACAATCCCTTCTTTTTGTCATAACTTATTTCCCTGGCGGATTTTATCGCAGTGGTTCCCGGCAATCCCCCTATTGCCAGTTTAGTATAGATGGTCATCCCTATAATTACCGTTCTGTTTGAGTGATGTTTTCGGTCCTTTTTCAACTTGAATAATTGAGGGAATCTTCCATAAAAGCTCGGGCCGATTCATGCACTAACTTTACATCCCGTGTTAGGGGCACAAGTGGGTGGGCATGGCGAGCTCTATGCAGTTAATGAAGGATATACACCAGCACAATTAGCGTGGGTTCACTTAATGCCACCTCAGTAGATGGAGTTACATGCACCTTCACTAATGCGGGATGTCTTATGGTACAGGGCTCTGTGTTAACTGCCTAGATAATGCTGTCTGCACCGCTAACAGTTAATGTGATGGTATTGCATCTAACACACTATGTTTTTTGAGCTATTGGCATGTTGGGTGCAGCACCATAGCACCCTTTAGTAAAAGACCCCTAAGCTTGAGAAAGGGGAAAATGAGTATATGCTTCAGTAGAGCATTTGCTTGAAAAATATAATTTTTAATGCTATTCAAATTTTATGCGACCTGCCAGTGAAATGTAGCTAACAGAGAAATGTTTGTAGTTTTTAAATATTTTGTAGGTGGTAAGACGTTGTAGGAGGTTAAATTGTACTGAACCATTGCTAAGCATATAATGTTGCAGTAACAGCTGAAATATTCAGCAGTAATACCAAAGAAAAACTTTGATACAGTTATTTTTAATGTTTAGTTCATTGTCTTCCCTCTCCTCTCCTTTCCACTCCACTGTGTGGTTGTGTGCCTCTGTCCTATCAATGATTGGCATGACTTTCCTCCTTTTATCTTCTGCAGCCAATATTTTGTATTGTAAAACTGCCCTGAGCAGAATAGGGTGATATACTGTCTCAGAGTAACTCTAAGACCAGGCATTGACTACAATCTTTCCTACATACCACACTAACAATGATGTAGCAATGAAGAATTCACTTATTTATATTTCTTAAATCTCATTATGAATATTTCCATTTCTTTACTACCCCGAAGCCCCTCAGGGTCCCTCTCAAACAGAGGGAAACATAAGGGCACACAGCACTCCTGTCCTGCCTGTAGGCATCTCTGACTGAGAAGAGGTCATGAATCAGTAGAGGTTGTCATTCTGCAATGAGTGGGTAACAGAAAACCTAGAGGAACTAGTGAATGATTTCTGTGCTTCCATAGTCTTTTTTCCCCACACTCTGATGGTGGCTGTAGCCTAAATTCCTTTCCAGGTTTATTTTGTCATCTTGGATCATCATACTTTCCTTTTGCCTTCTTCCTGGGTATCCCCATCCTCATCAAAGCTACATGCACATTTTCCAGCCTCAACTGCATGCCATGAGACCATTCTCTATCAAATGTCTACTGCAAACTTCTTTAATCTCTCTGTATGTTCCTTTTAATATAATTTAATGTGATTTCTTATATCCCGTTTGATCCCAATTGGTCCAGAGTAGGTAACATATAATTCAGAGTTACATTTCAGAACAAAAACATGCATAAAGTAATAATAAGAACTATTTAAACTTTCCAAAGTACTACGTTTTAAGAGAGTGATGAAAAGACATGTAATTATCCAGAACTCTAATATCATTATGCAATTGGTTCCATTCCATAGCTACCCAATAGCTTAACAGTATCTTATAGCGTATCTCTTTTGGGGAATGGGTAATCCAATAAGAAACGCTCATCAGAATGAAGAAATATTGCACGATTATGAAAACAACATGACATAAAGGTTCTGGGCCAAACCATTTAAACTTTTAGAAACTAAGCATAACAGTTTAAAATTAAACCTATCATTAATAGGAAGCCAATGTAATTAATACAATAATGGAGGCTTTATGAGAGTTTTCAGCCAGGTCAATAACATTGACTCCCTATTACCTTATGGGAGAGGGCTTCATCTGAGGTGGAAGGTTTCCTCAAACGGTAAAGTGGGATGTAAATATTTTAAATAAACCTCAGCAGCCCTTGTTAGTCTCTTGATACAGGAAGGTGTTCGCCTGTGTGCTCCTTCATAAATGAGGGCAAATACATGCTCCAGACTTTTACTAGTCCGTTATAGAAGATCACTAGTTTGTGAGGCACATTTCAAGTTCTTCCCATCAGTTTATCTGTTTGATGTGGGTCCCTCTTCTCACCACAGAAGTGTCCTCTGTCCTCAAGGCTAGTCTCCTAGGTAATGCCTATCTTCTCTGGTAGCGTGGTCCTCATTCTCTTCCACTTCTGGAATCTGTCCTTCATTCTTTGCCCATAAAGGTATACTTTGGAATGGATTGACAATAAAAGTGTTCTAATAAAGTGTAAATGGACTGTTTTTAAATTCAGTCAGTAAAAAGGACCCTATTGGTGACTTAGTATGCTTGATGAGTTTGGCTACCGAGGGAAATGTATTGGGTGCAGGTGTCCAACCAAAATAATTTTTTTGGCAATTTGGAAGGGCTTAATCTATATTGTATGGCATAGAGGAACTGGAGCGATGGAAGCCTCCAAGGCCTGGGAGCAGAGATCAGTGTGGGCTGTCTCATTTTTCCAATTTGAAGGCAAGGCCAGATTGTATTCCGGGTACTGTGAATCCACTGCTAGACAAGGCATTGGGCTGCTGTATCTTGCATTTTCTTTATGTCCCTGATCTAACGTGCCATTCCTATGGCTAGTAAAAGGCCTTTGACCACCTCTAGCTTCCCATAAAACACGTGTGATTTTCTTCTGTTTGCTAAGAGGGAAGAGCAGTCTGCCACAAAAGCCCCAACAGAATGCTACTTTTATCTTTGCTAGATAAAGTACTCTCTTGTATTGATGGGGATGGGTTAATATACAAGGAAGACAGCTGGTCAAGAATACCTTCATCTGCTGTACTGTTGCAGTCCAGTGCTGTTAAAAAAAACAGAAGCAATAGCAAGCAGTGATCAATCAAATTACCTTCATAATATAGACACATGGAGAGAAACTGCAGATTCCTTATAGTCCCTACAGTCCAGTCCCGCACCTCTGGGTACTGTACCTCTTCCAGCAGCTTGGAGGCTGAGCCTGTCATCTTTTTTATGACACTAGTGTACATATGCAACTGGCACCGCCCACCAGCCCCAGTATGCTCAGCCTCCAAGCAGCTGGAGGAGGTTGTAAGCCAGGGTGCTGGACTCGCAGAAAAGACAACTAAGGAGATAGGTTTAGTTAGAGTTTGCTTTTGTTTCCCCTGTTAAGGTACAGGTTTCTTTGCTTTTAAAGGCAGAAGTAAAAAAAAAAAAGAACCAGAAGGAACAGAGAGACAACAGGGCTGAAGGGAGAATATTCCTTCTTCCCCCTCTCCACCCAGGATTTTGGGGGGAGGGTTCTGTGGGGGCCTTCCTCAGTCCAAAACTTCTGGCTGCTCCTGAACCCATTATTGGGTGAGGAGCCGCTGCAGTTGCTTGACAGGAGTGAAAGCTGGCAGCCCCGAGTCACCCTCCCTCAGCGCTGAAGCCAGGAAAGAAGGCTGAGCGCAAGGGGTAGAAAAGCCATGAGGCAAAGAGGCTCCAAGGTAAGAGTGGCGGGGGGGGGGGGTGGGGAGGAAGACAGCAGAAACCTCTAGCAACCACCAGAACATGAGGAGACAGAGAGCAGCCTGCAGCAGTGTGGGAAACTTCCCCTGCTGCATTTAGGTACAAATTCTTATTCAGGCCCGCATGTGTTTAACCTCCTGCTGTGTTTTGGGTGCCTGGGAGAGGCAGCCACCTGAGAATAAAGCAGGACAGAGCAGCCTCTTCCTAGGGGGCCATTTGCAGTTTCTTTTTCATTTTAGTTAATTAGATTTTATTTTATTTTAATTCAAGTACTCTGGTGCTCTATGCCTGAGCCTGTGGAGGTGCACTGTGTTAGGGATCCTGTTACATATGATGCCCGGACCATCCACCCCTCAAGCCCAGGGAGCGATAGGGCTCCCGGGAGAGTTCTCACCAGAGTTTGTCTTACTTTTGCATAAGGCGTTTTGCCTACCAAGTGGCTCCTCGGCCCCGGAACACAGGGCTAAGAGGATGTCAGATGCAAAAGAGCACGAGTCAGGAGCAATGGCGTCTAAGCGGGCTAGAGGCTTAGAGGAGTGGCAGCAATCACCGCTGTCAGGGGGGGCTGGATGGGGAAGACCTTGACACGGAGTTAGATCTGCAGGAGGAGTTGGAAGAAGGAGAGAGCCCAGAACAGGAGGATCAGGGCCGAATTGTTCGGGTTTGCCACCGGGAGGAGCTACCAGCGCTCATCTTTATGCTTATGTTTATGCAATTTCTCGATATACCGCCCAGGCTGAAGGCCATCAGTGCGGTTTACAATCACTACAAGCAGGTACTGATACAATTCCTCATTCCCAAAGGGCTCACGTTCTGTGTGTACTTTGGTGACCCTCAAGGCCCTGAATATGCCTGCTAACCTCCCGGCAGAGGAAGAAGCGCTGTAGGATCCGCTGTTCCAGGCGGTACGGAAATCGCAGAAAGTCTTACCAGTACATGGAGTAGTAGGACAGATGATCCAGGATTTGTGGGATCTGCCAGAGGTTGGCCTTAAAGGGGTGCAATCCATAACGCCCCTATACCAACTGCCAGAGCAAGAATGAGCTCCTTTGATTGCCCAAACTGGGCGCAACAGTGTTGGCAGCAGTAGAAGAGGCCTTGACTTGTCTCCTGCACCAGAGAGCTGTGGAACTGGTTCCGTGAGACCAGTACGTCTGCGGTCGATGCTTCATGTATTTCGTTTTGTCCAAAAGGAAGGTTCCTTTTGCCCAATTCTCAACTACCGCATTTTCACAGTAGTAATGGCGGTAGGAAACAGATTTTTGGTGACTCTCGATCTCACAGAGGCGTATCTGCATGTTTCCTTCCATCCAGAACATCAGCAGTTTCTCCGCTTTGCAGTGCCAAGGGGCCATGTCCAGTTTCGAGCATTGCCCTTCGGTGTGGTGACCACCCCCGTACCTTCACCAAGGTCATGGTGGTGATGGCGGCAGCTCTCCACAAGAAAGGGGTTCTCATCCACCCGTACCTAGACGATTGGCTAATCCAAGCAAAGTCCAGGGACGATAGCGAAAACAGCAACAGCGTGGGTGGGAGAGTTCCTTTAAAGTTTCGGTTGAGGTCAACCTGGCCAAGAGCCAGTTATGGCCGGCCCAGGAGCTAGAGTATTTGAAAGCGTGCTTTGATACCTGTGTGGGCAGGAATTTCATGCCAGTTCGCCAGGCGCAGGAGCTACGACAGTTGATACAGCAGGTCCTGAAGAGGGCAAGACCATCAGCGTGGCATTATCTGCAGGTTCTGGGGACCATGGCGGCCACTCTTGAGCTAGTCCCATGGGCAAGGGCGCATATGCAATTGCTGTAGAGGGCTCTGCTCCATCGATGATCCCATCAGATTCAACCCCTGTCCCAAGTACTCTCCTGCCCACGGAGCACCAGGAGAGCCCTCAGTTGGTGGCTGCATGTGGAAGGAGTCCCTGGTGTGGGTTCCTCAGATGACCAGCCTGTCAGGTTGGAAAGCTCATTGTGAAGGACGCTTTGTTTAGGGACGAGAGTCTGCAAAAGGCTCTGTGGTTGATCAACAGGCTCGAGATGCGAGCGGTGACTTTGGCGCTAGAAAGTTTTGAGCCATGGTTGCAGGGGAATGTGGTCCAAGTCCTCTCAGATAATGTGACCACGATGGCTTACATCAACCGGCAAGGAGGCCTGGGCAGTGCAGCCCTGGAGGAGGAGGCCGAAGGTCTGTTCGGATGGGCAGCGATTCGTCTCCAGGCATTATCAGCAGCGCACGTAGCAGGAGTTAACAGCGTGATGGCAGACTACCTCAGCTGAGTGCGCATGGACCATGGAGAGTGGCAGCTCAATCAGGTGGTGTTCGAGCAGGTGGCCCGCCAATGGGGCACACTGGTCATGAACCTAATGGCAATGTTTGAGGCGGCCAAGGCCTGCCGGTTTTTCAGTAGAAGAAGAGAAGAAGTCCAAGGGCCTGGATGCTCTAATTCAGCAGTGGCTCGAAGAGGGTCTTCTCTGTTTTTCCCCGTGGATGCTCATAGGCTGGTTAGTGCAATAGCTAGAGGCGCACCGGGGATTTGTGATTCTGGTGGCACTAGACTGGCCGAGGTGCCCGTGGTATGCTGACCTGATTCGGATACTGGCGGATTGACTGTAGTGGCTTCCGGTTCAGAAGGACCTCTTGATGCAAGAGCCGCCTTGCATGTCCCAGGTGGATCAATTCTCGCTTACGGCATGGCTCGTGAAAGGGCAAGGTTGAAGAAGAGAGGATAATCAGGCTTGGGGATAGCGACCTTGCTACAGGCCCAGAGGTCGTGCATCTGCATAGGACGCATCTTTGAATCATGGTGTGGAGAGAGGCAGCCACGCCCTTCCACTGCCTCCGTCCCGGACATCTTGGCATTCTTGCAATCCGGTTTTGATAAGGGTCTAGCTGCCAGTTCCTTGAGGATGCAACTGGCGGTGATTTCCCGGTTATCACAGGAAAGTCCACGGGGTGCTGTTGGGTACAAACCCAGACGTGCTGAGCTTTCTAGGGGTGGTGACCCATCTCCGTCTGCCAAAGAGTGCAGGGGTACCACCTTGGAATCTCAATCTGGTGCTGTCTGGGGAACCCATTGAGCCATTGAGTCGAGCTTTCCTGCAGGATTTGGCTCTGAAAATGGCATTCCTGGTGGCGAGTTGCTCGGCACGCAGGATTTCGGAGCTTCGGACCTTGTCATGCCAGGAGCCATTCCTTTCCTTCTCCAAGGAGAAAGTGGTCTTGCGCCCAGTACCTTCATTTTTGCCAAGGTGGTGTCAACATTTCATATACATCAGGCCGTTTCCTTACCAGCTCTGGTGAGAGTGGGTATGGGCTGTGCCACTCCACAGCTGTGCCACCTGGATGGTAAGAGAGTCCTGTGAAGGTATGTGAAAAGGGCATTGTCCTTTCGGAGATCGGACCGTCTGTTGGTTCTGTTTGGCATGTCTCACAAAAGTGAGGCGGCAGCTAAGCCTCCATTTCCAGATGGATCAGTGAGGCAATCACGTCAGCATACATCTTGAAGGGTAGAACAGTGCCGGTGGGGGCATTCCATGAGGGCTCAGGCAGCCTCATAGACAGAGTATACTTTGGTTCCGCCGGTGGAGATCTGTAGGGTGGCATACTTCTCTGAACATTTTCGCCTGGATGTCCAGGTGGCGGGGGATGCTTGTTTCGGATTGGCAGTGCTTCAGGCCAGTTGTGCGGGTCCCTCCCGTTAGTTTAACTGCTCTGATACATCCCAGAGGTGCGGGACTGGACTGGAGGGACGATAAGGAAAGATAAATTAGACTTACCTGCTAATTGTTGTTCCTTGAGGAACTCCAGTCCAGTCCGGGAATCCTCCCTGAGTGCTTCTTGTGGTGATCTGTGCACATCCCTGTCCTGAAGTTGGTTCCCTTGGTGGAGGATGTGGCCAGGAGGAGCCGGGGAGGGGTGTGATCAGTGTTTAGGGGAGGGACGGACCAGAAGAGCTGTCAGTTGCTCGCATTCTGCTGGTTGGAGTTGCTCAGGCGCTCAACAGGTAGACCTCTTCATCCTGGAGTGGGGGACAGGGTATCCTTCCCAGGGGATGGAGGGGGTACTAGTTTATTTAGATGCAGAAGCGTTTGTTGCATGTTTAACTACTTATTTGTTGCTCCTCTGAGTCTGCTTTGTCAATAGGTACTGGGGCTGGTGGGTGGTGCCAGCTGCAGATGTACACTAGTGTCATCAAAAAGATGACAGGCTCAGCCTCCAAGCTGCTGGAAGAGGTACACTACCCAGAGGTGCGGGAATGGACTGGAGTTCCTCAATTAACAACAATTAGCAGGTAAGTCTAATTTCTCTATTTTTGTTCTTGAAGTTTTAAAGGTAACCCCCAGTAGAACAAAGGAGTAGCTCAACATGGCTAGAGCAGGCTTCAAGAAAGCATGGAACAGAGGAAGAGATTAAAACAGATTCAAGCAGAAAGGAGGATGGACAGTTCTGCTGGTCTCTACTGTAAACCTCCCATCAGAACTGCCTACCTTCCCTTCACCTCAGTAGGTCTGTCATCCTTTGTAGGCTCCCAGTATTCATGGTGGGCCTCTGCATTACTGAAAACATCTTGAGGGAAGATGAGCAGAGAAAAGGCATCGAGTGCCTTACTAGAACTGTAGCCAGGAGATGGCAAGGGGGCATGCACATGCTGGTTAGGAGAATGAGCCTTTGTAGCAATGAAGGGACTACTGATCAAATAACCATACTGCAGAAAAATTGTTGCATACTATATAATGTAAAACATTTAAGATATTTTTCTTTCATTACAAGGATGGGCCTGAATGGCCATATTCACCCCACCCTGCACCTCTGCAACTGAGCCCAGCTAGTCCGCGGCAGTGACACAGGACAATGAGAGGAAAACTGGGGGCAGTGTCAACATCTGTGCTGCCTAGTATCCATGTTAGCCTCCGATTACACCAATAAACCAGTCCTGGCTAAATCACTGCTTCATAGATGTCTGTTTTCTGTTCTATAGAACAGGCCAAATTGTTGGCTACCTTCCTAATGTGAGAGAGATTGTGTACTTAAAATAAATATGAAGCTTTTTCTGTTTGTTGGGCTCAGTTATGCATTATAGTCATTCTTTAAGTCTAAGTTATCTTCACTTCCCTTCAGGATGCATTCTTCCACCATACATGTTTGCACTTAATCCTATCATCTCACTTCTTCCTAAGCCATTCATTAGTAAAAGATCACACTCTCTTTCCCTAGTAAGGCCCCAGAGGTATAGTAATAATAAGTATTGTGAAGAAGAAAACGGTGGTAGGGAAAGATACAAATTGCATTTCCATGTTTGTTTTCTCACTTTGATAACTTTTCTATGAAGTCTCTTCAGGATAATTTAGTAGGCATATCATGATGAACCTTTCATGTTGTTAACACTTATAGTGATCATGTCTTTTTATCAGTTTAGAGAATATGCAAGTGAATCAGGCTTTGACATACACAAAACTAGCACCTTTTCTCAAGTTACGCACCCACGCACACACTGACAACTTTTGCCTTGATGTGTTACAGTTATTGAACAAACAATGAAAGAATGTGTTGAGAACACACTGGCATCCAGTACTGTACTTCCTAAAGGAATATGCTTATTAAAATAATATAGTCTTCATGCATCTAAGTGTCTGGTGACTGCAGTTTGAAGGCAAGGGCAGAAGATTGTATTCTGGGTACTGTGAATCCATCACTAGCCAAGGCACTGGGCTGCAGTTTCTTTCTTCAAACCAGGCTATAGTTTGTTTGGACAGAATTTAACTGCTTAGCAGAGAAAATGGAGAGGGTGGGGGCGATATTTAAAACACAAGGCTTGTCCGGCTAACTCCCAACAGTTAACTGTACAAATCTTTTGAATATAGACCTCCAAGTAAATATGGTAATGGTTGTGTAAAGCAGCATAATGAGATCTTTCTCTTTGGGCGTTCTGTCTGTATAGTGCAATAAGTGATGTGGTGTTTACTCAGGGGGCAGGGACTGCTACTAAATGCAGGACAGTTGAGAGTGAAATGCTTACATAGGACAGCACAATTTAAGCAACTGGAGTTTCTTTTGCTGAAGCAGCAGAAGCAAAGGGAGGCAAGAAAGGGGAGAAGGAGTAAAAGAAAGAGAAGAATGGAGGTTCTAGAATCTGGAACCCTACATGATGGCTGCTTGAGTCTGTTTCTCTATGGGATGTTCATTTTTTTCAACCCTTATCTTTTCATTTTTAACCTTGCTTACTGGCTTTCATTTTATATTTTGAGAAGTAGTCAGGGCTGATAAAGTTGATGTTCAAATTCTTCCCCCTGGCTCAAAACGGCAGAAGAAAGGACCTTCAACGCCCGTTAAAAATGAACCACATAAGGATTTGGTAGTAGAAGAAGTTTGTGATCTCAGGTCATTAATTGAGCATCATATTGAAGTCTCTGTAAATATTAAGAAAGAAATTGAGTAACTATCAGTCCAAATGAATTCATCTCAGCTTCGAATTTCTGCTCTTGAGGATCAGGTATACAAAGACTGGGCTTTAATCACTTCCAATACTGCTGCCATTAAAAGATTGCAATGTGAGTTGGAAGATACTATTAATTTTAGTAAAAGACTAAAGATTTGTTTACTTGGGTTGCCGGAGGGAACTGAGGGAGGAAATCTGTTGCAATATATTTCTAAGTTTTTAAAGCCGTTTGAGCATCATTTCAAATGACCGTTACAATTTGAATCGGCTTTTCGTTCTCCCCATTCTCAGTCTCAGGTCCCTCATCGGTTTCCGCGCCCTATCTTTCTCCAGTTAAATCACTTTTTGCATGTGCTCCAGCTTTTATCTTTACCCAGAAAAAGTCCTGACCATTTTAAGATCAATGAAAGGACATTAAGTTTGGTACCTGATCTCTCTCGTGAAACAGTTTTACATAGGAAAGGATTTCTCCAATTCAGACATTCACTGAAGAAGATCGGTGCCCAGTTTGGTCTGTTTTACCCTGTGAAAATGAAAATATCATTCAAGGATCGCAGTCAAGTTTTTTCATAGACTCAATAAAAAGACCTAATTGTTGAATCTCACTGTTATTTATTTTTGATTGTTTAGTTATTGCTTTCTCATTTTTATTGTGCCTCTGTTCTGCTGGGTTGGGGATCGGTGCGGTGGTTGTGCGGACCATAGTGTTGGTTGTAGGGTATCGTATTGTCTGGCTACTTCTCCTCCACTTGATTGGTTCAGGGCTCTTCTTAGTGGTTCAAGCTAATTCATTGCTCCCCATAATTACCTCCATACAGCATAGCATGTTACAGTTCAGCAGGGTTGGCCACTAAGGAGTTGCAAATGCTCATAAATGCTCTTGCTTTAACTTGACTGTGGTACAACTTGACGTGCTGTGTTCCGGCTTGCATGACTTCCTGTTCCGGAGCTGATGAGTTGTGAGGATTGATATGGGAGTAAATGGCCTTGTTCCATAGCATCCTTTGAGCATTGTCTTGTGGGGATTTTGTGGCTTGAGGGATATGGTGCCGGGCTGATTGCTGTGGTCGATGCAGTTACCGCACATTGATCACTCCTGCCCAGGTGGTTCATATGGCTCATTTCTCCTTTGATCTTTTCAGGGGGAAGAGTTTATTAATTAAGTAAGTTAACTTAGTTTTCTATTCTTAAATTCCTTTTGTCTGGTTTGTTGAGGGCTATGTTATATTATTATTCAGTTATTTGTGCTATGGCATTTATTCATATACTATCATTATTGTACTTGATTGGAAAGCCTTAACTGGTTAGGTTAACCATTCACTAGTAAATATTCCTCTTTCAAGCAAGATTAACATACTAAATAATTACAATTGCCTTGCTATTAATTTTTTGTAATTCTATATTGTTATAAGGTAAAAGGATTGTAGTTAAGTCATAATGAGCGCATTCTCATGAGGGGGAAAATCGGCCGCTATTTGGATGCTAGGTGGCTCTGGCTTATTTGGGGGGGGGGGGGGTTCAGGGTGGGCAATTGGGGTTTTGTGGGTAGGATTTTTTTCAAATTTTTAATGTTTTTTTTGTGAATGGTGTCATTTTTATTTACAGTTGTTTTTCCTCTCCGCAATTGAATTTTAACACTAGAAGCCCCAAAAGGAATTTCACCTAGAAACCCCAAAGTGCATCAATTAACGCATTATCATGACGACTGTGATTAGCATGAAATGCAGATGTGAATTAATGTGAAGTTACTTATTTGTTAAATACGTGCAGTATGTGATGTGATTACATGATGTCATCGTGTGTTTATTGTTTGTAATGTCGGAGTAAAACTGTAAGCAGTGATTGAGATGCGCCACCTAGTGGGAACATGAATTTATACCTAGAAGCCCCAAAGTACATCAATTGACGCATCCAAGACAATTGAGTGCATCAATTGACGTACTTTGGGGTTCTAGGTATAAATTCATTTTCCCGCTAGGTGATGCATCTGTCATTAATTTTCGATGCACATATTTGAACATCTTGACCTTGCTAACAAAGTCATGGAACATGACTGACGTGGTTCTAGCAGTGGCGCTGATATACAACTTTGAAGATGCATTTGCATCAATTGACGCACTTTGGGGCTTCTAGTGTTAAATTGCTAAAATCAAATTGCTGTTCAACCTTTCTTAATAGCAGTTTTCACAATGGTACCTTCATTTCTTGCTTAAGTTAAATGAGTTATAAAATTATTTCATTGAATGTAAATGGCATCAATAATCAGATTAAATGTAAAAAGATTTTATTATAACTAAAGTCATTAAATACTGATATCATATTCTTTCAGGAGACTCGTTTGCTTTATGAGGCATGTATGAAATGTCATTGCAATTGGATAGAACATCATCTCTTTTCTCCAAGTATTAATAAGAAAAATGGGGTGTCTATCTTTTTTCATAAGAATTTACAAATTCAGATTATCAGTCTCCCACTATAACGTCAGAAACACTTTTACCATTGGTAAGCACCAAGTCCAGTATGGCCCCTTCATGTGTGGGGTCTGTTACCAATTGCCTGAATAATTCTCCCTGTAGAGAATCCAGGATTTCCTTACTTCTAGATGATGCTGCAGCAGGAATTTGCCAATCAACATCTGGCATATTCAAACCCCCTATCAGTAGCACTTCCCTATTCCTAGCAATGTTGTGTATGTCTTCAATTAACTCTCCATCCACCTCTTCCTCTTGTGAGGGAGGTCTCTATATTATGCCAATTCAAATAGATTTCTCTTTCTATATCATGCCAATTCAAATAGATTTCTCTTTCCCTCTTTCTAGTTTAACCCACAGTGCCTCCTCTCTCCTTTTTAAGCTCTGTAATTCCAAGCTTTAATATTATTTTTTACATATAGTGTCACTCCTCCTTCCCTTCTTCTACCCTGTCCTTTCTGAATAAAGTATAGCCTGGTATAGTTACATCCCAGTCATGTTTTTCTGTGAACCATGCTTCTTTAACTGCCACTAAATCCAAGTCAGCCACTCCCATTAAAGCTTCAACATCTGGGATCTTATTTCCCATGCTAATGTTGACTATAAAATTGTAGCTAAAGTTTTGGCCATACGATTAAGTAACTTTTTAGATACTTTAATCAACAAAGCCGAAACAGGATTTATCAAGGGAAAACACATAAGCAATAATGCCCGCACTTTCCATAATCTAGTAGAGATAGCAAATAGAGTGGATTGTCCAATTGTTGCTCTTTCACTTGATGTGGAGAAGGCTTTTGACCGCATTGAATGGTCTTTCCTGTATAAAACTTTGGAGTGGTCTGGATGTGGTCCCGAGTTCGTCGACTGGATAGAGGTATTCTACGCTTCGCCTCGATCAAGAATTCTTGTAAATGATACCCTTTCGGACTTACTTACCTTAGTACGTGGTACTAGGCAAGGTTGCCCACTATAGCCTTTGCTTTTCAACCTTGCTTTAGAACCATTAATGAAATCAATGATATTCGTGGCATTGTTTATGAGGCGCATCAGTGGAAGATTGCCGCCTATGCTGATGATTTGCTACTTTTTCTTTCTAATCCTACATCTTTGTTAAAGTATCTTCTTAACCTGGTGAATGACTTTTCAGTCCTGTCTAGTTACAAGATCAACTGGAATAAGAGTGAATTGCTCCCCCTAAATGATCTTGCGGTGGGATGTGATTTCTCTAATTTTCCTTTCAAATACTCAGCATCAGGTATTAAGTATTTAGGTATGCACTTTTGTAATTCCCCATCTGAAACACTTAGGTTAAACTGTAATCAAATTTCATCAGAGGTATGTAGATTATTGAAGCAATGGTCTCCATTGCATCTGTCTTGGTGGGGCAGACTGGACACCATCAGAATGATGGTGCTCCCAACTGTTAATTATAAATTAGGAATGCTTCCTGGTTATTGCAATAAGCAATTTTATAGTAATTTAGATAAATGGTTGTCTTCATTTTTATGGAGAGGAAAGAGACCACGCATTGAATTGTTGAAACTGAAACTCCCTCGGAAGAAAGCTGGTGTAATCTTTCCAGATTTCATACAGCTTTGCTTCTTCACCATGGAGCATATTGGTTGCAGAACGAGCTTTCCTATCTTTGGTTAGAAATAGAGAAATCCCTAGTAAAACCTTTCAGACTACAAGAATTGCCCTCTATGAAAATACCCTCAAAAAGGCTTAATCATCACTAATTATCAGTATCATTGCAGCCTTTAATAGGTTGAAGGCTTGTTGTGCTATTCCCTTTTCTGTTTCAGTTGCCACTTCCCTTTGGCACAACCCTTCAATTTGGGTGAATGGTAAGACAATTTGCTGGAAATGATGGATTAATAAGGGTATATTCAACCTGGATCAATTGGTTGATGGCAATAATTTGATATCAGTTGAATGCTTAAGGGATATTTATAATGTATTGTTGTCTTAAGAATATAAGATTAATCTCTTCATGACATGCCTGCCGGCATCGCATATTTTGGTTAATAACAACTTTCCAACTTCAGACTTGGTTGAAATTTGACCTAAGGCTGTGCAAGTCAACAACACAACCTCATACCTATAGAAGTTACTTAAAAAAAAAGGAGGTCCATCCCTTTTTGGCATACAACGTATATGGGAGGCTGATCTAGCATTATCAACAGATATAATTAATTGGGAGAGGTTCTGGGGTCACACAATCAGACCAACAAGGTCAAGTAGCCCGGCCCAAACCTTATTTTTCATTGCCGATCGTGCAGGTTGGACCCCTTTACGTATGTATAGAGCAGGGCTCTCTCAATTGAGTTTATGTTGGTGGTGCTCCACTGGTGTGGGGACACTGACTCATATGTTTTTTGATTGTCCCCCTGTTAAAACGTTTTGGATTGATGTTTGGGAATATATCAGAGTAATACTTCAGGTTGAATCTCCCATGTCAATCCAAATTATATTTTTTAGATCTGCTTGGGTGCAAGAAGAGTTAACCTATTATAATAAAGTGTTACTTGATATTTTTATATCCATTGCGATTCAGCTAATAGTGCCTTGTTGGAAAGACATCTTAGAACTTAATGCCATCTTTGGTGGCAGTCGATTTGTCAAATTTGTAAATTTGAAGGTGCTTCTTCTATCTTTCTAAATTGCAGTGATAAGGTTGAAAGAATTTGGAAATCACTTGATATATATATTTATCTGCAATATAATTGATTTATTATTGTTCCACCGGGGGGGGGGTTGGGGAGGGGGGGGGTTGGGGAGGGGCAGGGGGGGTTCATGATTGCGTACTTTGAATGTTTACTGTAGGATTTATCTTTGTAATTTGATTGTTACTGTATCTTTTTGGTTGATAAATTTGAATACAAATTTATAAAAAAAAAGAGAGAAGAATGATGTGATAGAGAGACAGAGAGGAAAGAGCCCACCATCAGCAAGAAGTTTTAGGAACCATCATTACAGAGGTCACACACAGTCAGTTTTATAGGCTGAGAACCATTGTACCATGCCTTTAACCTCATGCTGTAGGAACAACAGCCCTTAGTCTTTTTTCCATGACACAGTTCTGGATAGAACATGGCTGTCCTCCTGAGTATTACATACCATCTGCTGGAATAATCACTTGCAGTCCCATTACCTCTAGTTATAGTGGTCCAAACTAGTGACAGCTATAGTGATTTCCTTCCCAACTTCTTTTGTTGCTGTTGATCTCTTGCGTTTCACCAAGGAGCTATCATTTATTTATTTAACAGCTTCTTATACCGCTTTATCATTTTGGTCAAAATGATTTACATTGTAACTTAAACTTGGTAATGTACATTGATAACTTGGATTTTCTGAGACAACGGAGGGTTAAGTGACTTGCCCAAGGCCACAAGAAGTGCTAATGGGACTCAAACCCAGGTCTCTTGGTTCCCAAGCCAGTGCTCTCACCATTAGGCTACTCTTCCACTCCATTGTTAATGCTGCAATATCTGGTCAAAAGGTTATGTATAGCAGTGGTGTCCCTACAGTGCAGAATAATGCTGCTGGTGTCCAGCATTTCAGAATAATGAGGAGATTGCCTCTCTCTCTCTTTACTGTCTCTTCTTATCGCCCCCTCACTCTTCCTGTAGGTCTCCATTACTCGGTAGTACTGTCTCCTGGGACCATATAGTCAAACTGCTGCACCAAAGGCAGCGGAATGGTCTGGTCCACCAGGTCCAATGCCTAACCAACTTAAGCAGCTAGGGAGCTTGGGAAACAGGGCAGAGATGTGGTTGTCTGGCCTCTTTCCAACTAGAAAGGTGTTCCACTGCCCCTATGCTTCACATTATTTTTACTTAATGATACAGATTTATGTGGTAACACGCTAAATTTGTTACACACTATTTTTTCTTTTTGTAGGCTTAGTACATAGATAGTGGTAATTGTTTTGCAAAAACAGTTGTGGGAGAGTATATACAGTAATTTTCCCAAATTATCATACCCCAGTACCTTTCACCCCCATAGTCAAATACTGCTTTAACCTAAAGACCGTGACTCCTAAAACTGAATGTTGATAAATTAAACAGTTGTGAAGCTGCCAGTTTCTCTGTGGAAATAAGTTATGTAAACATACATTAATCTTATTGATTGACATGCTGTATAAAAAAATGTTTTAACTTAAGCTCTCTAATCACTTTGTAAATATTTATAAAATATGAAAGAAGAATTTATAACACCACCCCTAGCAAAAATTCATCACTTTTCAAAGATGGCACATTCTTCTGGAAGTGTGGGAGAAGACCAGTAAATGCTTTGAAAATGTACAATGCGGCATTGTGTAGCTGGAGAGCTTTCAGATGGTATTACCATACCATCTTACATTTTGAAAAGATACCCCAAGAATCTTATCAGTGTGATGTAAAATAATTCCCAATCACATACCTAAATGAATTTAAAAAAATAGCTTTACTTTCAGACTGTTCTCTCAGATGTTTTAAATGTTTGGTCTTATCCACAAAATTTTAGTAGATTGATGCAGACACAAACAATTTTCTGAGAATGCAATTATGAAAAGTCCAAAATGGTGCCTATTTTATAAAGGTGATATGTAGGCATCTATAAAATAAGCTCTTACAGTGGCCCCCAATAACATACATGCTCTAGCACAAGTACATACTCATTCCAAAGAATGTGTACATGTGTGCATGTATTCTATTCATGTACAGTACATGTTTATCTTATAAAATATGTGTGTATGTGGCAACAAAGAGAGAATGAAATTGAGGGGATGGCAATTGATTTCCTGACCTACTTGGAGATAACCACATATGCTGTGGTCTGAACCAACCCACCGAAAGTGTAAGAAAGGGATAAAAACACCTAAGTTAAACCAGACACCCAAAGTGAAATGCATGATAAGTAAAAAAACAAAACAAAGAAACAAACAAAAAAGATGGCAGATAAAGACCATACTGCCTATCCATTTTGCCCAGCCATATCAACTACTAAGCTCTACAATACCTTCCTTTCCCTCAGAGATCCCCTGTCCTTGTCCCATGCTTTTCTCATCTTTATCACTTCCATTGGAAGATTGTTCCATGCATCCACCATCCTTTCTGTAAAGAAATATTCCCTTAGGTCACTCCTGAATGTACTCTCTTTCACCTTCATCCTGTGACCCTTCATTCCCGAGCTTCCTTTCAATTGAAAGATGTCTGCCTCCTGTGTGTTTATACCTTCGGGATATTTAAATGCTGCTACCAAAGTATATATATTTAGAGTTTTAAGTCTGTCCCTATTTTAGTAACATCCTTTGGACCTACTCCACAGTCTACATAAAGGAACCTTCTATTGATATCACAGAGATAAATCACATATAATATTGTGCAGCAAAAATTATAACAAAGAGAATCCTATCAACAAGGACACAAGGCCAAAGGAGAAGGAGAAAGATAAGTCCTCCTTGGAAAAATGATAACTGAAGGAAAAATATAATCATGGTATGCAGAGACACTGATAGATGAGGACCTTTAAGGATAAAGATCACCAAAGATAATGAGAAAGGTCCAAAATATTGAGCTAAAACATGTCACAATAACAGAAGATCTTAAATTTAATTCTGCAATAATAAATTGAAAGTAGCAGCAAAAGCACAGAAACTGCAGAGATACAAAGAAAAGAGAGATATCAAAACTTTAGAAAGAACTCAAAGAAATTCTATAGGGAACCAGGGAAGTACTTAGTAGAGTTAAAATTCTATCTACTAATGCCAAGACAGAAGCATTCTGGAGAAATTTATATTAGGACCCCATAGAGCACAGCTGAGAAGCTGAATGTCTACCCATCATGTAAGTTAAAAGTGAGCCCCAAACTGAAACAGTCCTGTCCTAGATGGAGTGCCCATCTTTTGGCTCAATCAGTTAACATCCGTCCATTAAAATCCAACAAACTGCAAAAATCAAGCAATCAGACAACCAGAACTAACACCATAATGGACAAAAGGACAAACATTCCAAAAGAATGTGGCCAAGTCTAACTGAAAGAAAAGGACTTGGATGTTCAGCTTTGAACATGTTTGCAGATAATAAAAGGGTCTGGCTGTTTGCTAAGTTACACTAAATGTTCTGCCTAATCAAGTGACCAATGCACGATCTGCAGATAGTGGAAGAAATTGCTACGCTATCTGCCGTTGCCCCATGTTAGCTGTTAATGTAGTGTGCTTTTCCTGTGCAGCTAATGCACCGTAGTGGACAGACCCCTAAGTGACTGTCACATGTTAGGGAGGAGCTTAATAGGCATGTTAGGGGTGGAGTGTAGGCACATTGCTGCTAGCATGAGGCCAGTTTATTTATTTATTTAACTATGCTTATATACCACTTTTCACGGGGTCAAAGTGGTTTACATTGAACAGAAACAGTTTTTACAAGAAACAGATAAATAACTTGATACATAGAACTGGATAACATTATAGTAAAGAGTTAAACATGTAACACCATAATGTGGCAGTTAGCATGAATGCACATAATACCACTATAGGCATTGTTAGGTGCACCCACATTAATTGCGCTATGCATTCTAGTGCTTGATTGTGTGCAAACTGCCAGGAACTTGCTGGGCATTCCCTCAACAGTGCACAATGTTTGCACTTACCACACATTTGTTTTTCCTGAAATCGCATGGTGTGATAGTAAAAGGTCTCCTAAGACCTCCACAAGGTGGCGAGCAGGAGTAGTGAACCGTTTCAAAGAGACACTGGAGGTATAAATTATAGCAAGCATCCCCTTTCCAAAATCTCTGTTTATAAAGAGAGATATATAACCTGGAGGACAGGCTTGATTGAAATAATAATGTTCCCGTTCAGCTAACCAAGGCTGATTATGCAAAAGATGTTTACAGCATATTGAGATAATAAATCATGGACCAGAATACATTTATTATGAGCAAATGAACATTCAATAATCCAGTAGTTGGGAAGGAGTGATATCATCTTTAGTTGGAAGCACAAGATATGAGGGCAGAATACCTTAATATGAGGACATTCCCATTGACCATAAATTACTGGTATAGTAGAACTGAAGCCATGAGTAAACAACCTTTTACTAAGGCAAAATAGTAGGTAATGATGACATAAGAATGAAACAGCAGAGGTAAGTTAAAACCTATCTGCATCTGAATGTACAATACAGCACACATCTAGTATTGCTATAAAAATAATAAGTACTGGTATCATTGGTGATTATAAAACATCCCTCTGCAAACAAGACAGGACCATCTCCAAGTCCTAAAAAAAAATAATGCATATTGACTCACAAAAAATATAAGAAATAGTTCACCCTTCAGAGCACGTGAGTTCACTGATACAGTGTAAAATAATTCAGGATTGAAACTGTAATCTTTCTTGATGCATATTTTCTTCGTGAAAGGATCACTAAAGCAAAATAAATTATATATATATATACACACACACATAGTTGTGGTCAACATTATTGGTACTCTTGCAGTTCAACCCCTTAATGTCCAATATCTCCTGAAAAGAAAAGGCCAGTAAAATGCCTTTGGACTATATATGCACACATATTTGACACACAAGAATCAAATAAAACAAGACCAATTAAAAAAAGAAAAAGGACATGATTATTGGCATTCTTATAAACAATTCAAATCAGTTTGAACAGAAGTACCACATTCCCACTGCAGTAAAATTAGACGCAACTGTGAGTCAGTACTCATATGACTTAAATCAACCAATGAATGAGGGCTCTAATGTTAAAAATGGCAAAATTCATTCCCTGTTCAATTTTCACAATGGTAAAGACAAGAGAGCTGCCTGAGCCCATCAGAAACGCCATTATCACCATCAGGGCCGGATTTACGTATACGCCATGTACGCCATGGCGTAGGGCCCACAACCGGCAGGGGCCCACAAAAAATAGAACCAGGTTTTTTTTTTTTCAATTCGATTAAAAAAAAAACCTGGTGGCTGCCGCCGCGGGGCCCCCTCTGCTGCCGCGGGGGCCCCGTCTACAAGATGGTATGGTCTGGTCGGGTCGGGTCGGGTCGGGTCTCGTCTCCCTCCCTCCCTCCCGGCTGCGAGAGACGCGAAGATAGAGCGTCTCCTCGCGTCTGTGTTAAGCCCGCAGGGGCTGATGGATTTCCCATCAGCCCCTGCGGGCTTAACACAGACGCGAGGAGACGCTCTCCCTTCGCGTCTCTCGCAGCCTGCAGCGAGGGAGGGAGAGAGACCCGACCCGACCCGACCGGACCGGACCCGACCCGACCAGCTTGTAGACGGGGCCCCCCGCGCCAGCAGCGGGGCCCCCGCGGCGGCAGCCACCAGCTTTTTCTTTTAAATAAATTTCACTTCAGGCCGGGGGGGGGGGTAGGAGTCCTATCCCCCCCGGCCTAAAGTAAAATTTAATTTAAAAAAAAAACCTGGTGGCTGCCGCCGCGGGGCCCACTCTGCTGCCGCGGGGGCCCCGACTACAAGCTGGTCGGGTCGGGTCGGGTCCGGACGGGACTCTCTCCCTCCCGCCCTCGCTGCAGGCTGCGAGAGACGCGAAGATGCGTCACTCGCAGCCTGCAGCCTGCAGCGAGGGAGGGAGAGAGACCCGACCGGACCCGACCAGCTTGTAGACGGGGCCCCCGCGGCAGCAGAGGGGGCCCCGCGGCGGCAGCCACCAGGTTTTTTTTTAAAATTAAATTTACTTTAGGCCGGGGGGGGTAGGACTGGTAATGGGCTATGGGGGGGGGGGTAGGACTGGTAATGGGCTATGGGCTATGGGGGGAGGGGTAGGACTGGTAATGGGCTATGTGGGGGGGGGGTAGGACTGGTAATGGGCTATGTGGGGGGGGGTAGGACTGGTAATGGGCTATGGGGGGGGGGTAGGACGGTTAATGGGATATGGGGGGGTAGGACTGGTAATTGACAATGGGGGGGGCTGGGGCTGGAAATGACTGGGGGGGTAGGGCTGGTAATGGGCTATTGGGGGGCTGGGGCTGGAAATGGGCTGGGCTGGGGGGGGTTAAGGCTAGAGGTGGGCTGATGGGGTTAGGACTGGTAATGGACTGTGGGCTGTTGGGGGGGGCTTAGAACTGGCAATGGGCTTTGGGGGGGGTTAAGACTGGTAATGGGCTGTGGGCTGATGGGGGCTGTCTGGTAATGGGCTATGGGGGGGGGCTAGGACTGGAAATGGGCTGGGGGGTTAAGACTGGAGGTGGGTTGATGGGGTTAGGACTGGTAATGGGCTGTTGGGGGGGATTAGAACTGGTAATGGGCTTTGGCGGGGTAAATACAGGTAATGGGCTGTGCGCAGAAGGGGGTTGTCTGGTAATGGGCTATAGGGGGCTAGGACTGGAAATGGGCTGGGGGGTTAAAACTGGAGGTGGGATGATGGGGTTAGGACTGGTAATGGGCTGTGGGCTGATGGGGGGGGTAGGACTGGAAATGGGCTAATGGGTGCTGACTGGAAATGGGTTGATGGGGTTAGGACTGGAAGTGGGCTGATGGAGGGTTAGGACTGGTAATGGGTTATAGGGGGGGCTTAAACTGAAAATGGGGTGATGGGGGGTTAAGGACTGAAAATGGGGTGATGGGTTAAGGACTGTAAGTGGGGTGATGGGGGGGCTAGGACTGGAAATGGGCTGATGGATGGCTAGGGCTGGAAATGGGCTGATGCAGGGACTAGAAGGGAATGGATGCTGGGTGAGGCTGGAACTAGAAGGGAGCTGATGTTGGGGGAGGATTAGAATGGGATGGGGCTGGAAGAGTAAAATGGAGAAGGGAAAAATATTTTGTGTGGGAGGGATAAAAAATCTACAATTGGCCGGGTATTGGGAGAGTAAGTGGGGATTGAGGATGGAGGGGTAATATTTGAGTGGATGAAATAGGAATGAGGAAAGAGCAAAAGGAGAAAGATTAGTATGTTAAAGCAGATGTAGAGAGAGAATGGAAAAAATCTAGAAGAGAGAAGAAAGGACAAATGAACAGCAGACGATGGAGAGTTAGCAGAAGACATGAAGAAAGAAACCAGAAGAAAGTGGCTGGAGCAATTGCAGCTGAAAAAAATGCACAAAAGGTAGAAAAATATCTCTTTATTTTGAATTTATTAATTGGAATATGTCAGCTCTGGTAAATGTGCATCATTAACATCTGTGCTTTGTTTAGTACAAGAGCAAATTAATGTATTGTTTTATTTCTACAGTGTTGTACATTCCAAGTTTGGCTTTTGGGATTCCCAGTTTAATTATTGTCTTCCTATTTCTAAATTGTGATTACTTGTTTGGTGATGGTCTATGTTCTGCATGTGTAACTGAGCTGAGGTGTTCTGTTTATATAATTCCTATTTGACATTGCCACTTGTTCTCTTTCCCCAGTAGGTCATGTATTGTTGTTCTCTGAAATGTATTGGTTTAATATTTGCAGTGTTGCCTTTTGATTGGTAGAGTATGGTGCTTTGTGAGTCCTGGTAGTGCTGTTAGGATACGGCGGGTTTACTATGGGCAGTGTTTGTAGTAGTTCCTAATGTGTCTGGCAGTTGGCACTGGATTATAGTAATGTAGAAATCTTTTAGTCTTTCTTTATCCATACACTCATTAAGAGGCACGTTTACTAAAAGTTAGTATATGGTAACATTATGCAAATATTTATGCAAATGAGGCCCCTTATGCAAATGAGGTCCGCACCCCCCTTGGGCCGCCCCTGCTGGGGGCCCACAATTTTTGTTGGTGTAGGGCCTCACTCAAGGTAAATCCGGCCCTGATCACCATATATCAAACTTCAAAGGGGGGTATAAGACCATCTCCAAAGACCTTGGAGTTTGCAATGTTATTAAGATGTTTTCTGCTCATGGAACTGTCAAGAACCTCCCAGGATGTGGTGAGGAAAAGAAAATGAATCCAAGACCTGATCTCTTTGAAGGTTAGTGTGAACTATTGGAAAAACACTCTTACAACATCCAAAGAGCTTAAGGATGGCCTGGAGTAATGTGGAGTGATGGTTTCAACCCGCACCATGCTCCTCACACTAAACAAAGAAGGACTTCGTGGGCAAAGATCAAGAGGACCCCACTGCTCAAAGACAGACATAAAAAGGTGCGCCTAATCTTTTCTTTATCCAAAGCACAATCCTTCTGGGAAAATGTTCTGTGGACAGATGAAACCAAGTATGAGCTCTTTGGCAATGCAGACCAGTGATACATTTAGAGACAAAGAAATTAATCTTATAAGGAAAAAAAAAACATCCTTTCTACAGTTAAATATGGTGGAGGTTCCATAATGTTGTGGGACTGTTTTGCTGCCTCCAGAACTGGAGGCCTGGAACATATTAAAGGAATCATGAAGTCAGAGGATTACCAAGGTATTTTGGAGCAAAATGTGCTACCTAGTGTCAGAAAGCTAGGTCTGGGTCGAAGGTCATGTGTTCTCTAGTGACCCAAAACATACATCCAAAAGTACAAAAGAATGGTTAAAAAGGAACAAATTGACTATTTTAAACTGGCCAACAATGAATCCTGATCTCAATCCAATCAAGAACCTTTGGAAAGAGCTGAAATCTGCCATTGGCAAAAGGAATCCTGGCAACATTCATGAGGTGGAACAAATTGCAGTTGAAGAATGGGAGAAACTACCAGCAGACAGATGTATGAAACTTATAGATGGTGACAAGAAACATTTGGAGGCTGTCATTACTGCCAAGGGTTGTGCAACCACAGATTACTGGAGGGTGCCATTAATCCTGTCCAGATCATATTTAGTTTTTTTCTCAGAAATTACCATGCTTAAGTTGCGCAGACATCTTATTTTTTGTATACCTTTGAACATACTATTAAAATATTATGACATACAGTTGGAATATTTCCAGTTTCGCAAGATATTGTACACAACATAACTAAAATGCAAGGGTGCCAATAATGTGACCACATACATACGGTAGACAACTACTGGAATTAGTGCTTGACATACATTTCTCTCTAAATAGAGCTACTCTTCAGCTTAAAGAAAGAGAGCCCAGCCTTTCCTTTCCTCAAGTTTCTGACTGTATATCATTCATGAATATTTTGGAGTGCAAGTGTGCAATAAAGGCTAGCACATATTCCCCAGTACATCTATAACTCCTCCTTGTGAAATATTAAGAAGGCAGTTACTAATATTCATTAAGGAAGTAAATCACAAAATTTGTCTCTTAATATGCATTAAAAGACAAAATTGTGCATTATTTTACTGTAAATGATGTTATTTTACCACTACGGTCAAGCAGAGCCATTTAATTGAGCATTTGCCCCTTTAAAATGCACCCAGGAGAATTGGATCACATGTTAGCGGCCCAGTGCTCCTAGAGGAACAAGTAAGGTTGATCACAAGTTGCATTATTCCCAGAAGTTACTAACCTGTGGTACTGAGTTACCACAGGCTAGTGGTTTCCATGATAAATTAAGCTGTGGTAAAATGCAATATTTATTTTACTGCAGCTTTGTAAGTTCCACCCTTAATTCTAAAACATTAAGATCAAGAGAGAAATATTTCAGGAAGATTTTATGGTCACTACATATTCTTGTTTTGCATGACATACAAAGTGGAATGTTAGAAAGGACATCTAAAGGACGTGAAATCCAGGATGTCCAGGGCGGAAATATGCAGAAAAACGCCTGGGACAAGCCAATATTCAAAAGTAAATAACCAGCTAATGGATAGATAGTGCCTCTGAAAATCTTTCCAGACTGCCTCAGCAGTATCTGTATAGTGAAGTTATGTGGATAGCAACTATCTGGATAAATTTAGCAGAGGTGAACAGTTGCCAGATAGCAGACTTAATATTGCTGCTATGCAGATATCTGGGGCACTGACTGCTTTTTCCATACATTCAGCTTCACCCACAATTCAGCTAGCAGTGCTGAATATACAGGTTGGGGGTTATTTTAGAAACCGTATTCGCGATAGACGTGTATATACAACCACTTACATGTGTAATCGCATCCACGTGTAAAAAGCCATTTTACCTGTGGATGTCTGGATTATGTCTATATTGCATGGGGGTGTGGCCTGGGTGACACCAAAATCTACACTTATATCCTTGATTACATATAGGAAGATTCACATCTAAAATTTTCCAAATCCAGATTTATGTCTGCTCCCCGACATAAAAAGGAAATAAATGTTCCTTTATCCTTCTCTTTACCGGGGGATTAAGGGGGATATCCTCCTCCATCCCCAAGGTTTACTTCCCACTCTTAATTTCAATGATGGAAAGATTTCCAGTGTCAACTTTTCCCACATGTATCTTTGTGAAATTACTCTTTCTACTGCATACTGGATGCCCATCCCCATGCATTGCTGCAATATAAAACGTATGTTCACTATGAGGGACAGAGATATATCAATTTTATATTAGATTTACATGTGCCCACCTTCTCCTCTAAAATTGACATAGGGGTATGTTTACTAAACTGCGGTAACGTAGCAGTGGCTACGTTAACGCGCACTAACGTTAACAGATGTAACCTTAATGCGCGCTAATGTACCCGGCTGCAGTAAGTCCCACAGAGGGTGGAGAGAGGGCAAAGAGAAGGGGTCAATGGGTGGGGAGAGGCTCCTGCTACACTAACGCGGGGAAGTGAAGGGCAGAACATTACCGCGAGTGAAAACCCGTCGTTAGATGCACATTTGCAGGAGAGAGAAACCATTTCAATGTCGGCAATGTACAGCCATAGGCAGGGAGTCCAAGAAAAGAGATAGTAGTGCTACATGTGCAGCAACAGCGTAGTGCCAAGTATGAAAGGGCACTATGGTGATGCTGCAAATGGGGCATAGGGGGCTGCAGGCAGGACATGCAATGGGGCAGCTGTGGCACAGGGTGGACTAGGCAGATGCCTAGGTGGCATATAGGAATGCAAAAAGTGGAAATCAGCAAGACAGCAACTGACCAAGGAGAAACATGCCCAGGAGTCTCTGTCCCACAATGTTCCATCCAGGGGACATTACCAAGAAGGTACCCAAAAGGGCACATAACATTGGCAGGTGGTGCCAGGGGGAAGCGTGGATGTCTAGGCACCCCTACCCCGGACCCCATACCCTAGGCAGCCGCCTACCTGCACACTGGATGGCCTGGGACTGTGCACCACCAGCATATGGGCATGTCATCATGGTGGGGGAGGGGTGCTAGTGGTGGAGGGGGCAGTGGCATCTGCCCACAGCAGACCAAGGCCAAGCCCTGTTCAGGTGGGTGGCATACAGTGCAACAGACAATGTCTGTCTGATGAACAGTCATGGTATCCCCAGGAACTGACCTACCTCTGTGACAACAGTATGGTGCAGTACACACAGCCAGTGTGTCCTGGGGCAGAAGGTCACAGGTTCAAGTCCCAGCTGCGGCCTCTGAAGACCATGTCCCTACATTTTACCCTACATAGCACATACAACATAAACATGTGCACTCCCTAGAGCATCAGCCAAACACCCCCACACACACAGGCTCCACTATCCAAAGTCTCATGGAGAGTCAGGCTGTTGGGCCTGGCATAGAGCAGCACTTATCACCAAAGCAACTACTACTAGCACCTGCATACCTTAGCAATGCCTGCACTGTGCTCAGGACTAGTGTGGCGGTCAGGGCTGCCAACCACCCCTATCTTTGCACAATGCTGAAATATGAGTGGGAGTGTGTGTATGTCTGTCCATTGTTATGTGGCTGCCTACCCCTCACTAGGCCCACAATGTTTACACTGTTTCCAGCGTTAGCCTGCTGATGTGCATAATGAGGAGCAGGGTATTGTGGGTATGGCCCGGACAGGGCAGACTAGGCAGGATGCATCTGCACAGGGTGTGGGGCAATGGCTGGGACATTGTAGTGCCCGACCACTACCTGCATGGACAGGGTGGCCACAGCATGTCATGCTGGGAGGTCACTCTCATCCTCACTGAGCAGTGACCATGGCATGTCTAGGTTCCCACATAGTGCTATATAGTGTTTCTCTCAAGTGATATCTGTGTGTTTCCTGTTCTGGGGCCCAATCATTGAGATACCTGCTTTGGTGTCTGTACTTGCATCCCACTTATGGGTGCACATTCTGTAGTTCCTCTGGGAAAATGCACTATGGACGTGCAATGTCCCGTTAATGTGTGCTAATTGGCCAAGGCACCTTTTAACGCGCGTTAAACAGCCATTGCTACCTTGCCGCCGGTACACCACTTCCTTATATGGCATTGCTCACGTTAATGCTACACTTAACGCCGGTAACATTACCGCGGTTTAGTAAACATACCCCATAGATTTGCAGACATTTTCACTTGGACCTCATTACTACCATGTGTTTTACAAAAATTGAGGACTCTCAGGTTTTTACTTTGAAGAATATTCTCTAAACGTTCTAACTGATTTTACAGTAATAAACTCTCATTAATATTTGAAACAGCTGTAGTTTTTAAAGGTCTGTCTTGAGAGTCTATCTTCCCAATCTTTTCTCCCATCTGTTGAATATTCACCTCCTGAGACACTGTTCTCCAAATATCCTGTAAGGTAACATATGCAGACATTGACTCAACAGATGAACAAAATCTTATTCAGAAAACTGCAATATTCTGGGCATATCTACTTGAGAGGCAAACTGCAGTAAACTGCTCCCCTCAGCCAATAATGAGACCTGAGGAGAGCAAGTTGCCAATTCCTCTATCCTCATTGCAGGAACATGGGGTGGAGTCCTGATAATGGAACCACTGAAACGAAGAATAATGATGGCAGATAAAAACCATATGACCTATCCAGTTTGCCCTTCCATACCAACTACTAAGTTTACAGACTTTTTTTTCCCTTAGAGATCCTCTGTGTTTGTCCCATGCCTTCTTGAATTCAGATACTGTCTTAATCTCTATCAGCTCCACTGGGAAGTTATTCCATGCATCTAGCATTCTTTCCATAAAGAAATGTTTCTTCAGTTTACTCCTGAGTCGAACTCCTTTCACCTTAACCCTATGAACTTTCATTGCAGGCTTTCTTTCAATTTAAAGTGCATTTATGCCATGGAGATACTTAAATGTTTCTATCATATCTTTCCTCTCCTAGCTTTCTTTTATTTATTTATTTAGCTGTATTTATTTATTTAGCTGTATTTATATCCCGCTTTTCACCGGGTCAAAGCGGTCAATTGGGGGATACATTTAACACGAGGGGATATGAGACACATATGCTAATACTTACAGGGAACATGGGCAATGGAGGGTTAAGTGGCTTGCCCAAGACCACAAGGAGTGCCTGTAGGACTAGAAATCCCAGTCCCTCCGGCCTGAGATTGCTGTCCCCAGGTGGGACTTGAACCCCCGGCCCTCCGGCCTGAAGTACCTTGTCCTAACCACTAGACCACTCCTGCACACTTATTTATATTCTCTTATATACTGCACTATTCTGCATCAGTGTGGTTTACATTGAACAAACTGAAATTACATTGAACAGGGCATAATAACTTGGAGATACCTATTTTACGGGAACAAGGGCTATGGAGGGTTAAGTGGCTTGCCCAAGACCACAAGGAGCACCTGTGGGACTAGAAACCCCAGTCCTTCCGGCCCAAGGTTGCTGTCCTCTAGTGGGATTTGAACCCCCGACATTCCGGCCTGAAGTACCTTGCCCCAACCACTAGGCCACTCCTCCACTCCACTCCACTTTTATTGTCTGTTTCCGTATGCCTTATGATGACCAGTGCAGCTATTTTAGTAGCTGCACTGATTCCATCCTGTTTTTATCCTTTTGAAGGTGCGATCTCCAGAATTGCACACAGTACTCCAAATGAGGTCTCACCAAAGACTTATATGGAGGCACCTCCTTCCTACTGGCCAATCCTCTCCCTTTGTACCAAGCATCCTTCTGGCTTTTGCCATCAACGTTTCTACCCATTTAGCCACCTTAAGATCATCAGAAACAATTACCTCCAGGCCCCGCTCTTCTTTTGTAAAGTACTTCACCCTCTATACTGTAACCGTAATGACCCCTCTGATTTTTGCAGCCTCTGATTTTTGTAGCCCTAATCACCTGCCCAGTCCCCTCACAATCACACACAAACTAGGTGGCATGAAAGTTTTGGCGCTGAGGCCTGTGCTACCTTTAGCATGGTGCTCAAACTGTGCACTAAGTCCTATACTATCGGGTAGTGCACTTTAGTGAACATGCCCCTAATGGACAAACTCTTAGCGCACATCAGCAAGCATGCCCTTAAATGTACTAGTTAGATTACAGATTCCATTAAATCCAAGAAAACCACTCTTTTTGAAGAAGAAATTCAAAATGTCTTGATCCAGCTTGAATCAGGCACTCAGTAAAATGCATGCAGGTAGTAAATTGTAGTTATAGCTGTTTCCTCATATTGTCTACATGCAATAAATTAACATCTGTTGTGCCAAAAAATATTGATATAAATATCAAATTAATAACATTGACAAGAATGAATTTATTCATGCTGAACAGACATTGTTGGCTGCTCAGTAAAGATTCTTTTCTTATAGCTCCATAACATACTTAAAGGGAAATGTCATTGCAGCATGCTGCGGATATAATAATTACATTTTGTGGGAATCACAAAATTTTATTCAGATAGATAAGTGTTTTGTATTTTTTAAAAATAGGATAAAAGAAATGATCTTCTTAATATTACTATTTTCTATGGGTGAATTTACTTGATCAAAGTTAAAAAACAAAACAAAAAAACTTTCATTTGGATGACCTGAAGTCCAGGCAGTACTAGAGAACATATTATTCTAGGGTTTAATGCATTCAACTGTGAGGCAAGATGCCTAGTTTTACAGTAATAAACCCTACATAGGTAAATTGCCTTGCATTCCTATTTCTCAGTTTACTCAACTGGAAATAAGTAACAATTAAAATGGTTAATAAAACTTGTCACCTCATTTCAAAATTTATTAATGGTGGCTTATTACAGAAATCGCTTACTGTCACATTCTTGCTAGAAGTGGTTATATTATTATTTCTGAAGCACACGGACCATCCTGAGGCCATTACAAGGGCCATATTGATCATGTTGTCTTATAGTTCCAAATGGGAAAAAATGAGATCCTTTGGGAAGCATTTTCTTACAGTTAGGGCAACTAATTTTGTGTCCCCCTATTAAGTAACTTGTGAGCGGGCAATGTATTGATCCAGTAATGACCGTCTTTGGATATTTAATTCAGCTTTATCGGGATAATGAAGTTTACTATATCATTTCTGAAGTTTAGAGTGTTGACATACCAGGTTCCACCATTGCTCCTGACTTAAAATCTGGAAGTTTTTCCAATTCACCAAAATCAATTTTACAGCAATGGCTATCATGAAATTGAATAAGAAAGCTTTCTCATTATACATGCCCTGGCAGAACTCTAGGGATCTCAAGAAAACCATGCTCTTGGAAATCTTGTCGGAGACATTCAAAATTTTTTGGATTTTACCCCATACTTGCTTCCAGAATCTCTGGATCAAGGGGCAGTCAAAAAACATATGTACAAAGGTACCTGACTCCTTCTGACAAGACCAGCACTTGCCCATAGAAGACTTGTCCCATTTGGATAATTTTGCAGGTGTGATGAAGGCCCTATGTAGGAAAAAATATATTGAGTGATCACGGTTGACCTCGACGTCCTTGTTATAGGGCCCCATAATAATTTCCAGGAGTTAGAATGCAGCTGTTGGGATAGGTCGGACTCCCACACCTTTGTCAACCCCAGCAAACCGTGAGGTGCATGATCTCTAAACTTGGCATAAAGCCTAGACATAGCACCCTTCTGTCCGAATGTATCTTTAATTCCTTGTATAACGCTCCCTCTGTTGCCAACTCATGTATCTTTATTTTAGATGCTGCTATGCTACGCCTAAGTTGGATCCATTGGAAGTAGCTAGCCTCTGGTAGAGAGAACTCTAATTTAGGGAGGCAAAATCTTTCCATTCCTTCATGCCTACCAAGTGTCCAAACACCACAATCTTGCCATTTTTTCCCATGCAAACCTTTGTCCTCTTATTTTAAACTGTGGATTCAACCATAACGGGGTCTGTCTAGAGGGCGGGTTGTCTTTGCCTACCAGTTGTGCCAGATTTAAATAGGCATCCTGTGTAGCCAGAATTACTCTCCCCGCAGCTGCCCAATCTGGATGTTTCATTCCTAGCATTTGAGACAGGGAGTATGGGGCGGCTGCGCGGGCCTCTACCTCGAGCCAAATCGGTCGTTGAGCAAGACCGTATGAGTCTAGCCACAATGCCCCTTGCTTTAACAGAAGGGCCTGGTGGTACCACTGGAAATCGAGAAAATGGACACCGCCGTTTTCTTTAGGAGCTTTAAGTTTCTTGATAGCAATCCTCGGCTGGGAGCCATTCCATAAGAAATTTATGAGACTTCTTTCCAACTTTGCTTAGATTTCTACCGGGAGTATGTAAGGAAGCATACCTAGCATGTAATTGATTTTTGGGGCTAAAGACATTTTGATTATTTCTAGTCTCCCCACCAGGAGAAATGAAGAGGAGACCACGCTAAGGTCTTTTAGCGGATCAGATGGGATAACTCATCTATGTTCGTTTGAATTGTGCGGTCAAAAGAGGCATTGTATCAAGTTCCCAGGTATTTGATACTTCCGGCCTCCCACCGAAAAGGGAATGGTGCCATTAATTCCGAGTTTGAAAAGCTATTGTGGGAAGGCGACTGACTTGGCCCAATTGATCTTATATCCCGAGATTTTTGAGTAGGGATCTATCAGTGCTAAAATCTGTGGAACCTCAGAAGGTTGAGTGAAAAGGAGGAGATTGTCTGCATATGCCAACAGCTTCACTTGTAGGTCCCCTAGGTTAACGCCGCTTATGTCCTTGTTTTGTCAGATAGCTATGGCCAGAGGTTCTAACGCCAGATTAAAGAGCAGAGGGGATAGGGGACAGCCCTGTCTGGTTCCTCTGTGCAAAGAGAAAGAGCAGGATGAAATGCCATTGGCAAAAATGCGGGCTCTAGTTCTCAAGTATAGCACCCGTACCTTATTTATGAAGTCCTCTCCTAGCCCAAACCATTTCAAGACAAAGAAAATGAATGGCCATTCTAGTCTATCAAACGCTTTCTCTGCGTCAAGGGAGAGGGCGACATAGGGGGAGTAATCCTCTGAGGCCCTTTCTCATAGATTACAAAGCAACCGAGCATTATCTGATGTTGATCTCCCTGGTACGAAGCCGCATTGGTCAGAATGCACCAAATCCCCTATGACTGTGGCAAGCCTCTTCGCTAAGACACTCGCATAGATTTTATAGCCTGCATTTATTAGAGATATAGGTCTATAATTTATAACTCGATTAGGATCCTTGCCAGGCTTTTCCAGGACTATTATTGTGGCTTCTGAGAAGTTGCCTGTATGGCCCTGACCTTCGACTAGCTCTTCATAGTATAGCAATAAATACGGAATCAACTCGTCACTGAAGACTTTATACAGTTCGGATGGGATCCCATCTGGGCCTGCGGCTTTCTCCACGGCCATGGAATTGATTGCCGTGCAAAGCTCTTTACTTGAGAAGGGTTTGCCTAGGCTCTTGGCTTGTTGAGCCTCCAGTTTGGGCTGGTCTAACTTGTCCACAATGTTTGCGAAGGCTCCTGGGTCCAAATTCAGCTCTGATGAGTATAAGTTGTCATAGAATTTTGAGAATTCGTCTAAGATTTGTTCATTGTTGGTTAGCCTTGTTTGGTTATCATCCAGGATGGAGGCTATTCTTTATCTTTCTTGTTTCCCTCTCAAGGCATTCGCCAGGAGCTTGCTGGCTTTATTTTGGTCAACATGGAACCTGGCTGATTGTTTCAACATTATCGGTTCGACTTCTGAGCTTAGTATTTCATTGTATTGAAATCTTAGTCTTTGCAGCCTCAATAGTATGCCTGGGTCAGGTTGTTTAACCCACAGCCTTTCACCAACTTTAATTTGGTTATCCAATGCTAGTAATTGGGCCTTTCTCCTTTTATTCTCTTTGATCTTAAAACTAGTGATTGTTGCCCAGAGCATGGCCTTAAAGGCCTCCCACCAGGCCCAACTTGCGGAACCACCTAGTTTGTTCATACAAAAATAGGATCTAATGGAAGACCTCAGTTCATCCTGAAAAGAGGGCTCCACTAACCACGCTCTATTGAATAACCAGGACAGTCTAGGTCGCTCTATGTCAGGCAGCAGAATTTTTAGTGTAATAGCTGCGTGATCGGAAATATTCATGCTTAAGATATTTGCCTCACAGCTGTCGGATAATAAGGACCTAGATATTAAGAAAAAATCAGTTCGAGATGAGGAATTGTCTAAAGGGGAGAAAAAGGTATAATCTTTATCTACCGGGTGGAGCAGTGTCCATATATCTACTAACCCACAAGCTTCCATGAGAGCTGAGAGGTCTATACCTGCACGGGGGGACCTATCAACTCTCCCTGGGTTGCGATCTAACAGGGACTCCCTGACCAGGTTGAAGTCGCCTCCCATGATTGTTGAGACCTCACTGTCCATCTGTATGATGCTGTTTAGGGTACGGAAAAAGTTAGGGTCATCTATGTTGGCCCCATAGACATTAAGAATTGAAAGACTCACTCTCCCTATCGTGATCAGAGATTTGGCCCACCTCCTGGAGACGTCATTACTGGCACTTTCTATCTTTATTCCCAATGATTTGCGTGCAAGAGTTGCCACTCCATTTTTCTTATGATCTGCCGGGGAGGAGCCCACTAACATGTATTGCTTATCATCCAACTTACTGGTCTCCTGTAGGGAGAGGTGGGTCTCCTGTAATATAATTATATCTGCTTGTTTTCGGTTACAGTATGTTAATATCTTCTTTCTTTTTATCGGAGACTTAATGCCCTTTAAATTCAGGGATAAAATCTTCAGCCCATTAGCCATAACAGCTTAAAAAATTGGCATCTACTGTGACCTGTAATAAGCAGTACATAATGTCATATCCACTAGCTAGCCCCAGAGAACCAACCCACAATCCCCAAAACAACAGGCAACAAATTGGGTGAGACAGCGAGAGCATTACAACAACATGGCGCAGCCCGGACCCTGGGATACACTCCCATTATAAATATCTTTCAATCCCACCTCCCATCAAACATTGAATGTTAAACTGGGCGCATGTGGCCTACCAAACCTCATGGTTGGAGGTGCTTCCGTAACTCTGGACACTGAAACAACAAGCAGTTACTCTTGATTGAGAACACCAAGCCCAGCAGGTCTAGATAGGCAGCAACTGAGAAATCGGCAATAGTTCAGATTTAGCCTTGCTGCATCAGTAGAGCTTCTTGATCTTCTATGTATAGTGCAAGTGCTGCAGGGTCTTCAAACGATCTAGTTGCGTTGTTTAGAGTTACTTTAAATAGTGCGGGGTTGAATAGGCCGTACCTTGCCTGGAGGCGTTGGAGCCTTGGTCTCAAGGCAAGGAACTGCTTCCTCTTCTCTACGGTGGGTTTGCTGAAGTCCGGATAGAAGGCACTTTTCTGACCTTCATATTGCAGAGGATGACAGGCTTTTGCCGCAGCGAATATTTGCACAGCATGTTGATACCGCAGCAAACACAAAATCATCGGGCGCAGCCTCGTTTTGCTGGTTAGGTATAGATGGTATACAATGCACCCTTTCGATCTCCAGAGGGCAAGAGAAATCAATTTTTAAAAGCTTTGGAATTAAGGTTTCCAAGAAGTGGATAGGATCTCCCCCCCTCCGCGTCTTCTGTTAGCCCGACAATGCGTATGTTATTGCGCCGTGCTCTATTGCCCATGTCTTCTAGGTTCCTCTCGAGCCAATCCAGTTTGCGTGAAGCTTTTGTAAGTTGCGCGAAACGTTCTTCATGTGCCATTGCGGTCGCTTCCACTCTGTCCATTCTAATTGTTAAGGTTTGCATTTGTGCACTCAGTTCTTTCATGTCTGATTGCATTTTGGATAGAGATTCGCCGTTAGAATCTACTCGGTTGCGGATCACCCGCACCTCCTTTAGGATCTCTTGCATTCCTTCCGATGGTTCTTGCTGAGGCGCCATTTTGTGTGGAGAGAGCGGGTCTGACTTGGATCTTTTTGTACTGGACGACGCTGGGTTCGCAAAATCCAAACGGGTTTGTTTGCCCCCGGACATGTTCAGTGTCCGCTGCTCAATTTTCGCCAATCTGGGGGATTGTAAATGTGGAGATGGCCAGGATTAACTGTCTGGGACCCGGGAGAGATTCTCTTACGCAGCCATGTTGGATCCTCGCTGACTCCGCCTCCCGGAAGCAGTTTCTTGTACTCTGCCATGTTAGTGTGCAGATTATAAATTTTTTAAATAAATAAAATACATTAAGTTGGCATGCGATTGGGTTGTGCATCTAGTGTGGAGGCCTATGCTATCCTCAGGGGATTTGAGTGTCTACCCCTGCTGTTAGCATCTGCAAACTATGCTAACCAATACACAGGGCATTTAATACCACCCACTGAGGTGGCGTTAATTGCACCCGCGCTAATCCTGATGTGTTGTCAACACCCATGTTATGCCCCTAACTCACCCAATCCCCGCCCAATTGTGCTTTAACTGGTTGGCTTGGGATTTTTAGCTAGGGACCCCCCTCACCTACTGTTAGTGTCGAATGCTTATCGCACACTAAACCTCACACTAATGATTAGCACACTTTAGAAAACATGCACCTATGTGAGATAAATATTCTATCTATTAAGTCTTCACCACAGATCACAAATTTTAGTAAATGTTTTTACTGTAGTCTGTGATATGTTCACCTTTGCATCATATTCAATTGTGGAAATAGGCATGGGAATGAAGAACTTGAAAACATGTTGACATTCACCCACTATATACAAAAATCCCAAATTTGCAAAGTGAAAAATTCAGCACCTGGAGTGTGATATTAGGTTCAGCCACTTGAGAAAATCCAGTTGGGAAGAGTCTCTGGAGTCTTTGGTAATGGTCTCTCTACAGCAATAGAACCAAAGAAAGAGTGATATAAGTGGAGAAAAATGAAAGAAGGTAAAAGTGAGAGAGAATAAGAAAAAGTAAATGGATACAAGAAAGAGGGGGGAAACCCCAGAATAGCAAGGCTGACAGGAGCAGGCTCAAAGGGCACTACAGCAGAGGAGGACACAATGGTAATACAGAGCATGGTTTTCTAGCCTTTACACCTTCAAACCTTTTCCATCATTGTACAGCTTTCAACCTTTCCTCCTTAACCCAGAGTTGGTTACAACATGTTCTCAGTCTTCACTTCTTAATAAATACACCAGAATTTGAAGGGAAGGGGATTTGATTTAGCTCACACTCTTTCAGTAGTAGCTCAAGGTGAGATACATTCAGGCACTTTAGGTATTTCCCTGTCCCCAGAGGTCTTACAGTCTAAGTCTGTACCTGATGGCAATGGAGGATTAAGTGTCTTTCCCAGGATTACAAGGAGTGTCAGTTTGATTGTATTTTGATGTGATGTGTTACTGTTTTATTGTATTTTATTTTTCCATTTTATTATATTTTCCCAGTTTTTATGTTTTAAATTTGCTATTCTCTTTTGCCATTTGAAGATTATTTCATGTGGTTTTTGTAAAATGCCGAGAATAAATGGCATACAAATATTTTAAAATATATCATAAAATGTGAACTCTGGATTCTCTTGTTACCAGTGGTTATGCTAATCATTAAGCTGTTCCTCCACATCAGGCTATGTTTCAACTCCTGTAGTGGAGCAGAACTTTGCAGTGGTTATGAATATGCTGGAATGCACTGATAACCATGTATATCTCCTTCTACAACTTCTTCTTTGTTCGCACGGTCTTTGTTTCAGATTGGTGAGCAGTGTTCAAAGACCAAGTTAAGATGACCTAAAAAGCATTTTGGGCACTATGGTTCTAGGTCTGCTCTATGCCTATAATACAATGTTCAGATCCAACAGTTCTTTTTAGACTGTCTTTAGCCTTTCTCCTCTTACCCCATTATTTTCACATCTTCCTTTCCCTTCCCTTCTCTTACAAATCCACTTCCTCCTCCTCCTCCTCCTCTGTCCTGCAATTGCGCTCCACAATTTCCTATCACCACTATCTGCAAGTATCACCTCAAGTATGTAAGAGTTGTGATAAGGAAGCTTATCATAGCTCAGGAAGGAGCTATAGAAAAGGTGAAGTGACTCTGAACAAGCAACCTGTCAGTTCTGGTAGAAATAAGAAAACAGAATTTTTCCATAAAAGACTACCAGTCCCAGAATGCACCAGGTTTCCAACAGCCATTAGAGGAGCTGAAGTGGGGAAACGTGTGTTCAATCAGGAGGGCTATGAGGTAATCCCCAAGCACTCATCTCAAAGGGCAGGGCCTGATTCAGCACAGCTACACTGTGCTAGGGTGGAGCACTCATCTAAGCAGAATAAAGGTAGAGTTTATTCTACAGAGAATTATCCTCAGATTCAGCTTGGAGATCCTCAGTATCTTGGACAGCTTCATCATCTGGAGGATCATCAGAAGCAGAAGCCAGAGTGGACGAACAGAGAGGGCAAGAAACCCTTTGGAAGAAAGAAGAGAAAAGCTTTTGGGAGGTCTAAAGGAGTCCAGAGCAGTACGTATACTGGAAGGCATTCCAAAGGCAAGCTTACACCATTGGACTGGGGAAAGCCAGAGGAATGGTGCTGCAGAGCTAGGAATCTCCAGATGGTACCTGTGAGGGAGACGGCTGCACTTGGAAGGGACCCTAGGACCCGTGCCAGAAGGTATGTGAAGAGAGACCCAGTGTCCAGGGATCTGGATTGGAAGGCTGGACATAAGAACTGGACTACATACTGGCCAGGCTATTTAGAGAGGAACTCTAACAGCAATGGAAGCTCAGGTATGAACACTGATCTATGCCCTAGCTATACCCTTGAAAGACAGCAGGGAAACAAGTATTCTCCTGAGAGTGCTCCATTGAGAAATTCCTCTGTGCCAATCCATGATATTGAACCCATGATTGTTGAAGAAGGGGGAGCAGTTGCAGATACAGACTGTGAATACATGGATTGCTCTCTGTCTAAACTCCTTTGGTAATTTACTGTTACAAAGTACAACAACCATCACAAAGAAATACAAACTTGTTCTTTAATCTACTCAGAAAAGCTCCTGAGTAGGATTTTGAGCCACGCAGTAGAAAGTAAGCCAGCTAAGGGGTTTCAGCTGGATAACTGCTAGCAATTGAGCCTTACCTAATTGCTTGTGAGCTCTGAGGGAATCACTTCTGAGTCTATGTGTGAAGATATAAGAAGTTAACCTGAAAAGAACAGTTTTTCCCTTCTTTGTGGGTTTTGCTTGTTGTTTGATGCACTAAGAAAATATTAGCTAGAGCCTACAGAAAAGACCAGTTTGTTAACAACCAGGTCTTTATTCTTTTGATTTGATTGCCTGACAAGTTCAGCTGTTGTTTTCCTGATTTTGTTTTTCTAAGTTTAACACTGAAAGCAAGTATCCTGTTTTATGTGCTACCAAGCATATCTGTGTTGGGAGAAATAACCCCATAAATAAATATCTTATTGGCTTTACACTCAAGCACAACTAATTATTGTGAGCAGCTGTGTCTGGTGTGAATGGACTGCCTTTCCCACAATCCCTTGCAAATCATATTGATATATGCCTTTGCCAAGACTGTGAACATTCTCACCCAGGCACCCGTCTGACAGAGTACACAACACGTTCACATGAAAGCCACTATCTCCCACACTATGGAGCATCCAGTCATACCAAGCCTTCAAAAGACACCTCGAAACATAACTCTTTGAAGAACACTATGGCACAACTCCTCTGACTGACCCTCTACATGAACACTCTCCTCCCTCACAGAACATCCCCCTGTCCTTTCCTCCCTAATCAGATATCCCAATCTTTATGTTAACGGGTAAGTTTTATTCCTATCATCATTTTGTTCATAATTTTAAAAAGGTTTTGATGTAACCCACACGTACCCCTGTTCCTCTCGCTTGTATAACGTTTGATGTTTAAAAAAATAATTTTGATATAACCTACATGCACCCCTATTTCTCTTGTTTGTACACTGTTTGATGTAAACCGTTTTGACCGGTAGAAAAACGGTATACCAAAATCAGTTAAATAAATAAATAAGTATTTTTAATAGCCAGAACTTTATATGATATAGCCATTGTAGCTTAGTCAATTTACTGAAAGTGTGGCTTCTCTTGTGCTATTATTCTGCTATTGTGGTAAGCATTACCAAAAACATTTACAACTTCTAACTTATACATGTGTGCGTAATTTTATAAGGAGGGTCTTATGTCAAAGTAACAAAAATATGCCTATTTTATGACCATGTGCCTTTATAAAATAAGTGCCCAGATACATAAACTATAGCATACAGACACTCATGCACAAGTTTACACGAAGAACGTGTAATATATGCATGTACTCTATTCACATACCCGCATTAACCGGGTAGTCGGACCCGGTGCTCCAGCCCTCCCGCGCAGACCTCCCACCCCACATCATCCCTCACCCCTTCTGCCTCACAAACTTCACACACAAACCGTTCTTTGGAAACAACTGGTCGCAGCTTTATTAACATTCCAACATGTTGAACATTATAAACCAGAATATTCTTCTAACAACCAGATCGTAGCAATGCTCACCAGCCATGCAACTAGCAAAGTGAGCTTGCCTCCACTCCTGCCACGGTCAAGCCAACGGCAAAGTTCCTACCACCCCTTCCCGACTTCACCATATCAATAGCAAAGGTCTACCAGGGTTTATCCGGGTCATGGGCACCCCACCCAAGTATAGTCAAAGGCTCCAGACCCAGAAACCTCCAGGATCCCGCATACCCCCCCAACCCCAGCTGCGACACCCCATACTCCGTCCCACCTCCCCCTAACGGGTGGGTGGGCGGGATACCGGCCCCGCTGACCAACATGCAAGCACCTTCTCCCATTGGCTGCCCCGCGCTCATCCCCGCGGTCGGAGCCAGTGATTTTAAAGGATGCCTCATGCGGCTGCCAATCGCCGCACACCCCGCCACTCCCTAACCAGACGCGTGCAGGGTCCCTGCACCGGGCTGAGCACCCACTTACAAGTGGGCGCCGGGACCCTGCCCGCGTCCCTTCATATATCACAACTCTGCCCTTCCTCTGCCCAAACTATACCCCTGTGAAAGGTTATATGTGGTTTGCATGTAAGTACATGCAATCTTTTTGTCATGCATATATGACCATGCAATTTTATAAAAGTTCCTTTCCATGCAGAACTGGTCATTTTAATGGATAATATACTAAACTGGATTTACACACACAAAAAGCTTTATAAAGTTGTCCCCATATTTAGCCTGGTATATAAGACAATACCAGTTGATTTGATGTGCATTATAATTGTGTTAAATCATCTGTGATGGCCTCTATATGCATTCAGGCCCACTTTAGTTTATAAAGATTTTGGTATAACATTTCCATTTTTGTTTTATTTATTTATGAAATGTATATTCTTCTGTTCCTTCATGCATTGAAAATAATTTAAAAGATAAGACTACTAATAAACAGGAAAAAAACCCATTAACCCCCCTTAATTTCACTGGCAAGAAATAAGCCTTTAAGTTCTTCCTACTGCCCGGAGATTTCATTATAGAGAGACTAGAGACAAACTCTACCAGCACCTACTGCTAAACAGGGAAAAGATAAGCCTTTAAAATGTCTTAAAATGTCAGAAGAGTAGTCTAATTTCAGTTGACTTTATTCCACATCACTGGTGCAATTTCTGAGAAAGTACATGAACTTCAGTATTTCAGTCACGCTCAGGATTTAGATGGCTAGACTTTAATGGCCCAAAAGCTTATACCTACTTAACCTGTCCTGGAGATACACAGGTTTGTCTGTACCCAGCACCTTAAAGAGTAAAACCAGCAACTTAATGAAAGCGCTATCGGCCTGGGAGCAGTGCAACTCAACCAATGCTAAACACTTTCTACGTTCTAGTACAGTAACCAGTCAAACAACTGCATTCTGGACCACTTTCAGTTGCCTTTACATTTTATCGAGAGGCCCTATATAGAGATTATAGTAAGCCAAAATGCTAAGCATTAAGAGCCTGCCTACCAGAACACAAAAAAAGGTCAAAAAAGGTTTCAACTGCCTAACAGGCCATAACTTATAATAAACTCTCTGAATTACCAGAGAAAATCGGGACTGAAAAGATACATCAGAATCCATTATAACTCCTAGGTTGCAAAGTGAATCCTTCCCTTGAATCACAATGCCATTAACCTTAGTTTTAGCAGGCAAGTGGGTTCAATCTGAGTTTCCTAACATCAGCACCTCAGTATTCTATTACAGTGACATACCAAGGGCAGGGTGATAGGTGCGGCCCGCTCCAGGTGCCAGTCAGGAGGGGGATGGGCCTACGTAGGCAGCACAGCAAACTTGATTAAGCTGCTTGTCTCAGTGCCTCGTGCTCCAGGGGCTGGTTGCTCTTCTCTCCCAGCTGAAGTCTTGTGAATTGCAAGACTTTGGCTGGGAGAGAAGAGCTGCTGGCCCCTGGAGTGCGAGATACCGCAGCAAGCTAACTGAATGGTACAGTAAGTTTGCCACACTGCCTCCATGGGCCCGGTGGAGGTACATTGCAGCACGGAGCGCTGTGATGGGTGGGAGGTGCCAGCAGCGTGGGGAAGGGGAGCTCGCCCCAGATGCCAAGGGGGCTGGGAATGCCACTGTTCTATGCATTAAGCATCTATTGACTGTACTAACAAAGTAAATGATGGCAGATAAAGATCAACATGGTCCATCTAGTTTGTCCAGTAGAGTTGCACCTGCTGCTCTTTGCAGGTTACTTCGCCTCTATGCCTTTGCTTAAGGTTGTACCTGCTGCTCCAGGCAGGTTACCCCTCTCTGTTCATGAAGTTATATACATCTGTTTCATTTCCATCCACTTGCTATATAGGAGTCAATGGCAGTAAAAAGACTAAAAAGGAGCAGGGACAAAGTAGAGCCTTGAGGAATCACACAAATCATGTAGATCGTTTACCATCTGATATTGCCTTTATACTCCTCCCATTAAGGAAAAAGGTCAATCATTTCAATATTTTTTACCCTAATCCCAGTTTTCACAGTGTCCACCAGTAGATCAAAATACATCAAATAAATAACTGAGGTTAGATCTGATTCGATGAGTAATACTCACCTTGTCATGCAGCTATTGATAGATACTATCCACAATCACTGTGAAAAGAACTGCCATATCCATTCCCCTCAGAAAGTATGCTTGGCTAATGTGAAAAGCATTCACGTCTTCCAAAAACCTTTTTGACAAACCACCACCTCTTCCATGATCTTAGCCAAAAATAATAAATTGGAAATTGGCCAAAGACTTGCATTGTCATTAACATCCAACAGTCCTTTTTTCAGGATTTCAGTGAAAGCAGATTCCTTCGATATTTTTGGTAACCTGGTCAAGGCTAAACATGCATTCACCACAGCAAGCCAATTCAAAATGTATCTAATTAATTATATTTATAGACCATTCTTCTGAAATCTGTCCCATGCAGTATACAAAACTTTAGAACACAAACATAAAACAGGAACAGTTTCCAAAAAGACGTCAGCACACAAAACATTCTCCAAAACCACCCTCACCCACTACAAAGCACATTCAAAAAGATATGTTTTAAACCCTTTTTAAATCTGGTCATATCTTTCTCACTCCTCCATACCACAGGAAGAATGTTCCACCTTAACAGGACTTGCACCTTATAAACCCCAAGCTTGGACTTGCAATAATCCCTCACTCTGTGAATGTAGAGATTACCCAGCAATATATTGACACAGTTTAGATGACAGATATTTTGACGCTAGGTTATGTATGCATTTGAATGCTAGTAAAAAAAGTTTATACTTTATATGAAATGACACAAGTAACCAGTGCAGTTAGTTCAGTATTTAAGTAACATGATCACTCCTTTTGAGCCCTCTACCCAATTTAGCAATATTCTACACCAGCTGTAGATGTGCATCTCTGTGGTAATGCAAGCAGGACACCATGGCAATAATGTAAGCTTGATCTAAACAAGGCCTTAGTTACTAAAGTCAAGCACTACTCAGAAAGAGTTATTGAATAAAAACATAATACTACAAATAAGCTACACAACATCTTTACAATATGATCCTTCATGTGTAGGGTTGAGTCAACCCAAACACCCAAATCCTAACAGGATTCCTTGAGGACTAATCCAGAGCGATCATCTGAACACAATAGATGTTTACCCACAAAATCAGAGAGACACAAAAATCCTCTTAGTGACATTCAGTTTTAATCATATAATTCAAAACTATTTATTTAACTCCTCCATCTTTTCCTTCAAAAAGGACCCACACAATCCATCTTTTGTGGCACCAGAATGAACAGTTGCGCATCGCCCACATACATAAAAAAGCAAATTCCGCTATTAAACAATGTTTGACAAAAGGGCAAAAACTACAGGTTAAAAGGATAGGGAGATAAAACCGACCTCTGTGGCCCATCTTGAGCTACAGTTCAAGGGATAGAAGACTGATTTGCTATCCTCACTATCTGAATTCTACCTTCAAAATGAGAGGAAAACCACCATAGCATATCACCACCAAAACCAACAGTAGCAAGACATGTTAACAACTGACCATGATGTACCATGTGAGAAGTGTGCCCTCTTCCCCCCATCCCATAACACTCTGAACGCTTTTTATTCTGTGTAGTCAAAACTGCATGCTGTAAAATAACGCACACATGTTCAGGTAGAAAAAATGCATTTACCTGAATATGACTGATTTGGAGGGACTAAGGCTAATTTTACCTACATTGTAGGGTCATCACAAACTCTAAAACATATGTGCTTGGAAAGATATTCTGAATACTTGTGTTTCATTGGAGAAAGCCATTTCCTTTCCTTAACCCAGTGTAATTAATAAAGGAACATGCAAGCTTTCAAAGTCTTTTTAGTAGATGCACTAACCAAGCATTCTTTCTGAATACAATTTTAAAAAATGTGCAATAAATCTAGATTTAAAAAAAAAAAATAATTCCATGGGTCTGCATGGAAGAGGGGATTGGTACTATATAAAAATAGTCACTATAGTTAGATGCTTACCAGTTTACTCCTGACATTATTAAGCCCATGATCAAGCAAATACCAATGTCACCAGAAGTAGTCTTAATGCTTTTCATCTAGCCTGGCTGGGAAAACATTTACAAAACAGAAGAGAGGAAATTACTATGAGACATAGGCAAAACTGTTACAGCTGGCTTATATCCTTCTTAAAAGTCAAGTCACCTTTGGTCGACATGTATCTTGCCTCCATGTAGGTGGTCATGTTGGTCAAGCAGAATGAACTATGTATTATAAAATTATTTCACATTAGACGGTTCATTTTTTTTAGTAAAAATAACTATCTCCCTTTTATTTGAAATATTTTTTCTTCTTTACTGCCAGAGCTAAAGAAAAAAGAAATAACACCTGGTAATTTGACACTTTCATTCAAGCTTTAATACGTCAGGAAACATATTTTCTGTACTCTTAAAAAAATAAGTAAAATAACTAATCTTATGAATAGTATTTTTGGTTTGTTTTACTTTTATTAAGAAAAAAGGTTTTTTTGACTTGAGTCTTTGTATAAGAGGTTACATAGCCCTTTATGAGAGAAGATCTTTTTAGAGGCCTAAAATGATAATATATACTCATGGAAAATGTCTCTTATAACATGACCCTGCATATACTTGTGTGCAACTTTAGTATAGACATGTTGTAGGTTGAAGTTTGGGTGGAGCATGGATGGCGTTGCTATTTATGTCCGCACTTTATGAAATATATGTAAACATGCCTATTACACACATTGTATGTGTGCCTGAGTTTATTATAGCTACAATTTCTGCAGGATTGGTACTAGGTTCTATGTGTCTTTTTATGGTGCTATGCACCTTTATAATATAGGTCCAAAATAGGTGCATAATTGCCCTCTTAACCTCAGTGACTTTTTTCAAAATTATTCTACAAGCTAATATATGTAGTATCATACTTACCACTTTATTTGGCTTCAAGATGTAGGTTTAGTAACATAGTAAATGATGGCAGATAAAGACTGGCATGGTCCATCTAGTCTGCCCAGTAAGGTGACTAGAGTTGTAGAGTAACACCTGCCACTCTGTGCAGGTTACCTCTCTATATGCCTTTGCTTTAGTTTATAATACCAAAAAGAGGCAAACCTACCACAGGGATATACACCGTAAAACAAAAGTGGTAGTCCCAAAAAACAAACTAATTGGAAAAACAATTTTATTACACAAGTATTGTCACGCCACCACCACTCGCCTCTAGCTTAGAGGGGCGTGGTTATTAGAGGAACTTTCTGCTATCCGCTTTTTCAGCTTTTTCAAACTATTTCCCTGCAGTGCCCTCTGGGAAATGTAGTCTTTGTTTAGCTGTATGGGTGCATCAGGCAGAAAGCTGTAGTCAGGCTGAAGGAGGTAAGGCAAATGATAGAAATTTATTTTGTACACAATGGTTCGGTCATACCACATACAGGATTGTTCGTTCAGGACTCTTTGAAGTAGAGCATTGTCCAAAACAAACCCAAACACAAAAATGCTGTTTAAAGGTTCTCTATAGTTCAGGATACACAGTCTATAACAGCAAGGATATTGCATTCCCTTTTTAGCCTTGCTGCCTAAAGCACAAAAACAAAATCACATTTAAAGTCTGTGGTAGTTTAGCTTCTATTCAGCTTCAAACCTTTCTTGGTTACCTTCCAAGTAACAAATATAATTCCGGGGCAACAGAAAGCTTTGTTCTAATAGCTATTTTAGCTTACCCCAGTGTCCTCATTCCAGCAGCAGGTGATTAACAAGCTTATCACATTTCCAGGCTTGCTCTTTAGTCCCCGTAAACTTCCCCTTTACAAACACGTGGGAATCACGGCCACCCTGCTTGTGGAATATGGGTACCTTTTTCCTGGAAGACTTTCTTTCAGGACAGGCTTGCCTTCTCTACGTTCCCAGGTTTAAAGCTTGGCAAAAGGAACAGTCCATGGGAGTGTCCTCATCATTCAGCTTCACCTCGGGCTCTCCCAGCTGCATGGGTTCTGACTCCCCATCTTGCTCACAGTGCTCAGCTAACAGCCTCCCAGAGGATCTTGGAATCTCTCTTGTTCCTGTCTCCAAACTCTCCTGCAGACGTGCTATATGCCAGTTAGCACTTTCTTCTCCTGGAAGCTCAGTTCCTCTGCTCTGCTCAGCACCCGTCAAGCTTCCCTTGCTTGTGTCTGTGCCTCTGCTCGTGTCAGCCTGGCTTCCTGCTTCTCTTCCCCATCTCTCATACTCTGGCCTAGGTTTATATCTCCAGGGCTCTAGCTCCAACTCCTCCCTACTCAGGTGACGGCAATCAGCCTGACTTCGGGCACCTGAGTGCTTGGAGCATTCCCTGCCATAGGGGTTCTGGGCACTGTATCCTCTCCCCTTCATTCCACTAGGGGGAGCATGAAATGTGGGCCACGTGGAAGCTTTCTGATTCCTAGAGGTGGTTGTGGCTTTCCTACCCTGATTTGGTGAAAGGGGGCCCTTTTCTAGGGTGAATTCCCTGTCTCCTTGTCCTCCCCCAGACTCCGGATAGGCCTCCTTGCCACAGTATACACACACCATAAAAAACATACAAAAATACTTTACAATACAAAATATCCATATACCACCCAAAATGTTGCAGCTGAAGCCTGCCATTAGGGGCATATACATATAAATAGATAAAAACAGTATGATAGAAGATCAAAAAATGCAATGGTGCAAAGTAGGGTCTAAAAAACAAAGACAGACCATGGATAAAAAATGATAAAAAATAGATAAAAACTTATTGTATAAAGATATATAAATTGTATAAATGAATTGGAGGTCAATTAGACAAATGAGAGCTGGGCAAAAAACAAAAAAAATACACAAAAACAAAAGCCAAACAACATCACTAGGAGACATTATATGGAGTCACAGGATGCAACGGGGTGATACCCCCTGTAATGGATAAATCAAATTAATAATGGCTGTAACTAAAAAAAACCACACCAAAATCTATCTAAAACATACTAAGAAACAAATAAGGCCACGGGGCAAGGTCCCTGCTGGCCGGAGTAACCGGGGCATGGCGAGGTGCGGGAGTTCCCGGATGGTGGAGGGCAGATGTGGCCGGGTGGGATGCCAGGAGCAGGAGCGTGGCATCCATCAAACTGATTGGCCCCGCCACATGAGTGAACATGGCGGGAGCCAATCCGAGTTAATATCAATTGGGGGGGCGGAGAAGGAAGAAGGCAGTTGCTGGCAGCGAGAGGCAATCGTCGGATGGCAGCCAGGAGATGAGGAGCGCTGACTGCGTCCCACCCTCCCTCCCTTATTGGGTGCCAGTTGGGGGTCAAATGGGGTGTCGCAGCGGGGGGAATGGGATCCCAGAAGTGTCCGGGATCCGGAGCCTTAGGCAGTACTTTGGGCGGGGGTTTGGTGCCCCCGCCCGGACAACCCCTGGTTGGCTTTTGCTAATCATATGGCGAAGCCAGAGGAAGGTGGTGGGTAGTTAAGCTAGCCGTTGGTCTGTCCGCGGCAGTAGCGGAGAGGATGCCACCTTGCTAATCACATGGCTGGTGAGGCATGGATCCGCTAGCTTGTTGGTTATGGTTGAATTTGATGTTATTAACTTAAAATGTTAATAAAGCTGCGACCGGTTGAATTCCCAATCAGTGTTATGTGTTTATTTGTAAAGGGGAAAGTGAAAAGGTTTGAAGAAATGAGGGGGGGGGGAGGTAAGAGGGGGAAGCACCGGATCCGTGGTCCCTCAGTTACTACAGTATGTACTCACTTAAAAGGTATCCGATTCTGCATATAAACCCAGCACACTTTTACAGGTCACTATAATAGATTGTGAACACTGATCAGCCTTCGCACCAGCTAAAAACACTAGAAATAGTAAAAGAAAGGTAGCCAAAAAACGGGGTCACCCACAAGGCTACCAAAATAGTCTCTTTCAACATAGCATTTTCAATGATACGTCTTCAATCCAATACAACATCTTTGTTACATTTATTCAAAGAGGCTAACACAAAGTGCTTTTAAAACCAATGCAAACACCCTTTAAGCCACTACAAACATACAATTGAAACACTACAAAAATGTTCTTGCACAAAATGCTTTTAAAGAAGAATAATACCAAATGCTGCTAAACCACTGCGTGACCTCACACACAACAGCATCCCCGATTCCAAATCTGCATCCAAAGCAGGCAGACAACCCTAACCTAGCTGACAGTAACTTAAACTTAAAAATGCTGCCATACCAACCAGCTGAACTAATCCCAGAAAACTTACCCTTTTGCTGTATCTTTGGAATTCTCTGTGCGCTAAATAAAGCGATGGTAAACCAGCATTCCTGTCGATACAGCTCTAACTGACAGCACAACTGTAGGTTTTTTCTTATGTTTTTGTAAGATTTTGGTTTTGTTTTTTTGAGCTATGGCCATTATTGATTTGTTTTATCCATTACATTAGTTTCACCCTGGTGGGTCCTGTGACTCCAAAGATGGCATGTGATGTCTCCTAGTGAGGTTTGTCTGTTTTTTGTTGTTGTGTATTTTTTGTTTTTTGCCCAGCTCTCATTTGTCTGATGAATCTGCAATTCATTTATATAATTTATGTATCTTTATATAACACATTTTTATCTCTGTTTTATTATTTTTTATTCATGATCTGTCTTTGTTTGCTTTTTAGATCCTGCTTTGCACCATTGTATTTTTTTGATCTTTTAGCATACAGTTTTTATTTATTTATTTGCATATGCTTCAACCAAAACATGTTGGGTGGTGTTTGAATATTTGGTATTGTAAAGTATCTTTTATGTGGTTTTTATGCTGTATATGTATATTGTTGTAATAAAATTGATTTTTCAATTTGTTTGTTTTGTTGGGACTACCACTTTTGGTTTACTTAAAGTTGTACCTGCTGCTTCAGGCAGGTTACCTCTCTCTATCTATGAAGTTATTTATGTTTTCTTTGATTCCATCCTCTTGCTATGTAGTTGATCCTATGTGTCTTGTATATGCCTTTTTGAATTCTGTCACTTTTTTTGCTCCCATCAGCTCCATCCTACTCTTACATTTTTTCCATATTTATGCTCTTTCTTAGTGTAAATACAATTTTCAAATACCCTTGCTTTAAGAAGTATAAAGTATACAAACTGTAAACCATCTGGAACCTTTGCTCTCAAAGTCTCATAGTACAAAATGTTTAGGGATCTCATCAGGGCTTATTGTGGCAATTTTAGTAAAGCTTTTCTGCGAAAAAAAAAGCCTTTTTTCATTTTTCTTTTAATGACATTCCTTTCCAAATCTGAGCTCAAGGTAAGTTACAAGCAGATATGCAGGTTATTTCCCTGTCCAACCTGTACCTGAGGCAGTGGAGGATATAGTGATTTGTTCTAGGTCAAAATGGGCGACAGTGGGAGAAGCCAGGATTTAAACTGATTTCTCTGGTTTTCAGGCTGCTGCTCTAATCACTAGGTTACTCCTTCACTCCTTTTATAAAATTACTTGTTTATGTTTTATTTCATTTGATAAAAAACGCCTTTCAATGGCAAGCAAAGCGGTGTACAATAAAACCAAATTTAAAAGAAGGCCAAAGCCAATGAAGTAGAAAAGAATTACAATTTCTTGATAGAAAAGCAATAAAAACAAGAGAGACAAGACCAGAACATAAATGAGAGCAAGACACGAGGAAAGCAGAGGATAGGGCAAGTGGGATTCACACGAAAGGGGAGGGGACATCAAACGCCAGGGAAAAACGGTGGGTTTTCAAGTTTTGTTTGAATGTGGAGTGATGAGGATCCAGGCGGAGTGAAGAGGGAAGGGAATTCCAGAGGGCGGGGCCAGCAAAAAAGAAAGCAGAGGAACGAGTAGATTGTAAGTGGGTGCGGGAAGGGGAGGGAAGGGTGAGGCGGTTAAGGTGGAAGGAGCGAGGGGTGTACCTAGGAGAGTGAAAAGAAAGAAGGTCTGTTAAGTATTGAGGGGTGCCTGTATGGCCATATAGTTGAGTATAAGTATGCAAGCTTAGAACATTGTGGGGCTGGTTACTAATGTGCACAAATGTTAATGTGTGTTGATTCATCACAATGTGCATAATTTTAGCACAGGTCCCATGTTATTGAATGAGATCTAGTCACTTATAATGTGTGTTAATGGTAGCACACTTTAATAACTAGCCCTAGATGCTGTGTACTTAAATTTCAGTAAAGCCTTTGCACTGTTCTGCACAGATGACTTATAAACAAATTGAGCACCCTAGAGATGGACCATAAAGTGACTGACTGGATTAGAAATTGGTTGAATGAGAGGCAAGAAAGGGTACAGGTAAATGGAGCTCACTCTGAGGAGAAGGACATTACCAGTGCCCACAGCACTGTAGCCTGCTGTGGGAGGAGGTCTCCACTCTGCTGACCGACCTTGCCATCCATCAAGTTCCAACAGCTAAAGTCTGAAAAAGATGTTATTCCAGGAACTTCCTGGTCCCCAAAAAGACAGGGAGGGGAGTTGACCCATTCTGGATTTCTGGAACATCAACCGGTTTCTCGTGTGCGAGTGATTCAAGATGGTCTTGCTGGGGATGCTACTCCTTTACCTTCTAAAGGACAATTGGCTATGCTCCTTGGATCTCAAGGATGCATACACACACATCCTGAGACACCTAAATCACAGAAAATACTTCAGGTTTGTGCTGGTAGACCAGCATTATCAGTACTGGGTGCTCTCCTTCAGGCTCGTGTCAGCATCTTGGGTCTTCACCAAGTATCTCGCGGTAGTTGCCACCTACCTTAGAACCATGGGATTCTTCATCTTCCACATCTGGATGATTGGTTCATCAAAGGTCCCACTTTGGATGCTGTCCAACAGTCCACTCACCTCACCATACAGGTCCTGAAGCAACTGGGGTTCATCATCAACTACCCCAAGTCCCACTTCCAGCCTACCCAGAGGCTGGATTTCCTCGGGGCCCTCCTCAATACCAATCGAACCCGAGTGTTTCTGCCACTGGACAATATGCAGTGGCTGACAGACGTGATTGACAGCATGTGGCATTGGTGCCACACCATGGCCTAGGGGATGGTGAAAGTACTCAGTCACATGGCTTCTACAGTACATGTTGCTTCCTTGGCCTGCCTCTTCATGCAGCAAGCACAATGGACACTCTACATGCAATGGAAGCAGACCACAGGCTGCCTCCAGGATATGGTGGTGGTCACCACTCCACTGGTGCAGTCCCTTGGCTGGTGGTTGAAGCCACTGAACTTGCTTCAGGCCTCTCATTCCAAGTGGAGCCTCCCCGCAGGACATTGACATGTCCAAACTCAGGTGGGGGGTTCATCTGTAAGGTGTGTGTATGCAGGGCCTATGGTTCAAGCAGGGGAGCCTGCATCTGATAAACGTCCTCAAGTTGCGGGCCATACCGAATGCCCTTCGAGCCTTCCGGACTCACCTGGCAAATCAGATGTTCCTGATCCAGACAGACAACCAGGTGGTGATGATCTGTGTGAACAAACAGGGAGGCACAGGCTCGTACCTCCTCTGCTGGGAAGCTGTCGGGCTGTGACAGTTTGCCCTGGACAACAGGGTATCCTACTTACCCGGCAAGCTCAATGTTCTGACAGATCAATTGAGCAGAGTCCTTCAGCCGCATGAATGGACCCTTCAAGGAGGGGTAGCAGATTCTCAGAGAGTGGGGTACTCCTACGATTGACCTCTTTGCCACATCACAGAACACCCATTGTGGAGCAGTTCTACTCCAGGAGGCTATCCAGCGATTGGCTGGCCTTGGATGCCTTTCTCCTCCACTGGGGGGGTTGGTCTGCTTTACGCCTTTCCCCTGATCCCACTTGTGGCAAAAAACTCTGCTGAAACTTCGGGCTGACTGAGGCACCATGATCCTCATCGCTCCATACTAGTCCCGGCAGATGTGATTCCCCCAGTTTCAGATCTCTCGGAGGGAGCCTCTCCCTCTGGGTTCTTCCCCATATCCCATCTCCCAGGATGAGAGGAACCTGCTGTACCCCAATATCTACTTCTTGGCCCTCATGGCCTGGATGTTGAGCGGGTAGTCCTTTCAGAGCTCATTTTATCTGACAACACCATGGAAATCCTTCTGGCTTTGCATAATAACTCAATGCATCAAGCTTATGCATTCAAAAGGCAGAGGTTAACTACTTTGTGTGCAGGTAGGGTGCTGGATCCCTTCTCCTGTGCAGTGGATTAGTTGCTGGAATACCTTCTGCACCTCTCGGACTTGGGCCTGAAATTCGTTTCCATCCGGGTTCATCTCATCGCGATTGGTGCCTTCCATCATGGCTCAGGGGACTGGCCCTTCTTGGCTCACCTGGTGGTAGTTCACTTCATGCGGGGCTTGCTTCTCTCAAAGTCCCCCAACAAGCCCCCTGCAGTGGCTTGGGATCTCAACATGGTACTTACGCAGTTCATGCAGGCTCCTTTTAAGCTGTTTGATGCTTGCCCTATCAAGTACTTGACCTGGAAGGTCTGTTCTTGGTGGCAGTCATGTTAGTCTACCATGTCAGTAAACTCCAGGCTCTGGTGGCCCATCCACCTTACACCAGATTACACCAGAATAGGGTGGTGCTGTGAACACACCCACGATTTCTGCCAGGGCAGTCTCCGAGTTCCACCTCAACCAGTCAGTTGTCCTGCCAACCTTCTTCCCAAGGCCACATGCCAACCAGGGAGAAGCAGCATTGCACATGCTGGACTGTAAGCTACATTGAGCACACCAAGGCCCACTGGTGGTCCACCCAGCTGTTTGTCTCTTTTAACCCTAATAAGCTGGAGAAGGCTCTTTCTAAGTGCATGCTGTCCTTGTAGTTGGCGGACTGCATCACCTTGGTGTATTCTCAGGCTGGCCTGATCCTGGTGGGCCATGTACGGTTCATAACGTTCGTGCCATGGCTGCCTCTGTCGCTAACATGTGGTCAGCATCCATGGAGGAAATATGCAAGGCTGCGATGTGGTCTTCTGTCCACACGTTTACAGCGCACTACTGTCTGGATGGGGATTCCCGATGTGACAGCAACTTTGGCCAAGCCGTGCTCCAGCACCTTTTCGGGTATTAGGTCCAACTCCATCCACCAACCCTTCTGTGCATCCAGGCTTCCTGCAAATGTTGACTAACCTCAGTGCTGCTGCCCACTGAGGATGCTGAATCAGTGAAGTTCCTAGAGGAACTACCTTGATGTTCTTCCTGTTCTCCAGTTTTGTTGCCACTTTTGGGGTTTTGGCCCCCTCAGTCTTTTAGTAGCCTGTAGCTTGGGAGTCCCATATGTGAGGACTTACTTCCTGCCTGTCCATGGAGAAAGCATAGTTATTCACCTGTAGCAGGTGTTCTCTGTGTTCTATGTGAACAGCAGGAATAAGTCCTCACAATCCTCCCACCTCCCCAAGGAGTTGCTTCTCTTGGTTACTGCTTTGATATTTGACTGGACAAGATGACGCCATTGCAGGTGGGCAGGCAGGCATGTATGTGTGGTGTAGCTCCCAAAAGCTTGCAATAAAAGCTTGGCAGCATTCTGTATGGGCTTGGTTTGTGACATCACCCATACGTGAGGACTTATTCCTGCTGTCCACGTAGAACACCTGCTAAAAGTGAGTAACTACACTTTTTCAGCACTACAGCAAGGCTAGGAAAAAGGTTGCAAGGGCTGTGCGCTCAAGAAACAAGCATAAATTCTTAACCAAAAAGCTAACTCTTATAGGGTCATTCTAGAAGATTCTAGAATAAGCATTTGGACATGCTCTGGGAATGTTTATGTTCCGAAAATATCTGAAAACGTATTCCGGTACACAGCACCCATGCACATTTATCTCACTTAAATGAGGATGTCCTTGTGTGTCCCCAAAGGGGTGGAATGGGGGTGTGGCCAGTCACGGAGACATGTATACCATATTCTCAAAAGCTTCATGTACGTTTACAGCCTTCCCCAGAGATGTGCCCATTATTCCTGCCGGAGAAGTGGAATAAGGCTAGGACTTAGAACATTTTCTGCTGTGTTTTATAATATGTCCCTGCAAGTGAGAGAGTGTATGTGTGTATATGGTTTGAGGGTTGCACAGGAGGATCTGGTGTGCTGATCTGCAATTCAGGGAGGACATGAATACCTGGCCAGTACCTGGACCTTACAATGATAGGTCAGTCATACATCAGCTGTGTCAGGCACTGGGAGAAATGACTGATGTGCCATCATTCCCCAGATTGTGCCATGAGACCTACATCCTTACCCAGTCCAAGATCTATGCAAGAATGACCATATATTTGAAGGCTGGCTACCTGGTATGATAGCACCCCTAGGGATCATCCCTACCATGTCCACACAGGCCTGACCAGGGGAGCATTGCCACAAAGCAGACTGTAGGAAGGAAGGTATGGTTGCCCCACAGATAGCAGATGTTTACAGACCAAAATAAGCCAAGACAGAGTGGACATTGTATGGGACAGGTGTAGGCACATGTAGGGTGCTGCTGTGATAAATGCCAGTACCCAGATATGTGGGAAACAGATACCATAGACAGAAAGCCACAGTCATTAAAAAGCAGACTTTTGTAGCTCAGCAACACTATGCATCCTTTAAGGAATTGCAAAGTTAGTTTAGGTTGTTGTGAACCTGGTGAAGGTCCATACTTAGCATTTTAAAGAGTGTTTTTAGAGATGGCCAATACAAGAATGACTGCAGCATTTTTATACTGCCAAGTGATTTTTGATGCAAGGTATGTCATGACAAACATGTCAATATTTACTCTAATATATTGCTAAAATTTTAATGTTAATCATGGTAATAACACGTTAAATGCCCACCTTGTAAATACAGTACATTTATTTTCCTTGCCTTTGAAATAAGTCTATTCCTCAAAATGTGCTGCAGTACTTAAACTGAATATAGAAAATCCCAAACTTTAGTGGAGTAATATTGTAAGAGGTGATGCCACAAGAGGATGCCAAAAAAGTGCCTCTCTTAAGCTATTTTATGAAGACAGCATAGGTTTCTATATGTCTTCAGAAAATGAGTTCCCTGAACCATCCTGAAATTACAGAAGTAGCCATGCACAAATTTACACCTGCTCTGAAAAAGGTTTAGATGTGCACATGTATTGTACACATGTATCTGTGTAGAATTTATGTGCGCATCTCTCCTCATTCTATGTAATCCTCTTTAATTGTTTTGTAAACCGCTTTGATTCAAGGAGAAAGCGTATAGAAATCCATTTTAATTAATTAATTAATTAATTAATTAATTAATTATAGCCTAGTGGTTAGAGCAACTGCCTAGTCACCCAGAAGATCAAGGGTTCAGTTCCCACTGGCATTCATTGTGACCTTGGGAAGTCATTTTCCCCTCTAGTGCCTTGGAAGAAAAGGCTTGGCAGTCTACTTCTGGTGATACATTGCCAAGAAAACCCAGAGGCAGCTGGGTTGCCAGGAATCAGCACTGACTTGACGGCACTAAAAAAACCCCAAATCTGTGTATTGCATTAAATATGTACATATATTGCAGGTCTGCCTAAACTATGTCCTTTGGAAGGCCTGCACACAAAATCATATAAAGGTTTTTGCACGCCTACATGGCCATGCAATTCTATAAAAAGCTCTTTTATGGTTTTACACTTGGAAAAAGCTTTATAAAATTACCCCCTGAATGATTGAATAAGTTACTGACTTCCCAAGATAGATTTTACGAAAAATGATGAAGTCCTTCTCTCTTTTAGAAATAGAGACAATATGGCTTATCTAATTTGCTCATCCATACCAATTACTAAACTCTACCTTCCCTTCCCCTCCCTCAGTCTTCATGTGTGAGCTTTGAATGAGTCAACCATAATACTTTGCTGGAGCTGGTTTTGAAACCCAACTGGGCCCTTCACTTCGCATTGCTGACTTCAGCCACACAATTATTTCACACACACACACTCGCAAATTGGAGGAATGCCAAGTGCAGCTTTAAAACAAACAAGTTTTAAATTATAAAGAATGTTAAATACAGATCAGATGCTCCAACTCTGAGAGCAGATTTAATGCTTTTCTTCTTTTAGCTGATGGGGATGAGCCTGCAGGGTTCACATCAATTACCTGTCGGCATGTGGAAAGTGATTGATGATCTGCCCCAGGCACTGGAGTGTACTTTGTCAACCACTCATAATTTATACATCTTATCTCTGCCAGAACAAAAGACATGACAGTGCACACAGGAGGGGGAAAAACAGAGCTTGTGTTTGGGTTGTAGAGAGAGAGAGGCAATAACACTGATAGCTATCTCATAGTGACTACATCAGGCATCTTCTGGATGGCTCCTGTGTTCCAAGACATGTGGTCATTTCTCCTACTGACTTAAGGACCCTGAAGGAGTCTAGAGTTACATTTTAATTATGCTGCTATCCACTTGCGTCTCTGGAGGTCTGCTTGCTTGCTCTGACCTTTTGTTTAATCAACACTTGAAAGCTAGGTTAATAACTACCAGTGACAGAGACTGATAATGTATGCAGTGAATCCTTTATGAAATCCCTTTGTCCAAAAACAGTAATCACTTATTTTTCTCTCTTAGATCCCACAAACTAATTTGAAACATAAAACAGCAATAACATTAATAATTTGTTGTGTAAATGGCACATTTTCACTCGAACAGGGTCCTTCCATGCTTTACAGTAGCGGTCATGGCCCTTAAGAATGGACAATTCATAAATGATTTTATTTCTTATATACTTAACGGCAGCTTCCAGACGGGACAGAAAGAAGGATCAAAGTTGTTATTATTACTCTCCAGTTACAGCTGGGTAAACTGAGGCTCTGGTAAGTGCCTTTCTGAAGGTCACATGCAGTCCGGGCTTGCATTGTAAACCAAGAATTCCAGACTTCTCAGCCCTTGATGGAACCACTAAATCCCTCTGTCTATATCCATGACTGGAAGCTATCTGTCTTCCATTCCTTTGTTTATGCTTATTTAGACTGACTTCTAAATATTTATGAAACAGGCCATTTTATATAAAACCAACAAAGGATTTCAGTGTATGTACTGTATGGGTACACACACACACACATTGCAAGACAGTGAAACTTAAAACTATCCTTGCTAATGATATACCTATAAGTAAACTTTATGCGATGGCCATTGCCATCATTTGAATGTCACTGAACTGCATATCTGTAATGTGACTTTGCTGACCCGTAGTTCTAAAGTCAAAAGCATCTCTCTTTCTAAAAATGTGATTACCATAGTACCAGCTTATGTTTTGTGCTTACCTCCATGTCACGAGAAGACACGAGGTACAACTTAAAATTCTCTCTGCAACTTTCTCTGTTTGAGTTTAACTAAGCCACCATACCTCACTCTCTCTCAGTCGTCACAAGAATAATAAAAATAACCCTCTATCCCTTTGTAAGTTTTCATGTGGTCAAAATAACAGGTCATCCATTTATCTGCAATGCTACATAGTAAGGCTCATTGGGATTCTCTTTGAATGAAAAATCCTCTGTAAAAGTTAAATATTATTGTTACTATGTGAGGGGCTTGGCCAGTATCTGCCTTGCATTTACTGCACAGGGAAGACACTTGCCGCGAGGGCCTGCGTTACATGTATCAGCAGAGAGCATGGATGAACCCGCTCCTTACTGGACAGTGTGAACCCTAGCGGTAGTACTGTGAGATTACCGCTAGTGGGCAGAGTTGCCATTATGGAACCAGGGTGGGAGCAGAGGAGGAACTGCTGCAGCCCTGTCTACTAGACCACAAGGGAAAGCTTTGGATAAGTGCTGGGGGTGGTAAGGTATTGTGCTCAGGGGGTGTTAGCATTTAGAGTGGGTGGTGTTTGTGTTTGGGGAAAATCAGATTGAGGGGCTTGTGATTGGGGGTTGAGGGAAATGTGATCAGAAGTACATGCTTGGTGCCAGTGTTTCTAAATTTTGCTTGGGGCAGCAGCTGCGTTACCAGATCGATTGATAAGAAAAGACATACCTTCACCTGTTTTTTCTTGGGTAATCTATACAGACAGGACAATCCAGGAAAAATGGTGGTGTCAGGCTGACTTTGTAACTCTGTAATAATGTGGTGTACTTCTGTGCAGAAGACCTTGCTTTGATTTTGGGAGTTAGCTTCTGCTCCTAGAGCTGGCTAGGACTGCGGATGCTGTGAATGTGCTTTCTCTGAAAACAGTACTGAAACTTGCACATCTTAAATTTGTAAAGTCCTCCCTCTAGGATTCCCCTCCATCCCTCTCACTTTTGTGGCCCCCCTTAAGCTTACCCAGTAGCTGTGATTCAGTTTGGAACAGGAGCAATTCCTAATCTCTCCTGTCCTGCTGGTGCCATACTCCAAAATTTAGAAGTAAGCACTGGGGGGGGGGAGCAGGGCTAATTGGGGATTGCTTCTGCCCCATTTGGACCCTGGAAAATTAGGTAAACTTACAGGTGGTGCAAAGAGATTGAAATCATAGCAAAGAAGCCGGGGCAGAGTTACAAGTCTGAGCTGTGGATTAGTTGGTTGGAGGTAGGTTGGACTGACTGCTAGTGTCAGTAGTGCGCACTAAAACATTTTAATGTGTAGAATAGTGTGTCTATGAAGAAAATGAAGGGAAACACAAATCCACTCCAAGAAAATAAAACAAATTCAAAACAACAACAAAAACATTCTGCACACTCCTAGTTGTCTTTTCAGGGCTATGGTAATCTATCAGATACCACTAGATGCAGGAACAGGAAGGGTTCTTCCTCCCAGAATGTGAGAACCAAGCTCAAAGTATGAGTATCTTCCCTTTCAAGATAAACTCTGAAAGTGATGGCCCTCTATTTTGTCAACAATTTCCAGAGCAGTGGTAGCATCTCATTGCAACCCATCTTTAAAGTCACAGGGAAAGTCCAATGGTGATCCTGTTTTATAATCCTAATTTTGCCAGCCCATTAAAACCTGCACCTTTAGGAGGGCAATCCAAAAGGACATCACCACTTGGAAGTTTCGACAAAGATGGGGCAGAAGGGCCCCTTTCATTGCAGGGCCCCCCAGGAAATCACTTAGTGGGAAATTAGGGTCTGGCTGTATGGTCCCATCTGTCATTACAATGGTTTCTGGGCGAGTATTATAAAATTGAGGACTCTCCAAGGTGGTTGTAAATAAAGGCTCATTGCGCAATTGCTCAATAAATAGTGACTCTGAGTGAATTGGAAGACCAAAGGAGCAAAGGGAAAATGCTGTACCAAAATGCATAGATAGAACTTCTTTAAACAAATAAAAATGATTCCCTTCGTTTGCTCAACATTATACTACCTCGTGTAGGAATACATGTGTTTCAAACTAGAATAAGAGAATGGCTTTGCGTGGTAGATTTGTATAATAATTAGAAAGCTAATACACGCAGAAAAATGAAGATGTTAACAGTGTATTAGGGAAAACTGTATCAAGAGTATTGAAGGAGCCTGTTCACTAAGGTATTTAACACCATTAAGCAGTTAGCACATGTTAAAAAATGATTAACACTTAGTAAATGCTCCCAATGCGTGTTAAATCCCATATCGCACACTCAACATGGGATTTTATGTTTGGGGGCAAGAAAGAGGCAAAGAGAGCAGCACAAGCATTAGTGCTGGTAAAGTGAAGGCCGGCTTTTACAGCAGAAATATCTCCATCTGCTCTGCTAATGCTTGGAACCATCATGGCTGCATCACCCCACATGCTAACCACACTCCCTTTAATTAGAAAACAGAACCACAGAAAATTTTCCTGTAATACCCATTTCTTTCCTGTAATACCTCCTTTCTATGCCCCCACCAACTGGAACTCCCTCACACTGGAGCTACGCCAACTCATGGACCTAGGAGAATTCCACCGCAAACTAAAAACCCTCTTTTTCCTGGAGAACTTTGGACCAAACTCTTAACTAACCACCCACCATACCTGGACTGTGTTCACACTGAACGTCCACTCTGCCATGTAAATAGTTATTTTCACATTGTTTGGTTTAATTTACAGTTACCTATGTTCTATGTAATGTTCTTGTTTGCTTTGGTCCATGTACACCACTGTGACTTGTAGATACTGCGGCATAGAAAAATTACTAAATAAATAAATAAATTGCATATTGAAATTTGCCATTAACATTCACCCTAACTGTAGTTTTAGTAAATAGGCCCCTAAGAGAAGCTATAGCAGAATCTATCCTATTTGACAGCTTAAAACTGACATAGACAAATTGCAAGTAGAAAGGTTTCATTTATTTTCCTGGATGCTATATGGGCCCTTCACCCCCCTCCCCCCCACCCAAAAAAAACCCCAAAACGCATCCTAAAACATTTATTGTCTATGGTTGTATGCTTTGGATGTGGAAACCTTAAATTCCTAAACTGATCTTTGGTCTCTGGAGTGCATATTTGGGACAATACGAAACCATACCAAAGGATGACAGTTGATTCTATTGTGGCATCACAAAGCATGACAAGACAGTTTCTTTTCAGCAAGCACTATACTAAGTTTTATTTACTTCTACTAGATTGACAACTGTGGACACTGAAATTTCACATTTCTCTGCAGAAAGCAACAGTGCAAGCTTTTCTATATTGCTCCGCTCATGTGCCTCAACCCTGATCTAAAAAGATGGCTGTTAACAGTGATCTGTTTTCCATGCTTGCTCTTTCTTTGGCCTTGTTGCTTAAACTGTCATCAAAGATACCACTATTTATAAACTTTAAAGATCGCTTTGTGTTTTAAGGCTTCCTGTCCTTTGTGAACTCGACGTATATCACCACCTTGTTTTATGGAGGATAATGAAGGATTTGATGGTAGTGCTTATAAACTTGCAGTAAATATATTGATTTTATTTTAGTCTTTTGTAGCAGCTACGGGGGACCATGTTAGAAGGTTTGTGTGAAATTTGCATGCCTAAATATCAGGTTTGCATATGTAAATGGCCGAATGTGTATAGTGATGTTAGAAAAGCTGCTACTTGTACATATTATGGACATACAGGGTAGATCTGAGATGCATGTATGAACTATTTTGCAAAGGAAATTCTACTACTCCTAGAAAAGGCATAATATATATATATATATATATATATATAGACAACATTTCTGAGCAGTTCACAGAATAAATACATAATAAAACACAAAGCAAATAAATAAAACAAGAAAAAGGGCAAGAATAACAGATAAAGATAAAACAAACATAAAGCAAAACACCAATTACAATAATTCAGGGCCCACCCACAATGGTCAGTGCTTGTAGAGCACCTGGCTGCCATGGGCAAAAGTGAAACCGTATTTTCAGCACTGAACACTGGATGTCCACTGGTGCTGAATATCTCGTTTTGCTGCCAACATCCTTTGTTATCTAATCAGCAGCGATATTCAGCCAATAACCAGATAGCAAAACCACATAAAGTTAGGACAGCCTTTGGCCTGTCCTAATTTTATGCAGTTATCTATCCAGTTTGTGGGCTGAAATTCACTGCTGACCTGATAGGTGCCGTGACTATGCCAGCTCCTCCCACGGACTGCCGTAGTACCATCTTGATGGTGCTAAGGCTCTCTGTGGTGATATTCAATGGCACTGGCTGGCCATTGCTGCAGAATATTGGACTCCATAGGGCTTATGCAGTTAACAGGGCCCTCAGTTAGCCATCTTACCGAAATCTATAATAACAAATATTATGGACAGCAGAGCATTCCATTGCTTGGGCTCAATAACAAAAAAACACTGGAGCATATACCTTGGTGACAGAAGGAATGCTCAAAAAGCCCTGAGAAGCTAATCTTAAAGTTTGAGATGAAACATAAAGGATCAAGTGTGAGTGTAGTTCCAATAAGACTGGCAAGTGCAAATACTTACATACTTGTGTCTCTTGGGGAAACTGCTAGGTACATATGACCTAGATTGGCCACTGTTGGAAACAGAATACTGGGCTTGATGGACCTTGGTCTGACCCAGTATGGCATATCTTATGTTCTTATGTACATAGCATAAGCTCTTGAATTGTTGATTAAATGTTATAGCAATCAGTGGGGCTCAGATAGGATGGAGAGGGAGGAGTGGCCTAGTGGTTGGGGCAAGTTATCTCAGGCTGGAGGGTCAGGGGTTCAAATCCCGCTAGAGGACAGCAACTTCAGGACAGGGTTTCTAGTCCCACAGGTGCTCCTTGTAGCCTTGGGTAAGCCACTTTAACCCTCTGTTGTCTCAGGTACAAAAACATAGATCATGAGCCCTTCAGGGGCAAGGGAAAAATATGTATACGAGGTACAGTACATAAGCTTAAATAAATAAATAAAATACATTTCCAGATTGTGAAATGTAGAGTGTTTTGCTGATGAATGAATGAACAAAACACAAACAACAAGAAAAAAGCTCTGTGGCAGTGGCGTACATTCTGCCCAAGCAGTCCCCAGAATGCGGAGGGGCCTGGGCAGAAAGGGGGCCCACACAGTGATCGTAAGGCAGCATGATAAACTTACTTGATGATCTTTTCTGCGCTGCCTCCACTCTTCTAAGTTTGTCATATGCCCAGCGGCTGTTCCCCACCGGGCCAACGTCTCACAATAACGGCCGCACTGCAAGACTTCAGCCTGGTGAAGAACAGCTGCTGGGCATGAGGCAAACTTAGAAGAGTGGAGGCAGCGAGGTAAAGATGATCAAGTAAGTTTGCCATCACTGCTGCCTCCGCCGCCACATAGAGAGGGGACCACTACACGAGGGGTGACACCATTGTAACACTGGAACTGAGAGAGCAGGCACGAGGTGTCATCAATCATTACCTCTGAAAATGTTGTCCATGGTTCACTGTTACCATCTTGCGCCATAGGTGTTCAAACAACTAAGCAGGATATATATAAAATATAAAATTCATCTGTATTTCATAAATCCTGGACCTTAACATTTACACCAACTCTGAACATAAGAACATAACGGGTCAGACAAGGTCCATCAAGCACAGTATCCTGTTTCCAGCAGTGGCCAATCCAGGTCACAAGTATCTGGCAGATTCCAAATGGTTCCACAGGTTCCACAATGCTTATTCCAAGGTAAGCAGTAGATTTCTCTTATCCTCTTTAATAATGGTTTATGGACTTTTCCTCCAGGAACTTGTCCAAACCTCTTTTAAACCAGCTACGCTAACAGCTTTAACTACATCCTCTAGTAATGAATTTCAGAGTTTGATTACTAGTTGAGTGAAAAAATATTCTCCAGGACCAAGCAGGAAGTCAGTCCTCACATATGGGTGTCATCGGCGCCGATGAAGCCCCAGCGGAGCATTTCCCCAGCTTTCTATGAAAGCCTTTGGGAATGCAGGCACGCATGCGCGGTTCCCTTCCCGCCTAAAGGTGCCATCTTACCTCGGTCTCTTTTTTTCCGTGAAGCCCACCGGACGTGTGTCCTGTTCTCCCGGTTAAAATTAGATTTTTTTTTGCGATTTTCGCTATTTTTTCTCCCGGTTCGACGCCGGTTCTCCTCCCACCGGGTTCGGTACACCGGTATCGAGCCCGATTCTTCTTTTTCGGTTTTTGCCCTTCATGGCTGGCGTTCGCGCCCTTTTTTCCTTTTTTCCCTGGAAGGCTGGTCTTTTGACCTCGTGGGGACTCTTTTTTCCCCGATGGCTTCCAGCGGTTTTAAAAAGTGTGATCGGTGTAAGAAACTGATGTCTCTCACGACACACACGACTGCTGCCTTCGGTACCTCGGCCCCGACCATGACCCTAAGTCGTGTGGGCCATGTGGAAAGATGTCTTCCAAGGAACTCCGAAGTCGCCAGCAGCAAAAAGAAAGGCTTTTCTCGGGCTCAGCCTCCGGCCGGGCCCGGACCTCGTCTGAGGCCTCGACATCTCGGGATTCTGATCCGGAGCGCCATCGAAGCTCCTCGGACAGGGGGTCCCCCGACCGGGAACTCAAGAAGAAGAAGCGGCTCGCGAGGGCGTCGGAGGAGGAGGTCCCTGGCTCCTCGAGGGCCAGGTCTAAGAGCCCCGACCATTGCCACGGGCCCGTGGAACACGAGAAGCCTGCAAAAGTTCCTCGCGTGGAGCCAAAGTCTGCTGGACACGTAAGCCCCGTAGTCCTCGAGGACTCTCCTCCCAGGGAGCCGACGTCGGGCCCGGCGCCACCGGGGCCTGAGTCGGTGGCTGCTGCGCCTCCTGAGCTGAGTCTCAGGATGACAGCCTTGGAGAGCCGATTGTCTGCCTTCATGGAGCAGCAGCGGGCACTGATGGCCAGCCTGTCTGGCGCATCTGCCCCAACCACCGGGACATCGACTTCGAAGTCGACCCCGGAGACCGAACCGATACTCGAGTCCATCGTGGATCGGAGTCGACCTCGGTCGCGGTCTCCCTCGACCTCCCGTTCGGGACCGAGGGCGTCAACGCCGGTGCCTCCGGCGTCGGGTTGGGTGCTCCAGGGCCCCGCGGGGTTGGACCCTGACTCCTCCTCGGACGAGTCAGCTTGGGAGACGGAGGACGAGGAGTCTCCTGATACCTTCAAGACTCGGTGCATCCCTTCGGACTCACCGCAGTCTGAGCCCTGGAGTAGGTCCCCACCGGAGGATACTCGGTTCTCGGAGTTCGTCCGGGATATGGCCACTGCCTCGGCTATTCCAGCGGACCCCGAGGAGGAGCCTCAAGCTGAAGAGCTTGAGGCCCTACAGTATGACTCTCCTCAGAAGGAGGTCTTTACTGTTCCGGTTCCTCCGATGCTGGAACGGCTCCTCTTCCGTATGTGGGAGGCACCGGCCTCGGCGCCGGTTCTCAGCAAGCGAGTCGATTCGATCTATCGACTCCGGAAGAGCCCTGGTTTTCAAAAGGCACAGCTACCACACCATTCTATGGTTGTGGAATCGGCCATGCATCATCTGAAGAGCCAGAAGATGCACTCCACGGTGCCCCCTGGCAGGGAGGCCCGGAACCTCGATGGCATCAGTAGAAGTGCTTCCAGAGCTCGATGCTTGCTTGCCGTCTCCAGTCCTACCAGCTGTACATGGGCATGTACTTGCGGGATCTGGCCAAGGAATTGGCCAGGTTCTCTGCTGCTCTCTCCGGGGAACCCTTGCAGAGATTTAAGTCCTTGTCCTCGGGGATTTGGGACTGCTCGAAGTTCATGTCCCGCGCCGCCTACGATGGCTTCGAGGCTTCGGCCTGAGTTGCGGCAGCTGGCATCGCGGCTCGACGCCAGGCATGGCTGCAGTCATCGGACCTTGAGCCATTGGTTCAGGACAAGTTGGTCGATGTCCCTTGCTGAGGTGAAAACCTTTTTGGCAAGCCCATGACCGAGAAGGCCGCTCAGCTCGAAACTGAGCACCTCACACGGACAAGGCTGTCAAGGAGGACCTCTGTCCCTTCTCATAAAAAGAAGGGCTCGGGGGGGGCGGAGCCTGATGTCCAGCGGGTAGGACGCTTTGCGTTGAAGCTCCCGAGAGGCCTACTCAGAATCCTGACTTAATACCTATATAAATTTACTATTTCGCTCCGAGCTGACCGGGGCACCTCGGGGGGGATGGCGGCCCATAAACCAGCGCGCTTGGACTTCGGGTCTCCTTCTTCTTCTCACGGAAAACGCTCCAAAACAGAGGTGTCCTCCCCACAGAAGATGGTTCCATTTCGTGAAAACTCCGCAATGCACCTGGAGATTTTGGAGGAAATACGCGGCGTGAAGGAATTGGTGCAGTCCAATGGAGAAGCGCTTCGAGCCATGCGAGAAGACTTTGGAGTGCTCCAGGACCGACTTGAAGGTCTTTCATTACGGCAGGACAATATGGCGGGGGTCCTCGACTCGCACGAGGTGCGCTTGGGCAAACTGGACAAGGCTGAGCGCCAGATACAGAATCTTCAAAAGGAGTTGGAAGATAGCAATAATCGAGCCCGTCGCAACAATGTGAGGCTCCTCGGAATGCCGGAGGGGGTGGAAGCAGGAGATATAAGAGAATTCCTGCTCAAAACTCTTCCCTCCTTGCTGAAGATCACTTTTCACAGAGAACTGGAAATCGATCGAGCACACCGTGTTCCTGCCCGCATGGCGCTCAACCGCACGACCCTCCGGCCTATTATCTTCAGCTTGCTACGATATCAACAAGTGGAACAAATTTTACATGCTGCCCGAGCGAATCATCATTTGGAATTTGAAGGTCGTAAGGTCTCCTTCTTTCCTGATTTGGCAAAGCCTACCGTAGACCGTCGGAAGAAACTCCTTGCTCTTCGCCCTCGACTTCAACAGCTACAGGCTCGCTTTGGCCTGTTGTATCCAGCGAAGCTCCGAGTGACTCTCCACAACCAGACCAGGACGTTCGAGGATCCTGATCTACTATCAACATTTTTGGACTCCAAAGAAGCAGAGCAGATGCGCTACTCCCAAATCTTGGACTCTTATCTGCCGGCTCTGTCCGCCATTTTGAAGGGCCCGATGCGGCGGTCATAGCCCAGCACAGAAATAGCCTGGACTTTCTTTCTTTCTCTGTATGACTTTTGTCTTTGGTCTCCTATCCCTTCATGATGTGTGCCTCGGTCGGATTCGGAGCACGCACAGTCCTACAGGTTATATGTTTTTTCAATTTCGGCCTTCTCGGGGGTTTCTCCCGCAGACACATGGTCGCCAGTAATTTTGGGGTTTTGCTTCTCCTCTACCGTACTGCGGTTTTCTTTGTTAATGTGGGGCGCTTCATTGTATTATCTTAGCTTATTTTTCCTATGTCAAGTGTACAGCTAGATACAGTCAGTTTGAGGGACACAGTGAAATTATGTGTGCTATCATGCTCAGAATTTTAACTTTTCTGAATGGCCTTATGTAAAATCTTATTATTCATCGTCAAAGGCATTACTGGTCCACTCAAAGGAAAGAAAATCCTTAGCTATCTTAGCCACGAGCATGTTGATTTGGTGTTTCTTCAGGAAACGCATTACACTCTGCTGAAACACTGAAACTCAATGCTAGGCCTCACATGGTAGCTGCCTATTCTCCCACCGTTTCCAAATGGTACGGGATAGCCATTCTGGTTAAGAAGTCTTTGCACGCTACTGTACCTGATATTAGCGCTGACATGGAGGGTAGATGGGTCCGTGTACACCTTGAGGTTGGAGATAGTGAATTCACGTGTATTTGCACTATGCCCTGACTGTGGACAACCCTGCTTACTATGCACGTTTTGCGCAGTTGGCCTCGGCCTCCGCCAATGCTCCATTACTACTTGGTGGCGATTTTACTCAAGTGTTCCCTCAATCTTTTCTTCTCAAACAAGGTGCTCGTTGGTTGGAAGCTCCAGTACCGAGCAGACCTGTGTGGCTAGATATAGTAGCGGGCCTTTGCTCACCGGATTCCTCTTACCTTGCTCCCTGGTATGACTCTCCCATTAGACTCCCACTACCCACCAATGTTTTTCGACACTTTAGGTGCCTTTAATACTCTTATGCAACCTTTCGACTCCCGACTCTGGTCAGTGCAACTTCAGCATTGCATTCGGAGCACTAGAGTACTCCCGCCATTGGCACTCTCTGCATAAGGTTTATTGGAGACTTCCGATCTCTCGGTAGTTTCACCGGGTGTAGCATCCAATTTTACTAAACCTTATGTAATGCTATCACTAGAGATACCTCTATAGCGCAGAAAGTATGGGAGAGCGAATTGCATGTGACTTTAACCTTGGAGCAATGGAGCCTTATCTGGAGCAGAGGGACACGGGTTCCCGACCCGCCTCACTCACTCAGACCCTCTTCTTTCTAGCCCACCGGTGTTTTTACACTCCTCACAGATTAGACAAATGGAACACTACTCAGGGTAATGGTTGCTGGACACGTCCTGTGGCCATTGGTCTATTACTTCATGTTATGCATGAATATCCCGCACTACAGTATAATTGGCGTCGGGTCTGGGGTCGTATTTAGTCTATATTGCACTCTCAGGAGTCCCTTTCTCGGAGGATAGTGGGACTTCGCCCAGTTGCGGGGATCCCCTCTCTCCCAAAAAATGGCTTATCTCCTTTTGAACTTTATGCTCGGCATTGCTATTTCCCTAATTCAGTAATACTGGGAAATTAGTTCCCATCTGAGCCTCAATGAATGGTGGAATCATGCCTGTCTCTACAATAAATATGAACAACTACCTCGTCTGCTCGCTTCCTCCGTTCAGACTCCTTCTCATTGGTCTCACTGGAAGATGCTCAATGAATATGTACATTTTGCTAAATGCTCTCATCTGACTGTCTAACTTTGTATATAACTTTGTATATATCTCTGTCTCATGATCATGCTGTATTGTGGATACCTTTTTTTTTTTTTTTTTGATCGTTTGATGTATAATAACTGTTAATTGGAAGCGCTCACATGCTGATATAAACGGGTAGAGAAGAAGCACCGGGGTGGGGGGTAATGGGTTTACTTTTCCTTATTGTATACTTGTTTTGTCTCTTTTGGTGTGTTGTTTCTTTTGTTTGTTGCAAAATGAAAATAAAAGTTTAAAAAAAAAAAAAAAGAAGGGCTCGGGTAAAAAGCCCTTTTACCCAAGGAAGGGCACTGCCTACAAACAGTACCCATAATATCAGGCTGCCCAAGCTGCCCCCCAGGGTCAGCAAGCCAAGGGCCAGGGTAATGGGCCCCGTAGGCAGAGGACCCCCAAGCCTCAAGCCCCTACTACCACTCCGCAGGGTGGTGGTTTTTGACTCCTTGAGCGTAGCCTCTCCTCCACTGCTCTCCCAACCCTGCACAGGAGGTCGCCTTGCCCTCTTTGCCCACCAGTGGCCTCTTATCACTGGGGACAGTTGGGTGCTGGAGATAGTCCACAAGGGCTATGCCCTCCATTTTCACCAACTGCCTCCACCATATTTTCCAGGGGAGCCTCCAAGGCCTCCCCTGCACACAGACCTTCTTCTACAAGAGCTTCATGGTCTGTTGGTGGACAGGGCGGTGGAGCCTGTGCCTCCCCACTTGCAAGGTCACGGTTTCTACTCCAGGTATTTCCTGGTGCCCAAAAGAACCGGTAGCCTTTGACCCATTCTGGACCTCAGGAACCTCAACAAGTTCCTAGTGAAGGAGAAGTTCAAGATGCTTACTCTTGGAACACTTCTGCCCTACCTTCAGCAGGGAGATTAGCTATGCTCCTTAGATCTAAAGGATGTGTACACTCACATCCTCATTCATCCAGACCACAGAAAGTACCTCAGGTTCATTGTGGGAGGAAACCATTATCAGTACAGGGTGCTGCCTTTCGGCCTCACCTCCGCCCCCAGAGTCTTTACAAAGTGCCTAGCAGTGGTGGCGGCCTACCTGAGAAATCAGGGAATCTTTGTCTTCCCCTATCTGGACGACTGGCTCATCAGGGGTCAGACGTGCCAGGAGGCCAAACAAGCCACCCTCAGGACTATTGCTCTTCTACAAAGCCTGGGGTTTGTCATAAACTTTGCAAAGTCCACTTTGCTCCCCTCCCAAAACTTGGAGTTCATAGGGGCAAGGCTGGACTCTCTTCTGGCAAAGGTTTTCTTGCCAGTAGACAGGGCCCAAAGGTTGATGGCCTTGGTAAATCAGTTTCTCAGCAGGTCCCTGGTCTCCGCTAGGCTCTGCCTGAGGCGTCTAGGCCACATGGCTTTGACAGTACATGTGACCCCCAATGCCAGGCTCCATATGAGGCCTGCACAGTGGTGCCTTCGGGCTCAGTGGTCACAGGCCACAGGCAGCCTCAGAGACAGGATAAGGGTGTCCAGACCATTTCTGCACTCCCTCTCCTGGTGGCTTCACCCACCCAATCTTCTGAGGGGGGTGCCTTTTCAGATTCCAGGGTACACAGTAGTGGTGACCACAGATGCCTCCCTGCAAGGCTGGGGGGCTCATTGTCTGGGGAAGTGCACCCAGGGCCTGTGGTCTCCCTGGGAAGCTGCACGGCAGATCAATCTCCTCGAACTCAGAGCTATTCGATTAGCACTCAAAGCTTTCACTCTTACCCTGGCTCACCATTCTGTCCTGATTCAGACAGACAACCAAGTTGCCATGTTTTATTTGAACAAACAGGGCGGAACTGGGTCCAGGATCCTTTGTCGGGAGGCTCAGGACCTTTGTTCCTTTGCCCTCAAGCACAACATGCTCCTCAGAGCTGTGTACCTTCCAGGCCAGGACAACTACCTGGCAGACAGATTAAGCAGAATACTGCAGCCCCACGAGTGGCAGCTGCATCCTTCAGTAGTTCAGAAGATCTTCCTGACATGGGGTCTCCCTTTGATAGATCTCTTTGCCAGCCCCATGAACAAGCAACTGCCAAGGTTCTACTCCAGGCAACCGCATCCTCTGCGGATAGCAGTGGATGCTTTTCTGATATCCTGGTCTCAGGGCCTCCTGTATGCGTTTCCTCCCACGCTTTTAGTGGCCCGAACTCTATTCAAGATTCTTCAGGACAAGGCCTCGGTCCTGCTGGTGGCTCCCAGGTGGCCGAGACAGCCTTGGTTTCCTCTTCTACTTAAGCTGGCGATGGAACCTCCACTACCTCTGGGGTTGCAACCCGACCTTCTCTCACAGGAACAGGGTTCCCTTCTGCACCCCAATCTCAAAGCTCTCAATTTGATGGCCTGGAGGCTGCAAGGGTAGTCTTGGCTCCCTGGGGCCTACCTCAGGAAGTTGAGGAGGTTGTCCTAACCTCTAGGAAACAGTCCACTAGGAAAACCTATGCTCTCAAATGGAAAAGGTTTTCAGTGTGGTGTCAGCTATGTACAGTTGATCCTTTCTCCTGTACTGTGCCAGTAGTCTTTCAGTACTTACTGCACTTGTCAAATCAAGGCCTTAAATCCAATTCTGTTCGGGTCCACCTCTCAGCTCTAGCAGCTCACCACTCTCTGGTGGAGGGACATTCTCTATCTGGTCACCCCTTGGTGTCCCGCTTTCTTAGGGGGTTGCTTTTGCTCAAGCCTCCCATCCGTCCTCCTGCCCCTGAGTGGGAGCTGAATGTGGTCTTGCAGCAACTGTCTCGCCCACCTTTTGAGCCGATGACTACTTGTCCACTCTGCTTCCTCTCCTGGAAGACACTCTTCCTGATAGCCCTTACCTCGGCTAGGCGAGTAAGTGAGCTTCAGGCTCTAGTCTGTGATAGGCCTTACACCAGGATTTACAGGAACAGGGTAGTCCTTAGGACTCATCCCAAGTTCCTCCCTAAGGTTGTCTCCTCTTTCCACCTCAACCAGGAGGTGGTTCTTCCAACATTCTTCCCTAGGCCTCATGCAAGCCAGGCTGAAGCAGCCCTGCATACCCTGGACTGCAGGAGGGCCTTATCCTTCTACCTTGACCGTACGCAGGGGCATAGAAGGGCTACTCAGCTCTTCGTCTCCTTTGACCCCAATAAGTTGGGGTTGGCTGTGTCCAAGCGTACCTTGTCCATCTGGGTGGCTGACTGTATCACCTGGGCTTATAAGGCGACTGACCTTCCTTTGTAGGGTCGGGTTACGGCCCACCGAGTCAGGGCAATGGCTGCCTCAGTGGCTAATCTCCGCTTTGTGCCCTTGGTAGACATCTGCAGGGCTGCAACTTGGTCTTCAAGCCAGACATTTGTGGCCCATTACTGCCTGGAGATGGAATCCCGTAGGGACAGTGCTTTTGGCCAAGCAGTACTCCGGAATCTCTTTGAGGTTTAGGCAACTCCTGCCCTCTGTTAAGCTACCGGTGGAGGTTGTGTCCTTGAAATGCCTTTCTTTGCTGCTGAGACTAGAGGGAGTACTCTTGTTCAGCCTGGGTTCCTCGGTAGCCCAGAGCTGGGGAGTCACCCATATGTGAGGACTGACTTCCTGCTTGGTCCTCGAGAAAGAGTAGTTACTCACCTGTAACAGGTGTTCTCCAGGAGCAGCAGGAATCAGTCCTCACAACCCTCCCTCCTCCCCTTGGAGTTGCAGTTGTACATAGTTTATTTTTCATTTTTATGTGCTGTTCTTAGCTATGTCATTTGACTGAGGTAAGATGGCACCTTTAGGCGGGAAGGGAACCGCGCATGCATGCCTGCATTCCCAAAGGCTTTCATAGAAAGCTGGGGAAATGCTCCGCAGGGGCTTCATCGGTGCCGATGACACCCATATGTGAGGACTGATTCCTGCTGCTCCTGGAGAACACCTGTTACAGGTGAGTAACTACTCTTTTTCTCTTATTAGTCCTAAACAGGCTACATTGTAGCTTCATTGAGTGTCCTCTAGTCTTTCTACTTTCTAAAGGACTAAACGACTGATCTCCGTTTATCCGTTCCACTCCATTCATTAATTTATAGACCTCTATCTTATCTCCCCTCAGCAGTCTGTTTTCCAAATTGAAGAGCCCTAACCTTTTTAAGCTTCTCCTCATAGACATGAATAAGTGTTAACGTAATCATTTGGACCTGGGATTTGGAGGAGTGAGGGGAGCAATTGTATTAACCTCTCTGGCATTAAAAAAAACACCTGAAAAATCCTAAAACTTCTGTATTGTAGATTGGTTCCTTAATTGGCTCCCTTTGGACATCCAGCTTTGTAAAATTTGCTGTTTACCTGTGTAAGTGGTAGCACTTAATTGTGCAGGTTTGCAAATAGCTGCTAACACATGCAAATGCCGGCACTTATACATGCAGAGCCCCAATCAATGCTATGCAGCGTGCGCCCTCGAGTCAATGCTGACTCCAGGTGACCCTCATGTTGCTCTTTTTTAGAACATTTTTCTTTTTATATAATTGCTTCTGTTCTACATGCTACTCAATACATGTGTATTGCTCATGGTCTTATAGATATTTTTCAAAAGATTCAATATTCAGTGAGCCTTCTTTAAAATGCTCTGGCAATTGTGAACTGACTTCGGAGCTCTCTTTCCCTACCTAGACAACCAATGTAAAATCAGGCTTTCCGATTTGAGATTGAAGAGAGAGAAAGAGAGGGCAATAGAGTAAAATGACGCCTGCTGGAATAAACTGATCTAAAGTATCTAAATCACAAAAAATCCCATTGTGAATACGCTACAATGAATCTACCTCTCTTGCAAGAATTAAATATGTTTTGTGAACAATTTGTGTACAAAAATGACATCATAAGAATAATAAAGAGCAGGAAAAAGACCTCAGCTTTCAATCATGGGTGAGAAATGCCCTAACTATATTTAAGAACCTCACTGGAAAGGAAAAAAATTGAAGAAGAAATGACCTGATACATCTGATCATTGTCTGCTCTGATGCTACGTTGAACATGCAAGGAAATAAAGTTTAAAATTAATACAGAGAAAGCTCTATATTCAATGTATGATTCCTAGTGTTTTTATATTGTATGATTACATCATAAACATTGTGCAAAATTCTCCAACTAAAAATATTTATTTTTCAAAATGATTAAATGCCCAGATGTTGCATTGCACTTGACCCCAAGGAATCACCTGATATCAATATGTTTGTTGATGAAGACATTCCGCTTGTATGTCACCTAGTTCATGAATTCAATGTTTAGCATTCATCTTTGACACAGGCTGTGTATTTTCTTCAGTCTTCAACTCCATGCACTTCTCAAGAAATGGCTGGATCGGTCCGGCAAGCTGCAAGTTCTGTTACTGTACTAACTAGAATTTCTAGAGGACATGCAGGTAATCATGTTACTGGGTTTGTCTGGCAGACCAACAGAGATCTTTTACCTAGTCCAGCAGATAAAAATAAGGGAATGAGTAAAGGGTTAGACTAACTACAGTAGATGGCACACTTGAAATTAATATTTTCTCTCCTCCTCTGTTCAAGTGTAAATTTATCTTGCAAGCCTGGGTCTGATGGCCTTCTATACTTAACTAATAGCACTGACTTACCTGACAGTGAGTAGTTATGAAGGCCTGGCTTTGATACTTTTCAGGAGGGAGGTATTTTCCTCAAAAAAATCAGCATGTCTGTCTTGGTCAAAATGCTATATCGTATATATATTTTACAGACCCAGAAAGTGTTGTCATACACAGGGCCAGCCCATCATTAGGCAGACCAGGTAGCCATATAGGGTGATGGCTTCCGAGGGGCAGCAAAGAGCAAGTCATTCAGAGCTAAACAATAGATTCTGATAGCCAGGATAGATGTAATGCTTAAAGTCTGTCTAGGGTGCCAAGACCTTGAACCAACTCTGGGGCCAGCTTGGTCATATGGAAATATTATTTGAGGGCAAGGCTATCCATTATCTTCTGCCCTTTTTAACTTTTATGTGAGGATCTTACTAAAAAAGAGGCTCTAACACTTGTGTGTATTTTCAGAATTGACTGTCAAACATTTACCCCTTCTGGAGTTTTCTGTCTTTGAAGAAATAAGTTCTAGCATGGATGCTTGCTGCCTGTTGTGGGAATTAAAACCGGGCATGCAGTCAGCTAACAACAAGAACCAATGATTAAACTCTGAGTAATGCACCGGAAGTGCTGGACTGACTGTTTCTGTCAGCAACAAAAGGGTTAACTCTTGCTCTAAGCAGCCCTCTGAAATAGACTTGAGCAGGATGAGCTTTTTAATTCATTTGATGGGTTACTGGCTTATTTATTTATTTGGTTTTATAGCCTCTCCCCTCCCACTCTCCACCCATTGACCCCTTCTCTCCGCCCCTGGGGAGCCTTCCTCCGCCCTCCGGGAGCCTTTCTCCACCTTCAGCGCTCGTTTGCGCCACTGCGCAGGTTATCGTGCGATAACGTCCCTTAGCGCGCGATAACGTCACAGAGCGCACATTATGACGGTTTAGTAAACATACCCCCAAGACTGCATTAAAACATTCTGTGATTCCAGTGTAATTGGGACTGTCCAAGGCGAAAGGGGTATACAGCAGTATATCATCAGCATAGATGTGGTAAAGTATGTTGTAAGACTGGATTATGGTGCAAATAGGCTGGATGTATATGTTGAATAGCAGGGCAGATAGGGATGAACTTTGCGGTATCCCTTGAGTTTGTTGGTATGTTGTTGATATCTGATCACCCAAGCGTACAATATGTTGTCCATGCTCAAGCATTTGCTTGCAGCACTGCAATCCAAAGTCTTTGTTGAGCTAGGCTGAACCCAGAACTACCAGAGATCAATTATTATATAAATGGAACTGCCATTCAGAGGTAACCGGTATAAATTTCAGTTCTACTTCCCAGAATAAAGAAAGGAATTCAGTATAGAACTTTAATAATAATAATAATAATAAACATGTATGAAGTGCTACTAAGCCTACGTAGTGCTGTACAAACAAGGATAAAGACAGTCCCTACTCGTTAGAGCTTACAATCTAATCAAGACAAACAAGACAAGAGTGAGAAGGAGGCTAGAATAGGGAAGGGTAAGGAGACACAGGGAACAAGGGATCAGGATCCAAAGGCAACCTCAAAGAGGTGAGCTGAGCTTAGATCTGAGAAAGAGCAGGGACATACAGACTCAGGAAATTTATTCTAAGCATAAGGAGCAGCAAAGTGAAAGGACCAAAGTCTGGAGTTAGCAGAGGTAGAAAAGGGCAAAGAAAGGAGCAAACCAGTAGAATAACGAAGTTCACGAGGAAGGGTACAGAGGAGAGACGAGAAGAGCGATAGTGAGGAGCAGCAGAGTGAATGCACTTAAAAATCAGAAGGATGAGTTTGCATTAGATGCAGAAGCAGAAGGAAAGCCATTGAAGAGTTTTTAGAAGACTGTTAGTTGTGAAGCAGAACATTGAACATATTGAATGGGAAAGAGATGACTCAGAGGGAGACTAGCAAAAAGGAGGTTGCAATAGTCAAGATGGGAAGTTATTAAAGAGTGGACAAGTATTCTAGCAGTGGCATCAGAGAGGAAGGGATGGATTTTGTAAATGTTATAGAGAAAGAAGCAACAGGTTTTGGCAATATGTTGTATATGTGAGGAGACGGAGAGGGAGAAATCAAAAATTATACCAACATTAGGGGCTGATGAAACAGGAAATAGAAGATTATTTTCAACAGTGATTGAAAAAAAGGAAGGGGGGAGAGTAGGGTTTTGGATGAAAAATAAGTAGTTCAGTTTTGTTCATGTTAAGTTTCAGCCGGTGGTGAGACATCCAGGTGGCGATGGCAGAAAGACAGGCAATGATATGGGCCTGCAGAGCCTGAGAAATATCAGGAGTAGAAAGATTTGAGAATCATCAGCATAAAAATGATATTGAAATCCATGGGAGGAAATTAGAAAACCAAGGGACTGGGTGTAGAGAGAAAAGAAGAGGTCCCAGAACAGACCCTTGGGAAACACCAACTGAGAGTGGACTAGGGGAAGAGAAGGAGCCATTAGAACAAACACTAAAAGAGCAATGGGAAAGATAAGAAGAGAACCAGGACAGTACAGAATCTCTAAAACCAAGTGATGACAAGTTGTCAAGGAGAAGGTAGTGGTCATCAATATCAAAAGCAGCTGAAAGGTCAAAAAGGATAATGATGGAATAGAGGCCCTTAGATATGGCCAAGGACAAGTCACTTGAGACCTTGGCTAGTGCCATTTCAGTGGAATGTAAGGAGTGAAAGCCAGACTGAAAAGGTTCCAGAAGAGTATGAGAGGAAATATAAAGCTTGGCAAGAATTCAGCTAAACTGTGAGGCCTTGCATTAAATATACTGGAAAAATTGCAGATTTACTTTCTTGGATAGCAAAGGGAACTCTTAAGAGGACAGAGGACTATATTTCAAGCAAAAAAGAAAATTTATTACTGCCGTGTGCCACCTCGAAAAGTGTTTGCCCATTGCCTTTATGTTGAAGACTTGTTTATTTTATTTCTGTAGCTCTGAGGACCGCATCCAGTCCAATCTTCATAGCTACCAGACCAATTTTTCATTTGCTATTTCACTATACATAGTTCTGTTACTGAATGTGGTGATTTTTATTCTTGGTTTATGTTCTTGTAAATACTTGCATATATTTTTTTGGTGAAGTGCTTCTTTTAAGTTTATGCCAGTAAAGCAAAGTTTGCCTGATGGTTGGGCTGGCCCTGCATTCTGGGTAAAGCACACTATATCAGAGAGCTCAGTAACCTACTGTCTTAGTTATAGCCATCCTCACTGTAATAGGCACAAGTCCCTTGAACCATGAATTCTAGGGACTATTTAAAGAACATCATATTCTAGCATCTTGAAGATGTCTGGGACCTGTCTCCTGTGAGTTTCAAGAAACCGCAGGGCAGATAGGGTGGGCCCCAGGTTACATTTATTTCAGTCCTCCAGCAGAATAGCTTTAGACAGCATCCATTTTTTATTCCTATGAGGAATGCAATTCAAGAATTATTGGATCAAATGAAAGACTGTCTACAGGTCTTAGAAAAATAGCTGAGTAATAATAGATTAAAATTAAATATTATGGAAATGAGATTATATGGGTAGGGAGTCCATCTACACCAGTAGGATTGAAAGCCGTGAATAGTCTTTGCTGAGGAGATTCATAGTCTTGGTGTTATTGTTCAACTCAGAAATTGATGCTTAAAGCTCAAGTGAGATGTTGTTTCCAAAAGAGTAGGTTTGACCAGGCAGCTTAAGTCTTTTTAAGAGTTCAAGATTTTCGCACAGTGGTCCAGATGACTGTTTTAAGTCATTTGGACTACTGTAATGTAGTTTACCTTGGAGTTCTAAGCAGTTATTGGATTGGCTTAAGTGTATTCAAAATTTAGCAGCCAAGTGATTACTTATGGTGGATGTTTATTTATCTGTTTATCTACATTTATATCTGCCAATTGAATAATCACCTAAGTGTTTACAACCAAAATATACATAATAAAATACAACAAATAGAACATAACATAGAAACTTGATGGCAGATAAAGACCACATGGTCTATCCAGTCTGTCCTTCTATACCAACTACTAAGCTTTACTGTCCCTTTTTTTCCTTGAGAGATCTTCCATGTTTGTCCCATGCTTTCTTGAATTCAGATGCAGTCTTTGTCTTTACTACCTCCTCTGGGAGATAGTTCTACACGTTTACCACTCTTACCTTAAATAAATATTTATGTAAATTACTCCTGAGTCTATCTCCTTTCACCTTCATCCTATGCCCCTTCGTTTCAGAGCTCTCTTTCAGTTGAAAGAGGCTTTGCTCCTGTGCATTTATGCCATGGAGGTATTTAAACATCTCTATCATATCTACCCTCTCACATCTTTCTTTCAAAGTATACATATTGAGATATTGAAATCTGGCTCCATATGCCTTATGACCAAGACCTTGGACCATTTTGGTAGCCACTCTGTGCACTGACTCCATCATGTTAATATCCATTTGAAGGTGTGATCTGCAGAATTGCACACAGTATTCCTAATGAGGTCTCACCAAAGACTTATTCAAGGGTACTAACATCTCCTCCTTCGTGCTAGCCATTCCTCTTCCTATGCATCCAAGAATCCTTCTGGCTTTCGCCATCACCCTTTCCACCTGTTTAGCCACCTTAAAATCATCAGAAATGATCACCCCTAGGTCCCGCTGTTCTTTCATAGACAGAAGTACTTTACCTCCTATACTCTACTGCTCCTTTCTATTTCTGCAACCAAAATGCATGACCCTGTACATTGTAGCCAAATTCTTGACATCTTCAAGCTTTGCTAGATTCCTCCTCATGTTATCTACATCTTCCTGAGTGTCTACTCTACTGCAGATTTTGGTATCATCCACAAAGAGGCAATCTTACCCGATAGTCCATCAGCAATATCACTTACAAAAATGAAAAGAATCGGACCAAAGACAGATCCCTGCAGCACACCACTGGTAAGATCCTTCTCAGAGTAAGTTCCATTTACCTGTATCCTTAGTCGCCTCCCATTCAACCAGTTTCTATCCCAGTCAGTCATTTTAGGGTCCGTCCCTAGGGCACTCAATTTATTTATAAGTTGCCTGGGCAGAACAGTGTCAAAGACGTCACTGAAATCTAAGTGCATCACATCTAGAGCTCTCCCTTGGTTCAACACTCTGGTTACTCAGTCAAAGAAATTAATGAGATTCGTCTAATAAGATCTGCCTCTAGTAAAACCATGCTGCCTTGCATTCTGCAGCTTATTAGACTCCAGAAACCTCACTATCATCCATTTTAGCAGTGTTTCCATTAATTTACTCACCACAGAGGTCTGATTAACTGGTTTGTAGTTCCCAACCTCTTCCTTACTTCTGCTTTTGTGCAAAGGGACCACATGTGCCATTCTCCAATCCTCTGGGACCACTCCCGTCTATAAAGAAGCATTGAAAAGGTCTAACAGTGGAGTTGCTTGAACTTCCCCAAATTCCTTCAAAACTCTCGGATGTATCCTATCCTGCCCAATCACTTTTGTCTACTTCTAGTTTAGCTAGTTCCTCATGAACACAGTCTTCTGTAAATCATTCAAGATCCCCTTCTCTTTTGTTCCTATTTTTCGGTGTTTTCTGAGGTTCTGCTCCTGGCAGGAACACAGAACAGAAATATTTGTTAAGCAATTGCACTTTATCCTCATCAGCTTCTATATATTCTCCCCCCCCCCTTCATCCTTCAGCTCACTAACATACTGTATCTGAAAAACATTTTGTGCCCTCATTTTACTGCATTGGATTTTTAATTTCATTTGTATCTTTGCTTTCTTGACTACTTTCCAAGCGTCTGTTAGTTTTTTGAAATATTGATGCTTGTCTTGTCTTGTAGTTTATGAAGGCCATCCTCTTTTTCTTCACCTTTTCAGCTACTTTGTTTGAGAACCATAATGACTTTCTTTTCCTATGTATCTTTTTTTTTTTAGCGCCGCCAAATCATTGCTGACTCCTGGCGACCCAACTGCTTCTGGGTTTTCTTGGCAATGTATCACTGGAAGTAGATTGCTAGGCCTTTTCTTCTGAGGAAATGGAGGATTAATTGACTTGCCCAAGGTCACAAGGAGTGCCAGTGGGAATCAAAACCTTGATCTGAGTACTAGGCAGTTACTCAAACCACTAGGCTGCTTCTCCACTTAGCTAATAAAAAGGTTTGTTGCCTTTAAAATTTCCCATTTCAGTTTTGCCCACTGCTTTTCTACATCTTCCAGCTGTTCCCCACCTGCTAATGGCTCCTTGAGGTATTGCCCAATTTTGGCAAAGTTAGCTTTCCTAAAGTCTAGGATCCTCACTTTTGAATGGACCCTATCAGCCCTTGTTCTAATACTGAACCACATCATCCGATGATCGCTGAATCTGAGATGATCGCAAACTAAACATCAAACATACTCTCCCCATTTATAGGCACTAGCTCCAGTATTGTCTCCTCACATGTGGGTTCTGTTACCAGTTGCCAGAATAGTTCTTCCTGTAAAGAATCCAGGCTGTCCTTACTTCTAGATAACGTGGCAGCAGTGATGTCCCAATCAATATCTGGCATATTGAAATCACCTATCAGTAGCATTTCTCCTTTCGTAGCAATACTGTAAATGTCTTCAGCTAAATCTCTGTCCCCTTCTTCTGCCTGTGAAAGAGATCTGTATACAACACCATTGCAAATGGATGCTTCATTATCTTTTTCCAGTTTAACCCACAATACCGCCTTCTACTCCTGTAAGCACTGCAATTCTGCAGCTCTAATGTTATTTGTTACATATAATGCTACTCCTCCCTTTCCTTCCTGAATAAATTATAACCTGGTATAATTACATCCCAGTCATGATTCGTGTCACTGTGAAAATGAGTTGACCATCATGTTTACAAGTGTATGCTAGCAGTGCAGTGAAGCAGTGGATTGAAGTTGCTACTGAACATTTTATGATGTGAGATTGGACCCTGACACAGAGCCCAATATATGTGAAGAGGGTTCGAAACATGGTTACTGCATCAGTTGGACTTGAATGCTGAACTTTAAATAGCAGCTCAATGGGAAAGCTAAGCTCAACTTGGTTTTGGATTGAATGAAGGCTCTGCATAATAGAATATTATACACACTATGGCTCGACTGGACTATTTTTTATTGAAAGTTTTGGATAAAATACTTTATATTAAGAGGACTGGATTGTCTATTGGCAGATGAATATGACTGACTTTATTTATTTAAACAGTTTTGTATACCACCTTATCCCTTATCTTTCAATCAAAGTGGTTAGGAATATAACATGGGGATCTACATTCAACAGGAGGGGGGGAGGGGGAGACAGGACATACACATAGACTATCGGGAGTTGGTTCTCAGTTCTCGTTCAAATGTGCAGGCTGTTGGTGGCCGCATGTGGTAGGTTGTGGTGTTTGATAGTTATGTTACTTGTCCATAGGACTCCACGAACAGGGGTTTTGAGGGATTTGCGGAAGTCCTTGAGATCATTTTGGGCTCTTAGTTCTTCAAGGAGGGAGTTCCATATGTCTGGTGCCGAGAGTGAAATAGCCCTTTTGGAGGTTGCTTGTTTTGTCTTATGGTATCCAGCGGGAGTGCGGAGTCCGTTGCTGCCTTGGGTTCGCCTAGGTCTGCTGCTTGTGTCTTTGGTTATTATGGCCTGTAATACTTCTGCTGAGCAATGATGTATGGCTTTGAATATGATTAGTATTGTTTTGAATCTCGACTGTGCAATTATAGGTAGCCAGTGCAGCTGTTGAAGTATGGGTGTGATGTGTTCGTATTTGGCGGTGCCTGTGATAATGCGCACTGCAGTATTCTGAACCAGTTGAAGTGGATGGACAGTTTGCTTGTGTTGACCCTGGTATAATGAGTTTCCGTAGTCCAGTATCGGGGTGATGACTGCTTGGCATACGGTGCAGAAATGTTCCTGGTTGAGGATTGGTTTAAGTCTCCTGATGAGACTTTCGCTTTATGACAACAGGTCCAACAAAAAATATTTTTTATGATTGAGTAGAGCTTTGATATAATTATATATTGGGTTTGATTTCTGAGATTTGTATATTGTTGTTTGATTGAACCTTTTCGGGATTTTGCAGTATTGTTGTATATTAGTAAGATGGCTATTTTGATTATTATAAGGCACATTTTAGATAGTATGTAGAGATTGGATTGTGATATCAAGGTTATGGATTACATAACTGCAACAGTATTTTAGAAACGGCTCTACTAAACGTGGAGCCATTTTCTAAAAAAATAATGCAGGAATGCACATGTATTTGCAGATACATGGATTTGGAGGAGCCATTTTGCAAATCTACATGTGGAGAAAAAATTCATGGAGAAAATTCAGCAACTTCCATGTGAAAGTACCAGCACTTACAGGTGTACAAGTATTTCTGCCATTTTGCAAACTTACACATACAAATGGTGCCAACTAACTACAGATTCTGCTATCTTTAATTTCAATTTTGAGAAGCAAATAAACAACAGGGGGTTAAGGAGAATAACTCTTTAATCTCTCCTGTAAAGAGCTGGCTGAAATGAGCACATTTTAAAAATTTAAACATACCAGGGAGCAGCTGTAAATCTGGACATGGACAATTGCAGTCAAACATATGTATCCCCTATATGAAATGGGGAATACATGTATAGATTTTTGACCCACCAAGGCTACTCCCTAACTATGCTCCGATACGCCTCCTTGTGATACCCACATAGTAAGGACATCCACATGTAAACTGAGCACTTTCTAAAATTGCCAGTTCCACGCATAAACACCTGTTTCTACATTTGGAAATGGCAAATAAGGCCTCTAAAACAGCCCCCTTAGTCTCTGCTTAGCTATTTGTTTTTCAGATGTCTCCTCTTCAATGTGCTTCCTAATGTTGAATCCACCCAAACTGAAGCCCTGTACTTTCTGTTGCTTGACAGTAAGGGGTATGTTTACTAAACTGCGGTAATGTTACAGACCGCGCGTTATGTAATGTTAATGCGCGTTAGGTAACGTTAACGCACGGTATGTAACGTTAACGTGCGTTAACGTTACTTAACGATTGTTAACGTCCCCGGACGTGGTAAACACCGCAGAGGATGGAGAGAGGGTGCGGGGAAGGGGTCAATGGGTGGGGAATGGGCGGGAAGAGGTTCCCTGCACACTAACGCGCTGAACTGAAGGGCTGAATCCTACCACGAATGAAAACCTGCTGTTAGATGCATATTTGCAGGAGAGAGAAACCATTTAAGTGTCAGCAATGTATAGCATAGACAGGGAGCCCAAGAAACATGATAGTAGTGCGCCATGTCCAGCACCTGCATAGTGCCCAAGTATGAAAGGCCACTATGGCAATAGTGCAAGTGGGGCATAGGAGGCTGCAGGCGGGACATGTAGCGGGGGCAGCAGGGGCACAGGGTGGATTAGGTGGGCGCCTAGGTGGCACATAGGAACATAGAAACCGGAAATCATCATGACAGCAGCTGACAAAGTCCAAACACAATCCACCTACATCTACCTGGTCCAACCGAGCTAATAGTTGCCAGGGCAGTGACCTGACATACCCCCAGCCAACCCTCCCCCAAGCGGAAAGAACAGACTATTGGTAGGCGGTGAAGGGGGGGTGTGTGAGGATGCTCATGTATGCCCCATGCCCCAGACCCCTAGGCGACCACCTACCCACACAGTGGATGGCCTGGGACTGCGCACTATCAGCACCGACAGCATATGGCCATGTCAGCATGGCAGGGGGGGGTGTCCGTGCTGGAGGGGGCAGTGGCACCTGCCTGCAGTGGACCTAGGCCATGCCCTGTACCAGTATGTGGTGTGCAGTGCAATATAAAAGGTCTGGCTGAGGAAAGGTACAGGTAGCCCCAGGGACCACCATGCATCTGTGGCAACAGTGTGGTGCAGATCACCCAGTGAGTGTGTCCAGAAGCAGAGGGTCACAGGTTCAAGCCCCAGCTGTGGTTCCTGCAGAGCATGTCCCTGTGTTTTATCTTAAAATGCAGATACAACAGCAACATGTGCAAAGCCCAAAGCAGCGGCGAACAGTGGTACAAACACCCACTCACACAGGCTCCACAATCCAAAGATGCATGGAGAGTCAGGCTGTTGGCCCCAGCATTGAGCTGCAGTTATCACCAGGGCACTACTACTACCTCCTGCACAGTTTAGCAATGTCGGCACTGTGATCAGGACCAGTGTGGCGGGCAGGGTTGCCAACCACCCCTATCTGTGCACAATGCTGCAATAGGAGTGTATGTGTGTATGTCTATCCATTGTTTTGTGGCTGCCCACACCTCACCGGGCCCACAGTGTTCCACTGTTTCCAGCGTTAGCCTGAATATGTGCATAATGAGGAGCAAAGTGTTTTGGGCATGGCTCGAAAAAAGCGGATTGGCCAGGATGCATCTTCACAGGGTGTGGGGCAATGGCTGGGACACTGTACTGCCCTACCACCGCCTGCATGGACAGGGTGGCCACAGCATGGCATGCTGGGAGGGCACTCACTCTGACCGAGCAGTGTCCATGGCATGTCTAGGTTCCCACATAGTGCTCTATATTATCTGTCTCCAGTGATCCTGTTGTGTTCCCAGTGCTGGGGCCACAATCACTGAGATGCCTGCTTGGTGCACATAGCTCCTCTGTGAGCATACACTATGGACTGGCTAGTGGACTGTCTGCAGTTAGACTGTGCATGATTGGAACACCTATACGGTGCAGTCTGACTGTGCTATCTGCTGGTGACTGGCAGACAGTAGTGTGAGGCAGTTGGGGTTTTCCAGAGCTAACCCCATCATTGCTGCTGGTCTGCCACTGCCCCAGCCACAGGTATGGCTCTAGCCCACCAACCCTGGAGGGATGTCGCATACCAGCAGGATGGAAGTGGCTTCATGGGGTCTTGGGCACCTGTTCCTTACCTACAAAAAGGGTGATGTGAGCTCTTTGGGGTATGTAGTGTATACCACTTTGAACTATCAAGGCACTGCTACACAAACCTCATGCAAGTTTGGAAACCCCTCTGCCCTAATAACAGGTGTCCATGTCAGCCACCCCTACTCTGGGTGGTGTCTGGTCCCAGAGGGCCACATGTGACTGCAGGATACAGATGGACACTGAATTACCTTTAGCTGCACTGCAAGGAACACCTGTCGCACCCTGGCAGTGATGGGGATGTATAGCAGAGCCTATCTCTAGCACCACATGTACTGTGTACCTAGTGCTGGGCACCCATCCTATCCCTCAGGGAGAACACAGAACCTGCACAATGGCATGGTCTGTAGCTACTCTGTGCCAGTATCATGCACTGTCAGTTCATCTTTCTAAGCTGAGGTACCGGAGAGGTGCAGACCCCATTTGCTGATCAGCTGTAGACAGCTATTCAGAATGTGCATTGCATCATAGGTACTGGTGGGGTTACCCTATCCTGGCACTCAGAGCAGACAGTTTGTGCGGTGACCTGAAGTCCTTCTGTACCCAGCCATTGCTGTGACATACATCACGGAGGTATAGCCTACTAGTTAATACAATGCCATTCTTGGCAGTGTTCATGGGTTCAATTCCTCATTGTTCCCTCCTCTCATGCCTGTTCTACTCAAATAGTGTGCATGCCTGTAACAGTCATATTTTTGCAGATTTGTGCTGCCAGCCCATAATACCCTCGCAAGAATTGCCAACATTCCCTCGATCCGTCTATCTGCGTCTGTCAGCTGTGTAGAGCCCTGTCTGCCTGTGCAGGCTGTCGCCCCATGTCATGCACTGCTACCCTTTCCTGCATTGTGCCTCTTCATGCTTGCCTCGCCTGTGCCTGATCTGCATGGCAACACCACTCCTCTGTCCACCCATCATTGTAACTATCCTGCCACCTCCACTGGGGGACACGTATGCCCCTCGTCTGCCACCAACTGTCTTTCCAGTACTTTACATTGCCAACACCCTGTGCTGTGGTACAGTTGCCCCCACCATGTTTGTCATCAGTACTGGCAGCCATATGGGATGCCCACAGATATGGCAGGTCCAGCGGCTCCCAGCTCTCCCTCCTTCACTCACCTGTTCATTGCCTTTCCTGAGTGCTCTATCTAGTGTTAGGGCTACATCTGTCTCTGTTCCTCACAGTTCATGCATGTCATCCTGCAGCACCTTGCAGCCCTTAGGCCACACTAACCTAAGGCACCATAACCTTGTTAGGCCACCGTAACCTATGGTTCCGTAACCCAGGGTGCCCTCTAAGGTGCCCTGTCCAGGGGTGCCTAATACGCTGCATAGCTTAAGGAGCCCTACTGTATAGGGCGCCTTACAAAGCACTTTATGAGGCACCTTACAAGGCACCTTATAAGGCACCTTACTTATACAGCACCTTACAAGGCACCTAACAAGGCACCCTACAAGGCACCTTACTTACACGGCACCCTACAAGGCGCCTTGTAATGTTCCTCGTAAGGTGCCTTGCAAGGTGCCTTATGAGGCGCCTTGTAGTGCGCGTTAGTTTGTAACATGCATTAGCTGATATGGCTTGCTGTAACGATGCACTGCCCATGCCTTTATATGGCCATCTGTACCTTAACCGCTGAAGCTAACGTGAATGACATTACCGCAGTTTAGTAAACATACCCCTAAGTCTCCCAACATCAAGCTTGATTTCATGACCCCCTTCCTATCTAAATTTTCTAAAAGACATAGGGGTATGTTTACTAAACTGTAGTAACGTCCCCCACGTTAGGTTCCCTGGATTCCCATATAAGAGAATGGGCGGTACATCATTATGGCAAGCTGTGTCAGTTAACGGGCGAGACCCCTGTCTTCCACCTCTGTCAGTTAAGATTGTGAGTGGGCAAGGTACAGATGTTGTAGACATCAAAAGAGTAGATAGAATGTGTCACATTCCTCCTCAATTCTCACCACCACCATAAAGTTGTCTAATAGACAATATTTTGGTGGGGGTGAGAAGCGAGGAGGAATGTGACAAATTCTATGTAACCTTTTTGATGTCTTGGACATCTGTACCTTGCCCATTCACAATCGTAAATGACAGAGGTGTAAGGCAGGGGTCTCCAAATCCAGCCCTGGAGGGCCACAAACCAGTCAGGTTGGCAGGATATATATATAGCTCATGCAGATTCATTAGTGATATCCCAAACACCTGCAGGGTTGCGGACCTCCAGGACTGGATGTGAGTAGCTCTGGCCTAGAATGTCAGTGTACTAACCAGTAGGCTATACTTCTCCAGGACCAATCAGGAAGTCAGTCCTCACATATGGTGATGTTGGCGCCGACGGAGCCCCCATGCGGAGAATCTCCCCAGCTTTCAAAGAAGCCTTTGGGACTGCAGCACACATGCGTGGTCCCCTTCCCGCCCAATGGTGCCATCTTGCTCAGTCTTCTTTTTTCCGCGCAGCCCGATGGACTTGTTTCGTGTTCACCCAAGAAAAAAGTTGATTTTGGTAGTGGAACTGTTTTTTCTTCAGTTCGACGTCGGTTTCCCTTTCCCACCTGGGCCCGGTACACCGGTATCGAGCCCGGAGTTCTTTTTTCGGTTTTTGTCCTTCGTGACTAGCGTTTGCGCCATTTTTCTGTTTTTCACTGGCAGCCCTGTCTTTTGACCTCACAGGGGCCCTTTTTCCCCCAATGGCTGCCAGCCGGTTCAAAAAGTGTGATTGGTGTAAGAAACTTATGTCTCTCACCGATACACATGACTGCTGCCTCCGCTGCCTCGGGCCCGATCATGACCCAATGATCTGTGGCCCGTGTGGGAAAATGTCCTCGAAGGCGTTGAGGAGTCGGCAGCACCAGAAGGAAAGAATCTTCTCTGACTCCACATCCGGCCGGGCCCGGACATCGTCAGAGGCCTCAAAGTCTCAGGATTCCGATCCCGAGCATTGCCGGGGTTCCTCTAAGAGAGGGTCTCCCTTGTGGGAGCATCGCAGGAAGAAGAAACCCGCAAGGGCAGCATCGGTGGACGCACTTGGCTCCTCGAGGGCCAGGTCGCATAGCCCCGACTGCCGTCCCGGGTCTTCGGAGTCGGAGAGGCCTGCCAAACAACCTCGTGTGGAGACGGAGTCCCCGGGTCACGTGAGTATTGTAGTCCTCGTGGACTCTCCTCCGGGGGAGCCGACATCGGGCCCGACGCCGTTGGGGCCCGAGTCGGGGGCTGCTGAGTCTCCTGAGCTCGGACTGAGGTTGACGGCCTTAGAGAGCAGCTTGGCTGCCTTCATGGAACAGCAGCGGGCATTGATCGCCGGTCTCATTGATCTGCCCCCACCACCGGGACATTGACGTCCAAGTTGACCCCAGAGGCCGAACCGATCCTCGAGTCCATGCGCTCTCGAGTCGATCCTCGGCCGAGGTCTCCCTCGGCCTCCCGTTCGGGACCAAAATCATCGATGCCGGTACCCTCAGCATCGGGGCGGATGGCATCGGTGTCTGCCAGACCGGAGCTGCTCGATTCCTCCTCTGAGGGGTCAAGCTGAGAAACGGAGGACGAGGAGTCCCTGGACACCTTTCAGACCCGGTGTGTCCCTTCGGACTCACCGGAGTCCGAACCTCGGAGACGGTCCCCTCCGGAGGACACCCGGTTCTCGGACTTCGTGCAGGACATGGCCAAGGCTTTGGCCTTCCCCACGGACCCCGAGGAGGAGCCTCGAGCCGAGGAGCTCAAGGCCCTGCAGTATGACTCTCCTTCCAAGGAGGCCTTTACTGTACCGGTTTCTCCGATGCTGGAACGGTTGCTCTTTCGCATGTGGGAGGCGCCGGCCTCGACGCCAGTTCTGAGCAAGTGGGTCGATTCCATCTATCGAATCCGCAAGAGCCCCGGGTTCCAAAAGGCACAGCTACCGCACCACTCCATGGTTGTGGAATCGGCCATGCATCGTCTGAAGAGTCAGAGGCCCGGAACTTGGATGCCCTCAGTAGAAAGTGCTTCCAGGGCTCTATGCTTGCTTGCCATGTCCAGACCTACCAGCTGTACATGGGCATGTACCTTCGAGAACTGGCAAAGGAGATTGCCGTTTTCTCTGCTGGTTTCTCCGAGGAACCTTTGCAGAGGTTCATTGCCCTGTCATCGGGGATCCGAGAGTGCTCGAAGTTTATTTCTCGAGCAGCTATGATGGCTTCGAGGCTTCGGCCCGAGTAGCCGGGGCCGGCATCGGTGCACACTGTCAGGCCTGGCTATAGTCATCGGACCTCGAGCCATGGGTGCAGGACAAGTTGGTCGATGTCCCCTGCCGAGGTGAAAACCTCTTTGGCAAACCTATGGCTGAAAAGGCTGCAGAATTCGAGTCTGAGACTCTCACCCGGACAAGGCTGTCCAGGAAAACCTCTGCCCCTTCTCATAAGAAAAGCTCAGGAAAAAAGACCTTTTACCCGAGGAAGTCATCTGCCTACAAATCATACCCTCACTTTCAGGCCTCCACAGCTCCCCAGCAGGGTCAGCAGGCCAAGGGGCAAGGACATGGGCCCCTTAGGCAGAAAACCCCCAAGCCACCAGCTCCGGCTCCTGCACAGCAGAGAGCGGGTTTTGACTCCAGTGGCATAGCCTCTCCTCCTTAGCTGGCCCCCCTAAGCACAGGAGGCTGGCTGACCATGTATGCCCACAGGTGGTCAGCCGTAACAAGAGATACCTGGGTGCTCAGCATAGTCCAAAGGGGCTATCTTCTCCACTTCCACCAGGTACTTCCCTCCTCCTTTCCAGGGGAGCCTCCAAGAATCCCTCTGCACAGGGACTTACTCCTGCAGGAGTTAGCAAGTCTTCTAAAGGAACAGTCGGTGGATCCGGTGCCCCACCACCTGAGAGGTCAAGGCTTCTATTCCAGGTACTTTCTAGTACCAAAAAGAACAGGAGGCCTAAGACCCATCCTAGACTTGCGGAATCTCAACAAGTTCCTGGAGAGGTAAAAGTTCAAGATGCTTACCCTTGGAATCCTGCTGCCCTACCTCCAGCAGGGAGATTGGCTATACTCCTTAGACCTAAAGGATGCTTATACTCACATCCTTATTCATCCAGACCACAGACAATATCTTCGATTTGTCGTGGGAGGAAAAAACATTACCAGTACAGGGTACTCCCTTTTGGCCTAACCTCCGCCCCTAGGGTTTTCACCAAGTGCCTGGCGGTGGTGGCGGCCTATCTCAGGGTTCAAGGGTTCTTTGTGTTTCCCTACCTGGACAACTGGCTCATCAGACGTCAGTCTCCACAGGAGACCAATCGAGCCACCCTCCGCACTGTCTCTCTTCTCCAGCATCTGGGCTTTGTCATAAACTTTGCAAAGTCCGCTTTGCGCTCCTCACAGAACATGGAGTTCATTGGAGTAAGACTAGACACCTTCAGGCAAAGGCCTTTTACCTGTGGACAGGGCCCACAGACTGATGGATCTGGCCAGACAATTCCACAGCAATGCTCTGGTCTCCGCCATACAATTCCTGAGGCTCTTAGGCCACATGGCATCCACGGTCCATGTAACTTCAAATGCCCGTCTGCACATGAGGCCAGCCCAGTGGGGCCTCAGAATTCAGTGGCTGCAGGCCACAGGAAACCTGACGGACAAGGTCAGGGTGTCCAAGCTACTAGCCTCTTTTCTACAGTGGTGGCTTCATCTTCCGAATCTGGTGCAAGGGGTGCCTTTTCAAGCACCTCCACACTCTCAAGTGCTGACAACCGATGCTTCTCTTCAAGTTGGGGTGCACATTGCCAGGGAGCATGCACTCAGGGCCTCTGGTCTCCTTGGGAGGCCACACAGCAGATCAATTTTCTAGAGCTCAGAGCGATCCCCTTAGCCCTGCGGACTTTCTCTCATGTCCTCTCTCACCAGTCCATCTTAGTTCAGACGGACAATCAAGTTGCTATGTACTATGTGAACAAGCAGGGGAGCACAGGGTCCCGACCTCTCTGTCAGGAAGCACAGGACCTGTGCGCCTGGGCAGTCAATCATGACATACTTCTCAGGGCGGTCTACCTCCCTGGACAAGAGAATTACCTGGCAGACAGGTTGAGCAGGATTCTACAGCCACACGAGTGGCAGTTGAATCCTCTGGTGGTTCAACAGATCTTCCTAAGATGGGGTCTTCCCACCATAGGTCTCTTTGCCAGTCCACTGAACCGTCAACTGCCCAGGTTCTGCTCCAGACAACCGCATCCTCTCAGAGTAGCAGCGGATGCGTTTCTCATTCCATGGTCTACAGGCCTCCTATATGTGTTTCCTCCCATGCCTCTAGTGCCCAAGACACTGTTCAAAGTGATCCGGGACAAGGCCTCGGTGATTCTGGTGGCTCCCAGGTGGCCAAGGCAACCCTGGTTCCCACTTCTTTTGGAACTGGCGGTGGACACTCCTCTTCCTCTGGGGATGCAACCCGATCTCCTCTCTCAGGAGCAGGGGTCTCTCTTATACCCCAACCTCCAGTCCCTCGATATGATGGCCTGGCTGCTGAGAGGGTAGTTCTAGCACCCTTAATGCTGCCTAGGGAAGTGGAGGACGTGTTCTTGGCCTCTAGGAGGCATTCCACCCGGATGTCTTATGCCCTCAAGTGGCGTAGGTTCTCCACCTGGTGTGCTCAACACAAGCAGGATCCTTTCTCCTACCTGGTACCGGTGGTGCTGCAATATTTGCTTCACCTGTCCAATCTGGGCCTTAAATCCAACTCTGTTAGGGTCCATCTCAGTGCTCTCTCTGCACACCATTCACCGGTGGAGGGTCAGTCTTTCTCCATCCACCCTTTGGTGGCTCGCTTCCTCAGAGGCCTACTTTTGCTTAAGCCTCCAGTTCGTCCACCTGCCCCTGAGTGGGATTTGAATGTGATCTTGCAGCGGCATACTTGCCCACCATTTGAGCCTATGGCTACTTGTCCTTTGCGCTTTCTCTCCTGGAAAGTGTTGTTTTTGGTAGCTCTTACCTCAGCAAGATGAGTGAGCGAGCTTCAAGCCCTGGTGTCAGAGGCACCATACACTAGGTTCTATAGGAACAGGGTAGTCTTACGGACTCACCCTAAGTTCCTTCCCAAGGTTGTCTCCTTCTTCCACCTCATTCAGGAGGTGGTTCATCCAACTTTCTTTCCTAGGCCGCATGCCAGCCAGGCTGAGATGGTCCTGCATTCCCTAGACTGTAGGAGGGCATTGTCCTTCTACCTTGGCCGTACGCAGGAGCATCGAAGGGTTGTCCAGCTCTTCATCTCTTTTGACCCTAATAAGTTGGGGTTACCTGTCTCCAAGCATACCCTGTCCTTATGGGTAGCAGACTGTATCGCCTGGGCATACAGGGCAGCCAGCCTCTCATTGCAGGGTCGAGTCACAGCTCACCGTGTCAGGGAGAAGGCTGCGTCAGTGGCTCATCTCCGCTCTGTTCCGTTGGCAGACATCTGCCGGGCCGCTACTTGGTCTTCAAGCCAGACTTTTGCGGCCCACTACTGCCTCGAGAGGGAGTCCCACAGGGACAGTACTTTAGGACAGGCGGTACTCCATAATCTCTTTGAGGTATAGGCAACTCCTACCCTCCGGCCCTGGTGTTGGGCTACTGTACGGGGGCGTTCTCAGAGAAGATTCTTTTCGTACATGCTGAGGCTCTAGAGGGAGCTTGATTTTTCAGCTTTGGGTCCCCGGTAGCCTTAAGCTGGGGAGTCCCATATATGAGGACTGACTTCCTGCTTGGTCCTGGAGAAAGAGTAGTTATTCACCTGTAAAAGGTGTTCTCCAGGAGCAGCAGGAATCAGTCCACACAACCCTCCCTCCTCCCCTTGGAGTTGCAGTCATATGATTTATTTTTGTTTTTTGCTGTCTTTTAGCTATTCATTTGACTGAGCAAGATGGCACCCTTGGGCGGGAAGGGGACCGCGCATGTGTGCTGCAGTCCCAAAGGCTTTCTTTGAAAGCTGGGGAGATGCTCCGCATGGGGTCTCCATCGTCGCCGACATCACCCATATGTGAGGACTGATTCCTGCTGCTCCTGGAGAACACCTGTTACAGGTGAGTAACTACTCTCTCTATGGCTTGTTGCACAGCACTGGCTGGGTACAGATGGACTGCAGATCACTGCACAAACTGTCTGCTCTGTGTGCCAGGATAGGGTAACCCCAGCAGCATCCATGATGCATTGCACATGCAGAACAGTGGCCTACAGCTGACCACCAAATGGGGTCTGCACCTCACCGGTACTGCAGTGTGGTAAGACGGACTGACAGTGCGTGATACTGGCACAGAGTAGCTACAGACCATGCCATTGTGCAGGTTCCATGTTCACCCAGAGGGATAGGATGGGCGCCCAGCACTAGGTCCACAGTACATGTGGTGCTAGAGATAGGTCCTGCTGCACATCCCCATCACTACCAGTGTGTGACAGGTGCTCCCACCAGTGCAACCGAAAGTACTTCTGTTACCATCTGGGTTCTGCAGTCACATGTGGCCCTGTGGGACCGGACACCACTCAGATTAGTGTGTACGCAGTGTTAAGGTCTGGCTGCCATGGGTACCTGTTATCAGGGTGGGGGCGGGGGTGGGGGTGGGGGGGTTAGACTCGCATGAGGTTTAGGTAGCACTGCCTCTATGGGTCTAAGTCAGGGGTAGGGAACCCTGGTCCTGGAGAGCCGCAGACCAGTCAGGTTTCCGGGATATCCCTAATGAATATGCATGAGATATATATGCATTAGAGATATCCTGCCACCCTGACTGGTTTGTGGCCCTCCAGGGCTGGATTTGGAGACCCCTGCCTTACACCTCTGTCATTTAAGATTGTGAGTGGGCAAGGTGCAGATGTCCTAGACATCGAAAGGGTATATAGAATGTGTCACATTCCTCCTCGATTCTCACCACCACCAAAAAGTTGTCTAATAGACAATATTTTGGTGGTGGTGAGAAGTGCCCACAATCACCCCTATTGTAGATGAGGGTGTGGTGGGACAGGTGCCTGCACCCTGCAGAATGGCTGTAATACCAGCAACCACAGTCCTGCTGGCCAATGACAGCCCTTCAGGGCTGATGGGCCAGAGCCATACATGTGACCGTGGCAGACTAGCAGTGATGCTTGGGGTGGGCAGGAGAAGGCTCCACACCACAGTCTGCCATCTGCCAGCACATGAAGCATCCTACAGGGTGGTCCCACCATGCACAGACTAACTGCAGACAGCCCACTAGCCAGTCCATAGTGTATGCTCATGGGGGAACCCTGTGCACCCATAGGTGGGATGCACAGCACAAACACCAAACAGTTATCTCTGTGATTGGGCCCCAGAACCAGGAACACACAGGTATCACTAGAGACAAATAATGTGTGGCACTAAGTGGGAACATGGACATGCCATGGTCACTGCTCGGTCAGAGTGAGAGCGACCTACCAGCATGACATGCTGTGGCCACCCTGTCCATGCAGGTGGTGGTCGAGCACTACAGGGTCCCAGCCATTGCCCTCCACCCTGTGCAGATGCATCCTGGCCAATCTGCCCTGTCTGGGCCATACCCACAATATCTTGCTCCTCATTATGCACATTTGCAGGCTAATGCTGGAAACAGTGTGAGCAATGTGGGCTCAGTGAGGTGTTGGCAGACACAAAACAATGGATAGACATACACACACTCTCACACCTATCTCAGCATTGTGCAGAGATAGAGGTGGTTGACAACCCTGCCCACCACACTGGTCCTGAGCACAGTACCGACATTGCTAAACTGTGCAGGGGGTAGTAGTAGTGCTCTGGTGATAACTGCAGCTCCGTGCTGGGGCCAATAGCCTGACACTCCATGAGGCTGTGGATAATGGAGCCCGTGTGAGTAGGTGTTTGTACCCCTGTGCACTGCTGCGTTGGGGTTTGCACATGTTGTTGTTGTGGCTGCATTGTGGGATAAAACTATGGGGTGATGCTCTGCAGGATCCACAGATGGGACTTGAACCTTTTGCTCTTGGACATACTGGCTGAGTGTATTGCACCACACTGTTGCCACAGCAGCATTGTGGTCCCTGGGGCTACCCTTACGTTCCCCAGCCAGACCTCTTCTGTTGCACTTCACATCACGTACTGGTACAAGGCATGGGCTAGGTCCACTGCAGGTGGATGCCACTACTCCCTCCAGCACAAACACCCCCCTGCCATGCCGCCATGACCATATGCTGTCGGTGCCGGTGGTGTGAAGTCCTAGGCCATCCAGGGGCTGGTAGGCGGCTGCCTAAGGTGTGGGTTCTGGGGTAGGGGTGCCTACATAGCTGTCCACGCTTCCCCCAGCACTGCCTGTTAATGTTATGTGCCCCTTGGGGTTCCTGCTGGGTAATGTCCCATGGATGGGACACTGTGGGACACAGACTCATGGGCATGTTTGACCCTGGTCTTTTGCTGTCTTGCTGGTGTCCATTTTCCATGTTCCTATGTGCCACCTAGGCAATCGCCTAGTCCACCCTGTGCCCCAGTTGCCCCCACTGCATGTCCTGCCTGCAGTCCCCCTATGCCCTATTTGCACCATCACCATAGTGGCCCTTCGTACATTGCCACTATGTTGTTGCTGCAGATGGAACACTACTATCACCTTTCTCGGGCTCCCTGCCTATGCCCTACATTGCTGACACTGAAATGGTTTCTCTCTCCTGCAAATGTGCATCTAATGGCAGGTTTTCATTCACGGTAGGATTCAGCTCTTCAGTTCAGCGCGTTAGTGTTCAGGGAGCCACTCCCCGCCCATTGACCCTAGCTCTCCGCCCTCTCTCCTCCCTCTGCGGTGTCTACTGCGCCGAGGAACACTTCCGTGCGGGTTGTAACGTTACCACGTGTTAACGTTACCTACCGCGCGGTCTGTAATGTTACCGCAGTTTAGTAAACATACCCCATAATGTAACTATGGACTCATCCTGCTGTCTCCATATCAAAAATCTACTCTCTGATTCTCCTCCAGATATCTGAAACGCCGTTGGTTTCTACTCCTGCTGTTTCCTTCTCCATCTTGTTTTCTTTTAACAAATCAACTACTATGATAGTCCTATGATAGTCTCTTCAATAGTTTCCCTGCACTAGTCATCCTCTCCAACTCTTACAGAACTGTGCTGGAAGTCCCGGCTATCCTCTTCCATAATGGGGGTATTTTTAGAACAGGATGCATATTTGAGAAGTCCAAGAAGGTAACTATTTTAAGCCTATTTTATAAAGGCAACATGGGCATCTATGCAAATTCACATATCCATTTTGAAGAAGGTGTGAATGTGTGTATGCATTCTACCAGTTAAAAAAAGCAGAGAAACATAGAAACATGATGACAGAAAAAGACCACATGGCCTATCTAGTCTGTCCTTCCATAACAACAACTACAACAGTCCACTTTTTACCTTTAGAGATCCTCTGTGTTGGTCCCATGCTTTTTTGAAGTCAGTTACTGTCCTCATCTCTACCACCTCCACTGCGAGACTATTCCATGGATCCACTACTCTTTCTGTAAAGAAATATTTCCGCATATCACTCCTGAATCTATCTCCCTTCACCCTCATCCCATGTCCCCTCGTAGCAGAACTTGCTTTCAATTGAAAGAGGCTCTCTCCCTGAACATTTATGCCACGGAGGTATTTAAACATCTCAATCATATCACCTCTATCCCGCCTTTCCTCTAAGGTGTACATATTAAGATCCTTAAGTCTGTCCTCATATGCTTTATAATGAAGCCCATTAATCATTTTAGTAGCAACCCTCTGCACCGACTCCATCCTGTTCACATCCTTTTGAAAGTGCGGTCTCCAGAATTGCACACCATACTCCAAATGAGGTCGCACCAGAGACTAGGGAAAGGGCTTTTTCTAAAGCAGTCTCTTTTTGTGGACTACAATTAGAACAGGATTATGTAGCCTTCAGAAAGAACTTGAAGACATGGTTATTTTCCTTTTGATTATTGAGAGGTCTGGTGGGTGGGCAATTCTATGATTTTATTCTAAGTATGGAGACTATGAGCCCAATTCTGGGATGCGGGTTGTAGGGCCAATTCCCCCTCTGGCTCTCCCACCACGTCCTGAGCATCAGGACGGGGAGAGCACTGATGGGGTGGGATCGTGGCAGAGTGGGGGTGGGCCAGCCAGGCAGGACGTACAGGGCCAATTCACATCACAGCCTTGTGTGTCCTTCCAGGCTCCTTATTCTGCCTCAGAGGTGGAATAAGCACCAAAAAATGGCGATTGGGCCGGGGGATCCTCCCATGGGGCTGGGGCTGGGGCTGGGGCTGGGTGCGGGGGTCCCCGTCACCTGATCAAAGGTCATGGCAGGCCAGCTGTGGGTTGGGTGGCAGGGAAAAGGAGATCGGGGCCGTGGGAGTTGGGGGCGCCTATGGGAAGGATGTCCCCACAGGTAGCAGGGGCACGCTGGGCTGACTTTGGGCCCGGGTCTGATTACCGCAAGAACGTTTTGTCCCCGCAGTCCAGAATCAGTTCCAAATGGACCGGCTTTGCATGGGGCCTTCCAGAAGGCCCGGGCGTGCCCCTACTGAAATCGGACTCCATGTTAATTGGTTGTTAACTCAGGTATGAAAGTCTGTATTAGAATATACAGTATATGGAACTGGGTCTTGGATTCTTAGGTTGCGATTGTTTTATTGTTGATCTTCATTGTTTTGCATTATATGATATTGTGTTTTATCCATGTCTATTTTATGTAATCCACTCTCGATGACTTTTGCTGGTAAGGTGGTATAAAAGCCTTTTAAAGAAATAAATATATATATATACCATGTATTTTTTATAAAATATGAATGTACATTTCAACTCTGCCTCTGCTCTTCCCAAACCACACCTCAAGGAATGCCTACATGCGGGATGTATAAATGCAGGCACAGTCTTTCCATGTACCTAATTTTTACATGTGTGTGCAACAGTATTATTTTATAAGAGCCACTTTTTTGCATGTAAAACAGACTTTGCACACAGGAAAAGTTTTGTAAGATTACCCCTCAAGGATGAACTCTTTCCCTGAGAATAGTAGATGGTGTTCCAGGGCACATTCAGAAAGGTCATTCTTATCTTGACTGAACTAGATGTTGTGGGGACGGGGTTTGGTTTTCAGTATTTCTCTACCTCTCACTGTGTGTTTACAATTTCATATCCAGTGGCTCAGGTTGCCAAGTAGGTCATTTCTTTTCTGCCATCTCCTCTCTATGCCCATTTTTTCTTTCTCCTCCTTCTCTTCTCCTTAAACACCCCACTCATACTCCTTTTATACATACTCACACACAGTGTTTGATCCCTTTCATGCTCCATTCTCAAAGCACCCATGCATATGCATTCCACTTTAGCCTACCAGAGAAATGAGAAGAAACTAACAGAGATCTTCACAAGCTCCAGCAAACAAAGATAAGAAAAAAGTAAGAGAAACAGTAAAACGTTACACTAACAACAGACAGCATACTCAGAACTGATATCTTCTCTCTTTCTCTATCTAAACATAACTTATTCTGAAAGCCTGGGTCTGATAGATCTCTATGCTCACCTCACAGCACTGACAGCTAGTAGCTATCCAGACCTGGCCTTTATACTTTTCAGGAGGGAGGAATTTTCAATAAAAATGTGCAGGTCTTTCTTGGGCAGAATGCTATGTGGTATTTATAATTAATTGACCAATAAAGGTCAATAAATATACCATAAAATTATGTGGCAAAAATACGATGCAGTAATTTTGTATATCACAGGTTTCGTCTATAGTACAATAACATGTTTTTTGTGTGATATTTTTGATGTCATCCACCATAATTTATCAGTTTATCCCACTTTAGTACATCCATGTATAGGCTAGATTTACTAAAAAATCCTACTGTTTACTAATGCACATTAACAGGCGCTATTTTGTTTATATACATTAAAACCTATTTACTAGTAACTCATGGTAGTGCATTTTAGTAACTCCAAATTTCAGATTGAAAAAGTTTAATATTTGTTGATTGAAAGAGGGATCTTAAGAACCTTTTTAGCTACTTTATAACTGGGCTATCAGCATTACTTTAATTTTCATAGCTGTAAGATTCTTTCTTGAAAACACTTAAATTTGTAAAGTGAAATGTACTACTTTCTATAGTCCTGAAGCAAAGGGTTACAATCTCTTTGTTCATTCTAGCTGGCTTGTTTGCAAGTTGCAATGAACACACCAAGCTAAAGGACATAGAATACGTTTCCATGACATTTCTAATAATTCTATTATATTACCATCTGGCTACTTTATATGTAACATTCAGAATGGGAGTATAAAAAATGATGTAAAGCTGGAATTATTTTCTTTGTAACACTTGTTTTAAACACCGTTCGACTAAATAGCTAAAAAGTCTCAAAAGTGAATGCATAAAGCGTATAAGAGCTTACAAGCGTACCTACATAAATTCTTAAGATTAAAGCAATAACTTCTAGAAAAAGGTGGGAGAAAACAAAGCACAATAAATCTGCTTCTAATGGTATTTGGGTTCCAGAAACTGCTTTCATTGTTCTCATGTGGATTACACATAAAACAATACATTTGATGTATGATTTCAATTCCTTGTGGAAAACTGTTCTATCTGCAAGCAGTCTGTCAAACGCATTCAAAAATACCAGCCCACCGTAAGAGGGAAAGAATACTGTGAGATGGTACTTGAGAACAGGATGGTTTCTGAGTTTGCATGTAATATTCATACCTATACAATTAAAAGATAAAGCTGTAAGCAGTATTTAGATTAAAACACATACCAGTATGAAAATAATGCAAAAACCCCTTTAGTATCCAGACACTGAAACTCTTTTTCATAACATATGTTTTGTAAGCATGTTTGTCTTTATAAAGAGGGAAAAAGGCCATAGAATTCAGTAGCTTTCAAGGAAAACTTTCATAAAAGATCTAAGAAAGTCCTAGGGCAACATTTATAAAATGAGATTAATCATGGAATATTTAATTCTGTAAATTTTGTTTCTGGACTTCTGCCTTGTATGTCTATGGAGTCAAGGAGTGGCCTAGTAGAGCGGCAGACTGAGAACCAGAGAAGCTAGGATTCAACTCCTACGGACACTCCTTGTGACCTTGGGCAAGTTGCTTAACCCTCCATTGCCTTGAGTACAAAGAGATTGTAAACCTTCTGGGGCAGGGAAATACCTGTAAGTTCAGATACACAAAACTCCAAGTCTTGGATTTCACAGATGTTGACTTTAGTAAAATGGGGAGCTAGGTGAAGGAGGAGCTAGCAGGATATGAGGAGATAAGTGAAATGGGAAAGCAGTAGGTCAAATTGAAAATAGCTGTAAAAATGGCAACTGATATTTATGTAAAAAGGTCAATTAAATGAAGTGGAACAATAAATCAATATGGGTTTCCAAGGAAGTAGTTAAACAATAAAGACAAAAAATAGAGCATTCACAAAAATGCAGAAGATCATTAGAAGAGGATCACAGCAATACCTGATAAAGCTCAAAGAGGCAAAGAAAGGAAATCAGAATGGCAAAAGCACAGGTGGAAAAAATGACTGAAGATATAAAGTGAGACTTTAAGGTATGTTGAGGAGAGAAGGAAGGTCAAAAATCTAAGAACCACTGTTTGGCACATGATGAAGAAAAAGAAGAACTGCTGAACAAATTCTTCCGTTCTGTGTTCATAGTAGAAAATCCTGGAGGAGAAGCCAGATAGCTGGCAAAAATGGAGTAGATACCACACCATTCATGTAAGGAAGAGTCTGTGAACAACTTAAAAAACTGAAAATGGACATAGCCATGGGGTCAGATCAGATACATCCCAGGATACTGAGGGAGCTCAAAAAGGTCTTGCAGGTCCTCTTAAGGATGTATTTCATGGATTCTTAGCGATGGGAACAGTTTGATGGGATTGGAGAAGGGCTGATGTGGGAAGCCTTACCTCAGTGGTTGGAAAAATAATAGCAACTCTGCTTAAGGAAAGTTTATAGAAACATGTACTGTTGATTGTAACAGTACTAATCATAGTTTGCATAACCGTATTCACAGTTTACAAATATACCTCTAATAATTTCACAATTTAAAACCCACTTAAAACTTTCTTCCCCCATTCTATACACATAACACTAAAGCATAAGCAACTTGGAACAAATAAGTCTTCAATTTCTTCTTAAATATTGTTAACTCACTGGTAAAAATATTCCACAGTTCTACAACTTACACAGAAAGGGCTTCAGAATGGTAATCTACCAACCCTATAATATCCCAAGATGCCATTTCTAACAGACCATCATACCGGGACTGCACTGCACACTAAGAAACATATCTCCTCACTTTTTCTTTATTTGATACCATATTGGGAGGTTATAAAGTTGCTATAACAAAGGAGTAACATATTTTCCTGTCCCTAGAGGGCTTAAAGTGTGTTTGTACCTGAGGCAATGGAGGGTTAAGTGACTTACCCAAGATAACAAGGAGTGCCAGTGTGATACAACCTGTTTTCCCTGATTCCCAGCCTATTGTTCTTACCATTAGGCTACTTCTCCATGCCATGAGAAATTATCCATGCTTGAGCCAATTGCCTGAAGTCCCCCAGGGCATAGTTTTATACTGTACACAAGTGGGAAAAAGAAATCTGAACCAATTTATCTTCATGTGGTTGAAGCATCAGCCCAGTATCTAACCAAACTCCCAAATAACTGACCACTTCTTTATTTGCAACCTCCTTAGAACCCAGGTCAAACATGGCAACATCCCCCAACCCTATCCCCTACACATAATACTTCAGTCTTGCTCTAATTTAAGCAACTTATGACCCATAAACCAGTACTGAACTGCATGCATCACTATCTTAATCTTTTCCAACTTTTCTACTAAGCTGTCCTCACCCACAAGGGACAGGAGCTGAATCTAATCTGCAAATGTCTGATATTTTACTTCAAAGAACCGTAAGAGAGACCCTAAAGAGGCCACAAAAATATTAAAATGATAAAGAGAATGTTTTGCCCCTTTGGGAACCCCACACTTAATCACCCAAGAAAAAGAGAACTCCCTGTTTATTAAAACCTGTTGACACCAACTCAGTAAAAGTGGCAGAAACTATGCATTCATACCACATCCCAAAACCCAGTCTACTAAGTTTTACTAATGGTAACTTATGGTTGGTGGAATTAAATGCTGCAGAAACATAAATAGATCACTGCAACATTATATCCACCACTAAGGTGTCAATAAAGATAAACTCCATGAACTCCAAGTGCTCTGCTGCCATTGCTTTTTCAATAAGCTTTCTCAAAAATGGATGGTGGAAAACTGGCCTATAATTTTCCAATTTTTCATTACTACTGTAACCCCCATAAGGAGTTAAGATTTTTTTTACCTGAGAGGCACGCAGCAGCATCTAGCCGCGATCTTTTCCGATGCGGGGAGGGGCCGAAATAGGGCAGAGAGGCAGCCATAGTTGAAGAGGACGTCGGGCCGTGCATGTGCGCGTCACCGTGTGCACGCGCACGTTCACAGTAGGCCTGGAGTGAAGCCGGGGGCCTCAAGTTAGCTGCTGCTCAGGTAGAGTTCCAGGCGAGTTGGAGGTAGGTGCCTCGGATTTGATTTAGGCACCTGACGGGATTTAGGGGTCCTAGAGACTCGGGAAAAGGGTTGACTTTCAGTAAAGGGACCATGGGGAATCCGATTACGGGGTCAGAATTTGGAAAATTTTAATGTTTTATGGCTCAATTTTACAGGGTTGGTAGTAGAAGGGGTTTAATCGGTTGGAAAATTATAGATTTGGACTCATATAAAATCGGGGGTCCTAAGTAAAAAATTAAAAGCAAGTTTGGTATGAAAAGTTTAGTTTATTTTTTTAGTTATAGCCTATTTTGTGTAATGGGGGAGTATGGTGGTTCCGATACTCCGATTTTAATTTGGATTGCGTGAGGTGAAAGCTGAGATTCCAATTTAATTTTAGAAAATGAAATGGGATTTCAGAAATTTATTGGGTAATGTTAAATTGATGAAATGTCATAGCGGAGAGCTGTTTAGGGTTAAAAACTTGTGAAAACAGTGTTTAATAGTCAGTCAGTGATTAATAAGAAAGGGATACTTTTTTTTTGGAGTATATACTATTTTTTGTGTTTAAATATGATATAGAATTTTGATACCATTATTTCTAATGGGAGTTTTGAAAGGTAAAATTGAGATTTTAGCTGCAAAATAGAATTCATGGCAACTGATATTGTTGGAGTGCTGGTGCAAGCATGCTTTTCATTGGCTGGAGGACCCTGGATGATGTCATTTGAGGCAGCGTTGCCTTGGTTGCGGATGGGAGAGAGTAAAAATAAAGAGAGAGAGCTGTTTGAAACCGTGGGCAAGTGTGTATTAAAAAGAGCTCCTGGGTGAGTCTAGCGACTGAGTTACCTATGTGAATATGATTTTGGTAATAGAGCGGAACTTTGCTTTTGTATGGTGGCAGAGTTTCTGAAAGGGGATGCAGAGATTTGGAAGACAGTGAGAATCACACCTTTACTTATAAAAAGCCTTGTATATTATTATATACTGTATAATTGACTCAGGTGAACATATCTTATAGTGATGCAAGTAATAGGGCTCACTACAAAAAGGTATGTTGGTTTAAATGCTCTAAAGGTGACAAGAGTAATGAAATGAGCTGACTAGACATTTTAATGAGAGCAGGTGTAATATAACCTGTACCAGAAACTGTTGTTTAGGGAATAAACCCATAATGTATGTGTAACAGCTCTACAGAGATTACATAAGTTACAACAATTTCAGTGCACAAGCTATGTTGAAAGATGGAATGAATTTAAATGTTGTGGAATGGACACGTAGTACTGTAGCTCTGAGTTCAAGTCTGAGTAAATAAGGTGCAAGGATGGTTGTATGAAAGTAGGGGGTTCATTAAGCTCTTCAGTATAGGGACCTAAGTTCAGACAGGTGACCTTAGCTAGGGGGACTTTGCTTAATTTTATTTCATTAGTTAGGGAACTTAACAAAGTTTGAGGGATAAGAATAAATTAGGTTGTTATATACCTACATTAGGGAAAAGTTAGGGTTTTGCTTCCCTTTATTTTGATTAAGTTAGGGAGCCAGGTACTCTGGATTCCGAGGATACAGAGGTGCGGCGGTTCCTGCGTGAAACTTGGGCCCCTACACTTCAACCTCGCAGTTATCTGGACAAAGAGTCAGCTTCACATCTTACCTGAACGTCTGAATAAAGTTAAGTGAAGTACTTAACATAAGCTTTGTTGTTTAAAACAAGGAAAAGGAGAGCAAAAGAAAGAGAGTGAACAATTCTTACCTGTTACTGATGTAATACGTTTTCACCCGAAAGAAAAATAAATCTACAAAAAGCATCAGAACCTTACGAGTTAACAATTGAAGTTAACAGAGAATTACACTTCATATGCTGCATTAGCCAGAAGAGATACTTATCTGGTTAGAATTGTTAGGGTTTCCTTCATTAGAGTTGTAATGTGTTGTGGTTGATCTTCTGTAAAAGAAAATATTGGGTTTTTTTTTTTAATAATTTATACTTACCAGTTGGTGCAATAAAAGATGAAATGTATGCTGGGTATTCTTTCATGTCCTCCTGAGAAACTGGAAAGATTATTTCAGCTAGAAATACAAGAAAGTGTCAGAACCTGCGTAAAATAAATATCAAGACACTTTGCAATAACTTTATTGGTAAACTTCATACATACCATCTAAGTTTACTTATTATATATACTTCCTCAGTTCCTTTTTGAAGGAACTGGTGTGTACTGTACCTTTCCAATTCGTAAATCTGGTGATAACGCCTTCCCTTACGGCCACTAACTACACAGTTTTAGTAAGGAAGCTACATCAGGGCGTGTAACACTGGTTTGCAAATAGGGGTGGGTTACACTACTTACCCTCTGCTTCAAGAGTGGTGTTATCACAGCTTGTTTTAATGAGGATAAAAACACACCCTCCTACAAAGAACATTTGTCACCTGAGTCAATCACACTCTATACCCCTCTCTTGCAACTCAAACTAGAGAGGTGGACAAGGTTCCAATAAACAAGTGGTTACTTTACTACACCTCAATAATTCCAAAACCTTCTCTTCTGATACTATCATAAACCTGTCCCATCTTATCTCTACATTCTTATCTTCCCCCCCATTCCCTCATCTACTTTCATCCCAGACTGATCCACCTCACAATACTCTTGAATCTTTTCTACCTTACCTTTAAAATAACGTGCAAAATGGTCAGACCTGAAATCAACCCAACATTGTTGAGGTTTCTTAAGAATAAACTTTAGACCACTGAAACAACTCACGCGGTCGATTCAAAGATGACCTAGTCAAAGATGTTTGAAAAGACTTCTTTGCCTCCCTCACCACGTCTATACTGAACAACCCTTTCCTTCCCTGCTTAGTTTCCTCATCTCTCCACTGCAATAAAAGCAAACTTATAACAGCTCCAGACTACATAAAGGCTAAAAAAATCACAAACAGAGCATTTTCCCACTGTGCTCCCACCCTTTGGAACATACTACCGGAGCTATAAAAGACCTTTCTTCCTTCAAAAAAAAAAAACGTAAAACATACTTATTCTCACACTTTGGCGCTATATCATTTTTATTTATTTATTTATTACAGTTTCTTATATACCGCGCTATTTAGAATCAGCGCGGTTTACATCATAACAACAACGACCATAACGACAAACTGTCAGGTTTTACATTGAACAGGAGTACAAACTTGGATAACTGGGTTAACTATATACATAATCTATCTACACTGCAGTGTGAGGGCATTTCTAGATTGGGTCATTTCTTGGAGGGGATATCTAGTTCAGTTGCTGTCTGGGAAGTATTGGCAGAAAAGGTATGTTTTGAGAGCCTTCCTGAACTGATATAGATTGCAACATTTTCGCAACATTTTTTAGGGGGTTTTGGTTTTAACCAAAAATCCCAAATTCCCCTTCAGGTGTGTTTTTATCTAGTTGCAGCTCATGGTTGTGGATTACAGACAAGATGGTTCACAACAAGCATAGAGAAAACTGGTAAAACAACATATGCAGATTATGTAAGAAAGAACTAGAAATCTTCACTCGTCTCTCATAGCTTGTCACAAAGTTCATTGGAATCTTTGTGAACACTGCAACAATGCTATGCTGGAAAAGCACTGGCATGACTCTATGAGAATTATGGAGAATGAAGACGTTGTTATGACGTGGGACATTGCCATTATGATGGATAAGAAGCTGGATATGAGGAAACCCAACATTAGTGGAAAAGGAGAAAACTACAAGAATAACATTGATAACAGTGGGTTTGTTCCAAGTGATTATTCTGTGAATTGTATGAAGAAGATCCTGAAGTACCAAGAAAATGCGGCAGAAAAATACAGAAATATTTCCCATCATATTGGGAGCCACAGACCTGATTAAGAGGAATTTCCAGTCACAACTTGACAAGTTGCCTATATGTGCTACATTGTATAAAGAAGCTCTCTGGCACAAAGCAAGTACTACGGCTAGTGCTAGCAGTAAATCTGAGACTGAGAACATATTCCACATAGCCTGGTTTAGGATTATGAGGTTCATTACTGTCATGGTATCCATAAAACTAGTTTTAGTATTTGTATTTTTGGTGGTATAAAGGGTATTTGTTTTGTGTAGATAATTTTAGATTTACCCTTTGGCAGTGAGATTGTATAAATCCATAAAACTAGCCCATTTGGAAACACAGAGGATCCCTGCATATTAAGAGGTACATTTCTGCTCAAAAGCAAGCTTTTTTTTATTTTTGGAAGCTTTCACACTTCCAAAAATAAAACAAAAGCACACAATGATGATGATTTATTTTATTTATTATTTATTTATTACAGGCTCTTATATACTGCACTATTTGAGATCAGCGCGGTTTACAATATAACAATATACCAGAACAACAGGTTGTTTGGTTTTACATATAACAGGAACAAGAACTTGGATAAAACAAGGGGGAAAAAGATAGACTGAAACTATTTACATATGTAATTACATGTATATACAGCAGTATTATTCTTAGGATGGGATGGGTCATGTGGAACAGGTGATTAAAAAGGAGATGGGAGGTTAAGTCGGTGTTTGGCTGGTCTGGTAATATTGGGGAAATATGTGTGATTTGAGTGCTTTTCTGAACTGCAAAATCATACTAGGCAACTTGGTTCTCTTACCCAATCCAATTCCTATCTGCCATTCTCGTTTAGTATTACAAATTTAGATATCAAGTGGTTTTAAGATCCTAAATTTATGTAATTGGAGGGTGGGGGGCTCTATTTGCACTTACAAATATCTACGAAATATAAAAAATCCCGATCACCTTAGAATCCCTAATAAATTTCAATATTATTTCTTTGTCGGAGCTGGTCAGCTCAGTGTCTACAGAGTGTCCATAGCACCACTGTGACCTCTCCTTTTATTTATATAAGTAAGTAAAAAACTTTAACTTAGCTTATTGCATATTCGCCAAAGTGCTGCCAAAACGCCAAAAAGACAGACGATGTGGCACACGTTTTGGGTTTCCATCCAATTTTTTCTCAAAAAACCCTGCTTCATGTCCAGTGCATAGTCAGCAATGGACAGTTCTCCAGCTTGGCTTACAAATATCTAGGCATCTAATTCTTTAATACCTTGATCTTTTGCACGTTGACCCAAAGCCTTCAATGCAGCTGAAAAAAGCGAATTAAACCACATTATTGTGGACATTAAAATTTAATGCATCCAGATATTTTAATGGGGAAACAAGCATGCAGATGAAGAGAAAGGACACCTTAGCTATTATCATCCAATACACCAGCTCACACTAGATAGCACACTATTTAACAGGAGTGTGCTAATGGGAAAAATGTAAGTCCACCTGTGGGGGTTCCATTGTAGAGATATGGCATAAGTAACTTCATTTTAAAAGAGTCAGGCCACTTATTTTACTGACCTGGAGCCTCTGTTGGTTCCTATGAATGCAGTTGCAGAGGCAAAAGGAGAAAGGAAAGAAAGAAATTGACAAGGAGAGAGAGGGAAAGAAAAACCTGGAACCCCAAAGAAACAAGCCAGAGTAGACAACCCACTAGAAGGAGAAACCACACCAGCAACCAGAAAAGGGAACATGTGAGTTGGAGCCACTGCCAAGAGTCAAGGGGAGCTCAGCCAGAAGTTTGAGAAGAGCGTCTGCAACAAAACAAATGAAGCCGCAGCAGAGAAGACAACATTAAGATAACAAAGGGCATGTAAATCTTCACAGGGCCAGAGAACTGTGGGATGAGAGTCCTAAACCCACTACCTTAAGGTAGAGAGGAGTAAAGAAAGCAAATCAAACAGATGCAACAGACTGATTAAAGAATATTAGGAGATTGATAGAACCTTAAGATAAAGAGTGTGCTATATAGAGTTGGAAGGAATGGAGTAAATTACACTACAATTACTACAAGAAAGGTTTAACCTGCAAAACTCCTCCTGCTCCCCACCACAGAGGCCAGTCAGGGCCAGGACACTAGCAGCTTTAAATTTGAAATGCCAATGGGTGTACCCACGCCTGGTGGGACGGCGCCTGAGGGCCTCGCCATAGAGCCCTTGGACATGGCCTTTAGGTGAGGACCAACTCCTGAAACACCAGTAACACAGCACCAGACAAACCACAAGTGCAGAAAGACCCACAGCATATCCCTGAGCCCACATTGTACACTTTCGCTTCCAACCGGTAAATTTCCTCAGATACGCAGAATAGAGCACCTCAGCTGACCTCCAGCAATCCACCCAGCAGACTCCAGCAACAGAACTATGGCTCCACTAGTTATTCTCCTTGCTCTCTGCCTCACCACACTCCTCACTACCACCCCAGCTCTTACCCACACCTATACCTTATTGCCTATCATCCACTCTTACCCATACGCACTCATCCTAACACTGCACACCGTCCACAAAAGCAAACCCAAAGCCACACAACATCCAACATCCAAGGATTATTCCAAGGCTTCTCGTCTTATTGCTTCACCTGTTGCTCCCTTTCAACCCCCATCCTCATGTCTTACTAACTCTATCACTTCTCACCCGCTACCGACCACATTCTTTCGTGGCCAGCAGCTTCTGGTCTCTCTTGGATTTCTGTTGTTGCTTCCTCTTTTCCTTATGTCTGCCATCCCTGTGCATTGGGGCTGGTGCCCCGCCGTGCTCGGCATTGTTCCCCCTGGCCATCTTGCCCGTCAACTCCCGAACCTGACTTATTGTTCGCGTATCCTTTCATGCTCCTCCCCTTCTCTCACACCCTCTCTTGTGTTTTTGCAACTCGCCCTGTTAAACTGCCGCTCGATTTGCTCTAAAACCCTCTTAGCTAGTGATTTGGTTACACAGCATGATCTGGATCTTTTCTTTTTGACTGAGACATGGTTGAAGGAGGGCGATGAATCCTTCCTTAATCGCTGTCTCCCGTCGGGTTACTCCTTCTTGTCCACATCTCGTCGGGGTAGAAGCGGCGGGGGTGTGGCTGTTATTTATCGCTCCTCCCTTCCCCTCTCTGAGCTCCCCACCTCTTCCTCACTGCTCTACCCGGAGTCCCTGCTCCTGCGATTAGATTCCTCCTCTCCCCCTTGTCATTTTCTCCTTGTCTATGCCCCCCCTCTCTTTCTGCATCTTTATGGGACTCTCTTCTCGCTACTATCTCTGAGGCCTCGCTTCTCTATCCTCACCTCTTAATTTTGGGTGACTTCAATATTCACACCAACTCTCCCTCTTTGGCGAGGGATCTTTCTTTTCTCACTTTTCTGTCTGATTTATCCCTTCGCCAATTTGTTTCTTTTCCTACTCATGTTGCCGGTCATACGCTTGACCTCCTTATCACCTCTAGCTCCTCCTCTGTCCCTCCTTCCTCTCTCTCTTCTTTCCCCCTCCCCTGGTCTGACCATTTCTGTTCTCTGTATTCCTGTTCTGTCTCCCCCCCCCCTTGTTTCATCAACAATCCTAGGCATGACTCCAAGTCCTAGTATTAATCCTGTGTCGCTTTCCAGTAAGCTCTCCGCAGATACACTTCTCCGATTTCCCCCTTATGCTTCCCTATTTCCTGAGGATTTTGATTCTCTCCCTGTTGATGCCCAGGCTCATCACTGGCATTCTTCACTCTTCTCCACCCTTGATAACATTTCCCCCCTTCGACCCCGCCCACCCCTTCGTCGTCACCCCTGGTTCCACCCTGGCCTTTTCCTGCACCGGAAACATCTCCGTCGTGGGGAACGTCTCTGGCGAAAGCACCCATCCTCCCCCAACTTGGAAAACTTCCACCTGTGTCATCAGTTTTACCGTGTTCTCCTTCACTCTGCGAAACGTGATTACTACTCAAAGCTCATCTCTTCCTCTTCAAACTCTTCTCGTCAGCTATACTCCATTCTTCATTCCCTAACTGCGTCTCACTCTGCTTCATCCTCCCCATCCTCTCTCTTATCCTTCCTCCAAGATCCTTCCTCTCTCGCCTCCTTTTTTGTCTCTAAGGTCCATACTCTCCGCCAGACCTTTCCCTTGTGTCCCCCCCCCCTTTCCCCTGTGTCCCCCCCCCCTTTCCCCTCTCGCTGTATCCTCTCCTCTCCCTTCCTCCTCCCCTTCCCTTCCTACCCCTGCTCTATCACACACCTGGTCATCCTTTGAGGCAATCACTCCAGCCATTCTCCAAAAAACATTTCTTACCATTCGTAAGGCCACCTGTTCCGCTGACCCCATTCCCTCCCACTGGCTCCTAGAGCCTTCCCTATCTCTCTCTTCCTATATCCTCTCCCTTTTCAACTCTAGTCTGTCTTCTGGCATCTTTCCCACACCCTGGAAACATGCCATAGTCCGCCCCATACTGAAATCCCATTCTTCCGACCCTTCTGTTCTTTCTAGCTGGCGCCCCATCTCTAACCTTCCTTTTCTTTCCAAATTTCTTGAGAAACTGGTCTTTTTTCAGCTTTCTTCCCACCTTGAAGCTTCCCTCACTCTTCACCCCCGGCAATCTGGTTTTCGTTTCGGTCACAGCACAGAATCAATTCTTCTCTCTCTTCTTAACGAACTTCACACTGCTCATGACCATGGTCTTTTCACCTTAGCTGTTTCCCTTGACCTTTCCGCAGCTTTTTATCTGGTGGACCATCACACTCTTCTTACTCGTCTCCATGAAGCTGGTCTCTCTGGTGTGGTTCTTCAATGGTTTCGTTCTTTCCTTTCCTGTCACTCCTTTTCGATTGTAACTGGGTCCTCATCCTCAGCCCCCGCCCCACTTTCCTGTGGTGTGCCCCAAGGGTCTGTTCTTGCCCCTCTGCTCTGCAATGTCTTTCTGGCCCCTCTTGCCCTCATAATCCAGCAGTTTGGCATCTCGGCGTATTACTACGCTGACGATATCATTTTACTGCATCACACCGACTCCCTTACTCCTGACATCTCCCCTCTTAATCTTTGTCTTAGCGCTGTCGCTTCATGGTTTTCCTCTAATTTTCTTCATGTGAACCTGGCTAAGTCCTTTGCTATCTGGTTCACGCTCGGGAGCCCTTCCCCCACTTGTGCTCCCTCTTTCTCTTCACAATCTATTCCTCTTGTCTCTTCCCTCTGGTATTTAGATGTTATTCTTGATTCCTCTCTCTCTTTTAAGGAGCATATTTCCTCAGTTGTCCAGCGCTCTTTTTTTTTCTCTTAAGCAGCTCCGGGCTGTACACCCCTTTCTCTCTTCTTCTGCTTTGGCTACACTTCTTCTTTCCCTTGTAATGTCCCATCTTGATTAATGTAATGTCTCCTTAGCAGGTCTCCCACAATCCCAACTTTCCCGTCTCCAGCGTATTCAGAACACTGCCGTCCATCTTCTCACCTACGCTTCTCGTTACGATCATGTCACTCCTCTTCTTTTTCAACAGCATTGGTTACCCATTTCATTCCGTATTCAGTTTAAGATCCTCACTTTCGCACACAGGGTAGTTCGCACAGGTACCCCCCTTTATCTTGCAGACCAGATACACTTCTGCACTTCTCATCGCCTGCTTCGCTCCATTCACACAAACCATATGTCTCTTCCCTTTCCCTCACAAGCCCATCTTGAATCTACCTGCTCCTCAGCCTTTTATTTCCTGGGTCCCAAACTCTGGAACTCGCTTCCCCCTTCCCTCTGTGCAGAGGAGTCCTATCAGTCTTTTAAAGCGCAACTCAAAACTTACCTCTTTAGCTTGGCATTTAACCTTCCCCCCCCCCCCCCCGTCTTCGTCTTCCCTCCTTCCTCCCCGCTGATGTACTTTATAACTAATTTGCCTTCCCCTGCTGATGTATTTTTAATTTGTTGCCTTTTTCTGTTCTTTCTCTCCTCTTTTCTATTTCAATTTTAAATGGCGTTCTTTTCTTTCTTTCAAGCAGCCTGTATTTTAATTATTGTAAACCGCTCAGATGCCTTTGGTATTGAGCGGTATAACAAAATTTTAATAAACATAAACATAAACATCATACACATTAAAACACAAGCACCCACACTCATTCCACCTGCACACAGACACACATGCAACACCTCTCACGAAATTCACCCTACTCAATGCTAGATCAGCATGGAACAAAATCCATCTCCTCATGGACCTTCTGTTGGACAACAAAATAGACATCCTATGTGTCACAGAATCCTGGTTTAGCGAAACAGATAATGTCCTATTGAATCAGCTGATTCCACACGACTACAGCCTTTTCCATTCACCACAAATGCAGCATCGAGGAGGAGGTGTATTCATCCTAACCAAGAAAACCCTTACCTTCTACACCCTCACCAAGACCTAAGATAAATGACTGGATGCAATAACAATAGTAAATGCAAACATAGCCATCATACTTGTCTACAGATCCCCCAGTGCCAGCCCTGACTGTCTTGACACACTAATAGAAGCAGCATGCAGTCACAAATCATAAACCAACTACCTCATCCTCCTCAGTGACCTCAACCGTACCTCCACTACACTAAACATAGCAAAGACCTTTCTGGAAGCCATGGAAACCTTGGAATATGCTCAATTCATCCTTCAACCTACTCATGACAAAGGAAACACCCTTGACTTGATCTTCCTACCACAGAGTACCATCAAGAACCACTCCATCCCACCTCCAACCACCATTGATGTCCCCTGGTCAGATCACAAAGTAATCTCCTTACTCATACCCCGCACTGCACTGGATCGAACACCACTCAACTCTGAACCTACTACTTGTATATTCTTAAACCTCTGAATGAAAACCTCTTGTATATTCTTAAACCTCGACAAAAAAGAATTTCTAGAGAAAATCCTGCCAGACCTCCAATCTGTTCTGGAAGACCTTGACTCCCTGATGCAAGCATGGAACAAAACCATATCCAGCACAGCAACAATGCCACCCAAGCCCCTACTGCAAAAAAGACATAAATCTTCAATATGGTACCCGACACAACTAAAAAACATGCAGTGCATCCTTAGAGCCACTGAGAGGAAATGGAGAAACTCCAGAACACCTGACAGTCTCACCTCCTACAAAACCAAACTCAAAGAATATCAAACAGCCACTCTCAAAGCAAAAAATGAATACTACACAAAACTGATTGAAAAATCTATCAACCACCCTCGCAAACTCTTTGATGTAGTCAAGTCCCTCACAAAAGATTATTCCCAGCAAACAGAAGATACAAATCTGACCTCACAGCAAATGGCCAACTACTTCCAAGCTCTAAACTCCCCTAACAGCTACACTACAAGCACTCTTCTGGACACCCCAGCTTAGGTTTGGTTGGAACCCCAACACACTTTGCAGACATTTTCAACAGTCACATCTAGGCACCTAGAAGATATAATCACCAGCATCAATACAACCACATCCCCTCTTGACCCATGTCTAGTCATCTGGATCAAGATAGCCAAACAAGAATTCTCACTAATAATCCACAAGATCACCCAGCTTTCTCTACAGCAAGGATAAGTACCACCTGAACTCAAAATGGCCTCTATTCGATCAATAAGAAGGGGAACTACCAACGACATCAACCAACCAACATCCTACTGACCCATAGCCAGTCTTCCATTTATGGACAAGATACTAGAAAAGATTGTACTCCACCAGCTTTAAGATCACATTGAAACACACACACACCTCTCAACCCCCAACAATATGGCTTTTGACTTCACCATGGAGTCGAATCCCTTACAACAGTATTCCTAAACAACTTAATAACAGGCACAAACAGATCATATATAGGTTACATACTTATATTCCTCGACATCAAGGCAGTATTCAACTACTATTTAGCATTTATATAGCGCTACGCATGCAACCTCACACCCTAATCATCAAAAGAATGCAAGCAATAGGACTAACAGGAATCCCTTTGAACTGGTTCATATCCTATCTATTAAACCAGCATCTTCAGGTAAAGTCAAGACCATACACTCAAACCCAAGGAGTTCCCCACTGATCTGCCATCTCAACGCTATTATTCAACATCTTCATTCAGTTGATCTGCACAGCCATAGAAACTTTCAATGTTCTCTACCACATATACGCTGACGATGTCATGATCTATGCACCCCTCAATACACTAAACCCTGACATCACAATCTTAACAAAATGCTTCACCGCCATCAATTCATGGCTCATGACCCACAGTATGACCATAAACATCAAAAAAAACAGAAGCTCTATGTGTCACCACAGACAGCAGCTTCATCCTAGCGGACACCATAAGCCCAAGTGGAACTCAATTTCATGTACGACAAGAGATACGATATCTGGGTATCACCCTCGATCAACACTTAACATTCTCTGCCCACATAAGAAACATCACCAGGAGCATATATTATAAACTCAAAACTGTACAACATCTCAAGCCTCTTCTAACCCACCAAAAACCTCCACACAACCCTTCAAGCTCTCATCTTACCACATCTGGACTACTGCAACCTCATCCTTCAAGGCCTATCTAAGGAAACAGTCCACCCACTTCAACTAGCCCTCAACACAGCAGCAGATACCCTCTGCAATGCAAGCATAACCAAGCACATAACTCCATTGCTCAAACAGCTTCACTGGTTAACTGTCATTGAACCTCAACAGCCTCTCGTCCACCCATCTTCAAACAATAATACATGAGACCAAAGATGACCACTGAAGGCGAATCGACTCCCAGAACACCTTAGCTACCTCAGCATCTTTCATCAGGTCCAGCACAACCACACCCAGAAGAGCCTTCTCCCTATATGTACTTTCCCTCTGGAACTCAATCCCATGTAAATTCCAGGCCACAAAGGACCTACTAACATTCAGAAAGGCCCTCAAGAATCACCTATTCACAGCCTATTTCACCAAGGATAAATCATAATTCCTTCATGCAGCAGCCTCTGTCCCCTGTCACCCCATCCCTACCCCCTCTCTCTTCCCTCTTACTATCCCCCCCACAACCATTGATCCCCCCTAATTTTAAGTTCTCACCAAGTTCTTTGCCCTATTACAATGTATCAAGTTCTGTTTCAATGTAAACCGCCTTGACTATAGGATAAAGCAGTATAGAAAGCATGTTAAATAAATAAATAAATAACCTGTATGTTTTTTTTAAATTATGAATTACCAATTGTCAAAGCATTTATCAATTACCATAAAATTTAAATAAACCTTTGGCTCAGAACAGAATCTCTGGCCTGAATTCTGTTTATTGAGAAGGGTGAGTGTGAGTGTGTCATGTGCCAAACCTCTGCTAACTATGACCACCTTTTATCTAGTCTCCTTGCAAGTGTGAAACCTGATATTTGTAAATCCAGGAACTCAAAGAAATTCTGGATAAAAGCTCCTTGAACTGATGTGTTCCTTGTCTGCCAAGCAGTTTTTAAGCAACTGTCTGGATCATATAGAAAAGGGGTCACACTTGCTTTTATCCAAAGATGGATGTCAATCTTTTCTTCCCTAGCCAAGAGCTAGTTGGATTCAGGGCCTCATTCCATCTGGTTTTGGTAATCGGTTCCAGGTCACTTGTGGTGAAGTAGTGAAATTTTCCTTTACTATCTCTTTTCCTCTTCATGGAGTTGTCTGCAGTATGTGGGAACATCCTCATGCAGTTGATTGTAAAGACTATTACCTTTCAGTTTTCCATTTGCTGGCATAGACTTGTCACCGGACTCTTTCTATAGGAGTGGTCAGCAATGATCCAGGACCAGTTCATGAGAAATGTCATTGTCCTTTGGTAATTTCGTCCTAGCTTTGTTTGCTGCTTTTCATGCCATTTTGACATGTAGCAAAAATGCAATGTGTGCCTTCGAGTCCGTGCTGACTCCTGGCAACCCAGCAGCTCCTGGGTTTTCTTGGCAGTGTGATCAGAAGTAGATAGCAAGGCCTTTCTTCTGAGGCAATGGAGGGTTAAATGACTTGCCCAAGGCCACAAGGAGTGCCAGTGGGAATTTAACCCTGGTCTTTTGGTTATCAAGCCAGTGCTCTAACACTAGGCTACTCCTCCACTTTTTGATATGTAGCAGTTCTGGACAATAAAAAAATCTGTTGTGTGATTTATCTTTTCACCATTGTCACTATGACAAATTACTACATTGGCTTCCTATCTGCTTCCATATATAGTTCAAGCTTCTCTTAGCCACCTACATATGTATTCATTCTGCAGCAACTCACTTTTATCTCTCTTTACATCCCTTCTTGTGAACTTTACTCATCAGAAAAGTCACTCTTATCTATTTCCTTTTTTGTGCTTTCCATCTTACTGTGCCATATAGTTGAAATAGATTTCTTGAGTTGAGGACTCATGCTTTCTCACTGACTTTATTCAAATCCAATCTGAAAGCCCACTTTTTAAAATCTGCTTTTAAACCATAACCCCTGCTTCTTATATTCATGTCATCATAGGTTTTTCACCCATTTTATTAATAAACAAAATCTCTTTTGTCCTGAGTGTTTGTCTTGACTAGACTGTAAGCTCTGTGGGCAAAGGATGGTTTCTTTTATTCATTTGTATAGTACTGTCTATATATTGAAGCACTATAGAAATAAGTAGTGGTAGTACTAGTAGTCCATTTAGACCATTTATTAACATTTTCCCCCTTCTTCCTGTCCTGCCCATCTTCCTCTTCCATACTGTTCTACTTTCTTATCTTTGTTTCCCAGGCACCACTAGTTTTCCATTATTTTACTCCAATGGCTTCCCAGGCTTTTATACTATCTATATATAGCTGGGTCCCTAGGCGAGCCTCCTTTGCTGCTACATAAAGAAGTGTACATTTTTTTCTCTGGGTTCCGAGGGTATGGGGGGAGGGGACTCTTCTCCAAGGCCTTATCTCATTATCTACCCCAGTGCCTGCTCAATTTTTCTGGCCTTCCCCTCTTATTGAAGGAATTTTTTAGAAAATAAGTCCATGGAACACACGGGGAAGTAGTGCAGGATTCAACTTTACACCATACTTGGGGTAATTCGGTGAGTACAATACACATATGAGTTGCAAGCCTTTAGGAGGGATGGGATGCTCTTATTCATAGTTTCTCCATAAGAAATTAAGTAAACATTTGTTCTCTCGCTGCCTTTGCATCTTGGTAACCCACAGAGTCAGCTCCTTTTTTATACCTTTGGAATCATGGCAGTTATAACCCTAACAATATTACTGGGCAGACTGGATGGGCCATGCTGGTCTTTATCTGCTATCATTTACCGTGTTATCTCTCTCTCTCTCTCACAATCTCTACTGTGTTAGTTCCACAGGGGTTCAAAGCTCAGTCTCTACTGCTTTTTCCTAGATCTGTGGTCCAGAGCAAATACCCATGAAGCCCCTTTTGCTCCGGGGTTCTGCTTCTTCTGGCACACTCTTTAGGTAATCCCTGGATGCAAATCCTTCTACCACAATAGTGTCAATGGTGCCACCCTCATCGGCTATAAGAACTATCTTCCCCAATCTGACCTCAAGCTGCCTTCTGGGAACCATGAGAAAAAAAAGATAAACATCCTGCTTCTCTTTGTGCTTGTGCTGATACTCGTTTTCCTTTGTCCAAGGCCTTATTCAGCACTCAGGATCTCTCTTGTCAGCTTGACAGAAAGGAGAGAAAAAACATTTCCCTCCAAAATCCTGATCTTAAATAACCTAGTGAGCACACCTAACTCTTCACCGGGTATATACCAATTCGGGTTGCCAACTGGTTCCAGATGCACATGACAGGCTTGATCCAGTCCTGGGTTTACCCCGTTTTTTTCTTTTATATTTTGGAGAAGGAAATATGAGAGAAGGAAGAATGGGGATTAAGGAGAATTTCTCCCTTAATCCTGTGTGCAAAGTCCTGGCTGAAACAAGCACTTTTTAAAGAACTAAGAGTGCCTCTGAGCTGTAAACTCCAATGGGGAAATTTTTGCCATGAACATGGTTTCCCTTTGTAAAATGGAAAAAATGTCAATTTTTGCCTAGCCAGGCTACACCCAAGCCACACTCCCACTACTTCTCCTTGGAGTTTCTTCATGGTGTGGATCTCCATGTGTAAATAGCAGCTTTCTGAAATTGTATTTGCATTGTAAATGCCATTATTAAATTTGGAGATGCCTTTAAAATAACCTCCATAGGCATCTCTGTTGTCTTTAAAAAGAAAAAAAAAATAGTCCTAAACAAGGTGCATATTTGCTCTTCCTCATAGAGGTCAAAAATCAACAATCCAAAATTTTAACCGGATATTTAGGAACATAATTAGCTAAGATACTGCTAACCAGACACTTTATCTGGTAACTTCCAGAGTCTTAGATTTCAGTAAAACCTTTTGACACTGTTCCACCGTTCTGACTTATAAATACATTGAACACTCTAGGATTGGACCCTAAAGCGACTGATGGGATTCAAAATTGGTTGAATGCGAGGCCACAAAGGGTACAGGTAAATGGAGCTCACTCTGAGGAGATAGATGTTTCCAGTAGTGTGCCACAGGGATCTGTCCTTGGTTTCATTATTTTTAACATTTTTCTAAGTGATATTGCAGAAGGGCTGTCTGGTAAAGTTTGCCTCTTTGCAGATGATACCAAAATCTGCAAGAGTAGACACCTAGGAAGGAGTAGATAACATGAGGAGGGATCTAGCTAAACTTGAAGAATGGTTGAAAATTTGGCAGCTGAGATTTAATGCTAAAAAATGCAGGATCATGCATTTGAGCTGCAAAAATCCAAGAGAGCAGTACAGTATAGGGGGTGAAGTAATTCTTTCAATGAAAGAAGTGGTGTGATTGTGCCTGATGATCTTAAAGTGGCTAAACAGATAGAAAAGGTGATGGCAAAAGCCAGAAGGGTTTGGATGCATAGGGAAAGGAATGACCAGCAGAAGAAAGGAGCTGATAGTGCCTCTGTATAAGTCTTTGGTGAGACCTTGTTTGGAATATTGTGTGCAATTCTGGAGACCGCACCTTCAAAAGAATATAAACAGGATGGAGTCAGTGCAGAGGGTGGCTACCAAAATGGTCTATGGTCTTTGTTATAAACCATATGGGGACAGTCTTAAAGATCTCAATATGTATACATTAGAGGAAAGGTGGGATAGAGGAGATATGATAGAGACATTTAAATATCTCCGTGGCATAAATGCACATGAGCAGGGCCAGCCCATCCCCTAGGCCTCTGTGGGCAGCACAGCATGGCACACACGGTAGGCCATGTGCTTTGGTACATGTGGCCTGCTGGTTCTGAACTCCCTCCTCTGCTGCCACCGTGCCAAGCCGAGCTTTCCCCTCTCCACCAACCCTGCTGATGGAATTGGTGCCAGGGGGATGGTGCTGTGATTCAGAAGGGGGGGAGAGGCAGAAACCCTTGGGCCAGCCTTGCACAGGAAGAGAACCTCTTTCAACTAAAAGTAAGCAAGAGAGCATAGGATGAGGATGAAAGGGGATAGACTCAGAAGTAATATGTGGAAATATTTCTTTATGGAAAGAGTGGATGATACGTGGAATAGTTTCCCAGTGAAGGTACTAGAGACCAGGATAGTATCTGAATTCAAGAAAGCATGGGACAAACACAGATCTCTAAAGGAAAAAAGAGATTATAGTAGTTAATATGGAAGGGCAGACTAGATAGGCTATATGGTCTTTTTCTTTGTTCTATGTTTCTAACTTAGAGCTGATATTTATGTGGTTTGATTTAGACAGTTATCTCCAACAGGTTATCCCTAGATATTTTACATTATCTCGTTAAAATAAAATCCATGCCCTTGGCCTATCTCTGATCCTGCCTTGTTTAGTCTGATATGGAATTGTCTTGCCAAAGTTAACCTGTCACCTGCCCTGTATTTTGAAACTGAATGATTTATCCAGGTCACCTCAGACGTAAACTAGAAAAATCATTTTGAATATTGACCCCCAGATTATTTAAGAGGTTGTGATAGGCAAATCAGCAATGCACTTACTTAAAAACTGTTGTGCTTGCATATGCTCAATCATTTAACCAAATCAATTGTGTGTATTGCCTAATGTGAAAAAGTTCGAACATAAGCTCACTCTGTGTGTGTGTGTGTGTGTGTGTGTGTGTGTGTATTTATATCTTTATCTGTATTTATATACATATACACATCAACTTTGACATGGCCTGTATTTTCTGCAAAACTACTTCAAATGAAATTGCTTTGTAGAGACTTCCAAACTTGTACTGGACATCAAGAACAAGTTGGTGCTTAAGATAATTCATTAAAATTAGAGATGCATGTAGAAAATACTTTTCTCTTTAATGTAAGTTAAAGGAATCCCAAAATTACAAGCTCTCATGGATCATTTAGTTATTTTTTAGCATGCAGAAGAACAAAATAGTTTTTGAACTTGACCCCATCTTTCTAGATTGAAGATAGCTTCAGAATCCTTTTTCAGTGGTCTCCAGTTCTTGCCTTTGTTAACTCTCAGGAGCAGTGCTTAAAAGTTAGCATCTTGTCTAGAGAAACTGGCAGAAGGGTTATATACAAAATTATAAATCTATTTGAATAAGATTTGACTATATTGAGCTACAACTTTATCCCATAATCAGCTTGAGCCACTGGATCTTGAGTATGCCACCAGATGGACCTCCACCCAGCATGACCAGCCTCGGTCCCACATCCCATTCATCCCTTCTTTAAAACACTCCACATCTGGGCCTTCTTCCTTGCCATATCCCAGCAAGAGGACCCTATGGGCTTGACTGTTCACCACCCCATCCAGTTCTGCCTCCCAGTGCTCCATTCTTTGCAGTGACACGTGGTGTTTCCATCCTGGAGTATATTTCTGCCTTTTTTCCTGCTGACTCTTTTACTTCCAACTTGGCTTAGGAATACAATGCAATGTGACCGAATACAACTTTCCAAACAACTAGAAAATTAGTACGCTTACATATCAAACATGGGAGGAGACAGGGAACACCAGAGCTTACAGAAAAACTAGGTGTGACCCCCCTCCTTTCTCATCATGGTTTTTATATTCCTCTGTGCCTAAAAAGCTTTCTTGTGTGGGGCTAGGCTGCAACTTCTGAATTGGACACACATGGTCCCCATCATTGCCCATCCTCCTATCTCCCACTTATCCACAACTCTCTCCTTCAAACCCCATCCAAGTGTCTTCAGTTGCGGACCAGGGCCATCTTATAGTTGGCAACCCAGACCGAGCTGGGTTACCTTATCTCAGTTTTGAAAGATACAGAGGAAATTATATAATTCCAGTGGTAAAACTCATTAAATAAGTAAATGTCTCAATGCATGTCTCAGACCCCCCCCCCTCCCCCCGGCCGAGCCTCATAATAAGATTTTTGTAAATGTGTGTTTCATAATAAGTTCCTTGTAAATGTGTGCGTTATAATGTAAACCACTTTGATTTAATGAGAAGGTGGTATAGAAAAACTGTTAAATAAAATAAATAAATAATAAATTTAATACTAGTACTGCTACTGCTTATCATTTGCATAGACCTGCAAGGCATACAGAGACATGTAAGAGATGGTCCCTGCTCATCAGAGCTTACAGCCTAATCAAGACAGACAACACAACATCTGGGGACTAGGGAAATGGTAAAGATACACTTAGGAGGTTAACAGGATATTAAAGGGATCAGAATCCAAAAGCAGCCTTCAAGAGGATTTTTTTTAGCCTGGATTTGAATAGGACCAAAGATGGAGCCTGACATACTGACTCGGGAAGCTTGTTCCAGGCATATGGAACAGCAAGGTGGAATGAACAATGTTTGGAAATGGAAGTGGCAGAGAAGGCTACAGATAAAGGGAATCTGCCAGAGGAGCAAACTTCACAAGGATGGGTATAGGGAGCAATAAGTGAGGAAAGGTAGTGAGGAGCAGCAGAATGAATGCACTTATAGGTTAGTAGGAGAAGTTTGAACTGGATGCAGAAACAGATAAAGAGCCAATGAAGTTACTTTAGAAGAGGAGTTATGTAAGCATAGCAACACTGGTGGAAGATTAGCCATGCAGTTGATTTTTGAACAGAGTGAAGTAGGGAGAGATGATTCAGAGGGAGACCAGCAAGGAGCTAGTGAGTGGATAATGGTCTTAGTAGTGTGTTGAGAAAGGAGGGGAAGAATTTTGCTGATATTACAGGTTTTAACTATCTGTTGGATGTGTGTGGAGAAGAAGAGTCAAAGATGACTGCAAGGTTATAAGCCAAGGAAACAGGGAGGAGTATAGTATTATCCACAGAAGGGGAAGGTGGGTTTAGGGGTAAAAGATAAAAAGCTCAATTTTCACCATGTTCAATTTCAGATGGTAGTGAGACATCCAGGCAACAATATCAGATAAGCAGGCAGAGATCTTGGCCTGGGTTCATGGAGAGATTTCAGATGCAGAGAGGCAGATCTGAGAGTCATCAACATAAAGATGATACTGAAAACCATGGGAGAAGATGAGTGCACCAAGGGAATGGGTGTAGAGAGAGAAAAGGAGAGGTATCCCAACTGAGAGCAGTATGGCAGTAGAAGAGGATCCACCAGAACATACACTAAAAGTATGGTAGGAGATATAAGAAGAAAAACAGGACAGAACAGAGCCCCTAAATCTAAATGAGAACAGGGTATTGAGGAGAAGGTGGTGATTAACAGTGTCAAAATCAGCAGAAAGGTCAAGAAGGATGAGGATTGAGTAAAAGCCCCTGGACTTATTAATGTAAAACAAAAGATATTGAAAACAGCAGGCTGTTATGTGATTTTTTTTCCTCCCCTGAGTAAACTGTAACTAATTTGGAGGCTGATGCACTAAACCAGGTTAACTCTTACTACACATGCTGTCAGCAATATTGCTACATTTCTTGTGTGGGGGAGTAGCATAGTGGCTAGAGCAGTAGCCTAGTGACCAAGAGACAAGGGTTTGATTCCCACTGGCACTCCTTGTGGCCTTGGACAAGTCACTTTACCCTCCATGACCTCAGAAGAAAGAGATGGCAATCTACTTCTGGTCATACCCTACCAAGAAAATACAGGTGCTGCTGGCTCACCAGGATTCAACACTGACTCAGCCACACACACATGAATAATGCAACGTGATTGACCTCTTAAAATGTATTGTTCTTCTTTTTGAGAGCATAGAACTGTTCCTGGGGAGCCCTCTTAAAGGGGCTGGAGCTGGGAAATTATGACATGAACTGTATCCCTGGATCAGACCTCCCCCCCCCATCAAAGGCATTCCCCTGACCCACCCACCTCCAGTAGGGCTCTCTAGGACCTACCAGAGCTTCTCTGGTATCTAGCAGTTGGGGGCACAAATGATCCCCAGCCATTCCTGCCCCATATGACTCTGAATTCAAAATGGCACCTAATGACCCCCTAGGGGGAGTCGCATGGTATTGCCATTAGGGACTCAAGCTGCTGGTGAAAATACCACCAGAGCTGACCAGGTGCCATCATGAACACAGAGCCAGTTGGGGCAGGGGGTCCCTGGGATTGCTCCTGCTCCAGCTGCTAGATACTAGGGAACGTCCCCTGATAAATCCCAGAGGGTTCTATGGAAGAATGGGAAGTTTGGAGGATGCCTTCGGGGAAGGGGTCTTGCTTTGGGAGGGGCTGCATAGACCTTTCAGTTTGGCCTTTATAACAAGCCTTTCCAGGCTTTCCTTTCAGGCTGCGTATTAGGAACATGGTGTACTTAGGGAGGAAAAATTATGAACTGGCATTATTTTTCTAGGAACACCAGAGCTTTTTTTTTTAGTTCAGTTGCATGTAGTAGTACATAATTATGAGGTGCTTTGCTTGCGTTTGTATATTTTGCATCTCATTATTAAACAAATATATTCCCTTAACACATGCTAGTAACTACCCCCTTCATGTACAAGTGCAAAAAAATGTCCTGCTTATGGAAATGCACTGAAAATTAGCATACTTCTTCTACTTCTAGTTAGTGCTAAAACCTTACTTTAAACCCTGAGGTGAAGTAAAATTTTAACTTCAAATTGACTTCAATGTGAAGTCAATTAGAAGTTTAAAAAACTGCCATCAAAGACTTGAGATACCCAAGTTCAGGATCCCTGGAGATGGGATGCCCAGTTTAGGGAGCCACAGAAATTGAGCCCCTTGATCTGAAGCTCCCGGATTGCAGGGCCTTGATTCAAGAACTCCCATACTTGGGCAATCAGAGTCCACAATTCCTACATTCCACACCCACCAACTCAGCTACAGTAACTCTATACCCACCCCAATCCTCTCACTTATCCCCTACCAAGTCACCTAATCCTCATCTATTAATCTATTCCCCATCCCATTTACTCAACCTCCCACCTACCCACCAACCTACCCCACTATGTATCTACCGGACACTACCAACCCACTCCTCCTACCTAACACCCCAGCAATATTCATAGCTGGATGGAGGATAAGTTAGCAAGTGTGTGAGTTTAAGTAATTGGGTGTTGGGAATAGAAGAGTGGGACATAATAGGTTGGGATGTTAGTGTAGGAGGAGTAGTCATGAGTCTATCTTGCCTTTTGAGTCTTAGGGCAAAGTTTTCCTGACTTGGAGGTCCTCTTTCAAATTTAGCACACAATTTAAACTATTTGTGCTATACATTTCATTACTTTATTACATCTGAAATAAAGTAAAAAAAAATGAATGAGAAAGTAAAATAATGTGCATTAAAAATCAAATGCATATTTTCAGTGCACTCTTATTACAATAGCTGTTAAAAATACAAGTTGGTTATTAGATGAGGATGCACTGACCATGAAACACTACAAAATCAATATTCAGTACTGCAATGGCCCTTTAATGGGACAGCTATGTGAGAAGATCATAATGGTGCTTAATATAGGCCTATTTTAGAAAGGCAACATTGGGGCTTTTGTGCCTTTGAAAAATAGGCTCTTGGAACCAGTCTTTAGGGGTTAATTTTATGAGGTATTTCTGTATGTAAAGCCTATTTTACACAGAAAAAAAGGGCTTTCCAGACTGCATATTTTTGTAAAAGATACACAGAAAGTGCCTTCATTTACTCAATTTACGTGTCAGCATTCCCAGGGTCATAGTTTGGGCAGAGCAGAAGCATATATTTTATAAAATATATGTATGCATGTACACGTGCCTCAGAGCAGGTATGTGGTACTGTGGCGTACAGTGGGAAGAGGTTTTCTTTAAAACACAGGCCAGACAGCAGGGGCGGCTCAAGGCAATCTGCTGCCTGAGGCGAAGGATGAGATGGCGCCCCCCCCCCCCCTGTAGAAAGGGGCAGGGCTTTTTCAAAACTCCAGTCGGGGACTGAACCAAACCAAAAAGCTGATTAGATTATATGGAGGAAATGCAAGATGTTTGCACACCAAGGAACTAAAAGAGAGTGAAAACCACAGCACAGTTTATAAAACTAAATCATAACTCATTTTTATTTTGTTGTTATAAACTGTGTTATAGTTATTGCTTTTTCTTTTTCAACATATATTTTGCATCCACAGAACCCCCTTCAACAGTGGGTGCAGAGCAGAACCAGGACATTCACCCACAGAACTCAATATCTTAAAATAAAAACTGATTCTGATCATCTCACTAACAACAACAAACATTCTCCAGTACCAGACATATTGTGAACTAATACAAAACGCTACAACAAAGTCACTGAATATAGAGCAAATCTACCACGCCATACCATCAGGGGCGGCTCTATAATGAGGCCGAGTGAGGCGGTAACTTTTTGGGGGCGGCAAATTTGCCCCCAAAAAGCCCGCCTCACTCAGCCTTCAAATTTAAAAAAAAAAAAAAAGATTGGAAAAGCCGCTACCGCCGCTGCAGCGGCAGAAGAAAGTGCTCCGCGGCCGCCCCGGCAGAGCCCTCTTCTCTCCCTCAGCTCCAGCTTTACAGAGCCGCGAAGGGAGAGTTCCCTTTCTCGCAGCTCTGTTAAGCCCGCGGGAGCTGATGGGAAATCCCATCAGTGCCCGCGGGCTTAGCAGAGCCGCGAGAAAGGGACACTCTTCCCTTCACGGCTCTGTAAAGCTGGCGGCGGTGCTGAGGGAGAGACGAGGGCTCTGCCGGGGCCCGGAGCTGAGGGAGAGACGAGGGCTGTGCCAGGGAGGCCGCGGGGCACTTTCTTCTGCCGCTGCTATGGTGGCAGTGACTTCAACTTCAGCAGCCAGTTTCTTCAACTGGGTTGATCATGGGGGGGGGGGGTTAGGACTGGTAATGGGCTATGAGGGGGGGGGGTTAGGACTGGACGTGAACTGATGGGGTGTTAGGACTGGAAGTGGGCTGATGGGGGGTAGGACTGGTAATGGGCTGATGGGGGGATTGGGGTGGGATTAGGACTGGAAATGGGCTGATGGGGGGATTAGGATTGGAAGTGGGCTGATGGGGTTAGGACTGGTAATGGGCTGGGGGGGCTAGGACTGGAAATGGGCTGATGGATTAGCACTGGGGGTGGCTAGTACTGGAAATGGGCTGATGGGGGTCTTGGGCTAGTAATGGGCTATCGGGGGTGGCTACGACTGGAAATGGGCTGATGGGGGGTTAAGAATGGAAATAGGCTGATCGGGAGGGGGGTTAGAACTGGAAATGGACTGATCGGGAGGGGGAGCTAGGACTGGTAATGGGCTGATTGGTGGGATTAGGCCTAGAAATGGGCTGATTAGGGGGGGGCTAGAACAGGAAATGGGATCATTGGGGGGGCTATGACTAGAGTGGGCTGATAAGGGGGATAGGACTGGAAATGGGCTAATGGGTGAGGAAAGGAGAGTGCTGCTGGCCTTGGAAGAAAACTAGGGGCTAGGGCTACAAATGGGCTGATGCGGGAGGATGGTAGAATTGGACTAGAAGGGAGCGGATAATGAGAGGGTCTGCCAGGGGAAGGAGGGGGCAGGAAGGGAGCTGACACTGGGGAAGGAGGGGGCTGGAAAGGAGCTGACACCTGGGATGCACTGAAGGAGGACTGGAAGGGAGCTGACAATTGGGGATGGGAGTAGTAGGTGGTTGGGTAATGGGGAGGAGGCTGGAAGGGAGCTGACATGCAAATGGCACTGGAAGGGGGATGGACAGAGGGTACGGTGACTGGAAGGGAGCTGACTGGGGGGGGTGGCACTGAGAGTGGTCGTAAGCTGATATCTGGGATGGTATTTGGACTAGAAGGGGCTGGACAGTGGGGAAGGAGGGGGACTGGAAGGGAATGGACACCAGTGGCAGTTGTGGGAATGCAAGGCGGTTGACATTGGAAGGTACTGGGAGGGGAGGACTGGAAAGGGGACTGATAACGGGGACGGTTACTGGAACTGGAAATGGGCTGATGGAAGGAAGTGAAGAAAACTAAAGAAGAGATAAGAAATGGCAGACGGACCATGGACTATGGACTACAGAAAGAGATCTAAGAGAAGACAGGAAAGCAGAAGCCTCAGATCGGGACCAGCATGATCAGAGAATAAAATGGTCAGACAACAAAGGTAGAAAAAATAATTATATTTAGTGATTGGATTTTGTGCTATTTTTATATTTTACACAGTATTGGATAACTGCATCTCTTATTTATCTGATGTTGCACTGCATGTGGACTCTGGCTTCTTTGGGTTTCAATTTAAATTTTGTCTACATATTTTTATTTTTACTTTAGATTGTGGTTATTTCTTCTGTACTTGGTGAGGGTCGATGTTGTGAGTGCGTGACTGAGGTCAGGTGTTCGATTAACATGGAGTTTGTACATAAAGATCTATACTGTACTGTAGTAATTTCAGCTATTCATATAGGTGCATGGATGTTCCAGGGCCCACTGTAGTATTTACAGTGACGCTTTTTTTGGATGGGCTCCTTATGTGAGTTTTGGAAGTTTGTGCTGTTACGGTATGGTAGGATTGCTCTTTGTTGTAGGGTTTTGTATTAGTTCACAATATGCCTTGTACTGGAGAACAGTGGTGGTGGTGGTTGTTGTTAGATGATCAGAATCAGATTTTCTTTTTTTAATATTGAGTTCTGTGGGTCCTGGTTCTGCTCTGCACCTACTGTGAATGCAAAATATATGTTGAAAAAGAAAAAGCAAGAACCATAACGCAGTTTATAACAACAAAATAAGAATGATTTTTTTAGTTTTTATAAACCGTGCTGTTGGTTCTTGATGTCTTTTAGTTTCTTGATGTGCAAACGGGACCGTACCTAGACCTGTGTAAGCGGTGCAGCCTCACAGGGCGGAAAGGCTTGGGGGCCACATTTTGGCTATCTGCTGTTGCCCTGCCACCGCTGGCAGGACAATAGCAGGCAGCCGAAATGCGCTCCCCAAGCCTTTTCACAGCGCTTTTAAGCAGGTCTGGTCCCTCTCTCCTCCGATGCGATGTCAGAGTAGGGATGGACAGATCTGCTTAAAGTGCCAGTGTCTTTCAGATCGGGCACATGCCCCCCTCCTCCTGCCCATACCTCCGTCCAGCGCTGCCTGCTCTTTTCCTGCTGCCAGCACCGCCATGAAAAAAAACAGGGCAGCAGCAGCAGGGAAAGAGCAGGCAGCGCTGGATGGAGGTATGGGGGGAGGGGGCGCATGTGCCCGAGCTGCAAGTTGCACAGGGTGTGATTGCAACTCGATACGGCCCTGTTAGGGTTGCCAACTTTTTGAAAGAGAAAAACCCGCCACCTATAGCTAGTCACGCTCTGCCCCTGCCCCGCCCCTGCTCCACCCCTGCCCCGCCCCGCCCCCACCCCACCCCTACTCCACCTCCTGTCCCCAAAAAGATTGCAGAGGGCAATGTACAAACTGAATAAGCAAGACCTACAAATTCTTAAGCAGAAATTCTATACTGACAGAAAACGCATCATTGGTTGTACTCACACACACATACAATACAGACAGGTCTTCATCAATAAATGAACACAAAACAAAAAGAGAAATATATAGACAAAAATTAAACTGAAACCCCAAGAAGACAGACTCTGCATGCAGTGCAATATCAGATAAATAAGAGATGCAGTTCCCCATACTGTGTAAATATAAAGGTAGTACAAAGTCCAATCATTAAATTGAAAATAAAATTATTTCTTCTACCTTTGTTTTCTGACCATTTTATTCTCTGATCATGCTGGTTCCAATCTGAGGCTTCCGTTTTTCCATCTTCTCTTAGCTCGTTTTCTATGGTCCATCTGCCATTTCTTGTCTCTTCTTTTCTTTATTTCCTTCCATCAGCCTATTTCCAGTCCCAGTGCCCCCTCCCATTACCCAGTCACTTACCAGTACCATTCCAAGGTGTCAGCTCCCTTTGAGCCCCCTCCTTACCTCCTCTGTCAGCTCCTTTCCAGCCACCTCCTTCCCCCCTTTCCGCTCTCTTCCAGCCATCTCCTTCATTCGGTCAGTTCTTGTCTGCCACCTCCTTCCCGCCTCTTTCAGCTCTCTTCCAGCCCTCACCTTCCACCTGTCAGTTCCTTCTGCCACCTCTTTTTCCTTTCAGCCGCTGCTGCTGCTTCACCCCCCCCCTTAGTGCTGCTTCACCCCCCTTAGTGCTGCTTTACCCTTTAGTGCTGCTTCACCCCTTAGTGCTGCTTCCTCCCCCCTTAGTGCTGCTTCACCCCCCTTAGTGCTGCTTCAGCCCTTAGTGTTGCTTTACCTCCCTTAGTGTTGCTTTACCCCCCCTTAGCGTTGCTTTACCCCCCCTTAGCGTTGCTTTACCCCCTTATGCTGCTTCACCCCCCTTAGTGCTGATTCACCCTCCCCCTTAGTGCTGCTTCACCCCTTAGTGTTGCTTCAACCCCCCTTAGTGCTGCTTCAACCCCCCCCCCTTAGTGCTGCTTCAATGCTTCAACCCCCCCCCCCCCTTAGTGCTGTTTCGAAGTTCGCCCCCATGCAGCCGCTGCTTCTGCTTTTCACAGAGCAACGGCTGCAATAAACTTAATTTGAAAAGAAAAGACAACCTGTTAGGAGCCTAGCCCTCTGGTTGTCCTTCTGCAGCACCTGAGGAAGTGATGTCAGAGGTGGCGGGCTTCTCACAGGTTTCTTCCTTTTCAAATTAACTTTATTGCAGCCGCTGCTCTGTGAAAAGTAGAAGCAGCAACTGCACAGAGGATCAATCGTGTTCGCGTTCGCGCTGCGGGAGTCGGGAGAAAAGCTGGTTTTCGGCTCTGGCCGCTCCCGATCTCGCAGCCAGAGCAAAAAAATGGCTTTTCAAGGGCCAGTTTTACATCTGTGCCAGCAGCCGGCCTGGCCATGGAAAAACCGGCCAGGCCGGCTGAAAACCAGCTGGTTGGCAACCCTAGGCCCTGTGTGCAAACATCTTGCATTTCCTCCATATAATCTAATCGGCTTTTTGGTTTGATTCAGTCTCTGATTGGATTTCTGAAAAAGCCCTGCCCCCTCTAGGGGGGGGGGGGGGGCGCCATTTCATACTTCGCCTCAGGCAGCAGATTGCCTTGAGCTGCCCCTGTATACCATACCATATCAGCACCAAATTCCAAAACTCACATAAGGAGCCCACCAAAAAAAGTGTCACTGTAAATACTACAGTGGGCCTTGGAACATACACTTATTTGAAAACCTGAACATGTCAAATTACTACAGTACAGTATAGATCTTTATGTACAAACTCCATGTTAACAGAACACCCGGGCTCAGTCAACCACTCAGAACACAGACCCTCACCAAGTAAAGAATAAGTAACCACAATCTAAAGAAAAAATAAAAATATGTAGACAAAATTTAAACAAACCCCAAGAAGCCAGACTCCTCAAGCAGTGCAATATCAGATAAATAAGATATGCAGTTCCCCCATACAGTGTAAAATATAAAGATAACACAAAGTCCAATCACTAAAATGAAATAAAATTATTTTTTCTACCTTTGTTGTTTGACCATTTTATTCTCTGATCATGCTGGTCCCGATCTGAGGCTTCTGCTTTCCTGTCATCTCCACGAAGAAGCAGGAATGTAGTTTTCACATATGGGTATCGTCGGCACCAACGTAGCCTGCGCGGGTACTCTCCCCAGTGTCCATTAGGAACGCTTTTGGGAGCATCCCTCAGCACATGCGCGCTGCCTTCCCCGCCTTTCCAACTGTCCCTCTTCAGTTTTTCGTTTTCCGCAGAGCCGACAGGACACATACACTGTCACCGCAGAAAATTTCTTCACTAAACTTGCCTCCGCACGACACTTACCGGTACCACCAATTCTTTCTTTCTTCTTTAAAAAAAATATATATATAACTATTTTTGAACTGTTACTCTTCAGAAACGTTTTCTTTTGGTGCTAGGCTCCATTATGGGCATTAGACCCCATTTTTCCCAAAAGATGGAAAAACCAGCTAGTGGTTTTAAAAAATGTACTAAATGTGGCGTTACCATCTTCGTCACCGACACCTATGACCACTGTTCCCTCTAAGCTGTGCGCGTGTGCGCGCGCACACACCTCACCGAGCGAGCGCACATACTTTACAACAGAGCGCACAAAAATTACAGTTCTGATTCTGATAGAAAACAACACAGATGTCTTAAAATTTAAAAGTTGTGATTGTAATTACTAGAAATTTTCTGCTTCATTTAGTAATCGTTTATTTTCATTTAATTTGATTAAAATCAATGTGGTGTACATACTGTATTCTGACATGTAGTCAAATTTTAAAGTATATAACTCCGAGTGTCGTTATGTGGCGCACAAAAATTTAACCTTCCTTCAAAAGTTGCACAGCTGATATTTTATGCGCACACGGTCTACAGAAAATTAGAGGGAACATTGCCTATGACTGGTGTCTAAAATGTTTGGGCCATGACCATTCTCCATCTGAGTGTTCCTCTTGTATGGGGATGACTAAAAGAGGTAGACAGAACTCAGCTGCAAAGCTCTGTACCCTCTTTTCTTCGGATACCAGGTCCATTGCATCGATGTCTTCAAGAGCCTCGTCTTCCTCCCATGGATCTCAGGTAACTAAACATAAGAGCCGGTCCTCAAAGGGTAGCTCTCCTTCAAAGCATCGAGAGGCCATTGGCATTGCCCTTGAGGAAACTACACCGGCAAAACAGCCCCGGCCTCCAAAGCATTAACGGGGTTCCAGGATGTTCTCGAGGCTTTGACCTCGGCAGAACTACTGGTACCATACTCAGGGGTTCCGGCCGCTTTTACCGGTACTGATACCCAGGCATCGGCAGCGTCGATAGACCAGAAATTCCTCGCTATTGAATGCAGTCTTGCAGCTCTCCTTACAGCTGCGGTACCGTTGACACCAGTGGTTTAATGGACACCGGTACCGACACCGGTACTGATGCCAGTACCAGCACCGGTACAGATACCGGTACCAGCATGGACGGTACCGGCCCCAGTGGGAATCCGTCCCATGCAATCGACAGATCGGTACTGAACCAATTCAGTACCGACTTTGATCGATACCGAGACAGTGCTTTGCATGAACATCAGGATCAGAGATACTTCGAATTCTCCAATTCCGATGACTCTGATAATTCTGCCGGTACCAGAGTATTTCTCCTGGAAGACTCCTCTTCTCCCCAACGCAGAATGTCTCCTCCGGAAGACATGTCTTTTCAGGATTTTATTTGTGATGTGGCCTGAGGCCTTTCAATCACAGTAGCTCCTGAAAAAGAACCTAGAGCAAAGGAATTGGAAATTCTCCAATACCCTAAGGCTCCCAAGGAAGCAGCCACTCTGCCCATTCATGAAATTCTTCATGATTTGATGCTCAGAATGTGGGAGACACCTTTGACCACATCTCCTCATTCTAAGAGACTCGATACCATGTATCGAGTTCCACCATGTCCTGGTTTTCAAAAGACTCAGCTGCCACACCATTCAATGGTAGTGGAGTCAGCCATGCGTAGGATGAAAAGTGAAAAGAGACATGCATCCAATCCTCCAGGTCATGAATGCAGGACTCTTGACGCTTTTGGGTGTCAAACTTTTCAGGCTTCCATGCTTTCAGCTAGGATCAGCTCATATATTTTATATATGGGAATATTCCTCAAAGAGGTCACAGGAGATTTGGAGCTTATGAGCCCCCTTCTCCCTGAGGACAAATGACAGGACTTTCTCACTCTGGTCAAGCATGCTCAGGATATCTCCAAGTTTGTAAACCGTGCAGCCTTTGATTGCTTTGAATGCATCAGCAGAATCTCTGCTATTGCCATTGCCTGGCTTCAGGCATCAGACTTGGAGATTTGGGTACAGGATAAATTGGGAAACATCCCTTATACAGGAGAAAACCTCTTTGGCAAGAATTGGCAGGAGAAGGCTAATGAGATAGATACTGACAATCTCACTTTAGGGATTGTCAAAATCTACAGCCACTCCAGCCAAAAAGAAATCCTATAAAAACCCTTTTTCAGCAAAAAGAGGAAGTTTCATCCATCCTATACCCAGTAAGGGCAAGCTCAGGATCAAGTTGCCCAGAAGGGTCAACAACAACAATCCAGACAAAAGAAGCCAAAAGGCCTTAGAGCTCAACCAGCTCCACAGGCCCAGCCCCCTCAAGGGCTTTGACTCTTTCATAGAGAACTTAGCCTTCCTGCCTCTGAAGGGGCCAGAACCCCTAAACATTCCAGGCAGGTTGTGTCATTTTGCCAACAGATGGCACCAAATAGAGGGAGGAGTAGCCTAGTGGTTGGGGCAAGGTACTTCAGGCCGGAAGGTCGGTGGTTCAAATCCCACTAGAGGACAGCAACCTTTGGCCGGAAGGACTTTGGTTTCTAGTCCCACAGATGCTCCTTGTGGTCTTGGGCAAGCCACTTAACCCTCCACTGCCCATGTTCCCTGTAAGTATTAGTGTATGTGTCTCATATCCCCACGTGTTAAATGTATCCCCCAATTGTGTTGTGACCGCTTTGATTGAAGGATAAGGCGGTATACAAAACTGTCTAAATAAATAAATAAATAAAATAACAACAGAAAACTGGACTCTGTCCATTGTGGGAGAGGGGTACAAGCTTCATTTTCACAGTATACCCCCTCCTACAATCGTAAGACAGTTCAATGCCCAAACCTCTACAGGCAATCTACCGGATCGAGAGGTCTCAACACTCCTTGCTCAAGGAGCAATAGAGGAGGTGCCCATTCTTCAGCAGGGTGCAGGATTCTACTCCCCCTATTTTCTTATTCCAAAGAAAACAGGAGGACACAGACCCATTTTAGACCTCAGAGAATTGAACAAATATCTGTTCCGAGAAAAGTCCAAAATGATTTCTCTGGGAACTCTTCTGCCATACCTTCAAAGTCAGGATTGGCTTTGTTCTCTAGATCTAAAGGATGCATATTCTCACATTCTGATCCATCCAGATCACAGGAAATTCTTACGATTCCTTTTCAAGGGAAAACATTTTCAATACAGGGTTCTTCCCTTTGGTCTGGCTTCGGCACCAAGAGTATTCACGAAATGCATGGCAGTAGTAGCTGCATTTCTGCGAACCCTGTGGATATTCGTTTTCCCTTACTTGGACGACTGGCTCATTTGAGCCCCCACGGTTCCAGAAGCCAGATCTGCACTGTCTCGTACAATGCGAATCCTTCAATACTTGGGATTGGTCATAAACCTCCCAAAATCCCAACTTGCTCCATCTCAGTTCCTAGAGTTCATAGGAGCTCGTCTAGATACCAGACAGTCAAGGGCTTTTCTCCCACAACCCCGCTGTTTTCGTATAATGCAGCTAGTTTCTCAAGCAGCGGTGAAGTCCTCCCTAACTTTTCGAGAACTACTACAACTATTGGGAGATATGGCATCCACGGTTCATGTGGCTCCCTACGCTCGCCTTCATATGCGAGCAGCCCAGTGGACCCTATCCACACATTGGACATAGGCCACAGGACATCTGTCGGACAAGATATCAAACTCACAATGACTGATCTTGTCCCTACTATGGTGGCAATCACTAGAAAATCTTCTAATGGGGTCTCCTTTCCAGCAACCCCTATTCCAGGCCACCTTAACAACAGATGCATCACAGGTGGGATGGGGAGCACACCTGCATCATCTCTCTACTCAGGGTACCTGGATTCCACAGGAGGCTTGTCTTCACATAAAACCTCCTGGAACTCAGGGCAGAACAGGCTCTCTGTCGTTATGCAATGAAGCTTTATGACTATGGGCCCTCTCCAGAAAGCATCAAATTCACCTTCTCATAGTATATCTTCCAGGCATTCAAAACCTTTGGGCAGACAAACTCAGCCGAGTACTGCTGCCTCACGAATGGTCTCTCCACCTAGACCAGGTGGCCAAGATATTTCAGATCTGGGGAACATAAGAACATAAGATATGCCATACTGGGTCAGACCAAGGTCCATCAAGCCCAGTATTCTGTTTCCAACAATGGTCAATCTAGGTCATATGTACCTAGCAGTTTCCCCAAGGGACACAGGTTCCACAATGCTTTTATTGGTTCAAGCATTGATATCCTGGGTCCCTTCTTAATAATGGCTTATGGACCTTTCCTCCAGGAACTTGTCCAAACCTTTTTTAAACCCAGCTACACTAACAGCCTTTACTACATCCTCCGGTAACAAATTCCAGAGTTTGATTACACGTTGAGTGAAAAAATATTTTCTTTTATTAGTCTTAAATAGTTTACCCTGTAGCTTCATTGCATGTCCCCTAGTCTTTCTATATTCTGATAAGGTAAACAATCGATCTACGTTTACCCGTTCCACTCCGCTCATTAATTTATAGACTTCTATCATAACTCCCCTCAGCCGTCTCTTTTCCAGGTTAAAGAGCCCTAACCTTTTTAGCCTTTCTTCATAGGAGTATCCTTCCATCCCCTTTACCATTTTGGTGGCTCTTCTCTGAACCTTTTCTAATAACTCTATATCCTTTTTAAGATACGGCGACCAGAATTGCACACAATATTCAAGGTGCGGTCTCACCATGGAACGATATAGAGGCATTATAATATCCTTTGTTTTATTTTCCATTCCTTTCCTTATCATACCTAGCATTCTATTTGCTCTCTTGGCCACCGCTGCACACTGGGCCGAGGGTTTTAACATGGTATCCACAATGACGCCTAAATCTTTTTCCTGGGTGGTGGTTCCTAATGTGGAACCTTGCATCGTGTAACCATAGTTTGGGTTGTTCTTCCCTAGGTGCATAACCTTGCACTTGTCCACATTAAATTTCATCTGCCATTTTGATGCCCAGTCTTCCAGTTTATCAAGATCCTCTTGCAATTTTCCACAATCCTCTTGGGTATTAACAACTTTAAATAGTTTTGTGTCATCTGCAAATTTGATAACCTCACTCGTTATTCCACTTTCCAGGTCATTTATGAATATGTCAAAAAGCAGCTGACCCAGCACAGATCCCTGGGGTACCCCCCTATTCACCTTTCTCCGTTGGGAAAATTGGCCATTTAGCCCTACCCTCTGCTTTCTATCTTTAACCAGTTCCTGATCCACAATAGTACACTGCCTCCTATCCCATGACTCTTTAATTTTGCCAAAAGTCTCTCATGAGGGACCTTGTCAAAGGCTTTCTGAAAGTCCAGATACACAATATCAACCGACTCACCTTTGTCCACCTGATTATTCACTCCTTCAAAAAAACATAACAGATTAGTAAGACAAGATCTTCCTTGTCTAAAGCCATGTTGGCTGTCTCTCATTAGTTCATGACTATCTACATGCTGAGTAATTTTATTCTTTATGATGGTTTCTATCATTTTTTCCCGGTATTGACGTCAGGCTCACCGGTCTGTAGTTTCCCGGATCACCCCTGGAACCCTTTTTAAAAATTGGTGTTACATTGGCGATTCTCCAATCTTCAGGTATTAGAGATGACTTTAATGATAGTTCACAGATTACTAATAGCAGGTTTGCAATCTCATATTTCAGTTCTTTCAATACCCTTGGATGTATACCATCCGGCCCAGGTGATTTGCTACTCTTCAGCTTATCTAATAGTTGTAATACATCTTCTCGATGTATCGATATTTCCTTCAATTCTTCTGCACCTTTAAATACCACTTCAGTCATGGGTAACATCCCTACATCTTCCTCAGTAAAGACTGAAGCAAAGAATTCGTTCAGTCTCTCCGCTATCGCCTTGTCGCCTCATAGTGCTCCTTTAACCCCTTTATCATCTAATGGACCAACTGACTCTCTCACAGGTTTTTTGCTACGAATGTACTTGAAAAGGTCTTTACTTCGCGTTTTTGCTTCTACAGCAAGCTTCTTCTCAAATTCTCCCTTTGCCTGCCTTATCAATGCCTTGCATTTGACTTGCCAGTGCTTGTGCTATTTCGAGGTTCGTCGTTTGGCTCTTTTTTCCATTTCCTGAAAGATGCTTTTTTGGCAACAGCCTCTCTGACCTCACCTTTAAACCATGCTGCCTGCCTTTTGGGTCCTGAGCGTGGAACGGGAAGCATTTCGGAGAACGCTATGCTGGCAGTTTTTTGGACTTCTTTCCACTTTTCTTAAAGCGTGGAATACAGCTGGTCTGGGCTTCCAAGATAGTATTTTTCAACAACAGCCAAGCCTGATGTACGTCTTTAACCTTTGCAACTGCTCCTTTTAGTTTTTTCTTGACTGTTTTCCTCATTTTATCATAGTCTCCCTTTCGAAAGTTAAAAGGTAGTACTGTGGATTTCCTTACTATCCCTCCTCCACTAATTAAATCAAAGGCGATCATGCTATGATCACTATTGCCAAGTGGCCCCAACAACCTTATCTCTTGCACTAGATCTGGTGTTCCACTAAGGATTAGGTCTAATATGGCTTCCCCTCTGGTCGGTTCATGAACCAGCTGCTCCAAGAAGCAGTCATTTATTTCATCTAGGAACTTTATCTCCCTAGCATGTCCTGACGTGACACTGACCCAGTCGATACCGGGGTAGTTGAAATCACCCATTATTATTACTGTGCTGTAACGTTTGTTAGCTTCCTTGATTTCTTTGAGCATTTCATCATCCATTTGGTCATTCTGGCCCGGCTCTCGATAGTACACCCCCACTGCCATTGCCTTCCCCCTTTTACATGGAATTTTAATCCATATAGATTCTACAGCAGATTTTGTTTCCTGCAAAACTTTAATCCTTTCTGACTCAATGCAATCTCTAACATAGAGAGCAACCCCTCCACCAATTTGATCAGCTCTATCATTACGATATAGTTTGTACCCAGGTATCACAGTGTCCCACTGGTTGTCCTCCTTCCACCATGTCTCTGATATTCCAATCATATCTAACCTTTCATTTAGTGCTATATATTCTAACTCTCCCATCTTATTTTTTAGACTTCTAGCATTTGCATACAAGCATTTTAGAGAATGTATTTTATCCATATTAATTTGTCTGTTAGACATGAGTAATTTGGGATCTTTAAGCTGTCTGCTCCATACTTGAGGGCATTTGGTCTACTTTACTCTTTTGTGGAACCTCTCTGCTTTTGGTAGTATCCTTCAAAGATACATTCTTCTGAACCATCTGCTCTTGGGCGACTGTCGGCTTTCCCCTAATATCTAGTTTAAAAGCTGCTCTATCTCCTTTTTAAAGGTTAATGCCAGCAGCCTGGTTCTATCCTGGTTAAGGTGAAGCCCATCCCTTTGGAAGAGCCCCTCCTTTCCCCAGAATGTTCCCCAGTTCCTAACAAATCCAAACCCCTCATCTCTGCACCATTGTCTCATCCACGCATTGAGACTCCGGAGCTCTGTCTGCCTTTTGGGTCCTGCGTGTGGAACAGGAAGCATTTCGGAGAATGCTACCCTGGAAGTTCTGGATTTCAACTTCCTACCTAAAAGCCTAAATTTAGCCTCCAGAACCTCCCTACCACATTTTACTATGTCATTGGTGCCAACATGTACCAAGACAGCAGACTCCTCCCCAGCACTATCTAAGACCTTATCTAGGTGGCGCGTGAGGTCCGCTACCTTCGCACCAGGCAGGCATGTTACCAGGCGATCCTCACGTCCACCAGCCACCCAGCTATCTACATGCCTAATGATCGAATCACCAACTATAACGGCTGTCCTAACCCTTCCCTCATGGGCACATGGCCCTGGAGAAACTTCCTCGTTGCGAGAGGGTTTTACATCACCTGGAGGACAGGTCCTAGTTACAGGATCACTTCCTGCCACACCAGGGTGATGCTCTCCTGTCACGTGACCTCTCTCCTCCATGGCAACAGGGATGCTGCCAGACTGGAGGTGGGACTTCAGGACTATATCCCTGTAGGTCTCGTCTATATACCTCTCTGTCTGTCTTATGCTTTCCAAGTCTGCTACTTTAGCCTCTAGAGAATGGACTCGTTCCCTGAGAGCAAAGAGCTCCTTGCACCTAGTGCACACGTAAGACCTCTCACCAACTGGGAGAAAATCATACATGTGACACTCAATGCAAAAAACTGGAAAGCCCCCATCCCCCTGCTGGACTGATGTCTGCATCTTAGTTTTAAGTTTGTGTTTAGATCTAAGTTCTTTACTTACTAAGGGTTGCTATGGATATTTATACTAATAAAACTGAACCTAATACGTGTAATATACCTTGTTCACCTGAAGCTTAACTAATCTCAGGTCCTTAGTGTATGACTGATTTGGGTAATGAGCTTCACCTGAGAGCACCTCCTGTCTTTTAAGATGTGTAAGTACCTATAAAGCTACGATTATCCCAGGGGTGGGTGGGTGTGGGGAGGGAATTAACACTTATTAAAAGAGGGCTGCTACACAGTACCCTGTCTTGTGCTGCTGAGGTAAGCTATATTCTGATTTGATTTAAATTATAGCTCTTAGCTGCTGCTAGGCTCTAACTTCTTATGAAATTTAAAGTGCAAGCTCTCTGCTGGGTTCTAAATTTAACCAGAAAGCTATTTTCTGTGTTGTAAATTTAAGCTAAAAGAACTTTGCTGATGCTAGGCCCTGAGTGACTATTAAATGTAAACTACAAGCTCTCTGCTGGGTTCCAAATGTAACCAGAAAGCTCTCTTCTGTGTTTTAAATTTAAACTAAAAGTACTTTGCTGTTACTAGGCCCTGAGTGACTATTAAATTTAAAGTACAAGCTCTCTGCTGGGTATGAAATGTAACCAGAGAGTTTTCCTCTGTGTTTTAAATGTAAACTTAAACTGCTGCTACTAGGCCCTGACTGATTTAACAAAAATAGTGGATCTCAGATTAATTAGCTTTAATACAAAGAATTCCTTTTAGAAAATTACCAGAAGTAAATACTCACAGTTGCAGATCTCCTTCCAGAAGCAACAGTCCCCCTTACCAGTCTTTCCAGACATAGACCTATTTTCAAGTCCACTGAATGCCAAACTTCCCCGGTTCTGTTCCAGGATTCAGGCTCAAAATTGCCAGGCAAGGGGCGCCTTCCTTCTTAACTGGGGTCACAACTTCCTCTATGCCTTCCCACCCATTCCCCTCATCCCCAAAACACTCTTCAAGCTTCAGAGAGAGAGAGGTCATATGATCCTCATAGCGCCACGGTGGCCACGCCAAACGTGGTATCCCCTGCTTCTACATCTTTCTCAAGCTGCACCTCTGGAGTTAGGCTATGCTCCAGATCTCCTCTCCCAAGAGAACGGGATGCTATGGCACCTGAATCCCCAGTCCCTGCATCTCAGGGCTTGTTTGCTGAAAGCTTAGACCTTCAGGATCTTAACCTTTCCCATCAGGTAAAGGACATCCTTCAGGCTTCTAGAAAACCTTCCACAAGACGCTCTTACGCCTTCAAGTGGAAACGTTTTACTATATGGTGTTAACAGAAGGGGTTAAACCCCCTTATGATACCTTTGGAATCGATACTAGAGTATCTACTTCATTTATCAAATTCTGGTCTAAATACCAATTCAGTAAGAGTCCATCTTAGTGCAATTGCAGCTTCCTATAAGCCTCTAAATGGACAACCAATTTTCTCTCATGCACTCATAACAAGATTTATGAGAGGTCTTCTATTAACAAAACCTCCCATCAGGCCACAAGGCATGGGATTTAAACCTCATGAAACCGCCTTTTGAACCTTTAGCCACTACAACCCTAAAACGTTTGTCCTGGAAGGTCATCTTCCTAATTGCAATCACCTCTGCACGTCGCATTAGTGAATTGCAAGCTTTAGTGGCTGATCCTCCTTGTACTAGTTTTCACCATGATAAGGTTGTTCTTAGAACTCATCCATACTTTATGACAAAGGATACTGGGCTTGATGGACCTTATTCTGACCCAGTATGGCATATCTTATGTTCTTATGCCTTTTCAAATCCCACTTTATGTTCTTATGTTCTTATGCCTTTTCATTTAAATCGATCATTTTTATCTTCCTGTATTCTTTCCGAGGTCTCATGCCTCTAATGCAGAAAGGAATCTTCAAACTTTGGATTGTAAAAGAGCCTTGGCTTTTTACCTACAAAGAACACAGCAACATAGAAAGTCTTCTCAACTTTTTATTGCTTTTGATTCTAGTCATTTGGGACTTCCAGTCTCCAAGAGAACTCTGTCCAAATGGATTGCACAATGCATATCCTTTGCTTATGAGAGTAAGTCTTCCTCTTCAAGGCCTTGTCACAGCTCATAATGTGAGAGCCATGGCAGCCTCTATGGTTAACCTTCACTCTGTGTCTATTGATGACATTTGTCGAGCAGCTACCTGGGCTTCGGTACACACCTTTACAGCCCACTACTGCCTAGATAAAGCCTCCAATCGGGATGCCTTCTTTGGCCAAGCTGTTCTTCAAAATCTCTTCCAGACCTAGTTCAACTCCTACCTACCAGCCCTGGTGGGATGCCAGAGATCCATGGGAGGAAGCATGGCCCACCTTACTTGGGTGGCAGCTTCCTGGGGCTATCTCCCTAGCATCGTCAGCTAGGGAGTCCCCATATGTGAAGACTACATTCCTGCTTGTTCCTGGAGATAGTGTAGTTACTCACCTGTAACAAGTGATCTCCGGGAACAGCAGGAATTTAGTCTTCACAACCCACCCACCTCCCCTAGGAGTTGTCTCTCTATCTCTCTGTCTCTTTCCTCTCTTCCTCTATCCTTTCACTCAGCTGCAAACTTAACTGAAGAGGGACAGTTGGAAAGGCGGAAAGGCAGCGTGCATGTGCTGAGGGATGCTCCCAAAAGCGTTCCTATTGGACGCTGGGGAGCATTCCCGGTCAGTCTCTGTCGGTGCCGATGATACCCATATGTGAAGACTAAATTCCTGCTTTTCCCAGAGATCACCTGTTACAGGTGAGTAACTACGCTTTCTCTTAGCTCTCTTTCTCTGGTCTATGGTCCATCTGCCATTTCTTATCTCTTCTTTTGTTTTCATTCACTTCTTTCCATCGGCCTATTTCCAGTCCCAGGAGCCCCTCCTCAGTTTCAGCCCCTTCCCATTCCTCCCTCCCAGTACCTTCCAATGTCATTGCATTCCCATGACTGCCACTGATGTCCAGTCCCCTTCTTCCCCATTGTCCAGCCCTTCTAGTCCAAATACCATGGCAGCCCCTCTCAGCATCTACTCCCTTCCATTTCCATTCTCCCATCCCCTCGCATCAGCCCATTTGTGGCCCTAGCCCCCAATTTTTTCCAGGGCCAGCAGCTCTATGCTCCCCTCCCTGCCATCAGCCCATTTCCAGTCCTAGTCTCCCTGATCAGCTCATTTCCAATGTTAGCCCCCCATCAGTCCATTACCAGTTCTACCCCCCATCAGTCCATTATCAGTTCTAACCCCCCCAATCAGGTCCCCCCCAAGCCTACTACAAGATGCGAATCATCAGGAGACTGAAACCACTCCTCGCCCCAGAACACTTCCGTACCGTCTGTCAAGCACTGATAACCCCACTACTGGACTTCTGCAATCCGATATACCTCGGACTACCAAAACAAGCCATCAAACCACTCCAACTGGCACAAAACACAGCAGCAAGAATCATATCCGGAACTGCAAGACAGGAGCACATCACACCCACCTTAAAGGACCTACACTGGCTTCCAATCGGTGCACGCATCAGATACAAAACTATCATAAACCTATTCAAGATAAAACAGCACACATCAGCCAACAGCCTGCACTCCCTCATACAACCAGACACCAGCACACGTCCTAGAAGAAAGCAAACACACAACCGCGTCAGCACCCCAAGTGAATACAAACACACACGCAAGGACACAACAGACAGAGCACTATCCATGGCTGCTCCAACAATATGGAACAAACTACCGGACGACTTGAGGGCAACCACAGACCTCAAAGACTTTAGAAAACAGCTGAAAACCATGCTGTTCATAGAACACTATGGACACATCACATAACCTAATTGACTGTATAGCAGCACATGTTAACCGCCTAACACTGTATGTATATAAATGTCTTTAGCACCACTGTATATAGCCCACATTGTACATAGCTCAAACCAATCCAGCACACAATACAACACACACTAAACAAAATCCTCACCCTCACTGCATGTATAACACACTCACACTACCAGATTGTTTGCTGTGATACCACCTTGATTATTATGATAAGGCGGTTTAGAAATACTGTTAAATAAATAAAATAAAATTACCAGTCCTAACCCCCCCTGATTGGCCCATTTCCAGTGCTAGTCTTTATCTTTTTATTCTTTATCTTTATTTACGGATTTAATATACTGCTCTTTACCGGTGGCATCAGAGCGGTGTACAATAATGAAATACAAGCTGCGGAAACAGAAAGGAACGCCAATGTATAGAGAACAGGACAGGAGGAGAAAGAGGAAGCAGTAGATAGTACATCGGAAAATGAAACAGAGTCAGGTAACAACAAATACAATCAGGACTATCGTGGTGTGGGGGAGAGGGAGGCAGGTGGGGGGGGGGGGAGACCGAAAGCGGTGCAAAAGAGGTGGGTCTTTAACCTGGACTTAAAAGTCTTGTACGAGGGTTCCAGGCAGAGGGCAACGGGGAGCAAATTCCAAAGTTTTGGACCCAAAAAGAAAAATGCTGAGGAGCGGGTGGACTCGAGGTGAGCCTGTGAGGGGGAGGGGAGGGACATGCGATTCAGGTGAACTGATCTGAGGGAACGATATGATGAGTGGAGATGTATGAGACTGGCAAGATAGAGAGGAACCCCGGTATGGATAGTTCTGTGTACATAGATAAGAATTTTGAACTGAATGCGGTAGGGAAGGGGAAGCCAGTGTAAGTGAATCAGGATGGGAGTGATGTGGTCAAAACTGGAGGCATGGGTGAGGAGGCGTGCAGCAGCATGATGGACAAGTTGTAATCTTCGCAGTTGTGTTTGGGGGAGACCAGCTAGAACCACATTGCAGTAGTCTAAACGGGAGACGACCAGGGACAGTAGCAGGGTAGACAGGGAGGGAGCTGATATGAAGGGACGGATGGCACGGAGTTGATGTAAGGTGCAGAAGGACCGCCGTACAATGGAGGAAATATGATCTTTAAAAGAGAGGGCGGAATCTAGGGTGACTCCGAGGTATCGCAGGGACGAGACTACTGGTAAGGGGGTGCTGGACAAGATGGGGGCAAAGAGGGGGATTGGGGCACCAGAGGTAAACCAAATGGCAAAAGACTTAGAGGAGTTTATATGCAGAAAGTTGGAAGAAAACCAGGCAGAGACTGAAGCTAGGCAAGAGTTAAGGGGGGCAAGATCAGGGGCAGAAGGGTCCGTATGGTGAAGGAGAATGATATCAGCAGTGTAATAGTGGTCGGAGATACTATGTTGCTGAACGAGGAGAGCAAGGGGGGCCAGAAAGACGTTAAACAAAAGAGGGGCAAGAACAGAACCCTGAGGAACACTACAGGGAAGGGCAGTGGGAGGGGAAAAAGAGGAGCCTGTAGAGACAGAAAAGGTTCGGTGGGAGAGAAATGAGTGAAACCAAGAAAGGACAGAACCAGAAAGCCCAATGTCATGTAAGCGAGACAGAAGGAGGTCCACAAGATCAAAGGCGGCAGATAGATCCAGAGAAACAGCGATAGTAATGGAGCCATGGTCGTGTGTGGAGCGAACTTCGTTAAGGAAGGAAAGTAAAGTGGACTCGGTGCTGTGGTTAGGGCGGAAACCTGATTGGCGGGGGTGAAGTGACAGGGTGGCCTCCAAATGGGAAGAGAGCTGTGTATAGACCAGTTTCTCAAGGAGTTTGGAAAGGAAAGGGAGATTTGAGATCGGGCACCAATTGGCCAGGGAGGATGGGTCAAGAGAGGCCTTTTTCAAGATGGGACAGATGATGGCATGCTTCCAGACAGTGGGGAAAGAACCAGAGGATAGACTAGAGTTGAGGATGGAGAGTAAAAGGGGAGAGAGGGCCAGAGAGGGATCTAGAAGCCACTGGGAAGGGATGGGATCGGAGGGGCAGGTGGTCTTCCGAGCGAAGTATATACCCTAGAGAGATCTGAGAGGGACACAGGCTGGAAGGAGGACCATTTATGAGAGAGAGAGGGCAGGTCGGAGGAGGGGGAGGAGGGGGGGGGAGTCAAACGGTGGGAGAGCAGAAGAGGGGGGGGCAGGAGGGAAGAAGTGACCGAAGGTTTTGGATTTTGGTAGCAAAGTGGGAAGCCAGAAGAGCAGGATCAGGGGTCACTGGGGAAGGGGCTGGAGAGGTGAAAGAATGATAGGCAGAGAGAGAGCGGAGGACAGAGTAAAGTTGTCGAGTAGAGTTTGCTGACTGAGAGATACGGGAGGAAAAATAGTCACACTTGGCGGAATGAAGCAGGGAACGGTAATGGGTAGTGGCAGTGACGAAAGTGTGCTGGAGAGTCGGGGGAGGGATGCCTACGCCAACACCGTTCGGCGCGACGCAGGTAAGAACGATGGAGGAAAAGACCGGGATGAAACCAGGGATAGCGGTGCCGAGAAGAGTGGGAAAAGAGAGGCTGACTTGGGGCAAGCTGGTCCAACGCAGCCGAGAGGGTGGTGTTCCAGGACTGAGCCTGGAGGTCAACAGGGAGCAGGTAGAAATCCGAAGGGAAGAGGGAATCAGAAGAGGGGAATTGAGAGAGAACGGCAGGGGTAAGACGACGAACCAGGCGGGGGGCAGAGGGAGATCTGCCCTGAGTGGACAGAGAGGAGGAGGTGGGAAGGGAGAAAAGTAAGCAGAGGTGGTCGGACCAAGGAACAGACAGAGTACAGAGGGAGGCAGGGACCACAGAGGAAGAGGAATGAGATATAATCAGATCCAGGGAGTGACCAACAGAATGGGTGGGCACATTGGTGTGTTGCAACAGAGAAAGATCAGAGAGGAGGGAACGAGAGGAGGAAGGGAATCAGAGTGAATATTAAAGTCCCCTAAGATCAGGAGATGTGGGTAGCTAAGGGAAAGTTCCGAGAGAGTTTGAACAAGAGAGTCCCAATGGGGTGTAGATAGAGCAGGGGGGGGGCATAGACCAAGTAGAAGTAGAGTGGTGGAGAGGAATTGAGACGGAGAAGGAGAGATTCTGGAGAGTGGAGAACAGGGGAGGGGACCTCCTGGAGGGCTAAGGAGGAGCGGAAGAGAACAGCAACCCCCCCACCACTCCGACCCTGACGTCAGGTAGACAGGGCGGAGTAACCGGGAGGGAGACATCGGTTTAGGAGAGGCTCTTCGCCTTCCCTGAGCCATGTCTCGGTCAGAAATAAGGCATCAACCGAGTGCTGGGAGATGAGATTTTGGATAAGGGAACCCTTTGAACGGGCAGAGCGGCAATTCAGAAGAGCCAACTGTAAAAGGATGAGAGAGGGAACGGGGGATGGATGGGGGATAGAAGGTGAAGGAATAACGGAGAGTGGACAAGGAACAAGATTAGAAAGATTTCTGGTGAGAGCACCCGGGGGAGCGAGGGAAGGCGGGGGCCTCCAACCCCAGAAGGCAGGAATTGCAGACATGACAGACGAGAGTGCAGGGGGCAATGGGAGAGGATAGAAGGGGCAGGAGCAGTAGGAGAGGGGCCCAAAGAAAAGAAGCCTTACCAGACAGAGAGGCGGACACGCAAGCAGATCGGGCAGGCTGGCAGCGACCAATCAACATGAAGAGCGGAAGCCCTGAGGGCGAGAGACTGGGTAGGTAACTCTGGACTCGCCCCCACGGACTCGCCCCAAGGAGCGCGACCAAGGAGCAGACTCGGCGCGCGCCCATGGCGCAGAACGCCGCGCTGGAATGCAATTTATGCGAGGGGGGCACCTTGAGATCACGCGGTTGTGGGCAGCGCGACTGCGTCACATCCGGTTGGGAGTACAGCGATGGTATTGAGGTTGCCAGGCAGAGTAAACAAAAGAGCAGCACCGGGATTGCACCTGAGGAGGGAGGAGAGAGAGAGTCCCCCCTCAGCCCATTTCCAGTCCCAGCCCACACTCAATCAGCCCATTCCCAGTCCTGATCAGCCCATTCCCTGTCCAAATCTGCCCATTTCCAGTGCTAGTCCCCCCAATCTGCCCATTTCCAGTCCTAGCCCCCCTGATCAGCACATTTCCAATGCTAGCCCCCATCAGTCCATTACCAGTTCTAACCCTCCCCATCAGCCCATTATCAGTCATAGCCTCCCCTAATCCGGTCATTATCAGTCCTAGCCTCCCCTAATCAGCCAGGAAATGCTGCTGTTAACCCTCAGTGGCGCCGCTGGGCTCAACTTTAATAGAGCCATGGGAAAGAAAGGAAATTCTGTTCTTTCCCGCGGCTCTGCAGAGCCAAAGCCGCCGACCACCAGGTGTTCAGGGCCTCCTGTGGGGGTGAGGGGGGCGGCAGAGGGAGTTGAATCTGTTGCTGGGCTGCCGACCGCCAGGCGTGCAGGGCTTTCTGTGGGGGCGAGGGGGGGAAGCGGCAGGGGTTGAATCTGCTTTTTCACCTTTTTTTTTTATATTTTAGTTTAAAGGCAGAGTGAGGCGGCTGTTTTGTGGGCATTTGTTGCCGCCCCCAAAACTTTGTCATCTGAGGCGATCGCTTCACTCCGCCTCATTTTAGAGCTGCCCCTGCCAGACAGCAGTTCAGAAAAAACAAAAGCGGTTTTTATTCTGTCCCAGCTTGTTAAACCTCCACAAAGCAAAACCCAGAACAGACAGAAGTTCAGGGAAAACAAAATCAACTGTACTTCTCTCTCAGCTTGTTAAATCGTCACTAGCAGGTTCTCCAGGGTCTTTCTCCAACCCCAGTTAAAGTTGCTACCTCAGAACTTCTTTACATGGTTTGCCTTGGAAGGACTCTGACTCCACAGACCTCTCTCCCTCCTGCAGACTGCTGGTTTCTTAACCATGTGAGCCACACCCTCCCAGCTCTGTCTTGATAGAATGGCAGCTGCTTTTGGAATGATGTAGAGGATTGGGAATTGAGGGTAAAGTTCTCGACTGGATAGGCTCCTATTTGAGTGACCGATGGTTTCAAATATGGGGTCCAGTTGGATGATCATAAATGTACCGGCTGGGAGTGGGAAGTGCCACGGGGCTCGCTCTTATCCCCTCTGTTGTTTAATATCTATCTTCAACGACTGGGTGCCTTAATGCAGTCTTTTGGCTTTGCCTTCTGTGTTTACATGGACGATTTACAGATTCTGATCCCTTTGCAGGGTGATGTGGAAGGAACGATAGTGCAGCTTAATGGTTGTTTGGGGCAAGTAGTTGGCCTTTAATGGGTTGGTTTTGAATATGGATAAAAAGGTTGACTGTGCAGACCTCTGCACTTTGCCTAACGTGGCAGGTTTTGTTGTCCCTTGGAGAGAGGAAATGAAATTGTTGGGGGTTATTTTGGAGAGGGAGGGGGTGGAGGATCAGCAGATTAATCAGGTGTTATAAGCTGCAAGTGGTTGAAATTGCAACTGGTTTGCCAACTGCATCCTTTTCTGGCTGATAAAGCTTTGCGGCCAATGGTTCAGGTGTTTGGTGCAAGGGACTTTGGATTTCTGCAATGTGCTCAATATTGGATTGCTGAAGAAGTCCTTACATATACTTCATATACTGCAAAATGTGGCTGCTCATTTTTTATTGGGGGCACAACGACAGGATAGTGTGAACCCATTATTTGGTGCATTTGTACTGGCTCCCTATTCAAGTGCATTGTTAGTTTAAGTTGTGGTCATTGTCTTTAGGGTTCTACATGACTTATGTACAGAGTACTTGCAGGGTCCTTTGGGGTGGTATGACCCCCCTCGACCACTGTGTTTCTCGCAAGGGTGGCTGTTAGCAGTTCTAGGCTTGGATGGTCCATAAGGCGCACTGGAGATCTCAAGCATTTCGGGTGGTGGCAGCTGAAAAGTGGAATGTCCTGCTTGTGGAGCTCCTGGGCTTTCAGAAGTTGTTGTCCTCCGGCGAGTTTGGGTGATTTCTAAAGTTTTATTTTTATTATTTGTGTTTGTACACCCTTATGATTGACTGTGGTCAGAAAAGTGGTATACATTTTTATAAATAAATGAATAAACAAAACAAACTGGAATGCAGACTCTCTTAAGGGGATTGTTGATACTCCCTTTGAAAAGACACAGATGATATTCTGTAGGCCCCATTACACACCCTCCCCCTCAGCTCAACCATGCCCCATTGAATTCCTGCCTCACCCAGGATCCCATCTAGGAAAGGGAGTCTGCATTAAGGTGAGTCCAACCATCCCTATGGTGAACCCAAACCTGGTAGGGTTGGAGACTCAAAAACCATCCATTAATATGGCCATTGGACTCCTTATGTTGAAGGGTTGGTGGTCCATTACCAGCATAAACATCCAGTGAAGCATGTAGTATTTGATGGTCTCATGCATCCACTTGACAGCCAGGGCATCCTTCTTGATCACCATATAATGCTGTTCCCAAGAAAGCAGCTTCCTGCTGATGAATGCTACAGGATGTTCTTCACCCCTGACTTCCTGGGCTATAATGGCTCCTAGGCATACCTCTGAGGCATCGGTTTGCACAATAAATGGTAGAGAGAAATCAGAGATAATCAGGATGGGTTCAGAGCACATGGCCTTCTTGAGGCACTGGAAGGTCAGGTCCAGGTCTGATGACTACTGAATCCATTCGGGAGCTCTCTTCCGGAGGAGATTGTTTAATGGCTCCACTACCTCTGCAAAATTAGGGATAAACTGGTGATAACAGCCAATCAAACTAAGGAAGACATGAACTGCTTTCTCTTATTTCAGGATGGGGACCTGGGCAGTGGCATCCACCTTCTGTAGTTGAGGTCGTATCTGCTCATCCATTCAATGTTTCTACTTTTAAGAAAACATTTCTTGGGGTTGACCGTCAACCTGGCCTTCCACAGACTGGTTAATATGGCTTGTACTTGCATTAGATGGGTGGCCCAGTCTCTGCTGTAGATGATGATATTGTCAAAGTATGCAGCCACATATGCCTTTTGTGGGGTCAGGAGACAGTTGACTAGGCATTGAAACATGGCAGGAGCCCCATGTAATTCTGAGGCAATGGAGGGATAAGTGACTTGCCCAAGGCCACAAGGAGTGCTAGTGGGAATCGAACCCTGGTCTCTGGGGTCCCAAGCCAGTGTTCTTAACCATTAGGCTACTTCTCCATTGCCTCTGGTCTCCATGTACACAGGCCAGTGTTACCATGTTTGCATAGTTAATTTGAAATCAGGTTATGGTTTCCCAGCAATTGAGGGTCCACACACTCCCAAAGTCTATTAAGGCCTAAAGGCGGGTTCTCTTGAGCTCCACTGGGATCATAAAGTTCTGTGCCCTGGGGTGGGGAGTGTCCACAAAAGCACAGGTGTTAAGGGGTGGTTAGGTTGACATCCATGGGTTCTTCTGTACCTGGGGACATTTCCGAGCAAAGTGTCCCTGGGCTCCACACCTAAAACATGTGAAGGGGTCATGACTGGGACCATACTCTCATCTAGGAGGTGACTTTGGGGGTTGGAACATGGGAACCAACATACATTCTGGCTTCCCCTTCTGTTCTCCGGGGCTAATGGGTGACTTCTTACTCTTCTCACTGTCCACTTCAGTCATCGGATGGGCTTCATGATACCCCTTGACTATTTCCACTGCACTCTCCAGTATAAGCTTGGGGTGTTGACATACCCACTGTTTCATTGGGGCACAATCTTGGCTATCTCGGGCCTGGTCTTTCCCTCTGCCTGAGTCTGTACATCAGGCACCTTCTCTGACCCTTATTAAATACAGGCTAAAAACTTACTTATTTTCTGACGCTTTCAGATCTTGACTCACCAGTTCTCCTTTGTGTTTCCTTACCATTCTCCCCTGGATGTATCCAATGTCTACAGCTACTATGTTGTCTGTCTTGACTAGACTGTAAACTCTGATGAGCAGGGACCATCTTTTACATGTGTCTATGCAGCACTGCGTACGTCTTGTAGTGTTAAACAAGTGTTCAGTAGTAGTAGAAGGTTTGGAGTCCACATTAGGCATGGAAAAGGGTGAAGGGCCACTGAAGAACAGGAGGGTTTGGGGGAGAGGGGCATATTGAGTGGAAAGGTAGGAGGTAGGGGTGGAGGGAGGTGATAGGGAGGAGGATTGGGGGGGGTCTTTCATTTTTCTTTTTCTTTTTTTCTTTCTTCTCCATTACTTGTTTGTGGAAGTAAGGGGGAAGGGTGGTAAGTCTTTGCTGTATACTTTCAAAGTTTTAGATGTATATTTTGATGGTGTTATAAAAAAACAATACAAATTCAGTTGCAAGAACCCTGAAAAAAAAGAGTTTACATCAGGCTTGGACGTTATTTAAAAATACCTATCTTAGAAGCCCAGACTAGATGTATTCCATGCTTTTAGAAAGGTGCAAGGAAGGCCAAAGGACAGCCAGCATGGCTTAAAGGTGAAGTCAAAGAGGCTGTTATAACTAAGGGGAAATCCTTCAGAAAATGGAAATAAGAGCCAAATGACGAAAACAGGAAGCAACATAAATACTGGCAAGTTAAAGGTAATGCATTGATAAGGAAGGCAAAGAGAGAATGTGAAAAGAAGCTTGCTGTGGAAGCAAAAGTGCATAATCAAAGCTTTTTCTAGTACATTTGTAGCAAACCACCTGTGAGAGAGTCATTTGCACTATTAAATGACAGAGGGGTAAAAGGGGCACTGAGAGGACAAAGCAAGAGTGGAGAGATTGATGAATTCTTTGCTTTAGTCTTTACTAAAGAAGATTTAGAAAACTTTCCCATTCCAGAAAAGATATTTAAAGATGATGTATCAGGAACTGAAATTCAGACTTCCTTTCCCGAGAAGATGTAATACAGTTCTTTGATAAACTAAAGAGTAGCAAATCACCTGGACAAGATGGCATACATCCCAGGGTGCTGAAAGAGCTAGAATATGAGAATGCAGGACTACTTTTAGTAATCTGTGAACTATCATTAAAATCATCTGTTGTATCTGAGGTTTGGAGAATGGCCAGTGTAACGCCAATTTTTATAATGGATTCCAGGGGTGATCCAAGAAACTATAGACCAGTGAGTTTGACGTCTGTACTGGGCAAAATGGTAGAAACCATTATAAAAAAAAATTACTGAACATGTAAATAGTCATGGCTTAATGGCAGAAGGCCAACATGGATTTAGCAAAGGAAAGTTTATTGTATAGGACTAGAAATCCCAATCCCGGAGGGACTGGGATTTCTAGTCCTATAGGCACTCCTTGTGGTCTTGGGCAAGCCACTTAACCCTCCATTGCCCATGTTCCCTGTAAGTATTAACGTATGTGTGTCATATCCCCTCGTGTTATATGTATCCCCCAATTGACCACTTTGAGTGGAGGAGTAGCCTAGTGGTTAGAGCAACTGCCTAATACCCAGAAGATCAAGGGTTTGATTCCCACTGGCACTCCTTGTGACTTTGGGCAAGTCACTTTACCCTCCATTGCCTCAGAAGAAAAGGCTGGCAATCTACTTCCAGTGATACATTGCCAAGAAAACCCAGAGGTAGCTGGGTCGCTATAAGTCAACACTGACTTGATGGCACTAAAAAAAAAAAAAAATAAAATAAATACAGCTAAATAAATAAATTGTTTATTCGGTATTTGATATACTGCACTTTGTAGGGCATACAGGGTGGCTTACAAAGGATAAAAAAACAATTGGAATGAAAAGAAATCAGAAAGGAACTTCAGTATGAGATAGGAAAGAAGACAAAAGGACAGCAAACCGTAGAAGACATTCAAACCAGTCATACAGACAATCAGATAGGCAGACAGTTGTAATTGCAGCCTAGAGAGCATCCGGCTGAATGCCTGTTTGAAGAGGCAGGTTTTCAAAAGCAATTTGAAAGTGGGGAGAGAGGGTTCTTACTGAATGTGGGAAGGCAGGTGGTTCCAGATGGCTGGGGCAAAGAAAAGAAAGCAGAGCATTTCGTGGATTCGAACTTTGTGCGGGTAGGGGAGGGAATGACAAGTCTGTGTTCCCAACAGTGGCCAATCTAGGTCACAAATACCTGTCCGGTTTCCAAAAGGTACACAGATTCCATGCTGCTTGTCCAATGGGTAAGCAGTGGCATTCTTTAATAATGGTTTATCGACTTTTCCTCCAGAAACTTGTCCATACCTTTTTTTAAAACCAGCTACACTAACAGCTTTTACTATATCCTCTGGTAACGAATTCCAGAGTTTGATTATGTGTTGATATAGTAGAAAGGTAAATAGTGGAGTTCCCCAGGGATCTTTGTTGGGCCTGCTATATTTGAACATATTCAAAAATGACTACTCCACTCATTAATTTATAGACCTCAATCATATCTCCCCTCAGCTATCTATTTTTCAAAGCTGAAGAGCCCTAACCTTTTAAGTCTTTCCTCATAGGGACAGCCTTGCATCCCCTTTACCATTTTGATGGCTCTTCTCTGTACCTTTTCTAATTCTGCTTTATCCTTTTGAAAGTTAAAAGGTAATACTGTGGATTTCCGTGTCATCCTTCTTCCATTTATTACATCAAATGCGATCATGCTTTGATCACTATTGCCAAGTGGCCCCAATAACCTTATCTCTTGCACCAGATCCTGCGTTCCACTAAGGACTAGGTCCAAAATAGCTTCCCCTCTTGTTGGTTCATGTATTAGCTACTCCAAGAAGCAGTCATTTATTTTCTCTAGAAACTTTTTATTTATTTTTATTTACATTCTCTTATATACCGTGCTATTCTGCATCAGTGCGGTTTACATTAAACAAACTGAAATTACATTGAACAGGGCATTATAACTTGGAGATAACTATTTTACAGGGAACATGGGCTATGGAGGGTTAAGTGGCTTGCCCAAGACCACAAGGAGCACCTGTGGGACTAGAAACCCCAGTCCTTCCGGCCCAAGGTTGCTGTCCTCTAGTGGGATTTGAACCCCCAACCTTCCAGCCTGAAGTACCTTGCCCCAACCACTAGGCCACTCCTCCACTCCACTCCACTCCCAGCATGACACTGACCCAGTCAGTACCAGGGTAATTGAAATCACCCATTCATACTGTGTTGTAACGTTTGTTTGCTTCCCTGATTTCTTTTAGCATTTCATCCTTCATCTGTTTATTCTGGCCAGGTGGTCAGTAGTACACCCCCACTGCCATCACCTTCCTCTTTTTACATGGGATTTCTATCCATAGAGATTCTTGAGTGTATTTTGTTTCCTGCAAAACTTTAATCCTATATGACTCTATGCCCTCTCTAAAATAGAGCGTAACCCCTCGAACAATTTGATCTACCCTATCATTACGATATAGTTTGTACCCAGATATCACAGTGTCCCATTGGTTTTCCTTCTTCCACCAGGTCTCTGAGATGCCAATCATATCTAACCTTTCATTTAGTGCTATATATTCTAACTCTCCCATCTTATATTTTAGACTTCTAACATTTGCATAAAGGCATTTTAGAGGTTGTATTTTATTCATATTAATCTATTTATCAGATGATTGGTGTAATTTGGAATCTTTCATCTCTGTGTGCTCTGTACTTAAGGACAAACCAAGCAGGAGAGTCAAGCACAGCACGATTGCAAACAGCTTTATTAAAAGCAAAATCCCCAACATGTTTCGGCTTGTGAGCCTTCTTCAGGGGGAAGATCCTCAAAAATGAACATAAGCATAGAGTTAAAAAGAAGAAAGGCTCTTAAGGCTGTTAATTCTTCCCATATAAAAGAGAGTTTGCTTGTGCATAATAAGATGGAACAGTATGACAATATGTTTCGCGCAAAAAACATTAGATTGTTAAATTTTCCTTTATGTCATTCGCTTTCTGCTGAAATTTTACTGAGAAAGTATTTTAGAGAGGTTCTGGGATTAGCTTCGGCTGACTCCATTGTCCTCTCTAAGCTTTATTACCTAACTGGTAGGAGGCTGTCTGCGGGTCCTCTGGGGGGGGGGGTTGATGAGGTTCAGGGCCAGGACGGCCTAGAGCTCACCAAATTCCTAGAGGACTCCCAAGATAATATTGCTTCTAGAGCTACCTTGGTGGTTTCTTTTGTCTCAGACCAGGATAGAATGCTTGTTTTTCGCAATTACTTTAAGAATATGTCAGTTCTGTTTTGTGGTGCTAAGGTTCAAATGTTTCCAGATATTTATAAAGCGACACAAACTAGGAGACAGGCCTTTTTGGCCCTGAAACCTAGGGTGGTCGCTCTTTCCACTACATTTTTTCTTAGATACCCTTGTAAATGCTTGGTTTCATTTCAGGGTTCAAAGTTTGTTTTTCTTGATCCTTCTCAGCTTTCTGTCTGATAAGGAGCGACTTAGCAATAAGTAACTGGAGTTGGGTGGGTTAATTTAAGGCTGCCAGGTAATTTAGAGTTTGCTCTATTTTTTTTTTCTTTTTTTCTTTGTTCCTTTCTAATATCTCCCCATATTGTGGGCTAAGGTGATGTATTGCTCTCAGTTGTTTTGTTTTGTTTAATATTTGCCTGTATGAAACATCTAAAGTTTCTTTTTGCTTGCTTTTGTAAGTTTGATGAAATTTCAATTTAAAAAAAAAGAAGAAACATAATATTCAAATACATATATAACATCAAATAAAAACAAGTGAAAAATAAATAATGAATAATAAAAGCGCCTATGCGCAATAGAAATATGTATCTCTACAGTGTATTAAAATATTTTAAAAGGCACTAGCATATAAGAAAAAAATAAAAATACCACACATCATGATATAAAAATTTTAAAAATCATATGTATAAACCATCATATGGTTATAAAAAAACATGCACTGTACAATGTAAACAATGTATATCTAAAAGATGGCACTAAAGCCAAAGGACAGTGATGTTACACATAGTAACCTAAAAACATTGTATGCCTATATGGAATGTCCAAAGTGTATTATATAAACCAAATATGACCACTTTCACAAACTATATAAAACTGAGAGGGGACAGATGTCAGGCAAAAGGAACAAGGAGGAACACAATAAATGGCTTATGTTGCTGTTTGTCAGTGGGTAGTGTTATCCCACAAGGTGGAACCTATGCAAAACCAAATACAATCAAATGAAATGAAATACAGTGAGGGCACTATAAATCGGAGATTTTTTATTCTAAATCAAACCAAAAAGTACCTTTATGAAGAGCCGTCACGGCTGTTTCAAAAGCAGATTACTGCGTGTCAGGTCACTATTACAGCAAATAAGGTACTACACAGGCACCAGCATCCTTTTAAAACCACCTGGTTTTGGCACCAAATATACGAGATCAAAGTGCAACACATAATCAGAGGAAAGAATATATGGTAGTCTTCCAATTAGTATAGTTTAGTTTTGATTACATTTATTTGGCACATTTGATTGTATTTGGTTTTTCTAATACAGTATGAAGATCCATATAGGCATACAATTTTTAGGTTTTAAATGCCATCTTTTAGATATACACGGTTTACATGGTACAATGCATGATTTTTATAACCATATGAAGGTTTATACATATGATTTTTAACATTTTTCTATCATGATCTGTAGTATTTTTATTTTGTCCTTTTATGATAGTGCCTTTTTAGATATTTTAATACACTATAGAGGTACATATATCTATTGCACTTAGGCACTTTTATTATTTATTTTTTTATTTTTCACTTGTTTTTTTTATTTAATGTTATATATGTATTTGAATATTATGTTTTTTTCTTTTTAACTCTAAGTTTGTTTTTGAGACTCTTCCCCCTGAAGAAGACTCACAAGCCGAAACGTGTTGGAGATTTTGTTTTTAATAAAGCTGTTTGCAATTCTGCTGTGCTTGACATTCCTGCTTGGTTTGTCCTTTCACTCCTGTGCGGGAGGTTTTGCTCTCTTTGGTTTATGCTTTGTATTTAAGGACATCTGAGTTACTTTTATCTTTATTGGAACATCTCTGTTGGGATGCCCTAACTTCCCTTTTTTGCTAGTATCCTTCAAGGATACATCCTTCAAAATCATGTGCTCTTGGGTGACTGTCGGCTTTCCCCTATTGTCTCGTTTAAAAGCTGCTCTCTCTCCTTTTTAAAAGTTAATGCCTAGCAGCCTGGTTCCATCTCGGTTAAGGTGAAGCCCATCCTTTCAGAAAAGCCCCTCCCTTCCCCAGAATGTTGCCCAGTTCCCAATGAATCCAAAACTCATTAACTTGCACCATCATCTCATCCACACATTGAGACTCTGGAGCTCTGCCTGCACGTGGAACGGGAAACATTTCTAAGAATATTACCCTGAAAGTTCTGGATTTCAACTTCCTATCTAAAAGCCTAAATTTGGTCTCCAGAACCTCCCTCCCACACTTTCCTATGTCATTGATACCAACATGTACCAAGACAGCACGCTCCTCCCCAGCACAATCGAAAACCTTGTCTAAGTGGCATGTGAGGTCTGCTACTTTCGCACCAGGCAGGCATGTTACCAGGTGATCCTCATGTCCACCAGCCACCCAGCTATCTATATGCCTAATGATCGAATCAACAACTATAACAGCCATTCTAATCCTTCCCTCATGGGCACATGGCCCTGGAGAAACCTTCTTGGTGCTAGAAGGTTTTACATCACCTGGAGGACAAATCCTAGCTACAGGATCACTTTTTTCCACACCAATGTGATGCTCTCCTTTCACGCGACCTCTCTCCTCCATGGCAATAAAGAGGCTGTCAGACTGGAGATGGGACTTCAGTACTATGCCCCTGTAGGTCTCGTCTATATACCTCTCTGTCTTCTTTAGGTTCTCCAAGTCTGCTCCTCTGGCCTCTAGAGATTGGACACGTTCCCTGAGGGCAAAGAGTTCCTTGTACCTAGTGCACACACAAGACCCTTCACCAACTGGGAGAAAATCGTATGTGTGACACTCAGTGCAAAAGACTGGTTAACCCCATCTTGCTGCTGGACAGCTGTCTACATGTTAGTTCTAAGGCTTTGTTTAGCCATTTAAGTTGTTTACTTAAAGTTGCTTGGGATACTTGTACTGATACAGCTATACCTAATAGGTTTTAGGGACTGTTCACTTCAAGATTACTTAATTTCAGGGCCTTAATTAATCTACTCCTAGTGAGGATAACTAGCTTAACCTGAAAGTGAATTTGACTATCTCTTCTCTTTTAATAGGTTTAAGAGCCTATAAAGCTATTGTTCCTGGAGTGGGAAAGAACACTTTATAAAAACTGACTTGCTACACATTGTCCTGATTTGTGCTTCTGAGGTAATCTCTTAACAATTTCCTGGGTGTTTCACACAGCCTTTGGTTTGATAGAGGGAGCCTTTCAAATTGTTTCTTTGATCTGTCACTTGGTTTTAACACCTATTTAAAACAGTTTCACAAGTCTCTTGCCACCCAACTGGATGGCTCTTTGTAAAGGTCCCTAGAAACAATTTATTTATTTATATTCAAAGAATATTTACCCTAATCTTCCTTCTATACTAAGCTATACTCTGATGGTACTAAACCCCGACTGAGTTTAAATTTAAATGTACGTTCTCTGGTTGTACACAGCCCTGACTGACTTAACAAATACACTGGATTCTAAAATAGCTTTAACCCAAAAAAATTCCCTTTTCCTCAAGATTTAGAGAATTTCCCAGAAAGTAAATGCTTACAAGTGCAGATTTCTTTCCAGCAGTAGCAGTCCCTTTTGGTAGTCCTTCAACACTGACAATCATAGAGATCTGGTGGAGAATCATGGAGCTCTGCCCCATAGCAGGCTTCTTTCATAAGAACATAAGAAATGCCATGCTGGGTCAGACCAAGGTCCATCAAGCCCAGTATTCTGTTTCCAATAGTGGCCAATCTAGGTCATATGTACCTAGCAGTTTCCCCAAGGGACACAGGTTCCACAATGCTTGTATTGGTTCAAGCATTGATATCCTGGGTCCCTTCTTAATAATGGTTTATGGACCTTTCCTCCAGGAACTTGTCCAAACCTTTTATAAACCCAGCTACACTAACAGCCTTTACTACATCCTCCGGTAACAAATTCCAGAGTTTGATTACACGTTGAGTGAAAAAATATTTTCTTTTATTAGTCTTAAATAGTTTACCCTGTAGCTTCATTGCATGTCCCCTAGTCTTTCTATATTCTGATAAGGTAAACAATCAATCTACGTTTACCCGTTCCACTCCGTTCATTAATTTATAGACTTCTATCATATCTCCCCTCAGCCGTCTCTTTTCCAGGTTAAAGAGCCCTAACCTTTTTTGCCTTTCTTCATAGGAGTATCCTTCCATCCCCTTTACCATTTTGGTGGTCTTCTCTGAACCTTTTCTAAAATCGCTATATCCTTTTTAAAATACGGCGACCAGAATTGCACACAATATTCAAGGTGCGGTCTCACCATAGAACGATACAGGCATATAACTTTGTTTATGTTTATTGTAGCTTGATTGACTGCCTTTCATAAATAACAGCAGGGTAGTTTACAAAACATAATGAACATTAAAAGAAACAGGAAAAACATCTCCATTATTAAAAAGAAAAGTTTAAAAATGCAACAGAGAAAGGAGTAAGGAGCATAGGGAAGGGGGAGGGTTAGGAGGGAGAGGAAATAGAGGTTGGCAGAGTCACAGGTTAGGGAGCTAGGAGGTCAAAAGCATTGGAGAAGAGGTGGTGAGTTTTGAGGAGGGCTTTGAATTTTGGGAGGGATGGTTTGAGGCTGAGGGAAGAATTCCAGGAGGCTGAGGGAGAAGTCCAGGAGGTTGGGGTCAGAAAGTAGAACGCCAAAGAGTGGGTGGAAACCAAATTGGCCTGGGAAGGGAAAGGGAGGTGTAAGTGGTTGGCATGTATTTCATGGAGGAGATAAGTTGAGGATGAGAGAGCAGATGATCAGGGAGCAATGGGAAGAGCTAGTATGGAGTGTGCAGTGAACCAGGGTTAAGAAGCTTATATTGAGGCCGTAACCTTATGGGGAGCCAGTGATTCTGAAACAGGAGTGGAATGACGTGATCAAATCTGTGAGCTGAGGTAAGTAAACAAATGGCGGTGTTTTGAATTAACTGAAGACAATGTAGTTGATACTGAGGTAAGCTAAGAAATATAATATTGCAGTAGTCGAGTTGTGAAATAACTAAGGTGAGGAGTATATTACTTATGGTGGAAATTGAGAGGAAAGAGTGGACTGACTGAATCTGACAAAGAGCACGGAAGGAACGATGAGACAGAGGTGAAATATGGGTATTGAAAGAAATAGAGGAATCAAAGGTAACACCAAGGTAACAAAGAGAGTCGACTAATGGAAAAGAAGAGCCAGGAAGTGAAGGAGCAAGTGAGGGAGATGAGTTGCCGAAAGTAAATCAAAGGGCCACTGATTTTCTGGGATTCAAATGAAAACTATTTCTGATAAGCCAATCAGAAACAGAAGATAAGCAAGTATCAAGAGGGGAGAGATCAGGGTGGATTGGACTGGTGTTGAAGTAGCATTATATCATCTGCATAGTAGTGCCTGGATATTCCATTTTGTTGGTAGTGCCTGGATATTCTATTTTGTTGGATCAGAACTGTCAGGGGAATTAGAAAAGTGTTGAATAGAAGAGGTGCTAACACTGAACCTTGGAGAACACCATAGAGCAGGGAGAAACAGGAGGAAGAAGAGTCACCAACAGATACAGACAAGGACCAGTAGGAGAGGAAAGAATGGAATCACTGAAGAACACTGCCAAGGAGACCAAAATCATGTAACTGTGAAAAAAGTGTGGAGTGATCGACGAGATCAAAGGCAGACAAAAGATCAAGGGAGATCGCCACCGAGATGTCCCCATGGTCATATGATTGATAAAGTTCGCTCAAGAGTAAAAGAAGAATGTTGTCAGTACTATGGGCAGGACAAAAAACAGATTGGTGAGGATGTAGTGCATGTGTAGAGTCCAAGTGATGGGAAAGCTGTGAGAAAACCAGTTTTCAAGTATTTTAGAGAGAAAAAAGGAATAGAAACAAGGTAGTAGTGAGGTGGAATAATGGGATAGAGGGAAGGATTTTTCAAAATGGGACAGATGGAAGTGTGTTTCCAGGCATATGGCTATTTAACATGGACCGAATCAGAGGCAAAAGTAGTAAGGAGGGAACTGAAAGCCAAGAATGGAATGGGGTCCGAGGAGGAAGTAGTCTTATGCGATGTGGAAATGGTTTTAAGAAGCTCAGCTGATGAGATGGGTGAAAAGGATGACCACATATGAGAAAAGGAGTTAGTTAAGGCACAAGAGGTATCTGGTAAGACCAAAGTTGGAGACATAGGAATTAAGTTTGCCTAAGAGCAAGGGGGGAGAAATAATAGGGGACACAGAAGACAACAGGACAGGGCTAGCAGGAGAAACAGACAAAGTGCTTAGTTGGAGGGGAGGTGGGCAGTCAGTAAACTTTGACCCAAGAGAAGACAGCTTATCACAGAAGAAGGTAGCAAGAGTATTAGGTGAGGGATGAGGATGGTCAGATTGGATGAATTAGTAGCAGATGACTTGGACAAGGCAGCCAAGAGGGAGTATAATTGACTTGGTGAGTTATTTGATGAAGAAATCAAGACAGAGTAATGGTCCTTTTTAGCAACATGTATCAGGCAATGGTAATGTTGGTAGTGTTCCTTATAGAGCTGGAAAGTGATCAGAGAAGGATGCTTTCTCCAGAAACGTTCTGCATGTTTGAGGTAACGATGCTGCAGACGGATACCATGATGAAACAAGGGATGTGTAGAGTGGGATGTGCATTTACGGGGTCAAAGAGGATCTAGAGTATCAAGAGCCGAAGAGAGCATAGAGAACCATAGAGAAGCTTGTGCATCCACTGAGAGTAGTAAAATCAGTGGAAAAGAGACTATCAGCAGAAGGGAAATGTTCCAGGGTGTGGTTGGAAAAATCCAGTGTGAAAGATGAACGAGAGGTAACTGAGCGGCTGCCCATAGAATCACTGTCTTGAGTGAAAAGAAAAGACAGAAGTGTTCAGATCAAGGGATTTGAAGAGAGGAGAATGAGGAGAAAGCTGGGGTGATGGAATCAGAAGAAATAATTAAATCTGGAATATGACCAGCAGAGTGCATTGCAAATGATATGTGTTGGGTAAGGGAGAGGTCGGAAAAGAGTTGGTGGAGGTCGCTGTCATGGGAATTTTAAGGGGGATAGGAAATGGGCACCGGTGGAGGAGAGGCTCTCCCCCCCCCCTTTGTTTGCTCACAAAGGACAGTTATTTTTAGATCTGCTGCAATTTTTTTAAATATTATGCAGCCAGTATCACCACTAACCATTCAATATTGACCTCTACATGTCTTTTATATTTTCAGTTCAAATTTATTATAAAAAGGAATGAGATATGGAAACCTTAAGACATGTTTAGTAAGCCCCATGCTGGTAACTCACATGTGGGCTGCATTACCAGCGTGGGGCTTCTAGCTAATTGCAAGGGGGTGTGTACATTGATCCCCCTGCAGCTAGCAGAGCAAAGCCATACTTTAACACACCTGTGCTACCTGCATGAAGTGCTGTTACTGTAAGTGACTAATGTCCGTGCTAGCCGCACCACGCCGGGAATGTCTATGTCCCACCCAGTCCCCACTCAAGCTGCACTACCAGGATAACGTGGGGTTTTTGATGAGAGTTCCATGCTACTTTTTAGCACAGTGCCAAAACCACATACTTAACCCCACACTATCCTGGTAGCACGGTTTAGTAAATATGTCCCTTTGTGAAAGCACAAAACAGGCAACTTAATATTTTAGGAGCAGTATTCTATATTCCAGCAATGTGATCTAGAGCAAGAAGCAATAAGAATAAAGTCTATACATCAAGGTAGTCTTCCAAATGTTCATGAGAATAGCTGGAATGTAATGGCATTTCAGTAATGAGAAACATACACTGTACATGTTAACCTTTTGGTCTGTGATTTAGGATTATAATATAGAAGTTGTGGACTCCCAGAGATTAATTGAAACACAATAGTTGATATTTTGAATGAAATGGGTATTTCATTAGCTGTAAGACAATGCTTGTCAAACTAATGTGCCGAAGCATTTGTGTTGGTGCCTGGTCTGCTTTTGTTTGACATCAAAATAACTCTTTAAATATGTTGATTTTGGCATGCGTCACAAAGAGAGACTGAAGGGTGTTGTTTAAATTATTTGAAACTTCTCTGTTTTCCTTTCTCTCACACTTTTCTCTGTCACACAAAAATGTGCATTTTCTCCATCAACAAATGAGGTGTTTTTTTTTTTTTTTTTTAGCTTCAAGTGACCCCAGCCTTCTAACATGCCAAAGTGTTAATAATGCACCCAAGCTGTCATAGTGGCAAGTTCAAGAAAGTCTTCACAAGCTGTCTATTAATCTGATTTTTTGTTTGTCACTTTCTGTAGTTTCTTTATGGATGCAACTTGTCTCGGTTTTGTGAGCAGCAACGCAAACAGGCTTTGTCTTTGTTCACTGTTCTACTTAATTCCCTCCCTCGATTCATTAATCATCCCTTTGACTGTTTATGCTAGTGGCAAGTATAGCTAACACACTCAGCTCTTTCTTTTGTCTTGGTGGCACTCTTTGTACAGACCAGAGGAATGCTAGTTATTGACTATAAACTGGCACTGAAACTTCTTATAAGTATTCCAAAACTGGATCCATTGAAATGCTTTTAAACTTTTTTTTTTTAAAGCTAATGGGAAGTTTTGTTTCCTTTATTGCACAGAGTATCCATAGCAACAGTGAAGACATTCAGGTAATGAAGGTGATTTCTGCAGTACTGCCCGAGTTATGTCACCCAAAATGGAAGTTTCACAAAATGAAAACACTTTTTTTGTAGATTTTAAACATTTTAAAATACTTTAATGCCCTATAAGACAGAATATTTACAGTTAAGGAGGTCATGTGATGCCTGAGGGGCACGAGGATGTTAGAAGTTAGAGCTCTCGGTGTGAGCACCTAAAATCCCATCAAAAATCTGCTAATTACCTTTTCATCAAGTGCGGTTGGTTTCCTGACAGACCTGGGGTACAGCACCGAGTTGTAGCTGGCATCGGAGGCTACCAGAATGACAGGATATGCTGAGGAAACTGCTGTGGGTCAAACCCGAGAAACTCCTGTGCCTAACAGCCAAGATGGCCACCGGGTTTCCTCACATGGGAGCATCAGGAGTGAAAGACTTTGCAGCTGAGATATCGAGAGTGGTCTCAGCAACCTTGGAGGACCACCTCATCAAGCTACAATCTACCGTGAGGATATAAGGGAGAAGTTTGAGGCACAACTCCAGAGGCTAGCAGAGGTGGAGCAGTCGGTGGTGGCTCAAGAAGACTCCACTGGGTGCTTATAAATCCACATAGCACAGATCTCAAACAATTCTACCAACCTACTGCCAAAGGGTAAACAAAAAATACAACAAATGCAAACACCCTTCGAGACACCACTCTTCACCAATCACCAATATTTCAAACTGACTAATCACAACTCTCTACCAATCATTTAGTCAGTTTGAAATATTGGTGATTGGTGAAGAGTGGTGTCTCGACAGATCTCAAACAACCATCTACAGCTCTTAGACCACATAGAGAACAGAGCAAGGCAAAATAACCTACAGGTCGTTGACCTAAGTGAGGAGGTGACCGATGCTGTACGAATTCTTTGAGAATTTGCTCCTGACCAGCTTGGGCTTGCAGGGCAGTGACTTTACCTGGAGATGTGAACAGGCGCACAAGATCGGGCAGAAAAAGGACGGTTCCAACAAGCCCTGAACAGCGATTGCTCATTACCTTATTTGATCTGGCAAGGAGCACATCATGAGGGAGTTCCAATGATGCTGTATGCTGGAGCACGAGGGTGGCCGCATTTTACTATTTAATGACTACTCTAACCGCATTGCTTTAAAAAGGCGCAAATTCACCACGGTCTGCTCGGAGCTACACCAGCAAGGAATTCGCTTCATGTTGCTTTACCCCCACAAGTTGAAAATCACCCATGACAGAGCTACTTTTCAGCTTAACATGGTGGAGGAGGGGAGAAAGTTTCTTGAATGCTGTGGCTGCCCTGGGCAATGATGATAGGCCGGAAGACGTGGTTACCCATGGGCAGGGAACATTTGGACTCTTGGAGTACCGGGTGAGTGACTTCAGTTGGAGTTTTCGGTGATCCTTTCTAGACAGGGACAATAAGTTTTGTGTGGTGGACTTGATCTCTGATCTACATTACAGTGGCTGCCTGATTCAGGGAATGCTGGAGTTGGTCTTGCAGGACCATCCAGTATGCTAGGTTTGCCACACTTGACCCCGGACCGCAAAAAGACTCTTAATACCTGCGAGCCAGGAGACCCAGGGACCCCCTCCTGGACAGGAGCTAATCTAAACATGTTCCCTGCTGTTTGGATTTTTGCGGATGGGAATTGGGATTGGGGACCCCTGGACTGCAGAGCCATGTTGAATAACGTTGAACCCTGATGCTCTACATCTCCTTGCTCTGAGATCTGGCTCCTCCCTTAGCACTCAGCTTCAGTTGCTGCTCTCTGTCATGGCCCGCTATCAGTTCTCCCACATGCCTTGTCCCACTGGCTGTGGTAGTGGTGTTGGACTTCTACTTTCTCCTTCCTGTCATTTTCAACCTCTCCTTCTGCCTCAGTCTCACTCCTTTCCCTGCTTTGAAGTCCACTCCATCCGGCTTTTCACTCCACTGCCACTCCGATTAGCTGTTATTTATCAACCCCCTAAAAAGTCCACCTCTGCCTTTCTTTCTGACTTTGACTCATGGCTTTCCGTCTTTCTGGATTTATCTTCCCCCTCCCTTATTCTCAGGGATTTTAACATTCATGTTGATAATCCCTTTAACCCTTATGCTTTAAATCTCCTCTCTCTTACCTCATCATTCAACCTACAGCTTTGCTCTACTGCCCCCACTCACAAGCAAGGCCACTACCTCGACGTTGTATTCTTCTATAATTGCTTACCCTCAAACCTCTGTACCTCACTTCTTCTCTTATCAAACCATCATCTTCTAAGCTTCACTCTTCATCACCCACCACCTCTACTTCGCCCTGTCTCCTCCAACCTTTTTAGAAATCTTCATGCTATTGACCCATTGGCTCTCTCCTCCACTGACTCATCACTTATTTCCTCCATTATGTCATCAAACTCAAAAAGGGCTGGGGGCATGAGGTCATCTCCTCTGCATTTAATTTCCAACAAAGAGGGGTGGCCATCCTGATAGAAAAATGGGTTACCTTTGAGCCCCACAAGGTGGTTCAGGATGGCGAAGGCTTCTACATCCTGGTCTGGGGATGTCTACAAAAGAAAAGAGTGTTATTGTGCAATGTCTATGCTCCAAATACCTATAGACCCTCACTAGACCCTACCTGTCCTCCTAACTGTTGATGAGGCAGTAGCTTCCTAAAACACTGCACTCTTATCTCTTCTGGATGCTCTTGCTCCACCCATGCCATGTCCTGTGAGGTGTACTGTACCTCAACCCTGGCTGTCTTCCACTACCCACTATCTATGTTTCTGCGCCCGCTCAGCTGAGTGTGCTTGGCTCAAATCCTGCACCCTTGTGGACTTTCTACATTTCAAATTCATGCTTATCTCTTTCCAGTCAGCCATAAACACTTGCCACTTCTCCTTGATACCTTATCCTCCCTTGGTTTTAAGGACTCTGTGCTATCCTGATTCTCTTCTTATCTCTCCCATCGTTCCTTCAGTGTTTGTTCTGATGGATCCTCCTCTACTGCTATCCCACTCTCAACTGCTGTACCCCAAGAATCTGTCTTAGGTCCACTCTTTTTCTCTCTCCATACCCAGTCCCTCGGTGCACTCATCTCTTCCCATGGCTTTCAGTACCATCTTTATGCTGATGACTCACAGATCTACCTCTCTACACCTGAAATCTCTCCAGCAATCCAGACCCGAATCTCTGCCTGCCTTTCTGACATTGCTGTTTGGATGTCTCACTGTCACTTGAAATTGTACATGGCCAAAACTGGGCTTCTTATTTTTCTCCCAAACCCTCCACTTCCCTTCCTTCTTTCTCAGTATCTGTGGATAACTCTCTACTCCTCCCAGTTTCTTCAGCTTGCAACTTGGGGTCGTCTTCGACTCCTCTCTCTCCTTCTCTACACACATCCAACTGATAGCTAAAACCTGCCGTTTCTTTCTCTACATCACCAAAATTCACCCATTCCTTTCTGAACACACTACTAAGACACTTATCCACTCCTTAATCACCTCCCCTCTTGACTATTGTAATCTACTCCTTACTGGTCTCCCTCTAAATCATCTCTCTCCCCTTCAATCTGTTCAACACTCGCGCGACTAATCTTCTACCAGCCTCATCATGCTCATACCGGTATTACCCTCTTCTCAAGTCACTTCATTGGCTATCTGTTTCCGCATCCAGTTCAAATTTTTCCTGCTGACCTATAAGTGCATTCACTCTGCAGCTCCTCACTACCTTGCCTCTCCTATTTCTCCCTACACCCCTCCTTGGAAACTCCACTCTTCTGGAAAATCACTTCTATCTGTACCCTTCTCTTCTATTGACAACTCTAGACTTCACTCCTTTCACTTTGCTGCTCCTCATGCTTGGAACAAACTACCTGAGTCTATACGTCAGGCTTCATTTCTGGCCCTTTTCAAATACAGGCTGAAAACTCACTTTGCTGCCGCTTTCAGATTTTGATTTGCCTAATCTCCTTTGCGTTTCCTTACCATTCCCCCTAGATGTATTCTATGTAGTAGTAGCAGTTGGGAAAACTATGGGTCCCACATGTACTGTTGTTAAGGTTCCACATTATCTCTTTGTCGCTGTATTATAATGGCCAGCTGGGTAAAATATAGGTCCCTCATATACTGTTATTAAGGTTCCAAATGTTCTCTTTGTTGCTGCATTGTGTTGGAGGAATTGAGAATGTGGGTCTTAGGCAGAGGAAGGTGGGTAGTAACAAGGGTTAGGGAACATGTGGTAGGAGGGTTGAGGGATAAGAGGGCCTCATGGTAGTAGGGGAGGAAAACCTGTTGGACTGGTTGGGGGTTGTCTGGGGTGTATGCATGGTATAGATGCTATGGTGTGAGCGATGCCTGGGTGAATGTGTGTGTGTGGGGGGGGGGGGTAGAGATGGGGAAGCTAGGGATGGGTTGGGTTGGGGGTTCTGGGTGGGGAAATGGCCAATGGGGGGTAATTGCAACAGGGCTGCTTTGGGCTATTGGCAGGACACTGTTCTCTGTGCACTGTGGAGGCCCGACTGGGAGGCTTCTGCAGGGTGATAACTGAAGTATATCTGTTATATCAGATAGCTTAGCCGAGTTGATGACGGAGCTTAAATTTACTATGGTAAACATGGGGGGATTCAACTCTCCAGTGAAACGCGAGAAGGTCCTTACTTATTTATGGAAACTGGTGACTAATGTGGCATTCCTGCAAGAAACCCATCTGACCACGCAGGAACATGTCAAACTCAAAAAGGGCTGGGTGCATGAGGTCATCTCCTCTGTCTTTAATTTCTGACAAAGAGGGGTGGCCATCCTGATAGAAAAATGGGTTACCTTTGACCCCACAAGGTGGTTCAGGATGGTGAAGGCTGTTATATCCTGGCCTGGGGATGTCTACAAAAGAAAAGAGTGTTTTTGTGCAGTGTCTATGCCCCAAATACCTATAGCTATGCCTTTTCCTCTGAGTTAGTAGCCAAATTAGCAAACCAGATGGGCTACCCTCTCATCATAGCTGGAGATTTCAATATGGTGGCAGACCCTACCATTTCTTGTTGGCCCCCAAACCAGTCTGCAGAGGCAGGGAAGGGAGGGAATACCTTTTTTTGAACACAGAGCTGGAGTTGAGAGACAGGTAGCGGACTTTACATCCATCGGAGCAGGAATACACCCACTACTCCGGGCCGCATAAAATGCACGCCAGTATAGATTATCTACTTGTATCTAAAAGGCTGGCTGGGAAGCTAAATCCAGCTGCACGCTGTCTCCATGCAGATTGTGCTCCTATTTTCCAACACCCTGGGGGACTGGATATGGCACCTAAACCCTATCTGGAGCCTAAATTCTGCTCTTTGTCAGTTCCTGAGGCAATGCTAGCAGGAATACGTTGCAGAGAATAGGGAGAAGATGTCGGCCCTGTTATCTATTGGGAAGCTGCGAAAGCCGTCTTATAGGTTAGGCTAATGGGCTATATCAAGAAGACACAAAAACAGCATAACCAAGCTCTCCTACATGGGTTGAGTGAGCAGTGCCGCCTCTAAGCGCAATGCCAGCAGTCCATGGTGGAGGCGGAATGGCAGCAGTTTCAGGCGCAATGGAATAAGGTCAATGCACTGCTGCAGCAACATGCATTAAAAAGCATTTGTATCTAGAAATACAAATTTTACAAATGGGGGGGATAAACCCTGTTTACCACTTTCTCTTCCTGCTGCCAGCACTTTCCGGTTTAGTGGGAGCAGGGATTTTAAAGAGGCAGGGGGTGAGCTGAAGAAGGGAAAAAAATAAGGGGGCAGCATGGGGGAGGAGGTTGGAAGAGACAGGAAAGCAGCCTGAGGAGATGAGGTGGTGTGGATGACTGACTGAGTCTGGGCACAGGAGAGACTGAGGGGATATGCAGGGGGAAGGGGAGAGGGAGGGAATGAACCTAGGACATGAGAGAGAAGAGGTGAGCATGAGTGGTTGAATCTGATAAAAGTGATCTTGGGAGTGCTGAGAGTATATGATTCTGGAGGGAAGGGAGTTGAAAAAGAGGTTGCAGTGGTTGTTAATACACAGGATGAATTTGGAGTTGTAAGCCATAGGAATGAGCATAGAAAATGTCAGGATGAGGGTAAAGTTGGGCAAGGGTAGGGAGAGTTGGTATGGAGAATGGTCGTCGTATGACCATTTTGTTTCTCAAATTGGATTGGTCCTAGTCTTTACAACTTTCTCTTGCTGGTTTTCTCCAACCTTTCTTCAGGATCTAATTTCTATTTTTTTTCTTCACTCTCCCTGACTTCTCCCATTCTTTCCTTATATCTGTCTCTGACACTGATCCTTCTGTTTTATCTTCTTTTTCATTTTTCTTATCTGCCTTTTTATCTGCTGTGCAAAATACAAAACCCAGCTAACTGGTATTCCAACAAAGTAGAATCAAGACATAAAGAACACCATAATCCCCAGACACAACACCAATCTAATTTTTGTCGGGCATAAACCGCAGGAGGAAGAGAGAAATTTCACTTGCTCCCACGCAGTACATGCCCCTTTTATTCCTTTTTATTCAAAATGTTTTTTTCGTTCCTTATTCACAAAAGTATAAAATCCACACTTATCTTGATCAATCACACACGACGTGCACGTTTCGAAGCGAAAGCTTCTGTATCAAGTGCCCATGATATGAAGAAGGGTGTCCATCCTTGCCTTGTAACTGACAAAAAACGCCAAGATGAATGGCCAGTGACGTCAAGGGTATCCTTTCAAAGAGAGGCCAAATATAGGGACGCCCATAATGAGAGGACCAATAGCGCAGGGAAACCCCACAAAACACGGGATCCCCTACGTCTGTGGTAAAGGAACAAATCTAAAAGTCCAGCCATTCAATTTCACGATTTAATCCTTCAGGAGAGACAGTCTGTAATTTATAAATCCAACGATGTTCCAGTCGACGAAGATGTAATTGGCGATCTCCACCCCGAGGGTCAAATGGAACATGATCTATCACAGTCCAGCGTAATTGGTCAAAATCGTGATGAAAACCCTGACAATGTTGTACCAGAGGAGCAGTCTACCTCTCTAAATTACGGGCACATGTGCAAGATGAACAGATTTATGTTAAGTTGGATGCTGATCCTACAGAGCTTTTGAAAGGTGAGATCCATTCTTTATTGATGTCGGCATTCTCAAGGGGTTGGATAACCTCGCGTGAGATGCGATTTCTTTATAATCCTCATCCCAAAATACCGGTTATATACTTTGTGACGAAGATACATAAGTCTTTACGAGATCCTCCGGGTCGTCCGATTATTTCATGTCGAGGGTCAATTTTAGAGCCGCTCTCCAAGTTTTGTGATGTGTTCCTTCGGGGGGAGGCAGCTTTAGTACGATCTTTCCTTCGTGACTCCACCCATTTTTTGCAATGTTTACAATCCTTGGTTCTACCACCGACTGACTGGTTTCTGGTGACTCTTGATGTGGTATCTTTATATACTAATGTAGCCCAGGATGAGGCGATTCAGCTACTTCATTCCAAATTCACACAGATTCCAACGCGCCTTCCAAACGATTTTTTTGATGACTTAGTGCTTACCCGCAACTATTTCTTGTTTGCGGGGGAATTTTTCCAGCAAAAATTGGGTGTCGCTATGGGAGCTACTGTGGCCCCTTCCATTGCTACTTTATATATGGCTGATATAGAAGATCGTTATATATTTACTTCAGCATATTTTGAGCATGTAGCCATTTGGAAGAGGTTCTTGGATGACATCTTTTTTGTCTGGACATCGGATGGAGCCTCCCTGACTGCTTTTCTCAGCTGGTTAAATACCATTAAGGCTCGTATCCAATATACAGCACATGTGGCTTTGAATAAAGTGGAATTTTTGGATATGGTTGTTTACCGTGAGGGCACTGCTTTAGTCACCATCTTGTATCGGAAACCAGTACAAAGGAATAGCTTATTAAATTATGGCAGTTTTCATCCAGAACCTTTGCGAAAAGGCCTTCCTTATGGCCAATTTCTCCGGATCCGATGATTGTGCACCTCGATTGAGCAATTTCGCTGTCATGCACGAGATTTATGGCAGAGACTGGCTTTGAAAGGATACCCTACGCCAGTTATCTCTCGAGCTTACCGGCGGGCTTTGTATTCACATCGTGAATGGTATTTGGATATTGACCAGGCTTCTTCAAATTCTTCAAGAACTCCCTCAGAATGTGTAACCGGTGTTTTACCCTATATGGCTCATACGGGGATGATTACTTCTATTTTAAAGAAGCATTGGTCAGTGTTATCTCTGTGCCCTTGCTTGAATAAACCTTTACGTATTGCTTATTCTCGGGGTTGCAATTTACGTGACCGATTGGTAAGGTCTACTGTCCCTCTTGACCGACCACTGCTACCTGAAAGTCGTTCGGGATCACACTCTCCCTGTATGAAGTGTAAATACTGTTCAACTACACTTTCTGGTTCTGAGTGGACTGATTTGAAGGCTCGGATTTTTTATCGGAGATGGCAGACAACATGTGCTTCAAGTTTTGTGATATACATATTGATTTGTCCTTGCCCGAAATGGTATGTTGGGAGTACCACACGGGTGGTTCGTATTCGTTTGGGTGAACATGCCTCACGTATTCGTCAATTAATTTTGACTGCTCCTCTGGTACAACATTGTCAGGGTTTTCATCACGATTTTGACCAATTACGCTGGACTGTGATAGATCATGTTCCGTTTGACCCTCGGGGTGGAGATCGCCAATTACATCTTCGTCGACTGGAACATCGCTGGATTTATAAATTACAGACTGTCTCTCCTGATGGATTAAATCATGAAATTGAATGGCTGGACTTTTAAATTTGTTCCTTTACCATAGACGTAGGGGATCCCGTGTTTTGTGGGGTTTCCCTGCGCTATTGGTCCTCTCATTATGGGCGTTCCTATATTTGGCCTCTCTTTGAAAGGATACCCTTGACGTCACTGGCCATTCATCTTGGCGTTTTTTGTCAGTTACAAGGCAAGGATGGACACACTTCTTCATATCATGGGCAATTGATACAGAAGCTTTCGCTTCGAAACGTGCACGTCGTGTGTGATTGATCAAGATAAGTGTGGATTTTATACTTTTGTGAATAAGGAACGAAAAAACCATTTTGAATAAAAACGAATAAAAGGGGCATGTACTGCGTGGGAGCAAGTGAACTTTCTCTCTTCCTCCTGCGATTTATGCCCGACAAAAATTAGATTGGTGTTGTCTATGGGGAATATGGTGTTCTTTATGTCTTGATTCATTTTTATCTGCTGTAGCTAGATTTCATTATTCATCCTCTCCCCCCCCCCCCCCCTTCTCAGTCTTGCTCTTTCTATCTTTTATCTACTTACCAGATTTCCACTTCCTATACTTACCTCCCTGGTCCTTCCATGTCTCTTATTCCTTTCCCGGCCTACTATTCATTTTTCAGCCACTTTCTACACACTCATTTCCACCCTTTGTACTCTTTACCTCCCCAGATTCATCTATCTCTGCCTCTGTTCACCTCACCGATCCCCAGCTCCTTCCCTATCACTCAGACCCTCTTCACATCCAGTCATAGATGCCAACATCTCAATACAATTGGGGGTGCTAAGCACAACACATATTATTTCTCCCTGTATCCAATGAAGGGACTTGCTCAATACTGGTGGTTCTGAGCATCCACAGAGCTGGCACTTATACCTCCTGTCCCTTAATGTTTTAGTTCCTTATTTAGCCTCCCATTCCCTTTTTTAGCTCTCCTTTTTCCACCTTCTCTCCCTCATCTTCTTCAAAGACCTGTTCCCATCCTTTCTTTCTCACCTTCTTCATAGCTCTCTGCACCTTTTCCTCTTTCGCCAGCATTCATTGCCCCTACCTCACCCATCTGCAGCATCCAGCTGTCAGCCTCTTCTTCCATACGTTCTTCTCCCCTCCTCAGTATCCACCAACCTACCTCATATTCTAGTATTCATTTACCCTGCCTTTCCTCAACCTTAACATTAGCATCCATTCCTCTGCTTCTCCATCTACCCAATCCCTGCAGATGCCCTCTCTTCCTTATAGTATATGTCCTCACTCCCCCAGCATCCTCCTCCTGCTGTCTCCAGCACCCTCATCAACCCAACCCTTATGTTGGACAACAGCCCCAACATCTGGCTTAACCTCTGGCTCCCTTTTCCCAGTCCTAGCATCAGACTCCTTCTCCTATCCCCAACCTTTAGCATCTCCCCTCTTCTCCCATCTCTAACCCCCATGGTGGCCCTGGCCCTGTGTGTGTATCTAGCATCTCCTATCCCCACCCTTTAGCATCTCCCCTCTTCTCCCATCTCTAACCCCCATGGTGGCCCTGGCCCTGTGTGTGTATCTACAAATACAAATTGTAAAAATGGGAGGATAAACCCTGTTTACCACTTTCTCTTCCTGCTGCCAGCACTTTCCGGTTTAGTGGGAGCAGGGATTTTAAAGAGGCAGGGAGTGAGCTGAAGAAGGGAAGAAAATAAGGGGGCAGCATGGGGGAGGAGGTTGGAAGAGACAGGAAAGCAGCCTGAGGAGATGAGGTGGTGTGGATGACTGACCGAGTCTGGGAACAGGAGAGACTGAGGGGATATGTACATATATGTAAATATGTACATAGTTTCCCTAAGTTATAATCCCAGTTGTATATTTCCTGTTATATGTAAACTCACCACAGTCTGTTGATTGTAATGAGTATTCCTGTTTAATGTAAACCGCGCTGATGAAAAAGAGTGCGGTATAGAAGAAATACAAATAAATAAATAAATAAATAAATAAATAAATATGCAGGGGAAGAGGGAGAGGGAGGGGATGAACCTAAGACATGAGAGAGAAGAGGTGAGCATGAGTGGTTGAATCTGGTAAAAGTTTTCTTGGGGGTGCTGAGAGTATATGATTCTGGAGGGAAGGGGATTGAAAAAGAGGTTGCAGTGGTTGTTAATACACAGGATGAATTTGGAGTTGTAAGCCTAGGAATGAGCATGGAAAATGTCAGAATGAGACATTCTTCAGCGCCTGTGTGGGGTTAGGCGCTGCCATTTTTGAAGATGGCAGACCATGAGAGGGGGTGCGTACGCAGCGCTCCTACTCATTTTGAACCAGGGGGTTGGTTCAGGGGCCACTAGGTTTATTTGATTTTAGGTCAGGAGGGGGAAGGGGGGTTCATGGAGCCATTGGACCACCAGGTCTATTTGTTATTTAGTCAGGAGGGGGTGGGGGGTTCAGGGGGCCTCTAGGCTACCAGGCATATTTTATTTTTAAGGAAGGAGTGGGGTCCTGATCGCTAAGCCACCAGGGATTCACTATCTGTCGGGGCACCGGCCCCCGACAGTATTTTGATGACATCGGGGGCTTTTCCTGATGCCACAATTGTTCCCAATGCCATTAAAATACTGTAGGGTGGGGGTATCAGGGTCGCTGGGCCACCAGGGATTCACACTATTGGTGCACTGAATCAGCGAACTCGGGAAATTTTAGGAACGGGTTCGGGTAAACCGGTGCGAACCGGCTGAATCCCACTACTGTTCCACTCCCCTGTACCCCCCTTCTTTCTCTGTCTTGCCAGCACCTCTTCTCCCTTCAAATGTTACTCTGTCCTCAGCAGTGACTACAATTAGAAAAACCATAACTGTGTTGACCACAGAGCCTCCCAGCCTAAGTGATTTTGAAACCTCTTCTGTATCCTGCACCCTCTGACACATACTTCCTGCTGCCGTGGGGGTGGGACGTGGAAGAGGTTTCAAGATTGCTTTGGCTGGGAGGCTCCACGGTCGGTGCAGTTATGGTTTACTGGTCCTTTTTCATTTTGTAATTGCAGCCACTGTCACAGATAGAATAAGGTTTAAGGGGAGAAGAGGGGTTGGCAAGGGAGGAATGGGGAAGGTGGAGCAAATGTGAGGTGGTGACATGCAGCAGTGGGAGGGAGGATTTGGCTTAATAGGGCAGTACAGTGTCCAGTTACAAGTTGTAACCAGACACTATACGCAAGTTTGAAAATCAGACTGTGGTTCTTTCCAGGCACGGCTCGGGTGAGATGTGAGCAGCCAAAATGGAATGAGCCGAGCAGAGTCAGAACAGTCTTAGGCTGCAGTGGGGCCTCTTGCTGAGCGGGGCCTTGTGCAAAAGGCATACTGGCACATGCCTAGGGCCGGCCCTGCTTCCTACAAGGAAAGGAGAATTTCAAAGTTGCTCTTACTACATACAGAGAGAGCCAACCGAGACTGTAAATGTGCAGAACACCAATTTTGGATTGTTGATTTATCTAGTTTGGAAGAGTTGTGAGTTTCTTATACTGTATGTTGAGACTTTGTAATATATTTGAATGAATTCAGTAATTTTTTATTTTGGTTCAGAACAAACCTATTGAGCCTAGACTAAACTTTAAGCACATAAGAACATAAGATATGCCATACTGGGTCAGACCAAGGTCCATCAAGCCCAGTATCCTGTTTCCAACAGTGGCCAATCTAGGTCATACGTACCTAGCAGTATCCTCAAGAGACACAGGTTCCACAATGCTTGTATTGGGTCAAGCATTGATATCCTGGGTCCCTTTTTAATAATGGTTTATGGACCTTTCCTCCAGGAACTTTCCAAACATTTTTTAAACCCAGCTACACTAACAGCTCTTACTACATCCTCCGGTAACAAATTCCAGAGTTTGATTACATGTTAAGTGAAAAAATATTTTCTCTTATTTGTCTTAAATAGTTTACCCTGTAGCTTCATTACATGTCCACTAGTCTTTCTATATTCTGATAGTGTAAACAATTGATCTACATTTACCCGTTCCACTCCATTCATTAATTTATAGACCTCTATCATATCTCCCCTCAGCCGTCTCTTTTCCAGGTTGAAGAGCCCTAACCTTTGTAGCCTCTCTTCATAGGAGTAGTCTTCCATCCCCTTTACCATTTTGGTGGTTCTTCTCTGTACCTTTTCTAATAACGCTATATCCTTTTTAAGATACGGCGACAAGAATTGCACACAATATTCAAGGTGCAGTCGTACCGCGCTCTTTGTTATCAGTGCGGTTTACATTCAACAATATAACAATCAGACAGTCAAGAATTGACTTAAGTTTACATATAACAGGGAACATAACATGGATTTGAACTGGGGAAACTATTTACATCTTAGGCAGATACAATGACGGTAGTCTATTTACAGTAAAGTACTTCTAAAGTACTACATGGAACGATACAGAGGCATTATAATATCCTTTGTTTTCTTTTCCATTCCTTTCCTTATGATACCTAGCATTCTATTTGCTTTCTTGGCTGCCGCTGCACACTGGGTGGAGGGTTTTAACATATTATCCACGATGACTCCTAAATCTTTTTCCTGGGTGGTGGTTCCCAATGTGGAACCTTGCATTGTGTAACTATAGTGTGGGTTGTTCTTTCCTAGGTGCATAACTTTGCACTTGTCCACATTAAATTTCATCTTCCATTTGTATGCCCAGTCTTCCAATTTATCCAGATCCTCCTGCAGTTTTCCACAGTCCTCTTGGGTTTTAACAACTTTAAACAGTTTTGTATCGTCTGAAAATTTGATAACCTCACTAGTTATTCCCTTTTCCAGGTCATTTATGAATATGTCAAAAAGTAGCGGACCCAGTATAGATCCCTGGGGTACTCCACTATTCACCTTTTTCCATTGGGAAAATTGGCCATTTAGCCCTACCCTCTGCTTTCTATCTTTTAACCAGTTCCCGATCCACAGTAGTACACTGCCTCCTATCCCATGACTTTTTAGTTTTGCCAAAAATCTCTGATGAGGGACCTTGTCAAAGGCTTTCTGAAAGTCCAGATACACCAAATCAACTGACTCACCTTTGTCTATCTGTTTATTCACACCTTCAAAAAAACATATCAGATTAGTAAGACAAGATCTTCCTTGTCTAAAGCCATGTTGGCTGTCTCCTATTAGGCCATGACTATCTACATGCTGTGTAATTTTGTTCTTTATGGTGGTTTCTACCATTTTCCGCTGTACTGACGTCAGGCTCACCGGTCTGTAATTTCCCGGATCACCCCTGGAACCCTTTTTAAAAAATGGCGTTACATTGGCGATCCTCCAATCTTCAGATATTACAGATGATTTTAATGAACGTTCACAGATTACTAATAGCAGGTCTGCAATCTCATATTTCAGTTCTTTCAACACTCTTGGATGTATACCATCTGGTCCAGGTGATTTGCTACTATTCAGTTTATCAAATAGTTGTAATACATCTTCCCAGTGTAGCGCTATTTTTTCTCATTTCCTCTGCAGTATCACCTTTAAATACCACTTCAGTCTTGGGAAACATCCCTACATCTTCCTCAGTAAAGACTGAAGCAAAGAATTCATTCAGTCTCTCTGCTATAGCCTTGTCCCCTCTTACTGCCCCTTTTACCCCTCTATCATCTAATGGTCCAATTGATTCTCTCACAGGCCTTTTGCTACGCATGTACTTGAAAAAGTCTTTATTTCATGATTTTGCTTCCGTAGCAAGTTCCTTCTCAAATTCTCGCTTTGCCTGCCTTATCAATGCTTTGCATTTAACTTGCCAGTGCTTGTGCTGTTTCCAGTTTTCGTCGTTTGGCTCTTTTTTCCATTTCCTGAAAGATGCTTTTTTGGCAGCAACAGCTTCTCTGACCTCACCTTTAAACCATGCTGGCAGTGTTTTGGACTTTCTTCCATTTTTCTTAATGCATGGAATACAGCTGGTCTGGGCTTCCAGGATAGTATTTTTAAACACCACCCAAGCTTGATGTAAGTCTTTAACCTTTGCAACCGCTCCTTTTAGTTTTTTCTTAACTATATTCCTCATTTTATCATAGTCTCCCTTTCGAAAGTTAAAAGGTAGTACTCTGGATTTCTTTACTATCCCTCCTCCACTAATTAAATCAAACACGATCATGCTATGATCACTATTGCCAAGTGGTCCCAACACCCTTATTTCTTGCACCAGATCTGGTATTCCACTAAGGACTAGGTCCAGTATGGCTTCCCCTCTGGTCATTTCGTGAACCAGCTGCTCCAAGAAGCAGTCATTTATTTCATCTAGAAACTTTATCTTCCTAGCATGTCCTGCCGTGACACTGACCCAGTCGATACCGGGGTAATTGAAATCACCCATTATTACTCTGCTGTGACTTTTGTTAGCTTCCTTGATTTCTTGAGCATTTCATCATCCATTTTTTCATTCTGGCCAGGCAGTCGATAGTACACCCCCACTGCCATCACTTTCCCCTTCATACATGGAATTTCAATCCATAGAGATTCTACAGCAAATTTTGTTTCCTGCAAAACTTTAATCCTTTCTGACTCAATGCCCTCTCTAACATAGAGTGTAACCCCTCCACCAATTTCTATCATTACAATATAGTTTGTATCCAGGTATCACAGTGTCCCACTGGTTATCCTCCTTCCACCATGTCTCTGAGATTGCAATCATATCTAACCTCTCATTTAGTGCTATATATTCTAACTCTCCCATCTTATTGTTTAGACTTCTAGCATTTGCATACAAGCATTTTAGAGACTGTATTTTATTAATATTAATCTGGCTATTGGTAGGCATGGGTAATTTGGAATCTTTACGCTCTGTCTGCACCATACTAAAGGGCATTTGGGCTACTTTACTCTTTTTTGGAACCTCACTGCTTTTGGTAGTATCCTTCAAGGATACCTTCTTCCGAACCATGTGCTCATGGGCGACTGTCGGCTTTCCCCTATTTTCTAGTTTAAAAGCTTCTCTATCTCCTTTGTAAAGGTTAATGCCAGAAGTCTGGTTCCATCCTGGTTAAGGTGAATCCCAACCCTTCGGAAGAGCCCCTCCTTTCCCCAGAATGTTCCCCAGTTCCTAACAAATCCAAACCCCTCATCCTTGCACCATCGTCTCATCCATGCATTGAGACTCCGGAGCTCTGCCTGCCTTTTGGGTCCTGCACGTGGAAGGGGAAACATTTCGGAGAACGCTACCCTGGAAGTTCTGGATTTCAACTTCCGACCTAAAAGCTTAAATTTAGCCTCCAGATCCTCCCTACCACATTTTCCTATGTCATTGGTACCGACATGTACCAAGACAGCAGACTCCTCCCCAGCACTATCTAAGATCTTATCTAGGTGGTGCGTGAGGTCCGCTACCTTCGCACCAGGCAGGCATGTTACCAGGCGATCATCACGTCCACCAGCCACCCAGCTATCTACATGCCTAATGATTGAATCACCAACAATAACAGCTGTCCTAACCCTTCCCTCATGGGCACACAGCCCTGGAGAAACGTCCTCAGTGCGAGAGGGTTTTACATCACCTGGAGGACAGGTCCTAGTTACAGGATCACTTCCTGCCACACCAGGGTGATGCTCTCCTGTCACGTGACCTCTCTCCTCCATGGCAACAGGGATGCTGCCAGACTGGAGGTGGGACTTCAGGACTATATCCCTGTAGGTCTCATCCATGTACTTCTCTGTCTTTCTTATGTCTTCCAGGTCTGCTACTCTAGCCTCTAGAGAACGGACTTGTTCTCTGAGAGCAAAGAGCTCCTTGCACTTAGTGCATATGTAAAACCTCTCACCAACTGGGAGAAAATCATACATGCGACACTCAATGCAAAAGACTGGAAAGCCCCCATCTCGCTGCTGGACTGTTGTCTGCATCTTAGTTTAAAGCTTGTGTTTAGGTCTTTAAATTCTGTACTTACTAAGGGTTGGTGTAGGCAAACAGATCAGACTATGCACACGTGGGAGGAGGAGACAGGAAGAAGGGCTACACAATACCTCAGCAGGGGGGGGGGAGGGGTAGTCCCTCAGGTAGGCTAGAGCAGGAAAAAAAGTTTAAAACGCAGCACATTCTGGGGACAGTGCAGGGAGAGAGATTTAATTTAAAGTAACAGTTAACCTGGCTACCACACAAAGGCCAGTTAGTTGAGAGAGGAAAGGTAAGTTATACAGCTGAGAAAGCTAAAGTGCAAAACTAAAGGGAACAGGGAGGTGAAGTAGCACACCAATAAAGACAACAATAAATAAATAAATAGACAGCTAGAACTCACAGCAAAGTCGTCACAGGAGTTAAATATCCACCTCTCTAGCAGAGCACTGTGAGGGCACTGCTCTTCCCAGAGCAGAGAGAGGCAACTTTGTTGATTCTTAAAGAGGAAAAATGAGAGCTGTCTGAATGTAATAGATTTCCCAGTATTTCTTGGTCCTGCCCCAAGAACCCGTTCAGTCCCCCAGGAGAAAGACTTGACAGCGGGAGTTTGGCTCTTAGAAGATTATGCTCCCAGACTGTCTTGCAGTGTTGTTCACCACTAAGAGGAACATACAGCCTGGCAGGGGTTATAAAGGATATTGGAGTGTATTTTAATAAAACGTTTTTTGGTTACTGTGAGCAAGATTTAGTTAAAGTGCATTAATGCATGTGTAGAGACTTGCTTTAATACCATCCAACCATAAGAAAAATTCCCCTGAGCCAAAAATTCACCAAGCTCCAAAACTATCCAAAACAATAGAAATAGTGAATTCAAAAAAGATGCTTCCTAAAATTTTTTTTAAAAAAAATAAATACTAAACTACATTTTTTGTCGGACTAAGCTCCACTTGCCCAAGAGCCAAATAAACGCTCTGCCGGGTCTTGCAAATTTTCGACCCGAAACACAGGACTGTGTCGATGGATGATTACCGTTGCTTTGCTGTGGTGTGCCTTTAGATATTTCAAGTTTTGAAACTAATATTTACAACTTATAAAATTCCTGCTTGACTGCATGACTCTTTTTGAATAAAATGGACATATCTGCTTTTTACCAGAGTGTTTATTTGGCTCTTGGGTAAGTGGAGCTTAGTCCGACCAAAAATGTAGTTTAGTATTTATTTATTTATTTTTTTAATTTTAGGAAGCATCTTTTTTGAATTCACTATTTCTATTGTTTTGGATAGCTTTAATACCATCAGCATCATCCAGTGTCTCTACCAAATATTACAAGAAGTAGAAAGAAAGGTCTAACATTTTCCAGAACAGGGGATGTTCTTGCTGCCAGTCATTTCAAACTGGGAGGAGATTCCTCTGAGAGAGAAAATCCCACTTAAGATTCTACCTTTGGGAGTGTTTTTTTATACTATCTTTGGCCCCTAGCCTTTGTACTATGTGGTTGTAAGGGAGTCTGCTCCTAAGGGGTAGGTGCCTCTGGCACTCTGTCAGAGCACTCTAGCTACAAGGAGGAGTATCTGCATCTAGCCAACATAACCAGAGAAGAGACTGAATAGGCTTGGAGCCACACCCCATGGGGCAGAGATGAACTCAGCCTATTAAGAGGTTCCAGGAATGTGTCTACATCAACCCCTCCAGATCACAAGAGTCAGGGGACTTCAGGTTCTCCTTGAGGGCCTCAGTGTCGACTGCATTTTTGGTGGTTTGATAGTCGTAGAATTGTCAAAAAGAAATGGCTGAGCCAGGGAGCGCTTTTTCAAAGCTAGCTTACTGACGTCAACTACTGGCACTGCTCCGAAGGCCAGATAAAAGAATCTTATGGGTCAGAAATGGCCTTTGGGCCTTATTTTATACTATGCCTTACAAAGTTTAAAGCAGTGGGTGGAATCACTTTCTATAGAAATCTGACAAAATAGCCTCTCTTCCTGCCTCCCCTCTTCCCTTTTCTTTCTCTCCCCCCACCCAATATCCCCCTTTCTTGCCCCCTCAGCCAATAGTATCTTTCTCTTATTAACAATGCACACTCTCTCCTCACTGCCTTATATCCCCCACTTTCTTCCCCTTCACCCAGAAGCATCCCCTCATCTCTCTCTCATCCTCTTCCCAGTATACCTCTTTCTTAATCCTCTTGCCCCTCTTCTCCCCGCCCCCCGTTCAATGGCATTTTATTCTTTCCCCCCTTCTCTAGCCTCTCTTTCTCCTCTACTCACCTGCCTAGTGGCATCCAACGTTTTCTCTCTCCCTCCTCCCAGCAGGTTGAAAATATGCCCATGGATATTTTCCTTTTGTCTTCTAGTGGTGGTTTTTGGTCTCCAACACAACACTTCTTGTTTCTTCGGTGGTGGCAGCTTCAGCAGCTCTGGAACAAGTAGCACAGTTGCTGCAAGTCGTTCCTGCATTCTTCAGCAAGCAGCATACAGAAGCACTTGTGCATGCGCACCCAGAAAATATGCATGCAAGGCTGCCATCAGCTGATGCAGTGGTTGTCCTTAGTATACACTGTGCTGCTCCTCTAACTGTGGCAAACAGACATTGGAACTCTGTTGTGTGACAGCGCCCAGGGCCGTACTAAGCCATAAATGCACCCTGTGTGACTTGTAAACCTGGCTCTCCTTCCCAGTGACATCATACTTTTGTCATATGCTCCTACCCCCCCCCCCCCATGCCCAGCATAGCCCTTCTGCTCCATCTCCCCATGCCAGCATAACCCTTTTGCCCCTATCCCCCCATGTCCAGCATCTCACCATCTAACCCACCTCCTCATGTCCAGCTGGCTCCACCCCCTGAACCTCCTGCCTGGCCTGCCCTTGCCCTGCTGCCCCTTTCCTGTTCCTCTATTAACAGCGGCGGCATACATCAAAGGAGGGAGGGACCAGACCAGTCATGTAAGCGTGGAGTTGGAAAAACCCGTTTTGTTTTTTTTAAATTGGAGGTCCGCTGCCGCCACTGTGAAGATAACAAGAAGAGTGGCAGCGGGGCAAGGGGAGGCCGGGCAGGCAGCATGGGGGGAGGGGGGTGGGGAGACCAACGGTTGGCAAAAAAACAGCCAGTTGGCAATCCTAAATGCGCTCCTATTTTTTTTTGCATCTTGTACTGCTGCACCGCTCGCATAGGCCTAGGTATGGTGCTAGCAGCAGCTACATTGCAGCTTCTCAGAAACTTTAGTAGGAAATACTGGATCCCAAAATCTGAGAGTACTCCGTCTTGGCTACTCAACCTACTGGAAAATCCAGAGCTGCTGAGAGTAGTAAATTTGAAGAACACCTCTGTAGGGACTGATCGCATTTTTCTCACCCAGCACTCCAGCTGCCGAGGAATTTCATCGTGAACATTCTAACAGTGTTAAAACATCTTTAGTTAAAGAAAAGTGTGGAAGATGTACTACAAAGAAAAATAAATTACTCACTTGTTAAACATATCCTATCAAGCTTGTAGTTTTACTACCTTATCAAGCTTGTCTTCACATATAAGTGGGTAGAAGAAAGAAAACACAGTACATCACTATTCACAAGAGCTGACATGGATTCAAAACTGTTAGTGCAAGAACGTTCCTTTATTCATGGTTGGTAAATTAAGCAAGAATAGGAAAATATTCACTGTCCTCAACATACAGCTTATACCTGGTGTTTTTCTTCACCACAAAGGAGATATCTCCCAGCGAAGGCAGCTTTAATATCTTCATTGGCAATAGTCCGATGCAGTGTGAATGGAGTCCTAGGCTGTAATTGAGAAGCATGTGGTGCTGTCAGCAGGCGATGGCAGACAGACACACCTGAATGACAGCATGACAGAGAGCAGAGACAGGGGGGCCCCATCTAACCATTCTTACTGCCAGAGTGATGAGCACACAGGAGCGCTGTCTGTGAATTATCAGTAGGCCAGGATGAGATGAGGCTAAGGGAGAGCTGCCAGACAGTTTGCAATGTGCTACAAATTTCTTTCAGCGGTTCCTGTTCTGCTATGCACAGCCCCTTGCTATTAGGCAGACAGAACGGCGCATATCATGTGCAGGGATGATAGATATGTCATATTTTTGAAAAAATTGTTTGTCTTCCACAGGTGTATGGGTTTCCTTCTAAAGCAGACAGGGCACATGACACTTTTCAACACTCTCTTCGATAATGATTTGGCATCCAGAGCTTATCAAAAGAGGAATCTTTCACATGCAATTACGACAGAAAATAAAGGTGATGAAGTGTTGTGTACAAAGAATGGAGACAGATCAAAGAGCTATTATGAAAACTGATTACAATAATAGAGCTGCTTCAACCCTGAGAATTCTGCAGGTCTACTTGGGGCATGTTAGCATTTGCAAAAGGAGGATTTTGATAAAATCACTAGGCCTTTTTCATGCAGTATTGACTTTCAAATATTGTGTCCAGACCTAAGGTTTGTAAAACAATATATTCAGGCATTCAAAAATCAAGTTGTTTTCTGAAGGGCCTCTCAGCCAAACTAGAATGCAAATAGACCAGTTTTGAGCAACTAATCCAGGCAGCCAAATGCGACCATGTCTCTTCTCCTGCGCCACTGACTGACACTGAATGATGTCACCATCCAACAGGCATCATTGTTCAGTTCATTGTGTAGACAAGAGGTAAATTGTGTCCCAAGAAGGACTATGACCCTCTAGAATTTAAGCGGGGAGAGGGGAATGTGAAAAGCCACCCAATCTTCTGATATATCAACCAATTTACAGGAGAGGATCATATCTGTGGTAATGGGGGGAAGGGGGAGAGTACAGTTCTTGTGGGGGTAGATTGTAAGAATTAGAATTGATTGAAATGAGGAAAGGTCATTGAACATTGGTGGGTTAAGCATTCATTTTCAGCTATAATTGAGCATTCTGATTTTAAGCAGCAAAATTTTGGCCACTTAGGTTTAGGACATTTTAAAGCTGAATCTAGGCTTTTTGACTGGACATTTGCGCAAATCTCTCCAAGTTTCCCTTATAGGCACAAACATTAGGGGCGGACAGACTTGTCATATCCTGGATTGTGTTTACGCTCTGGCCAAGTAAAGTTTAAGATCTGTTTCTCAGTTAAGTAGAATAAAGTCAACTGATTTCCTTTCAAACCACAGCAAGGGCTACAAATTGGTACATAAGAGCACAAAAAATGCCATACTGGGACAGAACAAAGTACATCAAGCCCAGTATCCCCTTTCCAACAGTGGCCAATGCAGGTCACAAGTACCCGTCAGGTTCCCAAAAAGGTATGCAGATTCCACAGTGCTTATTCCGGGGTAAGTAGTGGATTTCCCTGGTCCTCTTTCATAATGGTTATTGACTTTTCCCCCAGGAACTTGTCCAAACCTTTTTTAAGCCCAGCTACATTAACAGCTTTTAATATATCCTTCAGTAACGAATTCCAGAGTTTCATTACTCATTGAGTGAAAAAATATTTTCTCTTATTCGTCCTAAATGGGCTGCATTGTAATGTCCTTAAGTGTCCCCTAGTCTTTCTACTTTTTGAAGGAGTAAACCACCGATCTACGTTTACGCGTTCCACTTCATTCATTAATTTATACACCTCTATCATATCTCCCCTCAGCTGTCTCTTTTCCAAGTTGAAGAGCCCTAACCTTTTAAGTCTCTCCTCAAAGGGGTATCCTTCCATCCCCTTTACTATTTTGGTGTCTCTTCTCTGTACTTTTTCTAATCCTGCCATATCCTATTTAAGATATGGTGACTAGAATTGCATTAAAAGACATAGTTTGCGTAGCGCTATGGCAAAGTTGTAATGTGCGTCCATATTTTATAAAAAGATCTAAGCATACGTTTATGCCTTCTGTGGAGCATTTGCAAACTTATGGGTGAGCATTTGCAAGCTACAGCGGGTCATTGTAGGAGCGTATTTTATAAATGTGCATGTTGTTGTTGTTGTTAAGTGCCGTTGAGTTGGTGTCAACTCATGGCAACCCTCTGGATAGTTGTCCTAAATTGTGTTCGGTCTTCAGTCAGGCGACTCATTGTTGACAGACTGGTACCCGTAGCTGCTGTTATTGTATTGATCCATCCCATTACTGGCCTTCCTCTTTTGCGTTCACCTTCTATCTTGCCAAGCATGATGTCTTTCTCTAATGATCTCTTTCTTCTCATGATGTGTCCAAAGTACGAAAGTCGCAGTCTTGTCATCTGAGCTTCTAAAGAAAGCTTAGGTTTGATCTCCTCTAGTACTGACTGGTTTGTTCTTCGGGCAGTCCATGGTATACGCAGTATTCACCGCCAGCACCATAATTCAAAGGCATCAATTTTCTTCCTGTCTATCTTTTTCACTGTCCAGCTTTGACATCCATATGATGTTATTGAAAATACCATGGCTTGAACAAGTCGAATCTTTGTATGGAGAGAGACATCTCTGCTCTTGAGAATCTTGTCTAGGTCTTTCATAGCCATTCTGCCAAGAGCCATGTGTCGTCGGATTTCTTGACTGTTTGTTGCTTCTTTATTGATAGTTGATCCAAGTAGGTTAAAGTTGTCCATGATTTCAATTTCTTCTCCTTCAACGATGAACTTATTGATTTTGCCAGTTGTCATGATCTTTGTCTTCTTTACATTAAGGTGCAGGCCCATTTTGAGACTATGTTCTATGATTGTGAGAAGCAAATGTTTCAGATCATCTTCACTTTCAGCCAGTAATGTGGTATCATCAGCATAGCGAAGATTGTTGATGAGTCTTCCACCAATCTTCACTCCTCTGTTGTCTTCATACAATCCTGCTTCTCTGATGATTTGTTCTGCATATAAATTAAACAGGTAGGGGGAAAGTATGCAGCCTTGACTTACATCTTTCCTTATTTTAAACCATTCTGTTTCTCCAGGTTCCGTTTGAACTGTTGCTTCTTGATCAATTTACAGATCGTGCAAGAGAACGGTCAGGTGTTCTGGAATACCCATGCTTCTTAATGTGCCCAGAGTTTCTCATGGTTTACACAGTCAAAAGCCTTGCTATATTGGATAAAGCACAAATAGATATCCTTTTGGTATTCTTTAGTCTTTTCAAGGATCCATCTCACATCCACAATAATGTCTCTCGTTCCTCGCCCTTTCCTGAACCCTGCTTGTACTTCAAGTAGTTCTTGTTCCAGGTATGGTTGTAGTCTCTGTTGAATAATCTTCAGTAGAATCTTGCTGGCATGTGGGATCAGATTGATTGTGCAATAATTTCCACAGTCAGTTCAATCACCTTTCTTTAGTATTGGTATAAACACAGATCTTTTCCAGTCAGTTGGCCATGATGATGTCTTCCAAATTTCTTGGCAAAGCCTTGTAAGTATGGTAACAGCTGCATCAGATTGCTGTAATACTTCTATGGGAATGCCATCATTGCCTGGTGCTTTGTTCTTTGATAAGGCTTTCAATGCTGCTTCAACTTCTTTCATCACCAATGGTTCCGGATCATAAGGTACAGGTTGAAATGGCTGTTGGTCCACTTGATCTTTATCATATAAAAACTTTGTATATTCTTTCCACCTTTTCTTGATCTTCTCAGCATCATTCAACATAGAAACTTGAGCATCTTGTAACATTCCAATTCAAGGCTGGAACTTTTTCTTTAACTCTCATAGCTTTAGGAAAGCCGATCTTGTTCTTCTTCTAAAAGTTTCTGCTTCTATTTCCTTGCATGTGTCGTTGTAGTACTTTTCCTTGTCTTGTCTTGCTGCACGTTGGAAATCTGCGTTGAGTTCTGTGATTGTCTTTCTTTCTCCTCTGGCTTTAGCTTCTCTGCATTTCTAGGCAATTTTCAGAGTTTCTTCTGTCATCCATTTTGGCCATTTTTGCTTTTTCACCTTTTGTAGAGACTTTTTGCTTTCTTCCAACACAACCTTCTTGATGTCATTCCATAACTCTTCTGGAGCTCTGTCATTTGTATCTAAAGCAGCAAATCGATTTTGCAGGAAGTCTTTAAATTCCAGTGGTATATTCTCATAGTAACATAGTATATGACGGCAGATAAAGACCAGTATGGTCCATCTAGTCTGCCCAGCAAGGCGGCAAGAGTAGGTCACTTGCCGCTCCGTGCAGGTCACCTCTCTCCATGCCTTTGTTTAGGGTGGTATCCACCGCTCCATGTAGGTCACCCCTATTTGTTCAGATATAAGAGATAGTTAAGGTTATTTTGATTTTATCCTGTTGCTATAAAGGGATCCAATATGTCTGCCCCATGCCATTTTGAATTCTGTTACTGTGTTTGCCCCCACCACTTCCATCGGGAGGACATTCCAAGCATCCACCACCCTTTCAGTGAAAAAGTATTTCCTGATATTGCCTTTCAGTTTACCCCCTTGCAGCTTCATGTTATGCCCTCTAGTTTTACAGCTTCCCAGTCTTTGGAAGAGGTTTGTTTGTCCACTAAAGATCTGAATTATATCTCCCCTGTCCCTTCTCTCCTCCAGAGTGTACCTATTTAGGTCTTCAAGTCTCTTCTCATAAGACTTATGATGCAGGCTCCAAATCATTTTGGTCGCCTTCCTCTGAACCATTTCCAACCTTTTTATATCCTTTGCGAAATACGGTCTCCAAAACTGAACACAATCTTCCAAATGGGGCCTCACCAGCGACTTGTACAGTGGCATTAGTACCTCTTCCTTTCTGCTGGTAATTCCTCTTTGTATGCAACCCAGAATCCTTCTGGCTTTTGGCACCACCTTGTCACACTGTTTCGCCACCTTGAGATCATCAAAAACAATCACACCGAGGTCTTTCTCCTGGTCCGTGCACATCAATCTCTCGCCCCCATCGCATACAATTCCCTTGGATTTTTGCTTCGCAAGTGCATGACACTGCACTTCTTCACATTAAATCTTAACTGCCAAGCATTAGACCATTCTTCCAGCTTTTGTAGATCTTTCCTCATGTTCCCCACTCCCTGAGGGGAGTCCACTCTGTTGCAAATTTTGATATTATCTGCAAAAAGACAGACTTTTCTATTGAGCCCTTCGGCAATATCACTTACAAATTTATTGAACATTACCGGTCCCAAGACTGAACCCTTCTAATGTAACAACGTTTTTTAATAAAATATTTTCAAATATTTTCTTTTTTCTAGTCAGCCTGTTCCTTTCTTCTGATCCTTTCTGTTTCTTTTCTGTTTTCTTTATTCTTTTTCTTTATACTTTGTATTTTAATGTAATAATGTTTTCTCTATTTATTAATTTTACGTTTCTACCCTCCCCCCTTTCCCTCCCCCAGGATGTTTTCTTCTTCTAATACATTCCATTCTCTTGGATTTTCTCCTTAATAATTGTCCTTTGTTCTCTTGCTGATCTCATTCTCACATACCATATCTTTTCTGTCATTTTTGTTTTCTTTGCTACTTGTTTTCTCTTTATCTCATGGTATTTATTATACCTATCTGTTCTTCCCATTCCTTTCCTCAATCACTTTGCATTTCACATCCCTCTTTATCACATATAACTCACTCTCTTCATACTAATACATATTGAACATCCATCCCTTACACACACATGCACAACTCACTTCTCTCATAAGACACCCACCTCCCCCTTCTCTCACACATGTATACTTTACTGGCCTCCACTTTCACACACTTGCTCACTTTTACCTATACCCCCTACCTTCCCTCATCTCTCTTTATCCCTCTTTCATCTCCATCCCTCTCTTCTTCCCACCTTCATCTTTATCATCCAATCCTCCCTTCATCAATGTTCCCCCTTTGTCAGGTATCCCTCCATTAAATCTATCTTCTATTCCTTCATCTTTTCTTCTCCAATCTTTCTCATTTTCTTACTCCCCCCTAACCACCCCTTCCTTCCCTCTCACATCCCTGTACTCTATTCTCCATTCCTTTCTTCTCTCCCCTTATTCTGCCACTCACCCTCCCTCCCATCTTCCTTCTTTGCATCCCACAGCAACTTAGCCTTCAGCTCTACCTCCCTTTCTCCCTTTGTTTGTCCTTTAACCACCCCCCCCCCCCCCAGTCCACCAGCCTTCAGCTCACCACCATCCCATCTTGTTTCCTCCACAATGCACTTAACCCTCAGTTCTCCCTTTCTCCCATTCACTCTGTGCAGGCTGCTCATCCCAGCCCAAATTATCTGGCCAGCAATAGCAGCACTAGTCTGCAATGCTTGCCATGCTGTGTCTGTCCTGCAGAGACTGCTGCCTCTTGTGAACAGGGAGCACACTCATAGAAGATGATGGCAGCATCGGATGGCTCCCTTCAGGCTGCAGTTCCGAAAGTGAAAGGAGGGATCAGAGTGACAGCTCTGCGTACCGTTAAAACTCCACATGCCCATGACATCCCTTCCTCCATGTCGGTCATATTTTGCTGCCTTCATGAGTGGTTTGCTCTTTTTCAACTTTATCTTGAGTTTGCATACTAATAGCTGATGATCTGTACCACAGTCAGCTTAAGGTTTTGTCTTTGTTGATGTTATAGAACTTTTCCATCGTTGACTTCCACAGATGTAGTCTATTTGATTTTTGTACAATCCATTGGGTGAAGTCCATGTCTATAGTCGCTGCTAGTGTTGCTGGAAGAAGGTGTTTGAGATGAATAGATTGTTGGTCGTACAGAATTCTATCAGCTTCATTTCTGTTGCCAAGTGTCACCCTCACGGTGGCCAGCCCAACGCCTAGGGCGCTGAGACTTGGTCTGCCTGTGGTGTTCCTGCCTCAGAGAGTGTGGGCTTGCTTTAACTCTGCAAGGCCTTCTGGGAATGTGAGTCCCTTTACCCTTTGAGTACAGAGTTGCAGTTGAATGGTTTCAGGCAATGACAAGAATTTATTTTCCCCTTCCCAATGGATTAAATGCAAGTGAATAACTCAGGACAAAACATGCCATACATTTGGCTTGAGGAAATTATACATTGAAGAAAACTCCGTGATCTGACCACAATACCACGGCTCTTCAGGTCTCTGGTCCATCAAGCAGTGAGAGACAGGCAGAGTAATACAGAACACAATCACACACACACAAGTGTTACGTTCTTTGAGCTCAGAGGGAAGACAACAAGCGGATTATGGACATGCATAATTCCACGCTTATTGAATTCAAATTCCTCCTCCTAAAAAGCTCCTTTTTATTAGAGAAAAAGAGGAAGTAACAGTCATTTATTATAACCATGAAATAACACAAGGTGTCGCCAAAGTTCTTTTTACAGAGTAAGATCTGATTACAGTATATTAGATGAAATTTATAATTGCAAAAGTTGCAAAAATTATGTTGTGTCAGCAGGGACTTCCAGTTGACTGTACAATGAACTTTATGCTTGCACAGTTAATAGCCTATATTTACTCTTTATGCTTGCGTTAACACTGTTCCATCTATTTTAAAGACAGTTACACAGAACCCATGATCATGACATCCTATTCTATTTAAAAGGAAGTAGGTGAAAAGCTAAACTTCTAAACACATTTTGTATCAAGAAATTCATCCATCTTCAATTACATATTGGGGATTCTGGTATCCCTTTTATCTGTCCATGTCTACAGTCCTCCCTGTGATTCTAGAAAGAATCATTACAAAAGAACAGTAGCTGAAACATGTCCAATTCCAGAATAATCTTCTACATTAGGCTTCATTTTGCAGATGTTCTTTCAAAGTCCTAGGCACATCTGGTCCATAGGTGAGCTCCATCTTGTTCATTGGAAGAAATAGTTATACAAAATCATGTGACATTGTTTACCTTTGCTTAGCCTCAATAAAAATGTGTACAGAGAGCAAGACTTTACCAATTATTCTTGTAAGCACTACCTCATCCAGCAGTGGCCAACTGCTTCTCGTAGATCTAGCAATAATTCAGAGATTAGTCCCTCATACCAGTCATCACTCCAGATTCGTCAGCAGCATCCTTTCTCACCATGGGCTGTGCTATGCACATCTTAGATCAATCTTTTTCAGTGACCATCCACCCAGGCTTCACTGCTGCACATACATGAGTAGTTCCGCTGGAATCGTTGATCTTTATCAGAAGTCTCCATATTCAGTAGCATTTCATTCAGTCATTTTCTTCCTCTTCGGCCCATTAGATTCAGTGCATACAATATATAATTTGTAAAAATCCAATTCTCCACTACAGCATCTCTCTTGATGCCATGCAATTGCAAACAAGCACAATTATTCATCCCTAATGACAGTCTTAAATTGTTGAACAGAATTATATTATCCATTGTTAATTACAATACATCCATAGCTAGCACTAAACTATTACATAGCTAACCTGTAACATAGTTATTTTTTTCATCTGCATTCCTAAACTTATTCTGTCTACTTGCCAAATCAAATGTTAGCATGTGGCCTGATAGACACATTGCTTTTTCCTGTCAGGAACACAATTGTACATATTCATATCACTAATTATATTTGTGATGTATTCTCCAGCCTTAACAATATACAAGATATAGTCAATCTGGTTTATTCAAGGGGTAACAACATTAAAACATAACTAGCAGTTTATGACAAATAATTTAAACTCATTTCAATTGTTTGTCAACAATTATTAGGAAGGCTGTCTTATCTTAGGTGATGATTCAACTCACATTACTTTAAACATTATCACCACATCCTGCACACACAAACACCCCAGTACCTCACTGGTCTTCTCCACTTCCATATCCCTACACGTAGTCTTCATTCTCTTCACATTAATCAACTTCACTTCCCCCCACCATCTTGTGCACACTTACAGTCTACCCGTCATTCTGCCTTTTTCTTCCTTGGTCCAGCTCTGTGGAACTCTCTTCCCACTCCACTCCGTCTGGAAGATAACTACACCAGTTTCAGGCCCCTACTTAAATCCCATCTGTTCACCTCAGCATATAACCTCCCAGCCACACCCAACTGACCTGGTTTATCTATTTTTGTACTTTTCTTTGTTTTTTTTTTTGGTTTTTTTTTCTAATACTACTTTCCCCACTAATCACAGCAGTTCACATTGCAACTTAAAACTTGGTACAGCACATTAAACAGGAACATTGATAACTTGAAAATTTTCTTTGTAAGACAATGAGGGTTAAGTGACTTATCCAAGGTCACAAGGAGTGCTAGTACTCTAGTCATTAGACTACTTCTCCATTCTATTCTAATTCACATAGACATCTAAGCTCACAAAGGAAGGAACGTTTATATAAGGGTGTGTACATTCATAAACTATAAAACCTTTTTAACACCAAATTTGAGCCAATTAAAACTGTTAATTACCACTTCTTTTCAGAACAAAATAGCATAGTAGTAGAATATCAGCACATAGAGCTCCTCATGCAAAAAGCCTGAGACAAAATCAATATTGATGATCAAATGAGCAAGAGCTCTAGAAAGAGCGAACACTCCAGCTAGTTGAGCATTAGCAAATAGCAAAGCAGCCGACTCTGTCACAGAATCAATTCTTACAATTGCATCAGTTTTCCTTATTCATTGCACAAAGCAGAACCATCAGTACAGTGTGAGGTCAAACAGTAACAAGAAAAGAGCTGGAAGAAAACTGGTTATTTCCAAGTGTAGAAGACACAAAACTTAATGAGAAAGTACTAGAAAATCAGTAATTTGGATTGCAAAGACTACTGCTACCAGCCCAGTGGCTTACATCCAATGGGAAATCTCTGAGTGAGAACACAAACAGTAGCAATAGAAGAGGTAGGCATATTGGATCACACTTGCAATTAACAACATCAATTCTGCAGAGGTCTTTCCATAATAACTAAAACATATATGACATGAGAATTTAAGATCACTCCTCCAATCGACTCCTGCAGATTAGTTCAAAAGAGACTAAGAGAAATATCAGCATTTTTTCTTCAAACATTTACTCATACACTATCATAGTTGAACTTTCAACATTATACATATATTCGCCATACTGTTTTAATTACTTAATTCACTTGTTTGAATGTAATTGTATCATTCACTTTTTCCCTTTAAGTAAACAAACTTGCTTGACTTAACTTGACTAGCAATTCAATTTTTTTCCAGTTAAGTTACTAACTTCTCTTTCCTTTAAAACACTAAATTTTTTAAACCTTTATTACATCACACAATTTTATCAAATATCTAAATATATCAAAGCATGGAAGATCTTCCCGTTCATTCACATCAATTATAACTAGAAATACAATTTGGAGAATATATCATCAATCATTTTTTCCCAAAATATCCAGAGACATAAACACCAAAGAGTAATATTTCTAATAATATTTTTCAGCATTTGTATTATTACACATAGAATGGAATCAGTAAATAAATTCTCATAACCCAAAATAAGTTCAGATCCAGACCTAAAAAACAAAACTTATAGTTAATCACATTTAGAGTTTTTTTTTTTTTTTTTTAACTTCCCCAATAAGGCTAACAAAGAAAATCTTACCAGTTGCTCAAGACTTTCTTCCTGCTAATATTGCAGTCATGCCAAACTGTTATTTTGCCGGAAATCTCTACATTATTAATGCAGTATACTACACAGCACACTTCCCTAACCACTAAATTAGATAAAACAAACTTCATACTAAAGTTATGACATGAAAATTAGTCCTTTAAAACTTAGTCTGATTAATTTCTATTTTACAGTCATACAGCAATGATATAAGTTTTTCCCTGTAAGCTTCCGTTTCTTTTATATTTACACTATCCATCCTAAACACTGGATTTTTAAACACAAAGTCAGTGACTTGCTGCACTTTTCAGCCTTAAACCATACACGGTACATTCATGACTGGTATGAAATTCGCTTCAAAAGCCATTTCATACTGTAACTAACCTCAATTTGCTCCAATGAAATGTTCCACAAAGGAGGAACGGCAAACTGTGGTTACTGGCAGTCATCGAATATTAACATAAGGGCGCTTCACCAAAACTTGCGCCTCATTTCACAATTAGGGCTTCCTTTCTCTGCCCCATATCACTTCACTTATCTAACTGAGATCTCTAATTAACCTTACCGACTTTACATTATAATCACAATATACACACAGATATCTGTCAATTCTTTAGTATACTCACACAACCACTGCCTGTGTCCTTGAGACTTGTCTGCTGTTTCCAACTGCTGAAGGAACGTAGAGATCCGAGTCCAGCACCAACTGAAGAAAACTCCGTGATCTGACCACAATACCACAGCTCTTCAGGTCTCTGGTCCATCAAGCAGTGAGAGACAGGCAGAGAGTAATACAGAACACAATCACACATACACAAGTGTTATGTTCTTTGAGCTCAGAGGGAAGACAACAAGCGGATTATGGACATGCATAATTCCACGCTTATTGAATTCAAATTCCTCCTCCTAAAAAGCTCCTTTTTATTAGAGAAAAAGAGGAAGTAACAGTCATTTATTATAACCATGAAATAACACAAGGTGTCGCCAAAGTTCTTTTTACAGAGTAAGATCTGATTACAGTATATTAGATGAAATTTATAATTGCAAAAGTTGCAAAAATTATGTTGTGTCAGCAGGGACTTCCAGTTGACTGTACAATGAACTTTATGCTTGCACAGTTAATAGCCTATATTTACTCTTTATGCTTGCGTTAACACTGTTCCATCTATTTTAAAGACAGTTACACAGAACCCATGATCATGACATCCTATTCTATTTAAAAGGAAGTAGGTGAAAAGCTAAACTTCTAAACACATTTTGTATCAAGAAATTCATCCATCTTCAATTACATATTGGGGATTCTGGTATCCCTTTATCTGTCCATGTCTACATATATGAACTCAGGTAAATTAGCCTTGTCAGCTTCAGGCTTTAAACATGCAGTGCTTGATACAAAACAAAATCACAACTGCTTCAATTAGCAAAGAAAATGTTCCCTTTTCTTCTGCTGCTTTTACCGTCTTTCTCAGACACTGTTCAGCATAAGGAATTCACATGGTCAGCCAAAGCTAATGTACAGTCCATCCAATCATCCACTATTTCATTATGGACAGAGTCTATCTGCATTTCTTCAGCCTCAGGTATAGCAGGGCGTGGCAGTAAGCTGCTATCCTGATCTCTGAAACAAACGGTTTCTTTGACCTCAAGTGGTTTCTCTCTGTAAAACCCTCCTGAGCAGGGTTGTAAACTACCATATATGCTGTAGTTTTTGTCCAGGGAGTTTGCTACTTTCTGGTAACTATAGAGAACTGCTTTATAGCTGTGTTCAAACTTATATGAATTGTTAAGCCTACCTTTTGGCTTTGAAAGGGAAGGAAATCTCCACTCTGCAGGGTCAGACTGGTTCTCAAACACGGCTTGTGTTTGCTTGCCTCTCAGCCTATTAACTTTCCCCTCAGATGTACCGGTATTCTCCAGCCAGCCTGTCTCTCTCCTCGGAGCGTGTGAACTTTGCCAAGCCTGCCTCTCAGGAAGATTCCTTTCTCTCCTGCCTTTACCAGACAACACCTGTCCTGGGTTGCTTCCTTCTGGCCTCAGGAATATGGCTCCCTTGGTTCTCACTCCTCCTTGACTCCTTCCAGTCAGCGTGCTCCTTTGCTGGCTTCCTTCCTGGTTCTCCCAGTTCCTGTTCTGCTTGCTGTTCTGCTTGCTGTTCTCCTCCTCCTTCCTGCTTTGCCTGGTCCAAGCTAATGACCACTTTTTATCATTGTAACTCTCAGGGCTTAGCTGTGCCCTGCCCTGAAACAGGTGAAACTCATTACCTCCCGAGCTAGGGAATACGTCACAGCAGGGGCGTGTCTTTCTAGCTCGTGACTCTCTTTGTTTACTTCTTCTTTGCAAACACTGAGCCATGTGCTCAGACTGTCAGTTTCTGAAAGCAAATCCTCATCTTGCCCTACTTCCATAGGCTCAGAAGGGACTTCTTCATGACACAAGTCAATATTTTCCAACCACTTTGCCTTCTTCTTTGTTGCCAACTTTTGCATTCCAGTCATCCATGACTATCAAGATATCCTGTTTGCATGTTCTGTCAATTTCAACTTGAAATTGTTCATATAACTCTTCAATTTCATCCTCTTCTGCAGCTATTGTTGGGGCATATACGTGAATTATAGTTGTGTTGATAGGCATTCCTCGTAGTCAAATAGAGATTAAGCGTTCACTGACTGCTTTGTATTTCATTACAGTTATTGAAAGTTTCTTCTTTATTATAAATGCAACACCATTTCTTCTTTGTCTTTCATTTCCAGCAAAGTAGACCATGTGATCATCTGATGCAAAGTGCCCGATGCCAGTCCATTTCAGTTCACTGACACCCAACAGATCAAGTTGTACACGTTCCATTTCATTCTTGATCACCTCCAACTTCCCTTGGTTTATGCTTCGTACGTTCCATTTTCCAATATGTAAGGCATCTTTACAGCTTCTGATTCTCATTTCATGTGCAGCTACATCAGCAGTCAGACGTCCTGAGGGCTTTGATCCAACCATATCATAAATGCTGGCTTTACTCTAAAGAATCTTCAGCTCTTCCCCAGTAGCTAGTTGAGTGCCTTACAACCTGGGGGTTCTCATCATCTAGCTCTATAGTGCAATTTGTTTTGTTGTGACTATCCATTGGGTTTTCATGACAAGATACAGAAGTAGATTGCCGGGCCTTTCCTCCACGCAGTTTAAGTTTAGTGTTGTTGCCGTTGTCACAGAAATTTTATCCTCCGCCGTCAACACTGTCCCATTTTGTTGCTGCCCAGATAGGTGGTTTGGCTTGGTCTGGCACCTCAGCTTAGACCTATCCATCTTGGGAGACCCTGCCAGTAGTTAAACTACCAATAGCTTAGCCCTCAGAATTACTGATGCACACAAGCCCTCACAGCATGACAAGCTGCAAAGCAAGTGAGGGAAATGTGCATAGATGCCTATAATGTCTTTATGAAACAGGCATATACAGACTGATTTTATGTAGGGCAGACCGAATGTTATGTGCTGTTTACACACATGAATCCCTATTTTCACAGACTTATGCACGTGAATGTGCAGTTCCATATGCGTATCAGCCGGTCACTCTTCTGTACGCACATGTATAACTTCCGATGGGCTTTGCAGGGAGATGGTGCTTGGGCAAAGCCTGGGCATGGCCTCTGCTGATGCATGTAAGTTACAGAATACAATGACTTATGTGTGTCAGCGCATACAATGTAACTGGTTCCGGTTTGCTCAACCAATGTTATTTTATAAAGTAAAGCACGCGTGTACTCTGCTTTATAAAACAGGGCCTACTTGCACACTTGGAAACGCAGCAGCTCCTTATGAAATTGCCATCATAATGGACACTTTTTTGAACTTTTCACTTAGGCACGCTCTTATGAAATTACCCTGATTTATTGACATTTAAATTGGTTTTAGTTTCCCTGTATGTGTTTAAATGTGCCTAAAGTTCTGTGGCTTGCACTGAATAATTTCTCTGTGGAATTTTAAACCATTATTATTTTAAGTCAATTTTCTCAGCATACTGCATATACAATCAGACATTTAAAATGACTGTAAATGTAATTACGGTGATTAAGAATAGTGTATGTTGGTGATTAATTAGCTTAAATTTATGATGCTCTTTGACAAAAACTAATAAAATCTCAAATGAAATAGCATTTGGTGAGTATAATATTTACAGTAGAGATTATCAGAAATGAAAGGCTGATAGGTTAAAGTCAGTTGACCTTGGCAAGAATAACTAAATGTGTGCATGTGACCTGACCTTCCGAGAGAACAGGCTATTTTCAATTTCAAAGACAAAAGGCAGCAATATTTGCATTTGAATGGCTATTCCCTATCCACATATGTTGAATATAGATGGAGCCGAATATTCAGGTCTGAAAAAGGCATTGCAGATTTACGAATGTGATCATCAGCAGCAAGTGAACAACATACATGTAGAAAAAAACATTTCTTTAACCTTGTAAGTTAATAATGTTTAGCATAGATAACATCTTAGTTATTGTTATCATGCTATAATGATATTTTTATACCAAGGAACAATATTTCAACGTCTCCTAACTTAGTAGAGCACTCTGTGCATGAGCTGTTCTGTGTGAATATGTCTTGTTGGTTGCTTGCCTAGCATGTTGTTCCCCCCAGCCATCACAGAATTAATTTCAGCCAAGTTAGGATAACAAGCTTACAAATTCAGAAAGAATGAGGGAAATTATATGTGATGACCAAACTCTTCCATTCTCAATGCAGCTGTGAGTTGAAGCCTGCCTAAATGAACGGGTGATTCAGGGGAGGGGAGTGTCAGGGCCATCAGATGGGTGAGATAAGTAGCCACTTTGGGTGCCAGGCCCAGGGAACATCATACTACTGCCATCATTATAGTGTTGGTGGAACTCAGCCCTTGCATGCCAACTTTGCGCAGCCCGAAAAGGACTGAGAGTGGCCACAACATCAGTAGAGGACTCATAATTCCTCTCATGTGATTAGAGCCTATTGTGGGGAGGGGAGAAAAGACAGAGTCCTCCAGCCAGGTTAATAAAAGGCCAGTCTTCCAAGGGAAGCCAAAATACAAACTGAGAATAAAGCACATCTACTGTTTTTTGATGAGATTTATTCACTCAGGGGACATTAATTTATTTTATTTATTTAACAGTTTTTTATATACCGCCTTTGTACCAAGGCGGTTTACAATGAACAATAGCACATAATCTCAGGTGATTTGTTTTACAGTGAACAAGGAGTAAACAACTTGGAGTTAAATATGGGGGTTATGCTTAAGTCAACGGATCGTAGGTGGTTATTGTATATACACTTATGTAATGTCATTTGGCCCAAAATGTTCTATGAAGAGGTGCATTTTTAGTAGTTTTGTCATATCTTTGGTAGATTGAGCAGATCTGATGGTTTCATGGTTCCAGATCATAGGGGCATATATCGAGAAGGCTCTGTTTGTCTGTTGTGTGCATTTGGTCTTGAGATGAGAGATGGCCAGGAGATTCTGGGTTGCTAATCTTCTTGGTCTTGTCGTGGATGCTCTTGTGATTTGATCCTTGAGACAGTGAGCGGAGAGGTTATGAAGGATTTTGTAGGTGGTAGTTATGGATTTGTGTTTAATCTGTTGGGCGAGTGCAGACTTCTAAGGATTGGAGTTATTGGAGACGGCACAATGTTGTCCCAAAAAGGATGACCTGATAGCAGTTTTAGGTGCCTGAGTGAGAAACAACTTTAGTTATTCAAAAAACAAGTGGGTGTTTTCAACAGCCTTGGTCTCTTCATGGCAGAGAATGTCTGCAGAGCTTTCATATTGTTGATTTAAGTTCTCAATGGAAACCAGTGTAATAGATTGAAAAATAGACTAAGGCATGTGTGGCAAGACAGAAACTTGACTAAATCTTTTGTAGCAGGTAGAGGAAGGTGATAGCGTGTGAGCTCAAAGCTTCTTAGTGTGAGAGTGAACTATTTTTATTTATTTTATTTTGCAAGATTTGTTATATCATAGCAGTTTACAGAAACCATTTAATGAAGCACTGAGACCAAGTACAACAAAAAACAAGGGTATGACACAAGACAAAAAAGAAAGCACGCAGGGTGGAGAAAACACTAGCACAATCTTTCAGAAGGGAGACAATAATTAAAAACATATTAAAATTAAGAAGGGAGAAACAGAGAGAAAAAGTAAAATGGGTTAGAGAATGCTGAAAATCAGAGAATAATTACTAGAAAGGCAAAAAAGTATTTTTACTAGAAAGGTCATTCAAAAAAACAGGTTTTCAGACCTGCCTTGAATTTTTTGTAAGAAGAACTCTAAAGAAGAAAAAGGGACTATAGGGCCTTAGTAGTTGGTATGGAGGGACAGACTGGATAGGTCATATGGTTTTTATTTGCCGGTATGTTTCCAAGATTCTAGGCGGAGTTCTGATGAAAGGGTGCTCCATAGGTAGAGTGCCAAGTAGCAGAAAGCCATAGATTTATAGGTCTCGAGATGGAACATGGACTTTGCAGGAACCACCAAAAGGTTTTCCCTAGAGGACTGTAAGGTATGAGTAGGACAGTAGAGATGTGAATGAAGATAAACAGAAAGACAGTAAAGAGAGCACGAAGAGGCAATAATAGAATTTATACCTGATCCGAAAAGCTGGACTCATCTAAAATTATGTGTGATTAATATTAATAACTAGTCAAAATTGTTTCTCCAATGTTTTGTTTAAGTGTAGTTTTCAGGTGAAGTTTGGGGTGAGATTATGGAAAGGAGTAGGAAGGACTTGAAAGATGGGCATCAGATTAGGCCTTTTGCCCAAATATGGCAGGTAGAAGACTCCTACAACATCAGTAGTGGACTCCTAATTCCTCTTACATTATTAGATCCTATTGTGTGGAAGGGAGAGAAGACAGAGTCCTTCAGCCAGGTTACAAAAAGGCCAGTCATCCAAGGGAAGCCTAGTGGTAATACAGTTATAGATGCCATATTGAACAAGGTGCTGGCAGGGGTGAGAGGAGATTGCTCCTATTAGTATCCCCCTAGACCACCATAGACTCTTCTAGGTAGGCACAGGTGGCCTGTGAAGGTGGGGTTTTCAGGGGCAGGGGGATTCTGGTTCAGGGATGGGGTATTTTGGAAGTGACTTCTGTGCCTTGGGAGGGGTGTCTCTGAGAAGGGGCACTGATCACATGCTGGTGCCAGGGGGAGGGGACCCCAGATATTGGAGTTTTAAAAACAAAAAGCTAGTCACTTTAATATGGCATCAGGAGTATCAGGCTGCAGTTTAGCGGCCCAATGTCGCTGAATGGGAACAATAATGCCACTTTGAGAAGTCATTACTCTGAGGTGGCACTACTCTGTTACTGTGGGAGACGCTAATATGTGGTACTGAGTTACTGCAAGTTAGTGATTCCTACGGTAAATTAAGCTGCAGTAAAATGGAATATTTTACCCCAGCTTAGTCGTTAGACCATAGGTTTTCAACCCAGTCCTCGGGGAACCCAAGGCCAGTCAGGTTTTCAGGATTCCCACAATGAATATGCATAAGATAGATTTGCATACAATGAAGGCAGAACATGCAAATCTTTCTCATGCATATTCATTCTGGGAATCCTGAAAACCTGACTGGCCTAGGGTTCCCCGGGGACTGGGTTGAAAACCCCTGCGTTAGACCCTTTAGTAATCAAAGAAGTAGAGCTACTGTTTGGTTTTAACTACATCAGAGAAGCGCTTGAGTTTTGTTTTGTGCATCTGTGAACTTCATCTTCACTTGGAGCTATATAGTTTTGCGTGTGGAGTTTTCTAAATGGAGAGACCATATAGTAGGTGTGTGCATGGAGACAATGTTAGGTCATGGAATATTTTTTGATGTTTGGTCAAATTTTGAACTTTTTTGTTCATTTCTGAAATTGTGTGTCCAATTTGATTAATGTGCATACGATTTCTTTTAATCATGCAAATCCACTTTCTATGCATGAAGTGGATTTGGTGTACATTCATGAAGTGAATAAACATTTCTACAATGAAGCCATTCCTGTTTGTATCCCCTTGCATGCTTTTCGGAGAGAAATCAAAAAACTGATCTATGCAATGCGCCAATACCAGGACTGGCTCAATTTGCTATGCTTGACATGGAACAAAATGGTCACCGTACTTCTAAACCATTTACTTTTTAAGGTGGACATAATCATATTTTCACACATATAATGTGCATGTTAGACTTTTTTTTGCTGAGCACGCAACACCTGCACATTATTTCCTGAAACACACATACATAGGCTCATGATGTCACTAGAACAAATGACTACAAATGAAATAGCAATAATATGTTTATTTCATAGATCTTGAATTTAAATAACAACTTGAGAAATGGTACTTAAAGATATAACTGCATATAGCACACTGTTGTAATTTTCTAAGTCATCTGAAAATAGGCCAATTTCAGTTCAATCACCATCATCTGACTCCTCGACCCCTTCAAAGTCCATTCCATCCTCACTGTCATTGTTGAAATAACTAAGGGATGCCTGCAGATGCTCTTATGTAATTTATGAAGTGATGTCATTGTCGTCACTGCTATTAGGCTCTTCACCTTTGCCATCAGTATCCGAATGTGTCTCATTCTGCTGGTAGATGATCCTAGCCTTTCTGAAGTCATTACAAATGGTTTCTGCCATTATTTTCCCCCAAGCAGAAGCCACCCACTTCCAAAACCATTGCCTGTTTCAGTTGTCCTGATGGTGTGATTTCGTAAATCCCAGACTGCATCCATTCATCCCATTCTCTTCTCATGAATGTCTTGAATGGATGGTTAACCACTATATCTATTGGCTGTAGCTTGCAGGTAAGGCCGCCAGGATTTCAGCTATGTGGGCACCAGTGGAGTTAATATAATATTGAATGTTTTTTTCTTTGTGGACAGCCATGGTGTCGAAAATTAGTAAGAACTTCTTCTAAATGAATCCCCCCTGCCTGACCCTTTAATATTTATCTATTTATACTTTCATAGGATCACAGTCCATCCATCCCTTCTTATTGCAATGGACAACCACACCAGTGGTCAGTTTTCGCAGGGCATGGTAACTCTCTTGAAAACTACCATCAACTTTAATTTCACCCCACTCACATTGCATCCAAGGACTAAAGTGAAGCAAGTCCTCTCATGCCCAGTGGTTATAATGGCTACAGTTTTTGTACCTGAAGCAGCTACAGTCCCATCAGAACCTCATCCATATTAATAATGTACATTGCAGAGATATCGAGTTCAGAGAGTTCTTTGAAGATGAATTCATGGAAATCGATCATCTTTTTTGCTCTCAGTCACCCGGAAGTCGCTGGTCTACAGTAGTTCTCATTCTCACTGAGCATCCATTTCTTTTCATGGATCTAGAAATCTAGGTGGAACCTGTTTTGAAATCGGGATTCCTCTTTCATTTGGCAGAAGCTTCACTTTGAGTTGAATTGCGACAGTAAAGATAGCTTGATTTTGTTCCCTCTGAGAAAGAACCCATTCTTTCAAGTCATTCTCCAGTTGAGGCCATTTCACTTTGGGCCCACGATGTACTTGTTTTCAGGGGTTCATTTTCTAAAACTCCCTTTTCTCCTTTCTCCATTCACAAATGGATGACTCTCCAACATCAAACTCTCTCGCTGCCGCTATGTTGCTTCTTTCTTCTGTTCTTGCAATGACTTGTAATTTGAAGTCGGCGGTATGAAACTTGCATTTCATTTCTAGTTTGATCCCAAAGAAGGATGAGACATACATGGTAAATGCTTGGGTGCTGTACTGGAAGCTTTTTATATGATTTTGTCATTTTCGCACATTATATGTGTGTGCGCATTATTTACATGGGTACAGTATTTGCAAGAAAATATGGTATTCTTTGGATAAACAATGAAATTTGACTAATCTTTTTTAATGAATAACAAAAACAGAATGGCAGTATTGGTAGTGCGATGAGTGCCAAAGTTAGCTGGATATCATTATCGAGTTCATTTTACATGGATATTCAGCAACACTTAAGAACGGCTAAATGTAACCGGATTATGATGTCTAGTTAACTTTGCAATGGTTATCAAACCCAGTCAGACTTAGCCAATTAAACATGAGTGGTGATCAGCTAAAGCCAAACCATTCCCTTGAATGCCTCCCTCACCGCCTCTTTGGTGGCTAAATTTTAAGCAGTCTGTGCAGGAGGGATAAGGTTTTAGTCATACTCCACATATTACAAGCCATACGAAGCTCAGAGGATAACTTCCAGAGTGTAATCAAATGAATCATGGTGCCACATCATTTTATTCCCTACGTTGTGGCACAGAGAACGGCAATGTATGGCATTTGAGGTATTTTTATATTTCAAGCAGAAAGCTTACGTAACATTTTTTTTTTTTTTTTTATTAAAGTTTTAACATCATACAATGAGGCCAATAGTTCAAGACAATCAAGAAAATACAAGCATATAAACCAATAATCAGTAACATGAAATGATCAAGTCCACATCACCGGGACCCAGACGTGAATTTAAATACAAGAAAATAAACCATCATGAAATCAAGGCTTAACAAACCCATAACACGGAGGCAATCACTATATACTCACTCATCCCGACTAACCTCAACAGAGCCCTGCCGATCCAAGATAAACTTCTCTAAATGTACAACATCAGAAAATATGTAAGCAGCTCCCTCGTAATTAACAACACATTTGCAAGGAAAACGGAGAAAAAAGGTAGCACCCAACTTTAGGACTCGAGGCCTTAACGTCAGAAAAAGCCTCCTCCTAAGTTGCGTGCTGCGCGAAACATCAGGGAATATATTTATCTTGTGGCCACAAAAGGGGGTCGTCTTTTTTTTAAAGAAAGCTTTAAGAATACGGTGTTTATTTTCTAATGATGTCAAGGATACTACCAACGTAGCACGAGAATTAATAGTATCGGTGGAGTCTTCCAAAAAATCAGTTAAATTGGCAAGAGAGGGCTCGATAACATCAAGACCACCCTCTACCAAATTACTTCGCTTTAGGCCGGTGGGGATATAAAACAATTGAGACACCTCCATAGGATCTGAAAAAAGCAACACTTCCTTGCAATATTTGTCAAAAAGAATTTTTGGTGAAAGAAGAGAGGTCTGCGGAAAATTTAGGAAACGTAAATTAACAACACACAAGGTGTTTTCAAGTGCCTCCACCTTGCCATGCAAAATTAAGGCGTCTTTCATCCCAGCTACATTTGCAGAATGTAAAGTAGGCAGTTGCTGCTCTAGTTTACCACAAGCAGCATCTACAACAGAAATCTTACCATCTAATTGTTTAACGTAACATATTGAGCAGAAAAACGTAGTGCCTCTGAAGGAATTTCCTTAATATATTATAGCCTTGTAGACAAGCATAAAACCATGAGAAATATTTTGCTACATTTTTTTTTAAATTATCTGTCTTTCAAATGAGCATTCACATTGGCTATTTAATGGAGTAACGTGGGTAAAACAAGCCAGTTGTATTTTAATTAAGTTTCTCAGCAAATGCAATAAACCCAAAGTGCCTTTTTTCAGACTTGTACAATAAAATATGGCTTACTGTTCTTTGGGTGCCAGAAAATATGAAAAATGCACAGAAGCCAATAATATCAAAGGCTTCTGTTTAATATGACACTATTAAAATAAAATTTGCTGTCAAGCAAGCAAAATGCTCCCTTTAATCTTATCCTGCGTATGATTTTTATTAAAACAATATCTCTAAAAACTATGGAACACTTGGCAATGGAACGCTTATTAATGGGAAGTCCTTAGTATTATCTGGTAGTATTTTAAATATGCACATATGTAAGAATGTTCTACTTCAATGGCGAGAGTATTTTAGCTTGGCTTTTAGTTTATAAGGCATTCCTACTTATATCTTCACTTTAAAGTAGTTTTTTTTTCTTTATTGTCTTTAGGCTGTCAGCACTACCTAAGTTTACAGAGCACAATTTTCAAAGCTATTTACATGGATAAATTGTATGTCTCATAATTCCCCTATCTTAATTGGGCTAAAAATGCACATAGAATTTCATAGCAGGCATAATTTGTAGCTGAAATGAAGAAAGCCGTATGCAGAGACAGGGAGAGGGCAATTTTAGAAAACTATAGATGGGATTTTCCAATTTACACACACTGTTTTCCAGCAAACGTCTACTGAAGAAAAATCTAATAAATCTGCAAGTCATTTGAATCAGTGAAAGTTTTAATAAGCAAAAGTACTGTATATGCATACTTTCCCTTTCAAATGTAGGGACAAAGTCTGTGGGTGCAAAATACCGCTTGAAAATTGCCCTCATAAAATAACAATGAGAAAAAGGAATGAAAAGTTAAACACTATATTCTGTATGATTTCTGTGCTGTACAACTAACTATGTCTGGTATGTTGAGTGGAAAAGGATGTGCTTTCATTTAAAACAAAAGCCGTGATCTCAGCAAAACAGGAGTGGTTATTATAGAAATATAGAACCATGATGGCAGAAAAAGACCACATGGCCTATCTGATCTGCCCTTCCATGTCAACTACAATAGTCCCCTTTTTTCCTTTAGAGATTTTCTGTGTTTGTCCCATGCTTTTTTGAATTCAGATATTGTCCTTATCTCTACCACCTCCACTGGGAGACTATTCCATGCATCTTCCACTCTTTCCATAAAGAAATATTTCCGCATATTACTCCTGAGTCTATCCCCTTTCACCCTCATCCTATGTCCTCCCCCTGTGCATTTATGCCACAGAAATATTTAAACACCTCTATCATACTGTATCAACTCTATTCCATCTTCCCTCTAAAGTATACATATTAAGATCCTTAGTCTGTCCTCATATACTTTATAGCGGAGACCATTAACTATTTTAATAGCCACCCTCTGCACAGACTCCAACCTGTTTATATCCTTTTGAAGGTACAGTTTCCAGAGATGCACACAATACTCCAAATCAGGTCGCACCAAAGACTTATACAGAGGCACTATCATCACCTATTTTCTGTTGACCATTCCTCTCCCTATGCACCCAAGCATCCTTCTAGCTTTTGCCATAGCCTTTTCTACCTGTTTAGCTACTTTAAGATCATCAGACACAAACAAGCCCAGGTCCTGTTCTTTTGTGGACAGAAGTACTTCACCCCCTGCATTGTACTGCTCACTTGGATTTTTTGCAGCCCAAATACAAGACCCTGCATTTTTTAGCATTAAATCTCAGCTGCCATATTCTAGACCATTCCTCAAGCTTAGTTAGATCCCTCCTCATGTTATCTACTCCTTCCTGGGTGTCTACTCTATTGCAGATTTTGTTATCATCCGCAAAGACGCAAACCTTACCAGACAGTCCTTCTGCAATATCGCTAACAAAGATGTTAATAACCTAAGGCTATCTGGTGTTAACTTGGGGTTTATGTTAAATAATATGCATTCAATGATATTAACACATGCGAAGGCCCTCACTAAAAGAAGCTCCCGAGTTTACAAAGAACTGAGTATTAAAGTTCCTAATTTCTGGAGTTTTGTTTTCCTGGTTGGAGGAAAACCAGAAATCGAGGTACTGCTGTTGCTGTAGGACTAAGCAAATCCTGCAGGCAGCTACATGCAAAATCTGGACTGGGTTCATTTAGACCATGCCAGTGGAACTCATAAGAAGTTGCTTGACTTACTCTGCAGCAGCCAGAAGTAAAGAATGCTGTGAGAACTATAGAACGTCTCTCATGCAACCAGAGTGAGAGAGAGAGAGAGCAGAGACCCCATCCAGAAGCAGGGTCAGCCCTCCGCATGTGCCAGCATATTGTAGGCACAGGGCCCTGCTAAACTGAAGGCCTCATGCTGCACAGCCATGTAGTGCGTGCTGCCATAGTGCTGCTGTGCTCTGAACTGCCCGACATCCATCTGCCATCGCACTTTCTCAATCTTGAGAACTCCTATCTCCCCCTCCCATTGGCTCTGAGGGCTGACTCAGAGCTGAGGCAGTTTTACACAGGTCAGTTCTGTCTCACACCAACTGCAGAAGGGATGCAAGGCAATGAAAGCACAGAGAGAATAGGGGCGGGGGGAGGGGCAGCTTCTGCCTTTGTCCAGATAGAGATCCCAATGCCAGTTGAAGGATTGGCTCCATGTGCAGGATGCCTGCATACTGACGCTCTCAGGGAACAAGTGGAGGAGCTCAGAGAAGAGGTGGTGAGACATTCAAGATAGTGAGTACATTGATGAGATGCTTCTTGAAACATCCTAGCTCTCCGCCAGAGAAGATGAGAGACTACAGAATGATGAAGGTTGGACACGAGTCTCCAGGGTCTGCAAAATCACCAGTCCAACTCCTCCAGCCCTTGAATTGAAGAACAATTATGCAGCCCCTGGAAGTGGAGGAGGTGGAAGCATCCCTGGAAAGGGAAGAACCAGAGCTTGAGCACCCCAAAATTGCAGAATAAGTGACTACAAGGAAGCAAAGGCTAGTGATGGTTGGTGATTCTATTCTGAGGGGTACTGAGGTTTCCATCTGCCAACCAAACTTGATGTCCAAAGAGGCATGTTGTCTGCCAGGTGCCAAAATCCGAGATGTTACGGAGAGTTTGTGGAGACTCATCAAGCCCACTGACTGTCACCCAATGTTGCTCATACATGTCTGCACAAATGATATTGCCGGGTATGCCTCTGAGCATATCAAAAGTGATTCATGGCTCTGGGATAGAGGATAAAGCAGTTGGAGGGGGGGGAGGGGCAGGGTAAAGGCCAAGGCAAAGAAACTCGCATCCTGGAGATAAATGCATGGCTGAGTGGATGCTGTCATCAAGAACGTTTTGGTTTCCTGGACCATGGGATGCTTTTCCAAGGGTTGCAGAGCAGAGATGGCATCCATCTGTCCAAGAAGGGTTGACATGTCTTCAGTAGCAGACGGGCTACTGAAGAGGGCTTTAAACTAGATTTGTTGGGGATGGGTGAAGAAAGCCCCCAGGTAAGCAAAACATTAAATACCTTTATGGAAATGGGTAAAAGGGGCAACATATGAAAGCAGTGTATATAAATACCCGTAGCATAGGAAATAAGATCCCAGATGTTGAGGCTTTAATGGGAGAGGCTGACTTGGATTTAGCAGCAGTAACAGACACATGGTTGACAGACAACCATGACAGGGATGTAACTATACCAGGCTATACTTTATTCAGAAAGGACAGGGTAGGAAGAAGGGGAAGAGGAGTGGTACTATATGTTTAAATAATATTAAAGCTATGGAAATACAGGGCTTAAAAGGGAGAGAGGAGGCACTGTGGGTTAACCTAAAAAGAGCGAAAGAGAAATCTGTTTGTACTGGCGTAATATACAAACCTCCCTCACAGGGAGAAGAAGTGGATGGAGAATTAATTGAAGACATAGAAACAGAGAAATATGGAGAGTTAGCAGAAGACACGAAGAAACCAGAAGAAAGTGGCTGGAGCAATTGCAATTGAAAAAAAATGCACAAAAGGTAGAAAGATATATCTTTATTTTGAATTTATTAACTGGAATATGTCAGTTCTGGGAAATGTGCATCATTAACGTCTGCGCTTTGTTTAGTACAAGAGGAAATTAATTTATAGTTTTATTTCTACAGTGTTGTTGTACATTCCAAGTTTGGCTTTTGGGGTTCCCAGTTTAATTATTGTCTTCCTGTTTCTAAATTGTGATTCCTTGTTTGGTGATGGTCTATGTTCTGCATGTGTAACTGAGCTGAGGTATTCTGTTTATGTAATTCCTATTTGACAGTGTCACTTGTTCTCTTTCCCCAGTAGGTCATATATTATTGTTCTCTGAAATGTATTGGTTTAATATTTGCAGTGTTGCCTTTTGATAGGTAGGCTCTGGTGCTTTGAGAGTCCTGGTAGTGCTGTTAGGATACGACGGGTTTGCTATGGGTTCTAAATGGGCAGTGTTTGTAGTAGTTCCTAATGTGCCTGGCGGTTGGCACTGGATTATAGTAATGTAGAAATCATTTAGTCTTTCTTTATCCATACACTCATTAAGAGGCATGTTTACTAAACGTTAGTGTATGGTAACATTATGCAAATATTTATGCAAATGAGACCCCGCACCGAGTCTCCGCACATGGCCCTGCACCCCCCTTGGTCCGCCCCTGACTGGCCACCAATCAGTACTACCTCCATCTTGCTCGGGTTCAGTCTTAAGTTGTTGGTGGTGACCCATTTTCTTACTTCTGCAAGAAAGCTGCTGATCTTATGAAATGTGGCTTCTCTATCCCCAGCATGGAACAGATACACCCATTTGCCATCAGTATAGATGTAGTATTGTAGGCCAGATTTCCTGATCACCTTTATCAGTGACCTTATGTAGGTGGTGAAAAAGACTGAGCGTGATGAACCCTGCAAGATCCCATACCATTCCCATTGTGTTGAGTACCATAGGCTTGGTTAAGAGGAATTTCCAAATGCAGCTTGATAAATCACCTATACATATAACATCAAATGAACTCCAGTAGGAAGCTGTTATGAGGCAAGTACTAAGGCAAATGTTAGCAGTAAATTTAAGAGACTGAGATCATACTCTATGTACCTTGTCTTAGGAGTGATGTTCATTACTGTCACAGTATGTGAAAAACTCACCCTTTTGGGGTAATTGCCCCCTAGAAATATGCTTATTGGTGCTGAATCTTTGATCACTGTCTGCTGAGGTGAGCTAGGTGGCTGACCTTGGTGGACAGTTTTGTGCCACCTCTTTGTTGCCTGCAGCAGGCTATGTGCTTCGGCACAAATGACCTGTTGCTTTTGATCCCCCTCTGATGCAACTTACTGTTGGAGGAGGGTGAGAACATGTAAGCCAAGTGTGCAGAAGCACATGGCCTGCCGCAGGCAACAAGTGGCAGCACAAAGCAGCTGCTTTTAAAATGCCTCTACCAGGCAGGAAGAGGAAGGCCAAGAAGACGGCGATGTTGGCGGGGGAGATCCTGGCTACGGAGAAGTCGACGGTATGCGGGCCCATGGATGCATTCGTTTGGCCCTCTGGGAGGAGTGATCCAGTTTCAGTGCGCCCGCTGAGCACTGTAGAGGCAGAAGGAAGGTCTCTAAGCGCCGAAGGGCTAGAGGTTTCCCTCAGCCCGGAGCTCCGAATGCCACCGGTTCAGCCAGAAGGAGAGTTCTTGCCTGGGATGCTGAGTGCTGGTGCAAGTGAGGTGGGCAGCCTGCTTCAGCAGTCTCAGTTGCATTCACCTAGCCCCGGAGGAAGTTTGCCGGTGCTGGTGTCTCCGGCGTTATCTTCTGGCGTGGAGGGAGAGAATCCAGATGGACTGACTTCAACTTTGCTTTCTTCGGTGGAGTTGCTCCCATTATCCTTGGATACACAGGCACAGGTTGGTGTGGATGATCCAGGATGCACTCTGGTGAGACCTGAACTTGTTACTTCTGATACCTTGTGGGATGCCTTCTCGTCCATGCACCTCAATATTTCATCACAGCTTCAGTCTATATTGCAGCAATTTCAAGTGTTTGGGCAGCAATTAAAGTTATATGAATTGGGTCAGAAGGAGCTTACTGCCAAGGTGTCCTCTTTTGAGGGTCAGCTAGGGAAGGTACAGGAGGTCTCCCAAGCCTTTGTTAAGGACTCTGTGATTATGCATAGGAGATTGGAATTTTTAGAAAATGCAGCAAGGAGCCGTAACCTAAGAATATTGAATTTTCCCAAGGTTCCTTCAGTATCTGCCTTGGAACTTTTCAAGAAGTTTCTTCTAACTACTCTTAATGTTTTGGTTGATTCCTACCACCCATATCCAAGGCCCTCTATTTACCAACTGCAAAGACTGCACCCGTTGGCAAAGATGAGCATCTTCTGATTTCTTCGGATAGTTTGGACTTAACTACCTTTTTGGAAAGGTCCCCTTCTGGTGTTGGGATGACTGCCACATTGTTGGTCACTTTTGCCCTAGAGGCGGACAGAGATTGGCTCCTGAGAATGTTTTATAGATCTCCATGCAAAGTGTTCCTGGAGTCCCACCTAAGGATATTTCCTGATGTCTCTAGAGCAACCCAAAAGAGAAGGAGGGAATTTCTTCTATATCGTCCTGGGGTGCTCCAGCTGGGAGGGTTGTTCTTTCTCCATTTTCCATGTAAATGTCTGGTAAAGTTAGCTGGGCATAGTTACCTTTTTTTTTAACCCTCTCAGCTGGCTACCTTTATTGTTTTTAAATTACTTGAAGTACAGGGTCCCTCTTCTACTCTCTCTCAAAGTAGTTCTAGTAAGGAGGGCTAATTCGGAATATATTGTTTGCACTTCTTTCTAGTCTGTTTATTTCTTGTGTTTGCATTATGATCAGTTCATCCTGTATTGTGTGACCTATCTTGCCATTATATTGTGGACTTGTGGGCTATGTTTGGTCGATTTTGTCTTCGGTGGGAAGATTTTTCTTTTATGTTATGGTTAAAGTGCCCTTTCTGTGCAAGTTTTTTCTCTTGTATATAGTGTAAAATTGCATAAATAAAAAATAAATTTAAAAAAAAGCGCCTCTACCACCCGCCTCGCCCCCCAAGACGGAATCGGCAGCAACATGGAGTGTCGGCGCTAGTCGGCGAGGGCGGCTTAGTGGGGGGGGGGGGAGCAAGCAACACGGCTGGGGTTTCTGCCTGGGGCAGCAGAAACCCTAGGATTGGCCTGGCTGAGGAAGGATTCAATGTCTATGTCCTGCTATCTTTGTAACAGGATAGCTGTGTAATGTCAACGTATACTCTGGGATCCCTAAATCGTGACTACTAAACAACTGGAAATTTATGATAGTGAATGGAAATTTCCACATACCCTATGCTTTTAATACATTCTGTGTAAGAATTCAGTGCTTTTCTCTGTTGGGCAGCCATCTGAGTTACATGCATCCTTATCCAATCTGCCATTTATTTTCTTAGAAGGCAAGCGTGGAAGAGAGAATCCATCATCTTGAATCCTAGTTCTCTATTTCGATCACCAGTTATGCCTTCTAACTAATTCGTAAGATAACAAAATAGTTATTTTAGCAGCCTTATGTGTTGTTGGAATTAAGGGGCCCTTTTACTAAAGGCCGCCAACTGGTTAACGTGTTTTAGTGTGCAGTAACTGGGCGCCGATATCACTAACATGCGTGCATGCCAGCTAGTGGCTGCTAAAACGCATGGTAAGGGGACGTTGCATGCTAGGGAGGAAAGTGGGCAGATTAGGGGCAGAGTGTGAGCATGGAGAGCATATTAGCTAGCGCAAGGTCAATTGCTGCACACTCAACAGCAATGAAGCAAATAGCATGTGCACATAATGATACCTTTGTAAGGGGTATCATTATGTGCACCCGTGTTAGTTGTGCCATGCATTGCAGTGCTTGATGATGCGTAAGTTGCCACACACTTGCTGGGCACACCTCTGGCAAGTGGCGCACAACAGTTACCACGTGGTAGGTTTGCATGGTAAGTGTGACTCTTTAGTAAAAGGATCCCTGAATGTTATTCATTTACAGCTTGTTCCGTGCACTGAGGTAAATAAATTATTATTGACGTACAAGATTTTTATAAATTGTATCCCTCTGTTTTTCGAGGAATCAAACTCCATGCTGCTACACACCCTTATTTTATGATTATATGAAATGGGAATTGCATGCAGATGTACCCATAATCCTAAAGTAGTGCTTGGATATAGATTGCTCACGGTGGATTCGAGAGTAAATATTCCTTGGGCCTTAAAAAATGAAAAATAAATGGTCAAAAATACTGTTATATAATCATCAACAGCCATAGTTACCGTAGTTCTGAATATCTGCATGTATATATTTTATTAAGGTCCAAGGAGTATATATATTTTCAAAATCCTATTATATTTCACACTAGGATAACAACAATGGCTAGTATTGAATGTTGAAGGGGTAGGGAGGTTATATCTCAAGAACAGTAGATTAGTCATTTTCAGCAGCACAGATTAGTGAAGCATTAGAAGCAGTTAATGAACAAAACGCCCACCTGCATTTGGTCCTGGAATGTGCGATCATATAGCAATTAATAAACTATATAACGATGGTTATCACCTGACTGGGTTTAAACCGACTTACCTAGTTTCAACAGGTGTGTTCCAGTCCAGTCTTATGAGTAGGTTGGCAGCTGAATTCCTTTGTTGCCTTAACATACTTTCTAATCACATTTGGAATTTGATTGCCTTGTTTTAGACCTTTCATTGTTTTGATAACACTCAGCAGTGTTTAAATTTATTTACTGCACACTTAGTTCTCGAGGAGACGGACTGTTTGTTCCTGTCCCCAGGAGAAAGCCAAATGGTATGAAGAGCATGGTTCCAAAAACAATATAGGAAAGTGTGGGTGTGCAAACAGAAGAAAAATCACATTGCTGACAGATCCCTTCAGGAATCCTGGAAAATATAACTATATACTTCATAATCTATTTTATTAATGCAGGAAACTAATAATTCCAATTAAGAGGTTTAACTTTAACATTATTTAACCATGAACAGAAAAGGCTAAAAGTTCAACAAAGTGAAGAATAAAATTAAAAATGATCATTTGGAAATATTAAAGCATAAACAGTGGCTTCATAATAGGTTTCTAAGTACATATAAAATATGCCAGAGTTTTCTTTACATTTCTATGTAACTCAGAATGTCATTTTTAAGGAAAAGTGTTTAAGAAATTACGGAGAATAATAGTAACAATGCCCTTAGAGAACCAAGATGGCGGATGCATGCTGATTGGGCTCCTAGTTGCACTGCGCTGCTTTTAACTTTTACCTTCCTTTTCCTTTGCCTATGACACGGAAACGCAAGGCGAAACAGCATGATCCCATGCCGAAGATGCCACTGGTCTTGGGGCCATTAGATTCTTTCTTCTGTCTGTCCGGTGCAGTGTGTACTCCCCTGATGTGCTCATTGGAGTCTGCAGGGGCGGAAGGAGGCTCACCGCGTCTCTCTGAGCTGGATGTCACGTTCAGTCTGAAGGAGAGGTTTGCCCCAGCATAACCCTCTGTTTGCAGTGCCAGTTCATTAGAGGCAAGGAAGAACATAAGAAATGCTATACTGGATCAGACCAAGGTCCAGCAAGCCCAGTATCCTGTTTCCAAAAGTGGCCAATCTAGGTCATACATACCTAGCAGTTTCCCCAAAAGACACAGGTTCCACAATGCTTGTATTGGGTCAAGCAGTGATATCCTGGGTCCCTTTTTAACAATGGTTTATAGACCTTTCCTCCAGGAACTTGTCCAAACCTTTTTTAAACCCAGATACACTGACAGCTTTTACTACATCCTCCGGTAACAAATTCCAGAGTTTGATTACACGTTGAGTGAAAAAATATTTTCTCTTATTTGTCTTGAATAGTTTACCCTGTAGCTTCATTGCATGTCCCCTAGTCTTTCTATATTCTGATAACGTAAACAATCGATCTACGTTTACCCGTTCCACTCCATTCATTAATTTATAGACTTCTTTTTCTTTCATTATATATTTATTGACTTTCAACTTATTAATACAATAAGTAAAACAGGAAATATAATAGAAAAGGAAAATTGATTAAATAAAATATACCCAGAAAAACATTCGATAGTCATGAATCCTGGGGAACAACACATATATTAAATACAAGTCCACATTCTGGGGGGAGTGGAAAATTATTAAAGAAATCATTTAAAGGCAAATAAACAAGCCCAGGAGCCTCACAAGAACAAATTAGAAACCCTTAATTCACAAACCCACCATCCCATATAAGACTCATGATTCTTTAGAAAAACTTCCAAGTGAGCAGATTCTAGAAAACCATAACGTTTCCCATGATGTTCTACTACACACTTGCATGGGAACTTCAAAAAAAAAGTAGCCCCCAGTGCAGTAGTATAGACTTCTATCATATCTCCCCTCAGCCATCTCTTTTCCAGGTTAAAGAGCCCTAACCTTTTTAGCTTCTCTTCATAGGGGTATCCTTCCATCCCCTTTACCATTTTGGTGGCTCTTCTCTGAACCTTTTCTAATAACGCTATATCCTTTTTAAGATATGGCAACCAGAATTGCACACAATGGAACGATACAGAGGCATTATAATATCCTTTGTTTTATTTTCCATTCCTTTCCTTATGATACCTAGCATTCTATTTGCTCTCTTGGCCGCCGCCGCTGAACACTGAGTGGAGGGTGTTTTTTGCATGGCCCCTGCTTTGGTGCCTGCTAGAGGAGGAGAGTTTGCTGCAGTGCTTGGAACTGCACTGATGGCCACTTTACCTGCTGGTGTCCGGTGATGCTAGAGTGATGGCTGCCTCCATTTCTTTGACTCAGGAGCGAGTCTCATCCCCATCGCCTTTGCCTTCTGGAAGTGCCTCTTTCAAATCTTCTCTGGTGAGACCTACTCACTTTAACTTTGAGACACTTTGGGATGGTCTGAGTGCCCTGGAAGCCTCTTTGTCTTCTCAGGTTTCTGACATTCAAGGTACTTTGGCTGGTACACTACAGGTTCTGGAGCAGCAGAAGCAGGAGGTGGCTCAAGTGTCTTCACGAGTGACCTAGGCTGAAGATAAGTGTTCAGATCTAACAGCACTTACAGGTACTATGATTAAAGACTTTACCGGTGTCCATGCAAAGATTGAATCTTTGGAGAATTCTATTTCAAAAGAGGAATTTATGTTTGTTGAACTTCCCTCATGTGCCTATTTTATCTCCAAAGGAGCCTTTTAATTCACATGCCACTTTAGTACTCATAATTCCATCAGAGTCCTTGCCTCCGTTGGCAAGAATTTTCTATCTGCTTGTGGCCAAATGTACAGACCCTGGGATGTCATCTCCTAGTCAACAGCTTTCTTTTGACTCTTTGGATCGAAATGGCTTTTTGGAGCATTCTTCCACCGATATAATTCCTAGGGACACTGTCCTGCTCATGGTTGCTCTGAAGCTTGACCATGACTGGTTCTTGAAATTCTATTTTAAGGCAAGAGATGAAGCCTTCATGCGTGCTCGAGTCAAGATGTTCCCTGATGTTGCGAAGGCCACTCAGAAGCGTAGGAAGCAATTTCTTCTTATGCGTCCTAAGGTCCTTCAGTTAGGGGGTCTGTTTTTTCTGAAGTACCTATGTAAATGCTTAATTAAATACCAGGGGATTAGATATACCATACTTGAGCCTAGTCATTTCATCCAGTTCTTAGATGCTAAGAGTTTACAGCTACCATCACAGCCTGTTGAGTCACCAAGTTCTGCTTCATGATGGAATGAAGCAGATAGACTAATTAATTTAGTTATGCTGTACTGGTATTGTGTGTCTTATTTCCTCCATATCCGAAGTAGTACTTTCCTTCAATTTTAGTTTGCTTCTTCTCCAGTATTGTGGGCTGGTGAATGATGCTCCTATTATGTATCTTTGCTACTGATTCTTTACTTTGCCTTATATGTATATTCTTTTCCATAGCAAGTGTATTGCTTATATTTTTTGATGATTTGATGAGGGAGGAGTGGCCTAGTGGTTGGGGCAAGGTACTTCAGTCTGAAAGGTCGGGGGTTCAAATCCCACTAGAGGACAGCAACCTTGGGCCAGAAGGACTGGGGTTTCTAGTCCCACAGGTGCTCCTTGTGGTCTTGGGCAAGCCACTTAACCCTCCATTGCCCATGTTCCCTGTAAGTATTAGTGTATGTGTCTCATATCCCCTTGTGTTAAATGTATCCCCCAATTGTGTTGTGACTTTGATTGAAGGATAAGGTGGTATACAAAACTGTCTAAATAAATGATTTGCATAAATTTAAAAAAATACCATATGTTCTCCAGGACCAAGCAGGAAGTCAGTCCTCACATATGGGTGACATCGACGTCGATGAAGCCCTTGCGGAGCATTTCCCCAGCTTTCCATGAAAGCCTTTGGGAATGCAGGCATGCATGCGCGGTTCCCTTCCTGCCTAAAGGTGCCATCTTACCTCAGTCTCTCGTTTTCCGTGAAGCCCACCGGACGTGAGTCCTAGTCATCCCGGAAAATTGTTAGATTTCTTGCGATTTTTCGCTATTTTTTCTTCCCGGTTCGATGCCAGTTCCCCTCCCGCCGGGTTCGGTACACCGGTATCGAGCCCGATCTTCTTTTTTTGGTTTTTGCCCTTCGTGGCTGGCGTTCGCACACTTTTTTCTCTTTTTCCCTGGAAGGCCGGTCCTTTGACCTCGCGGGGACTCTTTTTTCCCTGATGGCCTCCAGCGGTTTTAAAAAGTGTGATCGGTGTAAGAAGTTGATGTCTCTCACCGACACACACGACTGCTGCCTCCGGTGCCTCGGTCCTGATCACGACCCTAAGACGTGTGGACCATGTGGGAAGATGTCTTCCAAGGCACTGCGTAGTCGACAGCATCAAAAGGAAAGGCTCTTTTCTGACTCGGCCTCTGGCCGGGCCCGGACCTCGTCTGAGGCCTCGACATCTCGGGAATCGGATCCCGAGCACCGTCGTGGCTCCTCGGACAGGGGTCCCCCGACCGGGAACGGAAGAGGAAGAAGCAGCTCACGAGGGCATCGTCAGAAGAGGTCCCTGGCTCCTCGAGAGCTAGGTCTCAGACCCCCGACCGTCGCCCCGGGCCCATGGAACAGGAGAAGCCTTCCAAAGTCCCTCGACTGGAGCCGGAGTCTGCTGGACACGTAAGCCCTGTAGTCCTCGTGGACTCTCCTCCCAGAGAGCCGATGTCGGGCCCGGCACCGCCGGGGCCCAAGTCGGGAGCTGCTGAGTCTCCTGAGCTGGGTCTCAGGTTGACAGCCTTGGAGAGCAGACTGTCTGCCTTCATGGAACAGCAGCGGGCACTGATGGCCAGCCTGTCTGGCGCATCTGCCCCGACCACCGGGACATCGACCTCGAAGTCGACCCCGGAGACCGAGCCGATACTCGAAGCCATGAAGGCTCGAGGTTGACCTCAGTCGCGGTCTCCCTCGACCTCCCTTCGGCACCGAGGGTGTCGACGCCAGTGCCTTCGGCGTCGGGGAGGGTGCTCGCAGGCCCCACGAGGTCGGACCCCGATTCCTCATCGGATGAGTCCTCATGGGAGACGGAGGACGAGGAGTCCCCCGACACCTTCAAGACTCTGTGCGTCCCGTCGGACTCACCGCAGTCTGAACCCGGGAGTAGATCTCCTCCGGAGGATATCCGGTTCTCGGAGTTCGTCCGGGATATGGCCACCGCGTTGGCTATCCCTGCGGACCCCGAGGAGGAGCCTCGAGCCGAGGAGCTCGAGGCCCTGCAGTATGACTCTCCTCCGAAAGAGGCCTTTACTGTACCGGTTCCTCCGATGCTGGAGCGGCTCCTCTTCCGAATGTGGGAGGCACCGGCCTCGGCGCCGGTTTTAAGCAAGCGGGTCGATTCGATCTATCGCCTCCGGAAGAGCCCTGGCTTTCAGAAGGCGCAGCTACCACACCATTCCATGGTTGTGGAATCGGCCATGCATCGCCTGAAAAGTCAGAAGATGCACTCCGCGGTGCCCCCTGGCAGGGAGGCCCGAAACCTCAATGGTTTTGGTATAAAGTGCTTCCAGGGCTCGATGCTTGCTTGCCGTGTCCAGTCTTACCAGCTGTATATGGGCATGTACCTGCGAGACCTGGCCAAGGAGCTGGCCGGGTTCTCTGCTGGTCTCTCTGGGGAACCCTTGCAGAGGTTCAAGTCCTTGTCCTCGGGGATTCGGGAATGCTCAAAATTTGTCCCGCGCTGCCTACGATGGCTTCGAGGCTTCGGCCCGTGTTGCATCAGCCGGCATCGCGGCTCGACGCCAGGCATGGCTGCAGTCATCGGACCTCGAGCCATGGGTTCAGGACAAGTTGGTCGATGTCCCTTGCTGAGGTGAGAACCTGTTTGGCAAGCCCATGACCGAGAAGGCCGCACAGCTTGAGACCGAGCACCTCACAAGGACAAGGCTCTCTAGGAAAACTTCTGCCCCTTCTCACAAGAAGAAGGGCTCGGGTAAAAAGCCCTTTTACCTGAGGAAGGGCACTGCCTACAAACAGTACCCACAATATCAGGATGCCCAAGCTGCCCCTCAGGGTCAGCAAGCCAAGGGGCAGGGTAATGGGCCCCGTAGGCAGAGGACCACCAAGCCTCTGGCCCCTGCTCCCACTCAGCAGGGTGGGGGTTTTTGACTCCTTAGGCATAGCCTCTCCTTCCCTGCTCTCCCAACCCTGCACAGGAGGTCACCTCGCTCTATTTGCCCACCAGTGGCCACTCATCACTGGAGACAGTTGGGTGTTAAGCATAGTCCACAAGGGCTATGCGCTACACTTCCAACAACTGCCTCCTCCATATTTTCCAGGGGAGCCTCCAAGGCCTCCCCTGCACACAGATCTTCTCCTTAAGGAGCTACAAGGTCTGTTGGTGGACAGGGAAGTGGAGCCTGTGCCTCCCCACTTACACGGTCGAGGGTTCTACTCCAGGTATTTCCTGATACCCAAAAGAACCGGTGGTCTTCAACCTATTCTGTACCTCCGCAACCTCAACAAGTTCCTGGAGAAGGAAAAGTTCAAGATGCTTACTCTTGGGACACTTCTACCCTACCTCCAGCAGGGAGATTGGCTATGCTCCTTGGATCTAAAAGATGCATACACTCACATCCTCATTCATCCAGACCACAGAAAGTACCTCAGGTTCATTGTGGGAGGAAACCATTATCAGTATAGGGTACTGCCTTTTGGCCTCACCTCCGCTCCCAGGGTCTTTACCAAATGCCTGGCAGTAGTGGCAGCCTACCTGAGAAATCAGGGAATCTTTGTATTCCCCTACCTGGACGACTGGCTCATCAGGGGTCAGACATGCTAGGAGGCCAGACAAGCCACCCTCAAAACTATTGCTCTTCTTCAAAGCCTGGGGTTCGTCATAAACTTTGCAAAGTCCACTTTGCTCCCCTCCCAGAACTTGGAGTTCATAGGGGCACGGTTGGACTCTCTGCTCGCAAAGGCATTCTTTCCAGAAGACAGAGCCCAAAGATTGATAAGCTTGGCAAGCCAGTTTCTCAGCAGGTCACTGGTCTCAGCCAGACTTTGCCTGAGGCTTCTTGGCCACATGGCTTCGACAGTACATGTGACCCCCAATGCCAGGCTCCATATGCGGCCTGCACAGTGGTGCCTTCGGAATCAGTGGTCACAAGCCACAGGCAGCCTCAGAGACAGGATAAGGGTGTCCAGACAATTTCTGAACTCCCTCACCTGGTGGCTGCACCCATTCAATCTGCTGCAAGGGGTGCCTTTTCAGACTCCTGGTTTCACAGTGGTGTTGACCACGGACGCCTCCCTGCAAGGCTGGGGGGCTCATTGTCTAGACAAGTGCACCCAGGGCCTGTGGTCTCCTTGGGAGGCCACACAGCAGATCAATCTACTGGAACTCAGGGCTATTCGGTTAGCCCTCAAGACTTTCTCTCAAACACTAGCTCATCAGTCTGTCCTAGTTCAAACAGACAACCAAGTAGCCATGTTTTATGTGAACAAGCAGGGCGGAACTGGGTCCAGGCTCCTTTGTCAAGAGGCACAGGACCTTTGCTTGTTTGTTCTCAGGCACAACATGCTCCTCAAGGCAGTGTACCTGGACAGGACAACTACCTGGCAGACAGGTTGAGCAGGATTCTGCAGCCCCACGAGTGGCAGCTCCATCCTTTGGTGGTTCAGAAGATTTTCCTGAAATGGGGACTTCCATCCATAGATTTGTTTGCCAGTCCTCTGAACAAACAGCTGCCAAAGTAATGCTCCAGGCAACCACATTCTCTGAGGATAGCAGCAGATGCTTTTCTGATTCCCTGGTCTCAGGGCCTACTATATGCGTTTCCTTCCTTGGTGGCCTGAACTCTGTTCAAGATTCTTCAGGACAAGGCCTCGGTCCTGCTGGTGGCTCCCAGGTGGTCGAGACAGCCTTGGTTTCCGCTTCTGCTTCAACTGGCCGTGAATTCCCCACTGCCTCTGGGGTTGCAACCCGACCTTCTCTCTCAGGATCAGGGTTCCCTTCTGCACCCCAATCTCAAAACTCTCAATTTGATGGCATGGAGGCTGCAAGGGTAGTTTTGGCTCCCTGGGGCCTACCTCAGGAAGTTGAGGAGGTTGTCCTAGCCTCTAGGAAACAGTCCACTAGGAAAACCTATGCTCTTAAATGGAAAAGGTTTTCCGTCTGGTGTCACCTACGTACAGAGGATCCCTTCTCGTGTGCTGTACCAGTAATGCTTCAGTACTTACTGCACTTATCAAATCAAGGCCTTAAATCCAATTCTGTTCGGGTCCACCTCTCAGCTCTAGCAGCTCACCACTCACTGGTGGAAGGACATTCTCTATCGGTTCACCCCTTGGTGTCCAGGTTTTTCAGAGGCTTGCTCTTGCTAAAGCCTCCAATCCGTCCTCCTGCTCCTGAGTGGGAGTTGAATGTGGTCTTGCAGCAGCTGACTCGCCCACCTTTTGAGCCGATGGCTACTTGTCCTCTACGCTTCCTGTCCTGGAAGATACTCTTCTTGGTAGCCCTAACCTCGGCTAGGCAAGTGAGTGAGCTTCAGGCACTGGTCTGTGACAGGCCTTACACCAGATTCTATAGGAAGAGGGTAGTCCTCAGGACTCATCCAAAGTTCCTCCCAAAGGTTGTCTCCTCTTTCCACCTCAACCAGGAGGTGGTTCTTCCAACATTCTTCCCTAGGCCTCATGCAAGCCCGGCTGAAGCAGTTCTGCATACCCTGGACTGTAGGAGGGCCTTATCCTTCTACCTTGAACGTACGCAGGGGCACAGAAGGGCTACTCAGCTCTTCATATCTTTTGACCCTAATAATTTGGGGTTGGCTGTGTCCAAGCGTACCTTGTCCATCTGGGTGGCTGACTGTATCACCTGGGCTTACAAGGCGGCTGACCTTCCTTTGCAGGGTCGGGTCATGGCCCATCGTGTCAGGGCAATGGCTGCCTCAGTGGCTCATCTCCGCTCTGTACCGTTGGTAGACATCTGCAGGGCTGCTACTTGGTCTTCAAGCCAGACATTTGCGGCCCATTACTGTCTGGAAAGGGAGTCCCATAGGGACAGTGCTTTTGGCCAGGCAGTACTCCGGAATCTCTTTGAGGTTTAGGCAACTCCTGCCCTCCTGCCCGGCTACCAGTGGAGGTTCTGTCAGTGAAAGCCTTCCTTTGATGCTGGGACTAGAGGGAGTTCTCTTGTTCAGCCTGGGTTCCTGGTAGCCCAGAGCTAGGGAGTCACCCATATGTGAGGACTGACTTCCTGCTTGGTCCTGGAGAAAGAGTAGTTACTCACCTGTAACAGGTGTTCTCCAGGAGCAGCAGTAATCAGTCCTCACAACCCTCCCTCCTCCCCTGGGAGTTGCAGTTGTACATACTTTATTTTATTTTTTTTGTGTGCTGTTCTTAGCTATGTCATTTGACTGAGGTAAGATGGCACCTTTAGGCGGGAAGGGAACCGCGCATGCGTGCCTGCATTCCCAAAGGCTTTCATGGAAAGCTGGGGAAATGCTCCGCAAGGGCTTCATCGACGTCGATGTCACCCATATGTGAGGACTGATTCCTGCTGCTCCTGGAGAACACCTGTTACAGGTGAGTAACTACTCTTTATATAGGAGGTAATTTTATAAATGACTTTCACACATAGAATGCCTCATAAAATTAGGTCATGCCTAAAAGTATGTGTGATGCAAGTAGGCACGTAGTTGTAAAGTAGGTGCTCTCTGGGAAAGAGTTTGGGTGGAACATGGATGGAGTCATGATTTATATATGCATTTTGTAAAATACATATGTACACACATAGATTACATGTCAACATTTAGGCCTGTTCTGAGGCATATATGTCAACATCTACAATCTAGGTACTATTTCTGCAGTTTAGACAACTGCCTTTCCACTTCCCTTATCTCCTCCCCCCCCCCCCCCCTGCTAGCTCCTCCTTCAGGTTTTTTCCCATTTTACTGAAGTCAGCATTTTTGAAATCTAAGACCCTGAATTTGCTGTGATTCAACTCTGCTTGGCTTTTACCCCAACCCATACTGTGTGGTGATCACTGCTGCTCAAATATGCACCCATGCGGATACTATGCACACTTTCCCCATTGGTGAGTACCAGTTGTCTGAGCAAAGCCTCTTGTAAAGTATCTATGATCTTTCTGCTTTCCAGGTTTGCAGACAGGATACTCCAATCCACATCTGGTAGATTAAAATCACCTAGCATCATCACTTCTTCCTTCATTATCATCTTTGCAGTATCATTGATCAAATCTCTGCCCGTTTCTTCTGTGTGAGTTGGGGGCTATAAACTATAGCATTGTGGATGATAGCATTATCTCTTTTTTCCAAAATCCCCTACGTTTTCAGCTCCTTTAATACTTTTTTTTGGCATAGAGGCCTATTCCTCCTACTTTTCTGGTCTGCCAATCCCTCCTAAATAGATTATAGTCAGGTATGACGATATCCCATTCATGAGATTCATTGAACCATGTTTCTGTAATGGCCACAATGCCTAAGACAGTGGCTCCTAAACTTGCTCAAGGCCACAAAGAGTGCTAGTGGGAATTGAACCCTGGTCTCTTGGTTCCCAAGCTAGTGCTCTAAGCATTAGGTGGCTATTCCACTCCTCCACTTTGACCTATGTCAAATCATCAGTCAGCATGTGACCTGTGAGCCAGTGAACATTCATAGGTCCTTGCCCCCTCCTGGGTAAGCTTCTTGTTAGACTAGAAACCCATGCTGAGTCCTGGAGTCTGTAAGTACACAGTGCACACTAGGAATCCTAGTTCTGCCTTCCTGCTTTAGTTAAATGTAGGGAGGAGAAGGAGGCTTGGAGATCTGCCAGTTTGATTTCATCGTCATCTGGAGTCACATAAATGTTTAGTTGTTAAAATGGAGTCATATGGGATAAAAGTTTGGAAAACACTGGTCTAAGAGCATTTCCACCATCAGTGTAAGGCATACATAAATGATTGTAGTAATGGGGTGCAATACTCCAGCAGTCTCCCTCGTGCAGGGGATCTGTTAAGTCCTAGATGTCTCTAGCAGAATAGTGTCTCTAACTGAATTTATAGCATGAGTATATAGAGATTATGCATTCAAGTGTAGGCTTCTCTCTGCTTTGATTCAAGTTAATAGAACAGTCTCCAAAGTGGTGTATGTCACTAACCAACAGGAATATCAAATAATCATAAACCATAACTTCCATTGATAGGGCATGACAGTTAAATCCTGTTTCTTCTCTGCCAGTCACAGGAGACATGGAGAAGTAATCTCTCCATGGTTCAGCCATTGCTCCACTCTCTGAGAGGCTAGAGAGCATGCTCAGTCATATTGCTTTCTTTCTCTGACTTCCAGGCAAGTTACATGCCAGACTACTCCTTGTAGTTCACTCTGGACAAAAATAGCTTGGTAGATGCTGGGTTCTCCCACTGCTCATCTCAGCCAGTGAGATGCTTAGCTTTCTTCAGCTCAGGGTATCTGAAAACAATCATCTCCTCTTTCTTCCTTTCTAATTAGTCAAGTCTTTTCCTTTTGTTCCTGTTTGTTCCCAAGGTTACATGAAAAAGAACAAAGTGCAGTCATATAAGCAAGTGGCCATCTCGGTCTCCATTTCTAGTAGGTCCAGTCTATAGAAGTCACATATCAACACAGTCTTGGCTTGAATCCTTTGATATGTCTGTGTGCAACTCATATAGAGTCAGGTAGAGAGAGGTCTTAAAACTGCATGTCAGGCACATTTTTCAGATGCTCTCTTTTTGATTGGATTTGACTGAAATTTGGCAGGAGTGTTGGTGTCTCATTAAGATGGCTCTGTACCAAATTTCAACCGAATCTGTCTTTAGAGAGGGCCCCAAATAGATATATATGGACAGATAGACACATGACAGCATCAATAATAGGTGCTTTGCTTGATTAAATATATTAAGAAATGTTCTTACAACTAAAGGTGTTATTGTACTAGTAAAAATATCCATGGAAGGAACTATATAATTCTCAGGTGATGAAATGACTGACATCTGTAATGAGGAAACTGTCACAAAGATTACATTAAAATCTGAAATGGAAACAATCATTTCAAAATAATTATAAAAAGGATGAAATTCAAGAATAGCAAATAGCTAGACTGAATTATAAGCTTACTAGAAATTTCAGTAAGATAGTAACACGATTCTCTGATTCAATATTTGTGACCTTCAGCCATTCTTTGGCTAATCATTGATTAAAGTAAATGTCATTAAAGCAAGGTTTAGCTGAAAATTCCTTATTAAAATTCACTTTACTGTAGATTAAAGCTACAGATTATGAGACCAAGTCAGAGCTTTTATATAACTGTGTGAATCAGCTCTTTAGTGCACCAAGGTTTTGAGTCTCAGCAAAGACCGGAGCAGCTAGTTCAGTTAGACAGTTTGCATTTTTTTTTTAAGGGAGAAATTGTAAACTGAATTGGGACAGAGACCAGGCATAGTTTATACTTATTTAACGCATTTTATATACCGCTTTATCTTAAGCCAAAGCAGTTTACATTTAGCAGTTAACAAGAACTTGGAAGTGTAGCTTACATGAAATAGGATAGGGTGCTATTAGGTTAAACAGAGCAGAGTCTTGTACTGTTACTATACATTTGATGTACAAGGAGCTATTTGTTTTCATCAGTCCCAAAGCATTTGATGTAAAGATATGTTTTGAGCTTTTTGCTTTGCTCGAGTACTGTTTCGGTGGATTTTAAGGGTTCAGGAAGCAAGTTCCAGGTGGTGGGTGCAAACAGGGCAAAAGCTCTTTTGTACATTTGTTAACTGTTTTTTGTCTTTAGTACTGGGATGGGAGAGTAGGTTCTGGTTTTTGCATCTTCTTGATCTGGTATCGGGGCCTTTATTTATTAGTGTTTGTAGGCTGATTGCTGATTGGCTTTGGGGGAGTATGAAAATAGTAATGATTGTTTTATATTTTATTTTTAGTGCTATTAGTAGACAAATAAAATAAAATAAATAATTAGTACTTGCATCATGCCAAAGACAGCCTCCCTCTGGACTTCATAAGATGTTACGTGTATGGATAATCTATCAAGGTGTGCTTTAATATAAGAGGTATAATGCGATTGTATCAGGAGGCACCGGTTATAATTTTGGCAGTGGTATTTTGGGCCATCTGTAGTGGGTATAGTACATGTTTTGGGAGGCCTTGGTGTAAAGGATTGCAGCAATTCTCAAAGCAAATTCTACATGGGAAATTTGCTGTAGGTACAATTAATGTGCAGTCAGTTGTAATTGCTTTTTCTTTGGTTGAAAATGGGGTCTAGAGATATATATTTTGTCCCCTAAGCTAAATACGCTTAGAGAATGCCTTCTTTCATTGTGGTTGGAGGTATATGGATTGTGAAACAGTGTACAGATCTTTAATCGCATTGCGGGTGGAGAACCCATGAATCCAAGTAAAACACGTTTTGTCCATTTATATGTTTTATTTTTATTGAAATGGGTTTTTATTGTAATCCATGTAATTTGCCATGAAAATTGACCTCCTAATTCCTAAGTTTGTTCCTGAGAGAGCAATTTTGGAGCTGCTCCTAAGTATTTAGGATCTTTTACCGCATGCATTTTGTAGTTAATTTTCTAATGGAAACATTTTGTAGTTTATCTTTGAAAATTAGCTGGTGTAAAGTATATACACTAGGAGGTAATTTCAAAAATGATTTTTTGCACAGTGACAAGAAGAGCCATGAGAATATCATCTACTTTCTATAGAAATGGCTCTTGCCAAAGTCTCTAGTGATCTGTTCCTGGCCAAATCTAAGGGATTTTGCTCGATCCTCATCTTTCTTGACCTGTTTGCTACTTTTGACACTGTTAATTACCACCTTCAACTCAATACTCTCTTCTTGCTATTCCACTTTCAAGTCAGTCTACATCAAAGCTCCATCTTTGGATAGCTTCTCTTCTCTCTCAATACTCATTTCCTTTGTGCCCTGACCACCTCCTATGATTTTCAGTACCATCTTTAAACTGATGATTGTAACGGGTCTGCTCCTTGTTGGTCACTCCAGGCCAGGGAAATCCCGACCCCTCATCTGCGGTGTGCTGCTTCAGCTGGCTGGAATCCAGGGGAATAAAACTCACAACCGGACACAGAAGGAAAGGTGTGCAAGTTTATTCCAACGTTAGAAGTGCAGTCTATCTTTTATACAGTATCAAAAACATATATACGTCATAAACCCATCCCAGCAGCATAGCCCTGCACCTGCTATTGCTAATTAGCAATCATACAAACTGGTACCTGTCTCTGTGAAGATCACTGAATCTTGTCTTAGCACAACACATTCCTTTCTATCTAGGTATTCACAGATGGGCCTCCTGGACCCAGATATTCACAGATGGGCCTCCTGGTCCCTTTGTATAACAAGAAACTGATTTCCCCTTACAATGACTCTCAGATTTACCTCTCTACAGCAGAAATCTATCCAGGTATCCGGGCACAAATCTCAGCCTGCTTGTCTGATGTTGCTGAATATCTTGCCACCATTTGAAACTGAACATGGAGAAGACGGAGCTTCTTATCTTTCCCCCTTAACCCACCTCCTCCCCAGTGCCAGCCCGTCCATTGAGCAAGAATGTTTTTTGCACAGGGCCCCGCGTTTCAGGGGGCCCCGCGCAAAAAACATTCTACATTAGCACAAGTAGATTAAAAAAACAACAACCCAGCTGCTGCTGCCGCTGCCGCCATGGCAGCAGCAGAATCAAATGTCCCGCCGCGGGGCACCGCCTGCCCGGCAGAGCCTCCCTGCAGCATCAGCTCCCGAGTCCCTCCCAATGCGCGGGCTTTCAGAGCCGCGAAGGGAGAGCTTCTCTGACCTCTCGCGGCTCTGTTAATCCCACCGGGGCTGATGGGAAATCCCATCAGCCCCGGCGAGATTAACAGAGCCGCGAGAAGAAAGGGAAACTCTCGCGGTTCTGAAAGCCCGCGCATTGGGAGGGACTCGGGAGCTGATGCTGCAGGGAGACTCTGCCGGGCAGGCGGGGCCCTGCGGTGGGGCATTTGATTCTGCCGCTGCCACGGCGGCAGCAGCAGCAGCAGCCGGTTTGTTTTTTTAAATCTATCAGGGCTGATGGGGGGAGGGGGGTTAGGACTGGTAATGGGCTATGGGGGGGTTAGGACTGGTAATGGGCTATGGGGGGGGGGGCTAAGACTGGAAGTGGGTTGATGGGGGGAGGGGGTTAGGACTGGTAATGGGCTATGGGGGGGTTAGGACTACTAATGGGCTATGGGGGGGCTAAGACTGGAAGTGGGCTGATGGGGGGGTTAAGACTGGAAATGGGCTGATGGGGGTTAGGATGTAATGGGCTATGGGGGGCTAAGACTTGAAATGGGTTGATGGAGGGGGGTTAGGATGTAATGGGCTATGGGGGGGCTAAGACTGGTAATGGGCTGATGTGGGGTTAGGACTGGTACTGGGCTATGGGGGGGCTACGACTGGAAATGGGCTGATGGGGGGTTAGGACTAGTAATGGGCTATGGGGGGCTAGGACTGGAAATGGGCTATGGGGGGCAAGGACTGGAATGGGCTGTGGGGAGGCTAAGACTGGAAATGGGTTGATGGGGGTTAGGACTGGTAATGGGCTATGGGGGGGCTAAGACTGAAAATGGGGTGATGGGGGGCTTAGGACTGGAAGTGGGATGATGGGGGGCTTAGGACTGGTAATGGGCTATGGGGGGGCTAGGACTGGTAATGGGCTGAGGGGGGTGGCTAGGACTGGAAATGGGCTGTTGGGGGGGGGCTTGGATTGAAATGGACTCATGGAGTGGCTAGAACTGGAAGTAGGCTAATGGGGGGCTTGGATTGGAAATGGGCTGAGTGGAGAGGAGCTAGGATTTGACGGGCTGATGATGGTGGGGCTAGGAAAGGACTAGAAATGGGCTGATGTGGGGCTTGGATTGGAAATGGGCTGATGGAGGGACTCAGATGGGGAAGCTAGGACTTGAAATGGGCTGATGGGGGTTAGGACTGATAATGGGCTATGGGGGGCTAAGACTGAAAAAGGGGGGATGGGGGGCTTAGGATTGGAAGTGGGCTGATGGGGGGCTTAGGACTGGAAATGGGTTTGGGGGGGGCTAGGACTGGTAATGGGCTGGGGGGTGGCTAGGATTGAAAATGGGCTGAGTGGAAGGAGGTCTTGAACTGCAAATAGCTGATGGGGATGGGGGCTTGGAATGGAAATGGGCCGAGTGGAAGGAAGGCTTGAACTACAAATAGTTGATGGGGAGGGGGGCTTTGAATGGAAATAGGCTGTGAGGGGAGGGAGCTAGGGCTGGAAATGGGCTGAGTGAGGGGGGCTAGGACAGGAAATGGGCTGATGGAGGGCTAGGATAGGACTGGAAATGGGCTGTTGGGGGGCTTGGATTGAAATGGACTCATGGAGGGGCTAGAACTGGAAGTAGACTCATGGGGGGCTTGGATTGGAAATGGGCTGATTGGAGGGGAGCTAGGATTTGACATGGGCTGATGGTGGGGCTAGGAAAGGACTAGAAATGGGCTGATGGGGGGCTGGGATTGGAAATGAGCTGATGGAGGGACTCGGATGGGGGAGCTAGGACTGGAAATGGGCTGATGCGGGGACTAGAAGGAAGCGGATGCTGGGAGGGGCTGGAACTAGAAGGGAGCTGATGTTGGGGGAGGATTAGAATGGGATAAAGCTGGGAGAGTGAAATGGAGAGGGAAAAAATATTTTGTGTGGGAGGGAAGACAAATCTACAATTGGCCGGATATTGGGAGAGTAAGTGGGGATTGAGGATGGCGGGGTAAAATTTGAGTGGATGAAATAGGAATGAGGAAAGAGCAAAAGGAGAAAGATTAGTATGTTATAGCAGATGTAGAGAGAGAATGGAAAAAAACTACAAGAGTGAAGAAAGGACAAATGGACAGCAGACGATGGAGAGTTAGCAGAAGACACGAAGAAACCAGAAGAAAGTGGCTGGAGCAATTGTAACTGAAAAAAAATGCACAAAAGGTAGAAAAATATCTCTTTATTGAATTTATTAACTGAAATATGCCAGCTCTGGGAAATGTGCATCATTAACGTCTGCGCTTTGTTTAGTACAAGAGGAAATTAATTTATAGTTTTATTTCTACAGTGTTGTTGTGCTTTTGGGGTTCCCAGTTTAAGTCTTCTTGTTTCTACATTGTGATTTTTTGTTTGGTGATGGTCTATGTTCTGCACGTGTAACTGAGCTGAGGTATTCTGTTTATGTAATTCCTATTTGACATTGCCACTTGTTCTCTTTCCCCAGTAGGTCATGTATTGTTGTTCTCTGAAATGTATTGGTTTAATATTTGTAGTGTTGCCTTTTGATAGGTAGGGTCTTGTGCTTTGTGAGTCCTGGTAGTGCCGTTATGATACGGCGGGTTTGCTATGGGTTCTAAATGGGCAGTGATTGTAGTAGTTCCTAATGTGCCTGGCAGTTGGCACTGGATTATAATAATGTAGAAATCTTTTAGTCTTTCTTTATCCATACACTCATTAAGAGGCATGTTTACTAAAAGTTAGTGTATGGTAACATTATGCAAATAGTTATGTAAATGAGGTCCCTTATGCAAATGAGGCCCCGCACCAAGTCTCTGCACATGGCCCCGCACCCCCCTTGGGCCGCCCCTGCTCCTCCCTTATCTATATCTGTGAATTGCAATGTCTTCCTCCGTTTGCTTGGCTTGCAACTTTGGAATAATCTTTGACTCTTTCTCTTTTTCTCTACTCATACTCAACAGCTAAAACCTATGTCATTTTTTCTCTATAATATTGGCAAAATTCATCCCTTCCTTTCTAAACATACTACAAAAAGCCCTTATCCACTCTCTCATCACCTCCTGCTTAAAATTACTGCAACCTGCATGTCACTGGTCTCACTGAACCAACTACAGCAGATTAAAATTGTTATTGAAAAGTGCTTTAACATCACAGAATGAGATATAAGCCATCAATCATCTGGCAATTCCTGTACTCTCATACAGTTTTGGAATTATGGCCTGGCGTCTTAAAGATCTTGAAAAACTGGATGTGCGATCAAGAAAACTCCTCCACGCTTTTGAAGTAATTTACAAGAATCACTATATCCCAAGACTGTACATCTCTAGAGCTGAAGGAGGGCTAGGCCTCATAGGGATTCATTATACATAGGCCTCATAGGGATTCATTATACATAGGCCTTTAGGCCTACCTAACTGCATCATCAAATCCAAATACTCAAAAAGTGCTGAAATATGAAAGTAAATGTCCAAAATCTGTCTCTATCATTAAACTTGGACAAGTGTTCTGATGACTAGAGTGAGAATCCAGCGGCTCAAGGACCAGATGGTTTACAAGCATTACTGGGCCCTGATGTGTTCAGCAGTGAATTTTTTGGGATCATTCAGGATAAGATATGCTTACCCTTGTCAGAGATGTAGCAACAGTTTATTGAGCTGCAGGCCTTCCCCTATAATACTAATGAGGCATTGATTACAGTTATCCCCAAGCCAGGCAAGGACCCTTTGTTGCCAGAGTTGTATCACCCTATTTTGGTCATAAAGGTGGATCAAAAGATTCTCTCTAAAGTTTTTGCTGACCACCTAGTGCCAATCTTGCCTCATCTAATGCATCCCTCCCAGGTAGGCTTCGTTAGGGGGTGACAGTCGGTGGTTAATGTATGTCAGATTTTAGCCTCTTTGCAATATTATTTGGCTTTGAAATCACCCTCCCGGCTTATTTCTTTTAATGACAAAAAGGCCTTTGATAGAGTCAGTTGGCATTATATGTTCCTGACCTTGAAGAACTTTGGTTTTCAGGGACCTTTTGTTCAGTCAATACAATTATTATATGCTGGCCCTCGGGTTGGATTTTACTGAATAGTGTGATGGGGAAAGCCTGGTGGAAAGCATGGACACAGAAGAGAATCCAGAAATCCCCATGGAAACGGATGACAATGCACAGCTACAAGGAAAACTCAGCCTATGTCAGAGAAAAAGGCAGTTCCCTGTAGGAAGCAAACCACACCCTAGTGCAAGGGTGGAGACTAACCCCCGTTCTGATTGGTCACAAGGAAGCAGGAAGCCAGGGTTAAAAACCACGTGCGGAGGGAAGGGAGACCTGAGGAGAGACCGGAGGAGAGACTTGAGGAGAGTCCCGAGGACAGACCTGGAGACAGAACCGATTGGAGAACCCACAAAGAAGTTGGTCAGGGAAATATCCAGAGAGCCAGTTGGAAGGCAAGAGAAACCAAGACCAGAGTCTGAGACCAGGGAGTCCAGGCAGAACAGCCTGTGTGAGAGAAGGTGCCAAGGGAAAGGCAAGCACTCAGACAAAGCCAGCATTCAAAGGTAAAAGCACAGACAATTGGAGAAGCCGTGCAGGCCAGTCAAACAGTTGCTACAGCTGGGAGGATTGGAGAGGTGGAAAGAGCACCAGTGCTGACACAGAGAAACAGCCTCAAGGTAATTCTGCTGCAGTATAGTGTGTGACCACACGGAGCAGTGCAGAGAACAGCAGAGAAGAAAAGTTTTGTTTTTCATTTCTCCTGGTTTTTCCTGTGTTCATCCTTTCATTTGGAGAAGTTATCCTAGTGCATTTGTTGTGTTTTGAACCTCCGCGTGCCTTTGAAAATCCCCATTGTATAAATAATAAAAATCTTGCAAAGCCTTACCACCTGCCTCAACTACAATTCATTCCTACAGAGTAAAGAACTTTTATTCTAAAGGACAGTAAGGCCGCCTATCAGCTGTCAGCCTCTTGGCCCAGCCGGTGGGTGTTGCAAGTTGGCGTAGTATTTAGGATTTTTTTTTTCCACGCGTGCGCAAGGATATTGCTTCAGGATTTCCACTGCAGGAGAAGCTTTGCTGAGGAGCCCAGCTGACAAGGGTCCAGAAAGCAGGTCCACAGTGCCCAGGAGACTACGGTTGACCATTGGAGGTGTTAAGCGCGAAGCTTCACCCATGCCAGATATTGGGTACCAAGCCGAGGGTCGGTTGAGGATACCAAGGGCACGGGTGCAAGCGCTAGCCGTAGTGTTAAAATAGCAAAAACCAAAGAGAGGGGAATACCTTCTTGTGTGTGTGGTCCCGCTCTTGGGTTGTTTGTTTGTGTTTTGTAGGTAACCAAGATGGCGCACGAAATACCGGAGGTATTGAAGTTAATGTCACTCCAGTTTGAGCGCCAGGCGGAGTTGTCCCTGGAAGCGCAGAAGCAGAGTGCTGCGCGGATACAGGCCCAACAACAGCCGCTGCTACAAATGTTGGAAGCTTACCTGGCCGAGCAGAAGAAGAAGTCCGGACCAGAGACCACGTCATCCAGTTCCAGTACACCAGCTGCTTCTCTGAAGTTGGACTTGCAGGCTGTTGGGGCATTCAATATTGGACAACTTACACCAAGGGACGATATAGATGACTTCATTGAGGGATTTGAGAGGGTGGCGCACCTTAGTGGTTGGCCGCAAGAACAGTGGGCCATACGCCTGGCCGCACCCCTCACGGGGGAGGCCCTCGCTGCCTACCGGGCTATGCCACCCATGCTTGCTAGGGATTACAGTGAACTCACTAAGGCAATTAGAGAGAGGTTGGGGCTCACTCCTCTAGTATACCATCGCCAATTGAGGGCTGTAAAATTGCAAGCAGGCGAGACGCCAAAGGCCCTATATCATAGAGTCCGAACCTTGCTGAATAAATGGCTGATTCCGGAGGGTAAGACCGTGGAATCAATAATTGACAATCTTATACTGGAACAGTAACTGGATGCTGTACCCCAACAATTAAAAACCTTCCTCATACTCCAGAACTGCAAGACCCCACAGGAGGCAGTAGCACTGTCAGAGAGGTTTATGGAGGCAGAAATAAGTGCCCATAGTCACGACAGTACCTCCCAGGTGGCCGTAGGAGGAGTATTAGAAAGGAGTAAAAGGAATACTGATAATGTGAAAGAAATGTATAAACTATTACAACTATTAGATAAACTAAAGAGTAGCAAATCACCTGGGCCAGATGGTATACATCCAAGGGTGTTGAAAGAACTGAAATACGAGATTGCAGACCTGCTATTAGTAATCTGTGAGCTATCATTAAAATCATCTCTAATACCTGAAGATTGGAGGATTGCCAATGTAACATCAATTTTTAAAAAGGGTTCCAGGGGTGATCCGGGAAACTACAGACCGGTGAGCCTGACATCAGTACCGGGAAAAATGGTAGAAACCATCATAAAGAATAAAATTATTCAGCATGTAGATAGTCATGACCTAATGGGAGACAGCCAACATGGCTTTAGACAAGGAAGATCTTGTCTTACTAATCTGTTATGTTTTTTTGAAGGAGTGAATAATCAGGTGGACAAAGGTGAGTCGGTTGATATTGTGTATCTGGACTTTTAGAAAGCCTTTGACAAGGTCCCTCATCAGAGACTTTTGGCAAAACTAAAGAGTCATGGGATAGGAGGCAGTGTACTATTGTGGATCAGGAACTGGTTAAAAGATAGAAAGCAGAGGGTAGGGCTAAATGGCCAATTTTCCCAAAGGAGAAAGGTGAATAGTGGTGTACCCCAGGGATCTGTGCTGGGTCCGCTGCTTTTTGACATATTCATAAATGACTTGGAAAGTGGAATAATGAGTGAGGTTATCAAATTTGCAGATGACACAAAACTATTTAAAGTTGTTAAAACCCAAGAGGATTGTGGAAAATTGCAAGAGGGTCTTGATAAATTGGAAGACTGGGCATCAAAATGGCAGATGAAATTTAATGTGGACAAGTGCAAGGTTATGCACCTAGGGAAGAACAACCCAAACTATGGTTACACGATGCAAGGTTCCACATTAGGAACCACCACCCAGGAAAAAGATTTAGGCGTCATTGTGGATACCATGTTAAAACCCTCGGCCCAGTGTGCAACAGCGGCCAAGAGAGCAAATAGAATGCTAGGTATGATAAGGAAAGAAATGGAAAATAAAACAAAAGATATTATAATGCCTCTATATCGTTCCATGGTGAGACCGCACCTTGAATATTGTGTGCAATTCTGGTCGCCGTATCTTAAAAAGGATATAGCGATTTTAGAAAAGGTTCAGAAAACAGCCACCAACATGGTAAAGGGGATGGAAGGATACTCCTATGAAGAAAGGCTAAAAAGGTTGGGGCTCTTTAACCTGAAAAAGAGACGGCTGAGGGGAGATATGATAGAAGTCTATAAATTAATGAACGGGGTGGAACGGGTAAACGTAGATCGATTGTTTACCTTATCAGAATATAGAAAGACTAGGGGACATGCAATGAAGCTACAGGGTAAACTATTTAAGACTAATAAAAGAAAATATTTTTTCATTCAACGTGTAATCAAACTCTGGAATTTGTTACCGGAGGATGTAGTAAAGGCTGTTAGTGTAGCTGGGTTTAAAAAAGGTTTGGACAAGTTCCTGGAGGAAAGGTCCATAAACCATTATTAAGAAGGGACCCAGGATATCAATGCTTGAACCAATACAAGCATTGTGGAACCTGTGTCCCTTGGGGAAACTGCTAGGTACGTATGACCTAGATTGGCCACTGTTGGAAACAGAATACTGGGCTTGATGGACCTTGGTCTGACCCAGTATGGCATATCTTATGTTCTTATGTCCTTATGTAAACCCTTATCAAAAGGTTGTGTCTCTCATAGGAAATGCTATAAATGTGGGGAAGAAGGACATATCCAACGTAATTGCTTTGTGAGAACTGCATTGATAGCGGAGAATCAGCCTAGGGAGAAAGAAAAATTCTTCCTGTCAGTGGAAGTACAGGTGATTGCAACCACTGCGCTTTTGGATTCAGGTGCTCAACATAGCATGCTATCCAAAGCGCTATGGCGAAAAATTGAGGCCCAAAGTGGGAACAGAGCGATTCAGCCCGTAACTCAGGTAAAAATCCGCTGTATACATGGAGGTATCTCCAGCTACCCAGTTTATAGTCTGATAGTGAAAGGCTTAGGCGTGAGTAGACATATGCAAATAGCTGTGGTACCTAGGCTACCGCATTAATTGGTACTAGGGAAAGATTGGCCACAGTTAAGCAAAGGCCTGGGACAGGACTTGTTTAAAAAAGAGGCAGCTACCTCTAGGACGCCCCAAGTAGACGCCCTAGCACAATCAAAGGTGAAGATGAGCATGATTCCTAGCCCTTTGTTTGAAGCTTGCCACCCACCCACTACCTGGACCTTGAGGGTTTCCAGGTGGAGGTGGCCTTTGGTGCCCTTCAGGGGTGAGGGACTACGATGAGACCCTAGGGATTCTGGGTGATGTAGTCCTGAGCCTCCTGAAGGGGTTGAGATTGTAGTTGTGTGCTCAAGTAGTTAAAGGCAGGCAAAGAAATTTCTTTTTTATGAGGTTTATTTCCCGCTTTGCAGTTCAGTGCAAACAGACGCTAAGAAGTTTTATAGCACAAAAACAAGAGTGAGAAAACCAAAATATACAGGGTTTGCAATGCTGGGCTAAGTGTCCATTAGCTTCTGGATTCACATTCAAATTGTCATGTGACTCTTTCATGAACTGAAACTAAAAAGTCTGGTACAACAGCAAAGCTTCTTATATCCAGAAAAATGCTTTAACTTATTCAACTTTCATAAGTTTTCTCAGCATGATAACAAGTAAGGTAACTTCTGTTATATTTCTTTCATATAACTTTTAAAGCACTTTAATTAATGTCCTTTTCAATGGTACAAGTTGAGCAATCCATTGCTATCTCTTGCTCTGTGGAAGGCAGGGAAACATCTAAGGGCATCTCCTCTTCACAGCTGTTTGCATGCTGTGCTGAATTCGAAGGAGAAACTGCCTTTCTTTCTAGGAATTCCCTGAACTCTGTTAGAAGTAATTCAGCCTGCGTTTTCCCTTTGCTACACTGAAGTCTTTCTCCTGCTTCAGGTAAATATTGGCTTAAGATGTCTATCTCATGGTAATTAGCAAGGCTGCTTTTGTCAGCACCACAGTTCGGTGTGCTAATAAAACTCTTCCCCCACTTATCTTTAAAAGTAAGTGCTGGGTTTTCCTTTAAAACTTCAACTGGCTCTGGAGAGTTTCTGAACAGGCTTTTAAAAGTAGAAACGTCAGGTTTATCTTGGCTCACGTCTCTCCAATAAGGCTCAGCCGTTTTCTTTCCATTAGCTTCTAAGCTGTAGGCTCCATATGGCTTATTAGAATATCTCGTGCTGCTTGAATGCTTTTCAGGCTGCACCAAACTGCCACAGTTTTGTCTGACTTTGTTCTGGCTTTTAAAGTTATCCTTCCAGCTTTCTTGCTTCCCAATATTATAGCTGCTAGCTGCTTCAACCCCACTTCGTACCTTGTGCTGAGAGTGTCTCCAGGAGAAATCTTTATCCCTCTGGTTTCTGCTCCAAGGTCCTGCTTGTTTCTCTAGAATCATGGGCTGTATCTTCAGGTCTCTCAGTGCTCTTGAGCCCTTCTTCCCATAGAAGTCTCTCACTGCCCCTGAGTCTCCCAAGTCCTTGCTTCGTGACTCCAAAGTGCTCCTCCGGGGAACACAGCTGCCTAATTGTTCTCCTTGCCATTGCTGTTTCTCTCTCTCCTTCTCCAACTCTTCCTGTTTCTCCACCCACTGTTTCTGTGTTTGATTGCTTAACAAGCTCCCCGTGTGTTGCACTGCCCGCCTCCTGCTTGGGCGTGCCCAATCAGGGACTTGACCTATCTCCTCCCCTAAGGTGAGGTGTGGTTCCTGATCAGCTACCTGTTTTTTCCTTTCTGAAGAGAAAATCCTGCTTTCCCTTGCAGTACCAGTTTTCTCCACCAGATCTCCGTCTATCTCCATTGTTTCTTGAGAAGCTTCTACGTCACAAGCTCCTAGAAAACAAGAGCGTAAAGCCTGTGCCCGGAATGGAGCTTCTACAGAGAAGCCAAAATGGGTGTTAAGATATGCTAAAATGAACCCCAACGCACGCGCACCAAAAAGAACCACTGCCAACGCTGCTGGGTACGATCTCTATAGCACCGAGGATACGATTGTGCCAAAGCAAGGAAAAGCACTGGTAGACACAGCTTTACAGCTAGAACTCCCCATGGGTTGCTATGGACGCATAGCCCCGCGTTCTGGCCTTGCCTGGAAATATTTCCTCGACATAGGAGCTGGAGTTATCGACTCAGACTTCAGGGGCACAGTGAAGGTGCTCATGTATAATTTTGGAAATCAAGATTTCAGGATTTCTACTGGAGACCGTATAGCGCAGATAATCTGCGAGAGGGTTGGTTTTCCCCCTCTAGAAGAGGTTCCCCACCTATCCACAACGACCCGGGGTGCCGGAAGCTTTGGCTCTACAGGAGGCACTAGCCTGGAGGGATTGTTGGCAGCAGTGGAGGAAAAGATGGAGGAAGACCTCGGACCCCAGTTAGAAGATTGTAAGGGAAATCCGAAATTGAGGTTCGGGGATAGCCTTTCATGGGCCCAGAAACAGGATTTGTTTCAACTGCTGGCTGGATTTAAAGATGTATTGACCCCGATGCCAGGGAAAACAAATCTGGTAGCCCATGAAATCCTGACACCACCGGGAGAAGTGGTAAGACAACAGCCGTACAGGCTCCCGAAGCAAAAAAGCAAGAGGTGATGCGCCAGGTCCAGGAAATGCTAAGCATGGGGGTGATCGAAGAGTCCCACAGTCCCTGGAACAGTCCGATTGTTCTTGTGCTGAAACCGGACGGGTCACTCAGGTTCTGCATCGATTTCAGGAAGGTTAACTTGATCAGCCGCTTTGACACCTATCCTATGCCTCGCATAGAAGAACTTTTGGATCGCCTGGGACCAGCCAAATATCTGACCACGATCGATATGTCTAAGTGCCACTGACAAAGGGTGCCCGACCGAAGACCGCTTTCAGTACGCCTGTGGGGCTGTACCAATTTAAGCGGATGCCTTTTGGGTTGCACGGGGCTGCAGCTACATGCCAGAGGCTCATGGACCTGGTGTTGAGACCTCACCAGGCCTACGCTGTAGCTTATATGAATGACGTAATAATCCATAGTGATACCTGGAACCAGCACTTACCGAGAGTGGCAGCAGTCCTGCAGGCGATGAGAGAAGCAGGACTCACCTTGAATCCGGACAAGTGTGTGTTCGGTGGCCAGGAGGTCAAATACCTAGGCCATATAGTGGGCCGGGGCCTAGTGAAGCCATTGACCAATAAGATCGAAAGTGTTAAGACTTTCCCCAAGCCAGCTATCAAGAAACAGTTGCGCAGCTTCCTGGGGTTAGTCGGTTATTACCGAAGGTTTATACCGAATTTTGCGGAAAGGAGCGCGGTGTTGACAAATATGTTAAAGAAGAACGCACCCAACAAGCTGAAATGGACGGAGGAAGCTGAGGGAGCCTTTTCTCTGTTGAAGGAGAAATTGTGTGTGGGCCCAGTGTTACGGGGCGTGGATTTTAGTCAACACTTCATAGTTCAGACAGACTTGTCTGAAACCGGCCTTGGCGCAGTCCTTTCGCAGAAACATGATGGGGTAGAACACCCAGTCATGTTTCTTAGCCGCAAGCTGTCACCGGCGGAGACTAAGTACTCTACAATTGAGCGCGAGTGTTTGGCCATAAAATGGGCCGTGGATACTTTACGTTTCTATCTGACAGGCCGAAGATTCATGCTCATCACAGACCATGCCACACTAAAGTGGGTCAGCCAGATGCGCAACCACAATGCGCGTTTGACGCGCTGGTATATGGCGCTCCAGCCATTTGAGTTTCATGTGGAGCACAGTGCAGGACGACTCCACCAAAATGCTGATGCCCTCAGTCGGATCACGAGCTGTGCGGATGTTACAAAGCCAGCCTGTGATATCTTAAGGGGGGGGGATCTGTGATGTGGAAAGCCTGGTGGAAAGCATGGACACAGAAGAGAATCCAGAAATCCCCATGGAAACGGATGACAATGCACAACTACAAGGAAAACTCAGCCTATGTCAGAGAAAAAGGCAGTTCCCTGTAGGAAGCAAACCACGCCCTAGTGCAAGGGTGGAGACTAACCCCCGTTCTGATTGGTCACAAGGAAGCAGGAAGCCAGGGTTAAAAACCACGTGCGGAGGGAAGGAAGGGAGACCTGAGGAGAGACCGGAGGAGAGTCCTGAGGACAGACCTGGAGACAGAACCGATTGGAGAACCGATTGGAGAACCCACAAAGAAGTTGGTCAGGGAAATATCCAGAGAGCCAGTTGAAAGGCAAGAGAAAGCCAAGACCAGAGTCTGAGACCAGGGAGTCCAGGCAGAACAGCCTGTGTGAGAGAAGGTGCAAAGGGAAAGGCACGCACTCAGACAAAGCCAGTTGCTACAGCTGGGAGGATTGGAGAGTTGGAAAGAGCACCAGTGCTGACACAGAGAAACAGCCTCAAGGTAAAACTGACCATTTTATATCTGATAAATTGGCAAAAGAGATAAAGGCTAGTTTTATTGAGCAGGAGCTGGAACCCTCCCCCTCTACTGTGAAACGTTGGATTGAAAGCCTAGTACCTGCTGCAAACTCCAGACCAGATAACTCTGATGTTTGTGAAGCTTCTAAATTAGGGGCACTGCAGAGACTATTCTCTAGTGAGAGGATTCAAACCCCTAGTACCAAAACACCTGAAAAGGCTGACTTGCTGTGGGATCACTTCCACCAGTTTCTAAAGAGAGAAAAGCTAAAAGAAGTCCCCACATATGAGAAAGACTTTGGTAATTCTAATGGCATTGAGGAAATGCAGATAGAAACCACTGTGCCTGAATGTGATGATTTTCCTATACCAATGGACTGTTGTTTGACTCACAAGAATACCACAGTAAGAAAGTGAAACAGGAGAGAGTTTTAAAAGCCTTTTAATAAGGTAGCTTTTACCTGTGACTCAGAAGAAAGCAGTGCTGTGCTGTATTCAGTGTTGAGAGTAACGGAGTTTGGGAAGACGTTGTTTGGTGAAAGTGAAACCAGCTGTGTTTAATTCTGCTGCAGTATAGTGTGTGACCACACGGAGCAGTGCAGAGAACAGCAGAGAAGAAAAGTTTTGTTTTTCATTTCTCCTGGTTTTTCCTGTGTTCATCCTTTCATTTGGAGAAGTTATCCTAGTGCATTTGTTGTGTTTTGAACCTCCGCGTGAAAATCCCCATTGTATAAATAATAAAAATCTTGCAAAGCCTTACCACCTGCCTCAACTACAATTCATTCCTACAGAGTAAAGAACTTTTATTCTAAAGGACAGTAAGGCCGCCTATCAGCTGTCAGCCACTTGGCCCAGCCGGTGGGTGTCACAATAGTCTCCACACAGTTTCCCATTGTATAGAGGAATGCACCAGGGCTCTTCCCTCTCTCTCTTAACTTTGGAGCTACTGCTGCATTGAATTCAGATCAATGCAGATATTCAAGGAGTGCAAGTTAGGAACTATACTTTAAGATTTTGGCTTTCGCAGATGACTTACTGGTGCACCTTACAGACCCATGTAGTTCTCTAATGGCACTCTTAGCTGAATTCTGAGAGTTTGGAGAATTCTCAGGTTACAAGCTTAACTTAGATAAGTCTGAGGCACTTCTGACTCAGCTCTCTCTTAGGTCAATTTGGAGAGGTGCTTTTCTACTTAGATGGATGCAGAACTCTTTCCAGTACTTAGGGATTGTGCTACTTGTGGCCCTGAGGGATCTGTATCAATGCAATATCACCTCCCTGCTCAGGGATATGGTGGAGACCTTGCAGAAGTGGAGGATCTCCCATTGTCTCTTGGGGGCTGGATATCTCTGTTTAAGATGGTCCTCTTCCCTCACTGGTTATATGTATGGAGATGCTGCCCCTGTGGTTGTTGGCGAAAGACCTCACCAAATTGGATGACTTACTTTCTAGGTTACACTGGGGAGGAAGGAAAGCTCGTATCTCCTTATACATTCTTAATGGCTCATGGCACAAAGGGGGAGATGGGTTTCCCAGACATTAGATCTTACAATCTGGCATGCTTGCTCAGTCACTTGAAGGACTGGTTGTTTGACACAGAGGTTTATACCCATTTGGGCTGTGAGAAAGCCTTGGCTGCTCCACCATCACTTAAATTCATTCTGTTTGCTCAGCCAGAGAACTTTCCAGATATGTTGTGGAGCTTAGTTTTAGTTCAATCCATGCACTGAATATGGTAGTGGATTTGTGGTAAGCTATGGCACTCAGCTGTACAATCAGTGTATTTGCCAATTCAAGATAATGCTGATTTCATTCCAGGGATCTCTACAGTTTGGTTTAAGGTTTGGAAGGAGAGAAGACTGCATCAATTAGACCATATTTTGAATGAGGATGGAGTACTGCTTTGTTTCGAAGAGTTCCAGGTCCAATATAACATGGAGGCTGTAGATCTTTTTTCTTATAATCAACTTCATAGTTACATTGGAAAGCTAGACTGGGATAACTTATTCAGTAATTTCTGTACTGATCTTGAAGGTTTCTTTTTGTCAGAGGAGTCCGTGAAGGTGATGATATCTAGGGTCCAGAGCTACTTTGCGGATACATACTCCTAGGCTACTTGTCAGCATTTGTTGGACAAGTGGAATACCGACCTGGGAATTATCCTGATGGAGAGGATTTACTGCGACATATTGGCAAAATTCCAAAATTAACAACTATGATGTCCCTGAGGGATATTGTGATGAAGCTGAAGCCATTGAAGCTATAGACTTAGAAAAAACACTGTTTATTATAAAGCAACTGACTCGCAGAGGGTGCAGTTACCTAAAAGTGCAGCTAGAGGGAGCAGGCATGAGCTTGCAGAAGCTAAGCTGACACACCCAGGTTTTGAGAATGCAGGAACTAATCAGGTACACCTGAGTAGAGAGCCAGGAAGCTCAGTAGAGAAACGGCTTTATAAACAGTGCTCAGAAGGAAGAAAGCAGAGAGGATCTTGAGTTCAGAAAGGAACTGAGAGAGAACTACGAGCTGAGAGAGGACCACAAGTTTGGAGAGGAACACAAGTTCAGAGAGGAACTGAGAGGGGACCTGAGAGAGGAACCTCACATACTGAAAGGCAGAGAAGCTTGGAGTACTTACAAGGAAGAGCTAAGTTCCAGGGAGGACAAGCCCATTCCAGAAAGCTCCAGGAGCCAGTCTTCAGGGAAGACTGTGATAGAAGGAGACTGCCGGGTAGAGCAAATACCAGCAGAGCACGTCTCAAAGATCCAAGGTACAGTTATATTTCCTTTCCAAGATGTGAGCCTACTCCTAGAAAAGCTTATAACCCAGAGAACTGTACTGATAGGAAACAAAGCTGGGAAGGCCTTGTGAAACCTTTACAGAGAGGCATAGTAAAAAGCCATAGCAGTTATTTGCCAAACCAGGACCAGCAAGGCTGGGGAATATTGGAGAGATCTATTGAACTACAACCTGCCTTATTCAGGGAAAGCTCAGGACTAGCTGACAACACAGCTGAACAGGAACCTATGCAAATAGAGGTGATAGAACCAGAGCCGTTGCAGTTAGAGCACCCGATGGACTGCTCACTCTGTGTTGCCAAGAGTCTAGAGTCTCTCACAGAATTGTAACCGGCAGGACATGCTTTAACATATCTTTTTGCTTTTGCTAAGCTGAAAGAAGAAGTTTTGTGTTTGTTTTTCCTCTTGGTGTTGAAAACCTGTTTGAACGCAAAGAACTGTGAAGCGCCTGTAACAGTTACTGACTTTGTAAATATTTTGGCATAAAACCTGAAGTAAGGTACATTCTGTTTTTGTCTTCCTGGAGAACCTTTGTGCAACAAAGGGAATAAAAACCATTTAAGTTTAACCCTGCATAAGGCTCACAACTATTTCTTTATGAAGTGGGACTATAAAGACCATGATGCACCTGGTCTAGAAAAGTTTTTCCTTCTTCAACCAACAATAAGTGTCCGCCCTCTCCTTCCTGCACGCTGCCACTAGGAGGGGCTGTGAAAATATGCAATATAAAATTTTATGCCAGGTGTGTCTTTCATCAGCTCTGTTGCAATGGATGGGTTACTCGGATTGGATTTGCTTCTCAAAATGTGGTGCAGGGGACGCCTCTTTGAGGCATTTGTTTTGGTCCTATCCTCATGTACAGTCCTACCGGAGGTAAGTACATTCTTTTGTGGTGCGAGTGCTGCAATGTCAGTGGTATTTGACCCCACAGACTGCTTTGTTTCATATCCTGGAGGGCGGTGGAAGTAATAGGGCAGGAGAGGCGGCTTGGGCGTTGGCAAAAAAGATCATTCTATTGGCCTGGAAGAGTGAGGCACTGCCTAGTTACTGTCATTGGCAGAATGTGCTGCAACAGCACATGTAATTTGATAAAATATGGACTAAGGAAGCCTGGAAGCATGTCCCTAAATTTTTGGCCATCTTGGGTGATTATATTCAGACGTTATCCCCAAGGGGCAGAAGTATGGTTTTGAATAATTTGTAGGATGGGTCCCCAAAACAGACTAGAGATTGACCAAGGCTGTGGAAGGAGGAGATGGGATAGCAACCGCAGGGCTGGGGGGAATATGGGTGGTTCGGGTGATGGGTAGGTGGATGGTATATGGATATCGGCACCTTGGGGTTATCCCTGTGCCTGGGATGAGTACCTCACATTGGCATCTGCATCAAGACATGGTTGCATGAGCTCAGGTATTTGGAGCTGTTACTTCATATGTTTAGATTTCCCTAGATGTCTGCTTGTTCTACCTGGTGGGAGGGTGGACAGAAAGGGGAAGAGTTGGGGGGGGGGGGTGTAAAATGAAAAATTATGTTGTTTTCTTCTGGTTTTGTAAGTGTTTGTCCTGGGAGTGTGTAAGCAAAGCCACACCCCGGGGTGGGTTGTATTTTTCTTTTTTTCTCCATACATAAACAATTGAAACCTCAAAGCAAACATTTACTGGGCCATGGGGGAGGAGGGTTAGAGTTTAAAAGTCTAAAAAGTGAAAAATAATGTATCCTTTTGGTATTATAATCTTGTAAATTCAGGATACATGACAAAATTTTGTTTCTCTTCTATATTGTATGTCATGTATTTCCTGGCTTTAAAAAACAAAACGATTTGACTATAAAATTAGATCTGCTATGTACGTGTTGCCACTTGGATTGTAGAAGTTATATGGTCAGTGGCTGAATTTCCCTGCTGAACTTATAACATTTTTACCTGAACAACCTCAGCCCTCTGATGGTGAAATTGTTTTTTCCCATCATAAGCGATAGACCCTGAAATGTGCAATATTCAAATGACACCATCCTGACCTGCTGAACTTGCATCAAAATCATTCACTGCCTATGCAGTTCCTCCTCATGCCTCCCATTGCTTTGTGTCTTCACCCTCGATTCTCCACCTCAAGCTCTAGTCCTGCCCCCGCTTTACCTGTTAGCTTCACTTAGGTGAAACGCAAATCTTCAGTGAGCATTTTCAAAGTGGAAATTGTGAGTGGGAGAAAGGAGTGGGCATCCATACCCAGATAATCCGTGAAAATGTATGCAGCACTTTACTATTACCTGTTTAACATTTAAAAGCTTGAGCAACCATGAAGACCCTTAGTTTTGGGGGAACAAGTTGTGTGAATAGGAAGGCCTATTAATTTTCTTTTACAAAAAGCTATGTGAATGTGGAAGCTCACATTTTGCATAGAAAAAAAACTGTGTATGTATGTGGTTCCATTTTTTAATCTGTGATAGGATGCACATTGCAATAAAGGTTTAAAAGATGTAAAATAAACTGTGTTTTACATCATTCAATAGAATGCACCTCTAAATAGAAAAGAAAATCATGTCATGATACAGATACACCAATAAACCACCATTCTACTTGACTTGCCGCAGCAACAAATTTCGTGAGAAATAAATTCCTACATTTTAAAATGATAAACCCCTAGGATCAGAAATCCTAGATATAGTTATGCTAGGTTACAATGTTTTCTGAAAGGACATGGTAGGAACCGAAGAAAGGGAGAAAGAGTGACACTATATAAAATATATTAAAGCAAGGTAATTGCAGAGCTTATGAGGTAAGGAGAAGAATTTGTTATTCCATTCCCTCCTTCCAGACTGGCTAACTTTTTATTTTGATATGATTTGCAAACTTCTTTCTTCAGCAGAAGAAATGAATAGATATAATAAGACATTGCCAAACTTTCTATGAAAGGGGAGGTGATATTCCTTGATGTTGATATTGCAGTGTTCTCTAGAAGTAGGGAGATTCTGAATTCTCTGCAGGGTGAACTATTCCAGCATTTGGTAAAGGAATCGAAGTGAGGGGGGGAGGACAGTACTAGACCTGATGCTGACAAATGGGGAATGTGTTTTCGATGTTGTAATGGGTGATTATCTCAGATGCGATGCGCATTAAACAGTGTGATTCAGTATTAAAATATAGGAGGTGAGGATCCTAAATGTCAGGAAATCTAGCCTTGCTAAGATGGGAGAGTACCTCAAAGGGGTCTGTTTACTAAAGCGTGTTAGGCGTTTGCAGCTAATGTGGCAAAAAAGTGCAAATAGTGCAGTGTTAGCTGCAAAAGCTGTGTGTTATCTGTTGGGGATGTACACAGCATTTCTCCAGTAAGTAACACACTGAAATTACAGAAAACGTGGCATGGCAGTACCGTGGATGCACAAAACACCACCCATTGAGGTTACCACATGCTTTTGATGCCCACGGTAATGACACATTGCAGATACATTCACTGCCCATATCCTGCCCACTTGCGCAGATAATGCGGTTTCTACAAATAGCGCCGAAAATCATCGCTTTATCTACAATTTCCCTTTATTATCTGTTAGCACACCCAGATAGCATGCACTGTCTGTCGCAAGAACAGGTAATGACACTTAGGGGTATGTTTACTAAACAGCGTTATCGGAGCCGTGGTCCCATTGAATTCAGTAAACATGCCCCAAAGTCATTAACTGGATGGAAATTCTGGGGGACATAGAAGAGTAGTGGGCAAACCTACTACTGAAAGGAAATATTGTGAGAGCAGTAAACTTTTTTTTATTGCAGAAGTGAATAAAGTTAAGAGAAAAAAAGAGACTGGTACGGTTTTCTAATGTAGTGTGATAAGTCGGGGAAAAAAGCCTTGCATTCATAAACTATAGGAAATCACAGAAAGAGAAAGATGCAAGAATAGCTGGGAAAGTAGTCAGGAGAGTGAAAATATTAACTGAGGAAAATACAGCTAATATGGTTCAACAGGGAGACAAGACTTTTTTTTAAATATGTGCATGACAGGAGGACATGCAAAAGTGTTATTTTAGAACTCAAAAATGAAAGGGAGGACTGATAAAAAACAGACTTGTTTAATAAATATTTCTGGTCGGTGTTCACTTAGGAAGATTCAAGAGTACGACTGAAGAAAAACGGTACAAATAGTCAAGGCAATGAGGTACAATCAATTTGTGTACATGAAAAACATTTTATGCATGTTAATTTTTTATGGAATGTCTAAAATGAATAAAAAACCACACCCAAAAATAAAAACAAATATCTGAAAATTGAAAAACAAACCTAAAAATCTTTAATTGTATAGATCCCTAGTGAGGAATTGATATGTTCTGTCCAGAAGAGAGATCTCAGGATTTTAATGTTTGCTGTGAGGATAATGAAACAGTGTGACTAGGTGGTGGGCAGAGCTGGAGGGTTGATAAGTGACAGAGGGAGAGGCATAACAAAAGAAATAAAAGCTGCTAATACTTCTGTAGAGGTCATTGGTGACCTTTACAGAAGCTATCGAGGCTGTTCTTCCAAAAATGACATTGTCAGGCTATATATGTATGTGCCAGCAGGAATAAGTGCATCTGCCTTTATTATATGTAGTGTGTGCACAAATACTGATGCCGTCCTTAGTCTGCCTGCCCTCTTCTTCCTGGGAATGCCTACGGGTATATCATGTAAGAGCAGGCACTATCTTTTCCATGTGCTTCTTTTATTTATTTAGATTTAGTGCTTAACTTTTCAGTAATAGCTCAAAACGAGTTACATTCAGGTTCATGAGAGCTTACAATCTACATAAACCTCAGGGTAATTTACCTGCATCCAATGCTATTCTGCAGGCTCAATTGGCTTATAACATTTCTCCCATAGTGTGGCTGAAAATATGCACCAATATATAGATAAATTATCCAAATATCTTTGTCACATTGTGCCTTCTTTAGGTAGTCTCTATTGGAGGCATATAATGTATGCATTGACTGTGTTTGTACACAAATGCAATGTGTGCCTTTGAGTCAGTGCTGACCCAGCAGCTCCTGGGTTTTCTTGGCAGTGTGACCAGAAGTAGATTGCCAGGACTTTCTTCCAAGGCAATGTAGGGTTAAGTGACTTGTTCAAAGCCACAAGGAATGCTGGTGGGAATCAAACCCTGGTCTGCTGGTTACCAAGCAAGTGCTCTAACCATTAGGCTACTCCTTCACTCCCACTTCTGTACATCTTTTAGAATTAAACATACATATACTGTATTGTTTTCTTTCCCAGTCAAATTACACCCCTAGGAATGCCCCTTTTTACTCTTGCAAAAAATAAAGCACTGTGGCTGAATATGACTTTCTTCCCACATAGCCCTTGATTTTGTCCTTGTAGTTTCTGACTAAGCATTTGAAATTTCTCTTTCCATGGTTCTTATATTCTTAGATTCCGCAAACACTCAATCTTATTCTCATGTGTGATTGCCTCCTTCAAGGTGCTTTGCCATTGGTTAAAGCCTCAGCAGAGAGAATTGCCACCAAGGAAATGAAGCTCTAAACTATGGCTTGGAGTCATTAGCAGCTTCAATGGTGGGACATGATTATGCAGTCAGGGTGCAGAATAATTTATTGTAAGGCTCCAATCAAGAAGGCAGTGAATTTCAATACTGCTTTGACTGATTGGCAGAGCATTACAGGTCAGTACTCAGAAAGCTGACATTCCTTTTGTAGCTTTCAAATGTGGGTGGGGATATAAAGACGCTTTGAATAGTTCAAAATAGCTACCCTTTTTGTCTAGTGTTCAGAATGGAGAAAGGGTATTCTGTGCCATGACAACAAATGACCCCCATTTGGAATTGTCAACAAACATTAGAGGGGGCTTTAAAGAAACCTATAAGCCTCAGTGTAAGAGATTGTGTCCTTAGAGGAAAGTCTGAGTGTTTGCAAGCGTCGGCGGAGCTATTACAGGATGTCAGAAGATATGGTTAATTGGTAATGATTAGGGCTGTCTGAAAGCGGATTCCCTGAGATTTCAGAACACATAATTGTTCTATGTAATCCAGAGCGGCACTGCTCTTTCATCTCTATGAAGAGATCAGAAAAGAGAGATTTGCAGCTTAAGTTGCTCCAAGCCACACATAGCTGGCTTAATTTTCCTTTCTGAGGGAATTTGAAGATTATTGTTGTGACTAGTTCTCAGTGGATTATGTGGTGTTCTCAGGTCACCTGTGAATTTTTGCTAAATGACTGATTGACTGAAATTAATTAAACTGTTGAGGTTGTAATGGAGGTAATATCAAGGACTCAGATAAATAGAAAGACATGCACAGTCCTTCTAAATTCACTCATGTCTTTTCCAATTTAAAGAGACCAATTTAAATATTTCAGGCGAGTGCTGTGAATACATATGACCCTCTGAAGTTGATCTGATTCTTTACAGATTTCCTTTGAGAGTCAATATTCATTTTCCTATTTGCCTGAAAGTTTCAAAGGCTGACATTTTAAAGTTTGCAAGATTTTCTTGCTTACATGCAGACAAACTGTGGACTTAAGAGAAATCCTTTTGGAAAATGTCTCTCTATGTCCCCCTTTTCCTACCTTTCTTCCCTGTAGTATGAATGCTCTATCCTATCCTATCTGACTCTGGTGTTCCTTTCTGTCTTTATTTTTAATTTTGTATACCGCTCTGCGGCAGCAAGTGAGGAGCAGTATATCAAGCCATAATAAACATACTCTGTTGGTATTATTAATAACAGACTGAAGAACCATCTCTTTTAACTTTGTAGTTCTACTAATCTTTCAAAACTACTCTGGATAACTACAAGAGAAAATGCAAATTCTCTTTAGAAGGTAATTTTCTACCATCTGCATTAGGAGGAACACTGCTTGTGGTGTTTTATCCATGAACTCTGCACCAAAGCCAAATGTACTGGTACTTTTGCTTTAAAACCCGCCACACTTCAAAAAAGGCATAAGGGGTGACTTACACAGAACTACAGATGCAACTCTAAAACCAAAGAAGAGGGTAACCTGCATGGAGTGGTAGTGAGACCCTAACCACCGTACCAGACAGACTAGATGAGCCATGTTGGTCTTTATCTGCCATCATTTACTATGTTGTTATCTTACTATGTTACATAGGAGCGGAGAGTATGTAGTCACTTGGATCTGCTTTTCTGCGGGTAGATTGTTGTTGTAAAGTATGTGCAAAGATTTTAAAAGCTGCCCAGGCACATTCTTTCACTCCCCCAAACTAAGGACTCCTCTTGCGAATACTTTCTGTCAAAGAGTATAAACGTAGTAAGCCTCCATACTCCAATTTACTCTCCTCCACCTGGTGCCAACAAGACTCATATGAATAAAAGAATATAAGAAATGCCATATCGGGTCAGACCAAGGTCCATCAACCCAGTATCCTGTTTCTAACAGTGGCCAATCCACTGTGGTGGATTGTATAGGAGTGACGGGGTGCATCTTTCTCCGGTGGGAGCGGACCTTCTGCTGAATGATTGGCAGGAGGTCTTGGAGTGTGTGGTGCAGGGTGGCAGGAATCGGTCGCAGCTTGGCAGTAGGGGGAGGGCGGCTCGGGCGGGTCGGACGGCCCGAGCCAGTGGCGGGATCCCGGAGGTGTCCGGGGTCCGGAGCCTTAGGCCAATTGGGGCGTGGGCGGGATGCCCACAGCCCGGACAACCCCGGATAGACTTTTGTTAGTGTTATGGCGAAGTCGAACAGGGGCTTTAGGATTTTGGCCAGCGTAGGTAAAAGCGGCCAGGGCGGAGGCGAGGTCACTTTGCTAATAGCATGGCTGGTGACACATCGTTCCGTCTGGGGGGGGGGGTGGTTGTTGTTGATTTATTCTGGTTGTCACATGTTAAAAATGTTAACTTGGCAATAAAGCTGTGACCGGTTTGTTACCCAAGAATGGTTGTCTGTGGCATTTGTGATGGGCGTGGGGGGAAAGGGGGAGGGGGAGGGAGAGTTGGGGGGTACGAGAAGCGGGAGGGGGAGTGCCGGGTACGACTGCCCGGTTACAGCTTTTACTACATCCTCCAGTAACGAAGTCCAGAGTTTGATTACGTGTTGAGTGAAGAATATTTTCTCTTATTAGTCTTAAATGGGTTGCATTGTAGCTTCATTGTGTGTCCCCTAGTATTTCTACTTTTTGATGGAGTAAACAACCGATCTACGTTTACCTGTTCCACTCCAATCATTAATTTATAGACCTCTATCATATCTCCCCTCAGCTGTCTCTTTTCCAAGTTAAAGAGACATAACCTTTTAAGCCTTTCCTTCCATCCTCTTTACCATTTTGGTGGCTCTTCTCTGTTCTTTTTCTAATTCTGTTATATCCTTTTTAAGATATGGCGACCAGAATTACACACCATATTCAAGGTGCGTTGCACCAGAGAATGATACAGAAGCATTATAATATCCTTTCTTTTATTCTCCATCAGTTTCTTTATGATTCCTAGCATTCTATTTGCTTTCTTGTCTATCACTGCACACTGGGCGGAGGGTTTCAACGTGTTACTCATGATGACACCTAAATCTTTTTTCTTGGGTGGTGGTTCCTAATGTATAACGTTGCATCATATAAGAATAGTTTGGGTTGTTCTTTCCTAGGTGCATAAGTTTGCGCTTATCCACATTAAATTTCATCTGCTGTTTGAATGTCCAGTCTTCCAATTTATCAAGGTCCTCTTGCAATTTTTCACAATCCTCCTGTATTTTAACAACTTTGAATAATTTTATGTCATCTGCAAATTTGATCACCTCACTCGTTTTTCCCATTTTCAGGTTATTTATGAATATGATAAAATGCATTGGGCCCAGCACATATCCCTGGGGTAGGCCACTATTCACTTTCTGCATTGAAAAAATTTGCCATTTAGCCCTATCCTCTGCTTTCTATTTTTTAACCAGTTCCTGATCCACAATAGTACACTGCCTCCTATCCCATGACTTTTTTATTTCGTCAAGAGTCATGAGGGACCTTGTCAAAGGCTTTCTGAAAATCCAGATACACTGTATCAACTAGCTCACCTTTGTCTGCCTGTTTATTCACACTTTCACAAAATATAACAGATTAGTAAGACAAGACTTTCCTTGGCAAAATCCATGTTTCCTTTCTCCCATTAAACTATGACTATCTACATGTTCAGTAATTTTGTTCTTAATGGTTTCTATCATTTTGCTTACTAGTCTGTAGTTTCCCGGATCACTCCTGGAACCTTTTTTTTAAATGGCTGTACTACAGATGATTTTAATGATAGCTCACAGATTAATAATAGTAGGTCTGAAATCTCATCATTCAATTCTTTTATCACCCTTGGATATATACCATCCGGTCCAGGTGATTTAGTACTCTTCAGTTTATCAAATACTTGTAATACATCTTCCTGGTTTATCAATATTTCTTTCAATTCTTCTGATATATCACTTTTAAATACCATTTCAGGCATGGGTAACATCATCTTGAGTAAAGACTGAAGCAAAGAATTCATTCAATCATTCTGCTATGGCCTCATCCTCCCTTAGCGTCACTTCTACTCCTCTATCATCCAGTGATTCAGCTGACTCCTTCAGTCTTTTTGCTACAAATATACTTGAAAAAGTATTTATTATCATTTTTGCTGCCACGACAAGCTTTTTTTCAAATTCTGTGCCTGCCTTATCAATGTCTTGCATCTAACTTGCCAGTGATTATATTGTTTCCCGTTTTTGTCATTTGACTGCTTTTTCCATTTCCTAAAGGATGCCTTTTGGCTACAACAGCCTCTCTGACCTTGCCTTTATACCATGCTGGCAGTTTTTTGGCCTTCCCTCCACTTTTCTTAAAGTGTGGAATACATTTGATCTGGGCTTCCAAGATAATGTTTTTAAACAATGTCCATTCTTGATGCAAATATTTAACCTTTGCAGCTGCTTCTCTTAATTATTTCTTAACTATTTTCCTCATTTTTGAGTCACACTTTTGAAAGTTAAAAGGAGTACTGTAGATTTCCTTGCTGATCTTCTTCCATTTATTAAATCAAACATGATCATGCTATGATCACTATTGTCAAGTGGCCCCAGCACCCCTTATCTCTTGCACCAGATCCTGTGTTCCACTAAGGACTGGGCTCAGTATAGTTTCCCCTCTTGTCGGTTCATGGACCAGCTGCTCCAAGAAGCAGTCATTTATTTCATCCAGAAACTTTCTCTCTCTAGCATATCCTGCAGTGACTTTGACCCAGTCAATACGGGGGTAATTAAAATATGATGTTGTAACTTTTGTTAGCTTCCCTGATTTCTCTTAACATTTCATCACCCATCTGTTCATTCTGGCCAGACGGTGGGTAATAGACCCCTTCTGTCATCTCCTTCTGCTTTTTACATGGGATTTCTATCCATAGAGATTCTACAGTATATTTTGTTTCATGCAAAATTTTCATCATATGTGACTCAATGTCCTAACATAGAGCACAACCTCTCCACCAATTTGATTTACCTTATCATTGCAATATAGTTTGTACCCAGGTATCACAGTGTCCCACTGGTTACCTTCCTTACACCAGGTCTCTGAGATACCAATCATATCTAACCTTTCATTTAATGCTTAGACTTCTAGCAGTTGCATAAAGGCATTTTAGAGGTTGTATTTTATTCATATTCATCTGGTTATCAGTTGCTAGGGGTTATCTGGAATCTTTCAGCTCTGTACTTAAGGGCATCTGGGTTACTTTTATCTTTATTGGGATTTCTCTGTCAGGATGCCCTAACTTCCATTTTTTGATAGTATCTTTCAAGGATACATCCTTCCAAATCATGCTCACTTGGGCAACTGTCTGCTTTCTCCTATTATCTAGTTTTTAAAGCTGATTTATCTCCTTTTTAAAGGTTAATGACAGCAGCCTGGTTCCCTCCTCAGAATGTTGCCCATTTCCTACTGAATCCAAAACCCTCTTCTTTGCATCCTTGTCTCTTCCACACATTGAGACTCCAGAGCTCTGCCTGGCTTTTGGGTCCTGCTCATGGAAGAGAAAGCATTTCGGAGAATGCCACCCTGGAAGTTCTGGATTTCAACTTATTACCTAAAAGCTTACATTTGACCTCCAGAACCTCCCTCCCACATTTTCCTATGTCATTGATACCAACATGTAACAAGACAGCAGACTTCTCCCCAGCACTATCTAAAACCATGTCTAGGTGGCGCTTGCTCCCTTACCTTCTCGAAAGACCCCAGTTCCTAACACATCTGAGAAATGTCAGAAGGAAATGAGCGTAGGAAAGTGTTGGCTAACGTCAAGATCCACAATCAGCATTTTTTTAAAATTGCCACCTAGATTCTACCTGCAAAATGAAAGGTTCAGTGAGCACATGGCTTTCCTGAAATACCAGGCCTATTGTAAACTTGTAAAACTTTTGTATAATCTGTGTTCTGTTGTTCGCTATTGATAAATTATAATCCTTGTCAGATAGGACAGGACTCTTTATATGTTTGCTAGAGATGATTCAGAGAACCTTTTTGAACTAAACTACTGGTTTGCTAGCAAGACAGGCTTCCTTTTGTGTTTGAACCTGAACTATGCTAATAAGTATCTGGATTTCAGCAAAGCCTTTGATACTGTCCCTCATAGGAGGCTTATCAATAAACTCAGTAGTTTGGGGATGGGTCCCAAGGTGGTAAACTGGATCAGAAATTGGTCGACTGACAGACAACAGAAGGTGATGATAAATGGAGCTCACTCGGATGAAAGGAAGATGATTAGCGGGGTGCCTCAGGGTTCGGTCCTAGACCCGGCACTGTTCAATGTATTTGTGAGTGATATTGCTGAAGGACTGAATAGAAAGGTCTGTCTTTTTGCAGATGATACGAAAATTTGCAACAGAGTGGATTCCCCTGAGGGAGTGCTTAACATGAGGAGGGATCTGCAAAAGCTGGAGGAATGGTCTGATGCTTGGCAATTAAGATTTAATGCAAAGAAGTGCAGTGTCATGAACTTGGGTAGCAGAAATCCAAGGGAAATGCACGCGATAGGGAGAGAGATGTTGCTTTGCACGGAGCAGGAGAAAGACCTTGGTGTGATTATTTCTGTAGATCTCAAGGTGGCAAAACAGTGCGACAAGGCGGTGGCAAAAGCCAGGAGGATGTTGGGCTTTATTTGAAGAGGAATTACCAGCAGAAAGGAAGGGGTACTAGTACCACTGTATAAGTCTCTGGTGCGGCCTCACTTGGAATACTGTGTTCAGTTTTGGCGACCGTATCTTGCAAAGGATGTAAAAAGAATGGAAGCTATTCAGTGGAAGGCGACCAAAATGATTTGGAGCCTGCATCAGCAGAAGCCTTATGAGGAGAGACTTGAAGACCTAAATATGTACACTTTGGAGGAGAGGAGGGATAGAGAAGATATGATTCAGACCTTTAAATACTTAAAGAGAAATAATGAACAAATAAACCTCTTCCAGAGACGGGGAAGCTGTAAAACTAGAGGGCATAACATGAAGCTGCAAGGTGGTAAATTGAAAGGCAATGTCAGGAAATACTTTTTTACTGAAAGGGTGGTGGATGCTTGGAATGCCCTCCCGATGGAGGTGGTGGGGACAAACACAGTGACAGAATTCAAAGTGGCCTGGGACAGACACTGTGGATCACTTTACAGCAACAAGATTAAATCAAAATAAACTGAACCATCTAATTTCTCAACAAATAGGAGTGTCCTACATGGAGTGATGGGGGGAGGAGCGGTGGGTTCACCCCTAAACAAACAAAGAAACAAAGATATGGGGAGGGGTGCACCTGCTCCTGGTTGGTGCACCACTAAGCAAAGACATGGGTAGGGGTGCACCTACTCCCTAAAAGACACGGGAAGGGGTGCTCCTACTCCTGTCATATTGCTGGGCAGACTAGATGGACCACACTGGTCTTTATCTGCCGTCATTTACTATGTTACTATGTAAGTATTTTGTTGCTCTGAACCAGGGCTGGCTTAATCGTTAGGCAAACAAGGCAGTTGAGGCAGGCAGCTTTCAGGGCAGCAAAGAGCAGCTATAGTCAAAACAAAATAATTGGTTCTGACAGCCACAGGACCAAAAGAACCATCAGCATGTGTTTTTACCCACAAGGGAGTTGGGTAATTTCAAATGGACCATTTACCTGGATAAATGGCCATTAACTGGGCAAATGGCTAGTGGAAATTTCTCTCATTACATTCTGTATGCACATACAAAACAAAGTTTAATATTGAAAAGTGTGACATCCATCTATGCATTTTTACAGAATTGTTCTGGGATAGATAATGTTGAAATAGCCATGACTTTAGTTTAATTATTAAAATAGGGTGGTGGTGACCTGAGGCATGAGATAAAATTGAGGTAGAGCAAAAGTTTGCTAGGGTGTCTAATACAGTGACATTAAACTCTATTATTTCCCATCACCCTCCATCCCTTTAACTTCTGGTATTAAAACTAGAAAAAAAATAAAAACCCCTATAACAAAAAATGCTTATAAGAAAGCAAAAAAAAAAAAAAAAGCAAGAAAAGCAAAAGTGCCTAGAGCAAAATACATTTATGTATGGAGTTAAAAAAAATAACCCAGCATTTGGAGTACTGTGTGCCATTCTGGAGACTGTACCTTCAAAAGGATATAAACAGGTTGGAGTCAGTACAGAAGGTGGCTACTAAAATGGTTAGTGGTCTTCATTATAAAGCATATGAGGACAGCCTTAAGGATATTAATATGTACATCTTAGAGGACAGGCAGGACAGAGGTGATCTAATTAAGATGTTTAAATACCCCCATGGCATAAATGCGCAGGAGGAGAGCCTTTTTCAATTGAAAGCAAGCTCTGCTTCAAGGGAACATGGAATGAAGGTAAAAGGGGATAGTAACATAGCAGCATAGTAAATGATGGCAGATAAAGGCCAGTATGGTCCATCTAATCTGCCCAGTAAGATGGCAAGAGTAGGTGCACCTGCCGCTCCGTGGGATAGACTCAGGAATGATATGCAGAAATATTTCTTTTTGGAAAGAGTAGTGGATCCATGGAATAGTCTCCCAGTGGAGGTGGTAGAGATGAGGACAGTGTCTGAATTCAGAAAGGCATGGGACAAACACAGAGGATCTCTAAAGAAAAAAGGTTACTGTTGTAGTGGTTGATATGGAAGGGCAGACTAGATAATCCATGTGATCTTTTTCTGCCATCATGTTTCTATATGCAATAGTAAAAATATAACACAAATATCCATTTTAAAGAATCTCAGGCAGAGCACTTATAAAAGCAGGGAAACTACCTCATTCAAATGAGCGCCTCCATTTATGAGGAATATGGCCCACTCCAAAGGTTTATTATTTTTTATTAGTATATAATAATCATAGCTACATCTATGCCTTGACAGCCACATTTTCTCATGCTTAGCCCTAAATAAACTCGTGTGTCATATATAAACTGAAAAATCAGTTGCATACTATGGGGCACTTTTATTAATGGCTGCTAGCTGGTTAATGCATGTTTTAGTGTGCAGTAACTGGGTTAGGAGCAGTGTGTGTGTGTGTGTATGGAGGGCAATTGCCATGCGCTCAGCAGCAGTGTGGCAAATAACATGAGTGCACATAATGATACCGCCATGGGTGTCATTAGGTGCACCATGTGTTCTGGTGCTGGACTGTGCATTAACTGATAATAACTTTCTGGGGCACACTCCCAACAGATAGCACACGATGTTTGCACTTACCATGCAGTAGTTTTGCTGCTAATCACGTGGTAAGTGCAACCCTTTAATTAAGGAACCCTTAAGTCTTCCCTAAAATTACTGTTACACCTAATTAAATAATGACATTTTTGTACCTGTGCCTTTGAGTGAGTCAGCACCCTGATGAAGACCCTCTTTGCTGACATTATCCATCATGCATAATTTACATGGCAATTTCAAGTGCTTCAGTATTTATTTATTTATTTATTTATTACAGTTTTTTATATACCGCGCTATTTACAATCAGCGCGGTTTACAGATAACCAAAGACCAGAACAACAGGCTGCTCGGTTTTACATAAAACAGGAAGATAAACTTGGATTCGATAAACTTGAATAATATGGGGGTAAAACTATATACATAGAATGTTGGTCTGTTAATTTTGATAACATGAAAGGTATTTATGAGACGTTGCTTGTGGGGTTGTGAAAGGAGGCAAAGTGGTTAATATTGAGGTGAATATTTTGAATTTATGTAGGGTAATAATTGTTGATTAGGTTATGCTTGAGGGGAAGCTTTATGTAGGGTAGTATTTGATGAATAAGTTATGCTTGAGGGCCTTTCTGAATTGGCATATGTTAGTTATAGCACGAATTTCGGGTGGTAGGGAGTTCCAGTGTTTTGGGGCACAGAACATGAAGGCTCTGTATAACCTCTTTGCTGCCTATCATGACAGTAATAAGTTCCTTCAATATATGGTCTACTCATATCCTAGTTTCCATTTTCCTAAATTTGATTTCTAAAAAAAATGTAATGGCTTGTTTGGGACCCTTTATGTTATGTTCCGCTAAAGGTACGTGTTCAGTTTCTGCTTTACAGAGCAAGAAGTGCGGCTTATGCAGAAAACAGCATTAGACGTCACATAATCAAATGGAAATGTAAAAAGAAGGTGGCTAAAGCTAATAACAATAATGAAACAATCATATCAATCAAAAATAGGTTAGTTTTTTAGTGTTTTTTAATTAACTTAAAACACTAAAAACCATAGATCATGAGAGCAGAAAAATACCTTATTGCCTATTTAGTCTGCCCATCAAACAAAACATATTAGTCTTTACTCTTCCCTTTGAGATCCTCAGTGCTTGCATTGTGCCTTCTTGAATTTTTATACTGTCTCCATCTTCACCACCTCCACAAACATTGGAATATTGTATAGGAAACCAAAGAAGAAATACACCATAATAGAACTTCAGCAGTGATAAATCCAGTGTTATTTATAAAATGCAACTAGTCAGTTACTAGTCAGTTACTTGGTCATACAACAAAAAAGTAACTAGTTACATAGGTGGTGGAAAGGGGTGGGAGCAGGGGCTGTGGTCCCATCAATATTTTGCCCAACACAGCATCAGCATCTATAGAGCTTAGGGGCAAGGCTGGAGATTGTTTTCTTTGGTCCCTCCAATCAAAAAGGTGTTCCACTGTCCCTGACTAGTTACATTTACAGTACAAAATTGCTTTGTTTTAGAAAGAAATGAGTAGCAACATGGGGCTGGGTTTTGGGGCAAGAGAAGGGAAAGATGGAGCTGGCAAAGAAGACACAGAGATTTCGTTTAGTAATCATAGCACTACTGACTACTAGATCTTTAATGAGGAATTCCAAATGGAATTCCAAAAATTCGAAATTCCATCATACATGAACAACTCCTAACCAGACTGCAAGAAATTGGCCTAACTGAAAAAACGCTAATGTGGTTCAATTCCTACTTATCCAATTGAACCCAACAAGTGAAAATAGGGAACGACACATCTAGACCATTCAACCAAAAATTGGGTATTCCTCAAGGCTCAGCATTGTCAGCTCTTTTATTCAATATATACATTCAACCTCTATGTAAATAATCCAGGACCACAATATTCAGTATCACCGTTATGCAGATGATATCATGCTGTATACACAACTCGACATCAAGCAGCCAACCCACAAAAAAATAAAAGAATGCTTCAGGGACACAGTCACATGGCTAGCCAGCCATAACCTATGGATAAATTATAAGAAGACAGAAGTCCTGTTCATCACAAAAGATACCACTTCCACCCCACCGGCAACTATAGAAATAAACAAAACAATTCTTAATGTAAAAATGAAGTGAAATACCTGGGAGTCACGCTAGATCAACAACTCAATTTTTCCAAACATATAAACAATATAGCAAAGGCCATATTCTCAAAGCTGATGACGCTTCAACATCTAAGACCCCTACTATCAGCAAGTGACTTCAGAACGACAGTCCAGGCTATGATCCTCCCACATCTAGATTTCTGCAATGGTTTACTAATGGGTCTCCCTAAACAATCTATTCGCAGACTCCAGCTAGCCCAAAACACAGCAGCGAGAGTCATCACATAAACACCTATTAGAGAACAAAGTACGCCAATTTTAAAAGAACTACATTGGTTACCAGTAGCCAGTAGAATAAAGTTTAAATCAATCCACACAATATTCAAAACTCTACAAAATGAATCATCTTCAAGCCTAAAGTCATTAATACATACCAACCCAGAAACCAGATTAAGAAGAAGCAATAATAAAAACACATTAACAGTTCCCTCGATCTTCAGAAACAGCAAGGTGGCAACAATAAAGAGAGCATTCTCTTTATATGCTCCAACACTGTGGAACTCGCTCGCAGACAGCATAAGGGATACTAAGGATCCAAATACTTTTCACAAGCTCATAAAAACCTTTCTGTTCAGAGAGCATTTCGGAGAATCAGTTACTTAAAACAAGTCAGACTTAACTATCCCTCAGTTTTCAAATAAACTCAACGTCACCCAATACACCACCTGAAACAAGACACTCAGTACAATAGTTTAATGTAGAAAGAATAAATAATTAAACCTAAGGTCAATATTTAGCTCAGAACAGTCCATGCTCACTCACAAATTCTTCATGTAAATGGGTGGTTGATATTCTTTGTTAAATACTATATTAATATTATCATAGGTTGTTACTACTATGGAGCACCCTGTTATCAAAGTTTAATGTAATACATGCATGTTGTAATGCAATTCTTGAGTTCATTGTAAACCGCTTTGATTTAGGAAAGGCGGTATATAAGTGCACATAAATAAATAAATAAAAATTCCCCATGGGATAGTGATGGAATGAATAGGGGCTGGTTGCCACCTACATGAAGCAGATACTATGACTTTGGCATGCATACATTATGGATACAGAATTCTGGCTATTTTGATTACTTCATAATAATCTTTCCAGTCAGGGAATCAACAAGGTGTATTAGTAAGTTGTTTTATTGCCTCCCAGCCCCCACAAACCTGCTTACTGCCATCAGTTCTTTCCCCAGCTCTCTAGCCCCCCTTCCTCCCCCTCACATATAGTCCAACACCTCTCCTCCTCTCTTAGCTCCCCTACCCCCCATGGTCCAGCATATTTCCCTCTCTCTTTCCCTCCTCACCATGCTGCTGAATTTTTATCTGTACCTTTATCCCTTGTAGCAGCGGCAGCAATTTACAACCACTATTTCTAGCCGGACCTAGAGCTTTCCCTCTGCCACGTCTTGCCCCCACCGGTAACTGGAGGTGGGATTTGCCAGAGGGAAGACTGGAGCCAGCAAAAGTTAAGAGTTGTAAATTGCTACTGCTGCTGCGATGGATAAAGGTAAAGAAAGAGAGAGGGAGATATATTTGAACATGGGGAGATGAGGGGGGAGGAGGAGGAAAGGACTGATATTGGACCGCAAGGAGTGGGGGTCATGGGAGAGAGGCAGCGGCAGTAAACTGGTCCATGGGCTTTTTTTGCCGACTGCTGCAATTGTAACTAGTGTCTGCTTTCCTGACCAAATGAGCCTGCTGTTCCTTTTTGAAGATCCACAGCACAGTTGATTTCACGCTCACCTCAGCCCACCTGCTACAGATTCAAGATTAGCCAAACAGGCTTTCTCATCCCTGCTGGCTCAAAGCTATCCCACCGAATGACTTTTCCTGGCTGCTAGAGATGCCTGCAGTGACCACTCTCTAGTCCCAAAGTCTCACAGTGCACCTATGTGCTTAGGTTGGCCTCAGTATATAATGTGGAACTTCTATCTGTTCTCTTCCCCTTCAAAGACTCCCACACTAGAGTTGAAGTCATGGTACTAGACCTGGAAACAAACTAATCTATTTGCCCTTGGACAGCCCGTGATGAAATTTCTGTAATCAGCCATTGGTGTGTTATCCATTTTCTAGCCATACATCTGAGTCAAGAAAGCTTTTAAGAAACTAAGATCACAGACTGTAGAATGTTTCCATTTACAGACGTCCTACTTCCTCTCTCTTGGGATTTTGAAATGATTTTTTAATAATGTTGGATTCTTTGACTCTTTTACAAATAAATGATCAACCTATACTTGAAGCGTGCCATATGTTGGACTTTGTTTTATTTATTTATTTGCCAGATACGTCTAATGGAAAAAAATCTATAATTAGTGATTTGAGCAGTAAACTGAACAATTTTTAGTTCAATTTAGGGTTTATATTCCTATACCGTAATGTCTCTGTATCACTCTATGGTGCAATTTGCCTTGAGTATTTTGTGCAGTGCTGGTCACTGCATATCAAAAAAGGGTGGAGGCCAATTCAGAACCCTGCACGTCCGGGCGATCTGGACGTACAGAAAATGGATGGGGCACATATGTACCTGATTCTGCAACTGTGGGAGCTATATGTTCCCTCAGTTTTAGAATCGGGCAGTTAGATAGCCCGGAGTGCACAGCATTCAAAGCGGTGAGACGTACAGCATGCTGCCCGTCTCTACCACTCTGTGCTCCTGCTCATGTGTTGGTGCTGTGGCATCCCATCACCATGGCACTGACATATCCATCAGGAGCATGCAATACCCAACAGCAGATTTGCTCTCCTTTCCCTGCTGTCTGACCCTCAGCAGGGGCAGCCAGGACTGGGATCGGGTGGGGGGGTGCACCTGCAGCTGCTCCGTGTCTGTGGGGGGTCTGCATGCCTCGATTGTGGGCACTCCCAGGACTTAATCCACCTCCAAGGTAGAATATGTCTGACGTCTTCCCTGCCCCCACCGGATGTACAGAGGCCTGCCCTGAATGGCCTCTGTACGTCCAGGTGCCTGGCCCCTCCCATCCCTGTCCAGCACTCCCCGCAGAAAGGCCGTGTGTGTGCGGGGAGCAGGAGGACCAGAATCCGGTCCCGGGCCTGTTCAGGGGTTGGACAACCAACCTCTGCTATTTGTGGGTCAGTGGTTGGGGCAAGTTATCTCAGGCCAGAAGGTCGGGGATTCAAATCCCACTAGAGGACAGCAACCTTGGGCCAGAAGGACTGGGGTTTCTATTCCCACAGGTGCTCCTTGTGGTCTTGGGCAAGCCACTTAACCCTCCATTGCCCATGTTCCCTGTAAATAGTTATCTCCAAGTTATAATGCCCTGTTCAATGTAATTTCAGTTTGTTCAATGTAAACCACCTTGATATTATGAAAGACAGTATATAAGAAATGTTAAATAAATAAATAAAATACAAATAATATTGTATAATCTGAAATGTACAAAGAGGAGTGATCAAAAGGATAAAGAGCATAGAACAACTCTGATATGAGGAAAGGCTAGAGAAGTTAAGGCTCTTCAGCTTGAAGGAAGAGATCTCTAAGGGGAGATATAGTAGAAATCTATAAAACTGTGAGTGGAATGGAATGGGTAAACACAAACTGATTGTTTACTTTTTTAAAAGTACAAAGACTAGGGGATGCACCATAAAGTTACTAAGTAGAACATTTAAAACAAATCAAAGAAAATATTATTTTATTCAACACATATTTGACCTCTGGAACTTGCTGATGGATTAATTGGTAAAAGCAGTTAGTGTAGCTGAATTTTAAAAAGTTTGGACAAATTCCTGGAGAAAAAGTCCATCGGCCATTATTATGGTAGACTTTAGAAAAGCCATTGTTTATCCCTGGGGTAAATAGCACTGACTCTATTAACGTTTTGGAGTCCTGCCAGGTACTTATGACTAGGATTGGCTACTACTGGAAACAGCATACTGGGCTTGTATGGACATTTGTTCTGACCCAGTATGGCAATTTTCATGTTCTTTATATGGGAATTCTTTGTTTATTGCATATTACATTTGTAAACAAAGTTTAGACCTTACATTTAAAACAAATATAATGTGTATGTATCGTGTGCCATAGAGTCAATGCTGACTCCTGGCAGCCCAGCGCCTGTGTTTTCATGGCAAGCTGTGATAGGAAGTCCATTACCAGGCCTTTCTTCCATGCAATAGCTCTACAGCACCTAGCATTCCAAAGTAGTTTCCCAGCCAAGTACTAGTGAGGCTTCTGAGATCAGATGAGATCAAGCTGTTTCAGGGTGGTGTAATACAATTCAAATCACCTATTTTAAAGTTAAAATCTTTAAACCAACTAACCAACTATTCATAATACTGATCAAAACGCTTGAGATCTAGAAAGGGATTAAACCTCATTCAGTTTCCATTCCTGCTAATTAAAAAGATTGGTGGGAGGCATATTCAAAGAAATTAACATGGTTAGTAGACCTGCCAACCACATTAATCTCACTGAGCAAGATATTCAGCAGCACATAACTCATTTGTGCCGCAGAATACCCCCTCAATGTAACTGAACACCCCGGGGCTAATTGCTTAGCATCAGGACGCTCTGGAGCAGAGCAGGGATGCACATTGAATTAGCCAGTGAACCGTGATTAATCCATGGGTGGCCAACTCCAGTCCTGGAGCACCACAATCCATCCTGGTTTTCAGGATCTTTTCAATGAATATTCATGAGATATAGTTGCATCCACTCTTTCCCATCGTATGCAACTATATCTCATGAATATTCATTGAAAATATCCTGAAAACCTGGCTGGATTATGGTGCTCCAGGACTGGAGTTGGTCACCCCTGGGTTAACCCAAACTGTTTAAAGTTGGGCCAAAAAAGAAGACCTAACTTTAGCCAGTTTAGCTATCTTGGCGGTGGCTGAATATCGCCACTGACTGGATAACTAAATCGCTATCTGGGCTTATCAGTTATTAAGCGCTGCTGGCTGGATATGGCTCCAGCACTGAATATCTCGTTATAGATTAAAGCAACAATGACCAGCCGCTTTAATCTTGCTGGCCACTGAATATGTCCCCTACTGTCTATAGAGGGCAGACATTGCATTGTCGATAGAAGAGTTGGTTGATGGATGGTACAATTGAACAAAGATGTCTTCACTCCGATATTCACATACACTCTGCAGTGCCTTGTGCTTCTTTCCTGCATCTCCTCATCGACCGCCCTTTGTCTGACGGCCCCAATTCCGGTAAGTCCATACTTTATTTGGTCTCCCCTGCCCTACGTACCCCCCTCTGTATTTCTTTGTTCCCAGGTATCAGTAGCCCCGGGTCCCCCTCTCTGTCCCATGTCCACCATTCCGGTAGTATGGGGGAACCGGCCTCCATGCTCCCATCGGCTCCCTCCAATCCCCATGCCCCTATCCTGCAATCTCTCCAACCTTCATCATTGTTCTCCCCTGACCACTTCAGATGCCTCTGGTTCCTCTCTGCCTTCGTCACTCTGCTCACTAGAACTAGGTACTCGTAATTGCCGTTCACTACGTTCCAAATCCCTTCTGATCCAGCACCTAATCACCCAGGACTCATTAGACTTGCTATGCCTATCTGAAACCTGGATTAAAGACGGGGAGCAGCCCCTTATTTCCAGATGCCTCCCACCCAATTTCTCCTCCATCTCTGTCCCCCGGATTGGCCGGAACGGAGGTGGGGTTGCTTTGCTTCAACGTTCCTCTCTCCCCATTGCCCAGGTCTCCTCCCCTCTCTTGCAGTACCCCGAGTCCCTCCTTTTTCGCCTCCAATCCCCCCCATCCATATTCTTGTTCTTTATGCCCCTCCCTCTCTTCCAAACCACCTTTGGGAAGCACTTACTCTTACCATAGCTGACATCTCCTTGCAGTTTCCCCACCTAATCATCGTCGGTGATCTAAACGTCCACTTTGACTCCCCTTCCTCTGCCAAAGACCTTTCCTTTATCACCCTTCTTCAAGATCTTTCCCTTCAACAACTCGTTCTCTCCCCGACCCACTCTGCTGGCCACATTCTCGACCCTGTAATCATTCCACTGTCACCCTCCTTCCATATTTCTCAACCTAGGGTAAAACCGCTCCCCTGGACTGACCATTTTTGTGTGACCTTTCTACTAGAATTTTCTTCTGCCCCCTCCAGTTCCCCTTCTGTCCCTCCATTCTCCATTCCTCTCCACCGTCGGATTTCTCCTCTTACTCTCCAGCTTTTCCCTCCAGCTTCCCAGCTCCTCCCTTCTGATTTCCCTGCTCTCTCCCCTAGTTCCCAGGTCTCTGTCTTCAATTCTGTGCTCTCAGTAACTCTTGACAATCTTGCCCCTTTTCAGCCCATCCGTCCGAAGCAACCATCTGCCCATCACCCATGGTTCCATGCAGGTCTCTGCCTCCTGCATGCCCAGCTCCGCAGATCAGAGCGTATCTGGCGGAAGCACCGCTCACCACTTGCCCTTACTCAATTCCATGAACTTCACCAACACTACCGCTCCTTCATCCACCAAACCAAGCTTTCCTTTTTCTCCAACTCCACTACTACCGCCACTAACCCATCCCGACAGCTTTTCTCCATCCTCCGTTCACTCACTTCCATCAACTCTGGTCCCCCCCCTGCTCCCCCTCCCCCCATGCCCTCCCCTACCCAATTAGCCCTACACTTCACTACCAAAATTCAGGATCTCCGTTCTAGTCTTCCTTCCTGCCCATCCCCTCTGTCTTCCCCACCTCCCCTTTCCCCTCCCTCTCCTCCCTCTCTTTCCCACACATGGTCTATTTTCTATCCAGTTACTACTTCTGAATTAGTTCTGTCCCTCTCCTCTGCTCGTAAGACTACCTGTCCCTTAGACCCTATCCCCACCAGTTGGCTCTTGGAGCCCTCACTAGCCCTAGTCCCCCACATCTGCACCTTAATCAATTCCAGTCTATCAAGTGGAATTTTTCCTTCCCCCTGGAAGCACGTCCTTGAACGCCCAAGCCTTAAAAAACCTCTCCTCGATCCCTTAGTCCCTGCTCACTACCGCCAAATTTCCAACCTCCCCTTTCTCTCAAAAATTCTGGAAAAAATTGTCTTTGATCAGCTCTCACAACATCTTCACTCCGTTAATTACCTCCATCCCCAACAATCTGACTTCTGTCAGGGACACAGTGTGGAAACAACTCTGACTGCTCTCCTCAATGAACTCCATACTTCACATGACCGGGGTGATATCTCAGTGGTGGTCTCCCTTGATCTTTCCTCTGCTTTTGACCTTGTAGATCACTCCCTTCTCCTCTCACAGCTATGGGACGCAGGCCTCCGTGGTACTGTCCTTCACTGGTTTTATTCCTTCCTTTCCTCCTGTTCCTTCTCCATAGCCTCCTCTATGGACCCACACCCTCTTTCAAATGCCTTCCCCCTTCCCTGTGGTGTCCCTCAAGGCTCTGTTCTGGCCCCCTTATTGTTCAATCTTTTCCTTACACCACTGGCCCTTCGTATCCAGCAGACCGGTCTATCTGCTTTTTTCTATGCGGATGACGTAATTATCATTCACCACACTAATCCACTTCACCCAGATCTCACACCTTTGAACTCATGTCTTACTCTCGTCTCCAATTGGCTATCTTCAAACTGTTTCCACCTCAACTTCATCAAAACCTCAGCCATCTGGTTCACATTTGGAAGCCCTTGCCCCTCTCTTGCCCCAACCCTTAACCACTCTGCAATTCCTACTGTCTCCTCCTTCAAATACCTTGGTGTTTTCCTCAACTCAAACCTCACCTTCAAAGACCACATATCGCACCTATCTAAGACATCTTATTTCTTTCTCCAGCAAATTTGATCTATCCGCCCTTTTCTGTCCCCCTCAGCCCTGACCACCCTCACATTATCTACAGTTTTATCATGACTAGACTATTGTAACTCCGTTTTTGCCGGTATCACTAAAGTCCAACTTCGTCGGCTACAACTCATTCAAAACACCGCAGCTAGAGTCATCTCTCACTCCTCCCACTATGACCATGTTACCCCTTTACTGCTTCACCTACACTGGCTCCCAGTCGATTACCACATCAAATTCAAGATATTAACCCTAGTTCACCATACCTTTTATACACATACACCTCAATACCTTACTGACCTTCTCCACTTCACCACCCTCACACGTAGTCTCCGCTCTCTTCATATCAATCGACTCCATCTTCCCCCATCATCTCGTGCACATCTACAATCTACCCGCCACTCTGCCTTTTTCTTCTACAGTCCAGCTCTTTGGAATTCTTTACCCACCCCGCTTCGTCTGGAAGATAATTACATTACCTTTCGGTCATTACTCAAAACCCATCTCTCTGCCTCTGCATACAACCTTCCAGCTACACCCAGTTGACCTGGTTTATCTATGTTTATCTATGTCTACCTCTGTCTTTGTCTTCCCCACGCTCTATACTTTAACCCACTTCCTTCTATTTTCCTCTTTCTTGTCCCAACTATGTAGTTCTTTTCTCGCTATGGGGTTTGTGCCCATCCCAGCTTGATTTTGTACTATGTAAATCACCCTGGTGTAATGAAGGGTGGTATATCAAATTAAATAAACATAAACATAAACATATTGATGATATTGCCTTTTTAAAACAACATGTTGTACATATATTTCACACTTCTCCATGATATTTGGAGGACCTACAGTCTGAAGAGAGCTGGGAATAAACTGGAATGAATTTGGATGAAATCACTGTCTCTTATAGATAATGTACTGTGCTATAAACATCTTAGTATATACAATAAGATAGTTCAGCCAAGAAAAGTTATTATTTGATAGGTTACGCAGTCTGAAGTTGTCCCTGAGAACGCTTAAGTTTGATTAAAAAAAAAAAAAGTTGGTCTCATCAATCAGAGCTTATTTTTTGATTGTAATATATTGGCCCATCATTTTCCCACCAGAATTCTTATGTTACGTACTGATTTAGGAGTAATTTGAGTGCAGATGTGTCTGTCCATTCCTCCATTTCATAAAATAGCTATTTATCTTCTTTCTTGGAGATTAGTATTGAGACAAAAATATTTCTGTCCAAATCTAAGTTAAACATGCCTTCTGGATCATTACTCATCCAAACTGGTTAAGGAATCCTGTTTCGTTGGAAGTATTGAGTAATGAAGTATTGCTCTGAAAAATGGAGTCTTTCCTTAAACATTGAAGGAAGTGATTGTTTGCCTCTTAAAGACATCCACTATAGATTCACAATCTGTGGATATCTATAAATGAGTTGCCAATCTATCTTTTTCAGCTGAAAAACAGACCATTTTTATCCAGGCTTCAATGGTTTCTTTCTTTCTAATAATGATATATTTGACCAGTTCAGTCTGTTGCAAAAATTTCTATATTATACCTTTTAATGATTTCTTATGCTTCCTGGGTAAGGGCAGAGATTTGGTTGCACTGTTGGCAGGGCCAGCCCAAGGGTTTCTGCCGCCCCAGGCAGGAGTCCTAGCCATGTCGCCCCTTCGCTGTGCCGAGTAGCCCCATGCCGCCGCTGCTGCTGATTCCATCTTCTGGGAGGGAGAAAGGGTGGCAGTGGCAGCTTTATGTCGCTACTTTGGTGCCCACAGAAGGCCATGTGCTTTGACACATATGCCCTACTGCTCCTGCCCACTCTGACAGGAAGCTGCAACAGAGGGGGGTTCAGAAGTGGCAGGCCATGGTTTTCATACCGCAGGCACCTAATTGGTGACACAAAGCTACCATGCCACCTACCAAGGCTGCCGCTCTAGGTGGTCGCCTAGTGGATGAGATGGCCTTGACTGTTGGACCTTGCTGTGGCCTGCTATACAGTGGGCCGCAACATTTCTTTAGAATGAATATGATTGTATGGTTCAGAGGCACTGCACTTGCCTGGTTTGATTCATTTTTTTCCGACCACTCATAAGTGAAGTTTTTTTCAGGTTTTTTTTGAGGCCTCTCTTATGGGGTACCAGAAGAGACTATATGATCTGCCACCCTTCTTAATATCATCAGATTTGGGAGGCAAGGAAGGGTGAATGGGAGCCAGTTCCAGATGAATGTTGATGATATTTAGCTGACCTGGAACTGTGCCCCATCAGGATTGAAGCTATGGTGATGAATAATTGTCTTTCTAAAACTGGTTCCTGGAAGATACAAATTAGATTTAAAATTGGTCCATAGAAGGCAGAACTTCTTTTGATTCAGAACCCAAAGATTCATACGTTAGGTATTTCAGAGGCATGAACAGGCCCACATTTTTGGAGTCCAGGCATAAGGAGCAAACTGCCTGAGTTGGTACGTCAGGCTTCATTTCTGGCCCTTTTCAAATGTAGGGCACACAAAGGGAGCAGGGGCTCCTGCAGGGGATCACAGAGACACAAGGAGCAGGAGACGTCGGATGAGCAATTTCTTCTTTATTGTATAAAACCCCAACGCATTTCGGCAACGCCTTCTTCAGGGGGAAGGGCTACAAATCTAATTTAGTAAACACAATAAATACAAAAATATTGAATATTAAATAAGAATAAAAATAATGTTAAAATGAAAATATTAATAACACACCTGGCATGTTACATACTAAAAAGACAAACATTCCTATACCATAAAAAGTGGAAACACCTTAGGACATGTATACTTGATGATAAACATATAGTTAAACAATCATTTAAAATTGGTTAAAACTCACATCGAAACAAAACAAACAAACGCAGGGCTGAGCAGAGAACAATTAAAACCATCATTAAGGATAAACTAGATGAAGAGATAGGGGCGTTAACGTTGCAATAAATTAGAACACTTTGGAGAACATATACTATAATAAATAATATGCATTAAATTGACATCAGAATGACATGTAAATAATATAAAGGAATGTGAATAATAACTTAAAGGATATTAAAAAGCATAACATGATGCATAGTGGATAATAAGGGGCAATTGATAATATTAAAAATGCTAATAACAATAAAATGCATAAATAAATAATATTAATAGATTAAAACATAAATATAAAAAATATAACAAATAAATAATAATAAATAATATAAGATATCACATGGTGAATAAATTAGCTAAATCATATAGATGTGTGATATATGCAAGATACCTTGAGGACGGCTTCTCCTGAGGTTAAATACCCAAGTACTGCATGAGAAAATATATATAATGTTGACTATTAAAAAAGTTGATACTGGAGACTTCTTTTTAGAAAAAACAAGCTATATTATAAAAGTACAATTGTAAGCAAATGATACTAAGCAACTCCAAAAAAAGTACAAAATATCCGTAGGGGAGAGGAATAATAGAGACGCACTGAAATGTGTCTAGGAAAGAGTGCTTCTATAGCCTGTCAGGCATAATACGCTTGTGCCACCAGCACCTGAAACAATAGATAAAAATATTAATAAAAAATGAAAAATGAAGGCGGAATGAGAAATTATCCTTGATCAGGCCACATACAGTAATCAAAGCAAATCAGTGTACAAAAAGAATAAAAAATTTTAAGAAACGGCATTTACCGTGCCACATGCGGGTGCGCGCCGCATACATGAGATGTAACCATTCAGAAAGAACCCGTAGGTCCCATTCACAGGCTATATGCTTTTTAATATCCTTTAAGTTATTATTCACATTCCTTTATATTATTTACATGTCATTCTGATGTCAATTTTATTCTTATTTAATATTTAATATTTTTGTGTTTATTGTGTTTACTAAATTAGATTTGTAGCCCTTCCCCCTGAAGAAGGCGTTGCCAAAACGCGTTGGGGTTTTATACAATAAAGAAGAAATTGCTCATCCGACGTCTCCTGCTCCTTGTGTCTCTCTCCCTTTTCAAATGTAGACTAAAAACTCACCTTTTCGAGGCTGCTTTTGGATCCTGATCTGCATAGTCTCCAGCTATCGGTTTCCTAGTCCCCAGCTGTTGTGTTGTCTGTCTTGAGTAGATTGTAAGCGCTGATGGGCAGGGACCATTTCTTTCATGTTTCTATGCAGCGCTGCATATGCCTTGTAGCACTATACAGAGACATGTAAGAAACACTATAGTTGTTGTACAAGATGGACAGTCTGTTATAAATTAGTTTCTGAGAGAGAGAGGGAAGAAGAAAGTGGGGTCTGATAGAGCCTCCCGCTATTTGCAAATAGGAGTAACCACCACTTCTCTACCACTTTTCCCCACCAGTGCATGGTTACTACCCATCTCTGTTCACTTGGTGCAGCACTGGTCATTTAATTTCCTCATTTAAAACTCTCTTATGCCTCACTTCAGCTTCCAATAATAAATACATCTAAATGCGTCCCAGAATGCCTCATGTTATATAGCCAAGTTTGTGCATGTTATGAAAATCTGCACATACTATCAGGCAGCTTAACCATCACTTACTCAGATATGACTGAATTGTGCAGTTTAGTTCTTTTTTTGCCCATATAAAAGATTACTGAGTGCCTGATATTCATCCCATGAGAATCCGTTTTTATTTTAATGCCAGCCACTACAGGTAAAAAAACAAAATGCCAGATATTCAGCATTGGTATCCAAATACTAGCCAGTATTGAATACCTGGATTTTGCAGTCTGTCCAGTTAGTGGTGGTAGTCAGCTGATTTTCCAGAGGAAATCCACACAGCATAGTTGTGTGTGCATCAATGCTGGTTCCTGGCAGTAGATTGCCAGGCCTTTCTTCCAAGGCAATGGTAGGTAAAGAGACTCACTTAGAGCCACAAGGAGTGCCAGTGGGAATTGAACCCTGGTCACTTGATCACCAGGCCACTGCTCTAACCACTAGGCTACTCCTCCACTCCTAAGTTATGTGGATGGTTTTTCAGCTAGCAGTGCTGGAAATTTCTATTATCTAGATAAGTGCTGACTTTGCCTCAGCTCTGCCTATGGGCAGATAATGCCGAGGTGGTCCAAGGAAATATTCAGCGGCACTGTCCGGATAGAACTGCTGAATATCCCTCTTAGTAGGACTTATCCAGTTAGCAGGGATCCTTTGGAATATTAATCCCTAGGTTTTTAAAAATGTACCTCTGTTTGGCTGCTATAGAATAAAAGCAGTCTATAGCAAATCACATCATAATTTCTGTTTTTTCCTCATCGAAAAGTTATTCATCATTCATGAGAACAATGCTAAAAAGTCAAAATTAGTCAAAGGGAGGGTTATTTTCTAAACAGCCGCCTAATTTCTTGCAGGTTTGCGCATATGTGACTCCAGTTTTAAAAAGAGAAGGTATGCACATATTTGCCCTAAGAAATGTAATAATTTATTATGGCTCATGATATCCTACTTATGAGATGTACATAAACACATTTACACTTGTTCTGAGGCATGCACAAAATTTCCCAGTTTATTTTAGTCACGAACGCACATATTTTATAAAGTATGTTCATAGGTCCAGACCCCACTCCCTGGAGAAACTTGTATTCAGGGTATGCGCACATAAGTTTATATGTGTATGCCCAGGGACATTCTACAACTGTCCATTTCTGTGAATAAAACACTGTTTTCTGTGCAGAAATGCCTTATAAAACTACCCACAAAGAGATCATCCAAATTCTTCATGGTCAGAGAGGGAATGTCTAAAATTAAATGGCATTGTACAGTGTACTGAGCAAAATGCTAGTTAGTTTTGAAAGATTACACACACATAGCCTGTGTAAACGTCACATCATTTTATGACCTTTGGTTCTGGAGCAGATATTTGAAAACAAATCAAAGGATTTATAAAATCTCTTTTTAAACAGTGGGTATTTCTCTAACATTTATTGCAGCTATATATGCCTTGTAAAAACCATGGAGTATGCTTATTCTCAATGTTAGGTTTACATAGTATAAATATTTAGTGATAGATAAGGCTGTGCTGCATGAAGTGTGGCGTATGCTAGCTGTAAATGGAGTATTTTGAACCATCCATCTTCAACAAACCAAAATTATGAAAACATTTGGAAGGATAGTTATATGATACAGGGAATGAGCTGGATAAACATAAGAGTAAATGAGAATATAGTGATGGTACAAGGATATTTTTAAATTTGAAAATAAGTTAATAATCCATTTGATTCATATACTATTGAGTTGGCGTTCTCGGTACATATTCCAGTGGAGATTTGCCTTTATCAACAAAAAACAAAATAAAACAAAATACACCATTGTAATTATTGCTAATCAATGCTGTAAGCAGTTTTTGTCAGGAAAACCAAGCGGAAAGTAAGAACATAAGAAATGCCATACTGGGTCAGACCGAGGTCAATCAAGCCCAGTATCCTGTTTCCAACAGTGGCCAATCTAGGTCATACGTACCTAGCAGTTTCCCCAAAAGACACAGGTTCTGCAGTGCTTGTACTAGGTCAAGCATTGATATCCTGGGTCCCTTTTTAATAGTGGTTTATGGACCTTTCCTCCAGGAACTTGTCCAAACCTTTTTTAAACCCAGCTATACTAACAGCCCTTACTACATCCTCCGGTAACAGATTCCAGAGTTTGATTACACGTTGAGTGAAGAAATATTTTCTCTTATTTGTCTTAAATAGTTTACCCCGTAGCTTCATTACATGTCCCCTAGTCCTTCTATATTCTGATAGCGTAAACAATTGATCCACGTTTATCCGTTCCACTCCATTCATTAATTTATAGACCTCTATCATATCTCCCCTCAGCCGTCTCTTTTCCAGGTTAAAGAGCCCTAACCTTTTTAGCCTCTCTTCATAGGAGTAGCCTTCCATCCCCTTCACCAATTTGGTGGCTCTTCTCTGTACTTTTTCTAATAACTCTATGTCCTTTTTAAGATACGGTGACCAGAATTGCACACAATATTCAAGGTGCGGTCGTACCATGGAGCGATACAGAGGCATTATAATATCCTTTGTTTTATTCTCCATCCCTTTCCTTATGATACCTAGCATTCTATTTGCTTTCTTGGCCGCCGCTGCACACTGGGCGGAGGGTTTTAACATGTTATCCACGATGACTCCTAAATCTTTTTCCTGGGTGGTGGTTTCTAATGTGGAGCCTTGCATCGTGTAACTATAGTGTGGGTTGTTCTTTCCTAGGTGCATAACTTTGCACTTGTCCACATTAAATTTCATCTGCCATTTGGATGCCCAGTCTTCCAATTTATCCAGATCCTCCTGCAGTTTTCCACAATCCTCTTGGGTTTTAACAACTTTAAACAGTTTTGTGTCATCTGCAAATTTGATAACCTCACTAGTTATTCCTTTTTCCAGGTCATTTATGAATATGTCAAAAAGTAGGGGACCCAGTACAGATCCCTGGGGTACTCCACTATTCACCTTTTTCCATTGGGAATATTGGCCATTTAGCCCTACCCTCTGCTTTCTATCTTTTAACCAGTTCCAGATCCACAATAGTACACTGCCTCCTATCCCATGACTTTTTAGCTTTGCCAAAAGTCTCTGATGGGGGACCTTGTCAAAAGCTTTCTGAAAGTCCAGATACACTATATCAACCGACTCACCTTTGTCTACCTGTTTATGCACACCTTCAAAAAAACAGATCAGATTAGTAAGACAAGATCTTCCTTGTCTAAAGCCATGTTGGCTGTCTCCCATTAGGCCATGGCTATCTACATGCTGTGTAATTTTGTTCTTTATGATGGTTTCTACCATTTTCCCTGGTACTGACGTCAGGCTCACCGGTCTGTAATTTCCCGGGTCACCCCTGGAACCCTTTTTAAAAATTGGTGTTACGTTGGCGACCCTCCAATCTTCAGGTATTACAGATGATTTTAATGAAAGTTCACAGATTACCAATAGCAGGTCTGCAATCTCATATTTCAGTTCTTTCAACACTCTGGGATGTATACCATCCGGTCCAGGTGATTTGTTACTATTCAGTTTATCAAATAGTTGCAATATATCTTCCCGGTGTAGCGATATTTCTCTCAATTCCTCTGCAGTATCACCTTTAAATACCCTTCAGTCTTGGGTAACATCCCTACATCTTCCTCAGTAAAGACCGAAGCAAAGAATTCATTCAGTCTCTCTGCTATAGCCTTGTCCCCTCTTACTGCCCCTTTTACCCCTCTATCATCTAATGGTCCAATTGACTCTCTCACAGGCCTTTTGCTACGAATGTACTTGAAAAAGTCTTTATTTCGTGTTTTTGCTTCCGTAGCAAGTTTCTTCTCAAATTCCCGCTTTGCCTGCCTTATCAATGCTTTGCATTTAACTTGCCAGTGCTTGTGCTGTTTCCAGTTTTCATCATTTGGCTCTTTTTTCCATGTCCTGAAGGTTGCTCTTTTGGCAGCAACAGCCTCTCTGACCTCACCTTTAAACCATGCTGGCAGTTTTTTGGACTTTCTTCCACTTTTCTTAATGCGTGGAATACAGCTGGTCTGGGCTTCGAGGATAGTATTTTTAAATAACACCCAAGCTTGCTGTAAGTCTTTAACCTTTGGAACCGCTCCTTTTAGTTTTTTCCGAACTATATTCCTCATTCTATCATAGTCTCCCTTTTGAAAGTTAAAAGGTAGTACTGTGGATTCCTTTACTATCTGTCCTCCACTGATTAAATCAAACATGATCATACTATGATCACTATTGCCAAGTGGTCCCAACACCCTTATTTCTTGCACCAGATCTGGCGTTCCACTAAGGACTAGGTCCAGTATGGCTTCCCCTCTGGTCGGTTCATGAATCAGCTGCTCCAAGAAGCAGTCATTTATTTCATCTAGAAACTTTATCTCTTTAGCTTGTCCTGCTGTGAGACTGTCCCAGTCGATACCGGGGTAATTGAAATCACCCATTATTACTACTCTGTTGTGGCTTTTGTTAGCTTCCTTGATTTCTTTGAGCATTTCATCATCCATTTGTTCATTCTGGCCAGGCGGTCGATAGTATACTCCCACTGCCATCACCTTCCCTTTCATAAATGGAATTTCAATCCATAGAGATTCTACAGCAAATTGTGTTCCCTGCAAAACTTTAATCCTTTCTGACTCAATGCCCTCTTTAACATAGAGCGCAACCCCTCCACCAATTTGTTCAGCTCTATCATTACGATATAGTTTGTATCCAGGTATCACAGTGTCCCACTGGTTATCCTCCTTCCACCATGTCTCTGAGAGTGCAATCATATCTAACCTCTCATTTAGTGCTATATATTCTAATTCTCCCATCTTATTGTTTAGACTTCTAGCATTGGCATACAAGCATTTTAGTGACTGTATTTTATTAATTTATTAATATTAATCTGGCTATTGGTAGGCATGGGTAATTGGGAATCTTTATGCTCTGTCTGCTCCTTACTCAAGGGCATTTGGGCTACTATACTCCCTTTTGGAACCTCACTGTTTTTGGTAGTATCCTTCAAGGATACCTTTGTCCGAACCATGCGCTCCTGGGTGACTGTCGGCTTTCCCCTATTTTCTAGTTTAAAAGCTTCTCTATCTCTTTTTTAAAGGTTAATGCCAGCAGTCTGGTCCCATCCTGATTAAGGTGAAACCCATCCCTTCAGAAGAGCCCCCCCCTTTCCCCAGAATGTTCCCCAGTTCCTAACAAATCCAAAACCCTCATCCTTGCACCATTGTCTCATCCACGCATTGAGACTCCGGAGCTCTGCCTGTCTTTTGGGTCCTGCACGTGGAACAGGAAGCATTTCGGAGAACGCTATCCTGGAAGTTCTGGATTTCAACTTCCTACCTAAAAGCTTAAATTTAGCCTCCAGAACTTCCCTACCACATTTTCCTATGTCATTGGTACCAACATGTACCAAGACAGCAGACTCCCCCCCAGCACTATCTATGATCCTATCTAGGCGGTGTGTGAGATCTGCTACCTTCGCACCAGGCAGGCATGTTACCAGGCGATCCTCACGTCCACCAGCCACCCAGCTATCTACATTCCTAATGATTGAATCACCAACTATAACAGCTGTCCTGACCCTCCCCTCATGGGGACATGGCCCTGGAGAAACGTCCTCGGTGCGAGAGGGTTTTACATCACCTGGAGGACAGGTCCTAGTTACAGGATCACTTCCTGCCACACCAGGGTGATGCTCTCCTGTCACGCGACCTCTCTCCTCCATGGCAACAGGGATGCTGCCAGACTGGAGGTGGGACTTCAGGACTATATCCCTGTAGGTCTCGTCCATGTACTTCTCTGTCTTTCTTATGTCTTCCAGGTCTGCTACTCTAGCCTCTAGAGAACGGACAGTAAGTAAGACAGTAAGTGATTGCCCTAGAGATGGGATTATGCACCTTGGTAAACAGCAAGAGGGGATCTTGAAAAATTGGAAGATTGGACGTCTAAATGGCAGATGAAATTTAATGTGGACAAGTGCAAAGTTATGTACCTAGGAAATTACAACCCCAACTATGGTTACACAATTGTATTTATTTATTTAGCAACTTTTCTATATCACTGTATCTACAAGTAATGGTGGTATACATGGAACAAAAAGAACAAGAACTTTACATAGAACATAGGTAACAATAAATAAAGCTTAACAAGGTGATTATAATTATTTACATAGAGCTGAGTGGGGGTTGGACATAAACATTGTCATGTTGTGATAGGTGGACAGGAAGTGCTCCAGGAAAAGGAGGGTTTTTAGCTTTTACGGTGGAATTCATCTAGGTCTGTGGGTGAATGTAATTCTGGGTTGACGGAATTCCAGATGGTGGGTGCATAGAAGGAGAAGGCTCTGCTGGTAGTAGCAGTGTTGGACTAGGGTTTAGGGTTAGCACTTGGAACTGATAGGAGGTTGTGATTGGTTGACCTTCTCACTCTCTTGTTGAGTGGTTGTTGCAGAAGAGGGCAAAGATGTTCGCTAAGAAGTGATGAATGGTCTTAAATATGATTAGGGAGATGTTCTATTTAATCCTCATGTGGATGGAGAGCCAGTGTAGCTGTTTCAGACTGGGGGGGGGTATTATGTTCTGACCGTTGCCTATAATTATTCTGACTGTTGAGTTTTGGGCAAGCTGTAATGGAAGTAAAGCTGATTTTGGGAACCCCTGGTATATTATGTTTGTGTAGTCCAGAATAGGGGTGATGAGGGCTTGGCAGAGACTTCTGAAGTCATTGTGATTCAGTACGGTGTGAAGGTGTCGGAGTGTGCTGTAGTTCACGTGGGCGCTTGTGTAAGCTAAGTGATTAGACGGATTTCTTTGTTGTCTCCATCTCTGCTCCAGTTGTCTGAACTTATCAGTGTTTTGAGTTGAGGAATGAACCAGGGTGCATGGACTAGTTTCTTCATCGTGGATGTGTTGTCCTACGTGATGGCATATGAGGATATGTTTGTGTTCCATTCAGAAATGGAACACAAATGAAGATGTCAAGGTTGGTTGGGTTATCCTGAAGTATGGGTGGGATGCTGCTAATGAATGCATCATTATCAAGTACCCTAAATCTCCGTGGGTTGGTTCAGGGAGATTTAAGGGTGACTATTTTGGGGAAGTTTGGAAGATAGAAGGTAATTAGGTTAAGGTCAGACCAAGGCACTGAAGTGACTTTGGTCATGGTGGAAAGGCTTTGGTGTGGCCAAGTGGCTGACGTGAAAATGAGGTCAAGGGTGTCTTCCTTACTGTGCATCAATTCGGTGATGATCTGGTTGAGCTGGAGTGCTTCCAATGCTTGGAGGAAAGGAGTGGTCTCTTTTTTAGTTAAGGTGGGAAGGTTGAGGTCACCAGGAGAATGAACCACTTGTTTTATGGTGTTCTGAGCATGTTTCTTCGATGAGTGATGAGAGGTCACTGGGCCCTGCTATTGGTGCTCTGTGTGTTTGGCAGAGAGATAGATAAGGGTTGCTTATGATTATGATATCCATAGCAGTATTTGTGCTGGAACTAGCTGTTTTGAAGTTGAGATTTCCTTGGCTATTATGAGTACCCCTCCTCCTCTTTTGTGTGCTCTTGGTTGGTGGAAGAGATGGTAAGAGGGGATGGTAAGTTGTTTAGTAGGATGGTGTCACCCTCCTCGAGCCAGGATTCTATTATACAGAATATGTCAATGTGATTTTCCTTTATGTAGTCAGTCAAGATGGGGATCTTATTACGGCTGTATCTGCTGTGAGGACACATCTAAGTGGCTGTGTGGTGAGTGGAATTCTGGAAGTAGTGGGAGGTATGTGGGAAGGCTGTATCTTGAGTATTCCTGGTTTGAGGCTTGAGGATGATGTGCTGGAGCCTGTTATATGAATGATGGGAATGTATGATGTTGTAGCGAGGCCTGAAGATTGGGCTACCTCCTGGCACACTGCCACTGCAGTGAGGGTCTGGGCTCCATTGCTCCCGTGCTGGTGGCATGGTTGCTACCTGGTTCCGTGAGTTATTGATGTTTGCATTGGAGTAGAGTGGTGAGGTGCCTGAAGCACAGGATGTTAGGATTTACTGTCCAGGCTTAAAGTATCATCTAAGGATGAGCTTTTTATTAACCTGTAGTGAGTCAGATTGTAGAAGGATACTCATGTCCTCCTACATTGTGGCCTTTAGAGTAGCTGTATGGTTTGGCTGCTATATCCTCTGTGGTTGTATGATGGCGCGATCCTCTATGAAGTATAATGTCTGCTGTGTATATCCTCTGTAGGGGCCAGGTGGGGCCTTCTTTTGTGCTGCATTGTATTGGCTCGCACCTAAAGGCCACACCAAAGGGCCCTCTGGCGAGGCCCTTAAGCACGGGCCTGCCAGTTACGGGCATGCCTGATCGTGCCTCTTTTTAAAAGGTGTAAATGCTGGGCTGATAGGCTGTGCTGGTGGGGAGCGGGGAGGAGCTCATCTTCCCACTCCCTGCTGGTTTCCCTGATCAGTCTGGCAGTGGTACCACCTTAGAAACCACCACCCAGGAAAAGAATTTAGGCGTCGTCATGGATAATTTGTTGAAACCCTCTGTCCAGCGTGCAGCAGTGGCCAAGAAAGCAAATATAATGCTAGGAATCATAAGGAAAGGAATGGAGAAGAAAACAACGGATATTATAATGCCATTGTATTGTTCCATGGTGCGACTGCACCTTGAATATTGCATGCAATTCTGGTTGTCGTATCTTAAATAGGATACAGCTGAATTAGAAAAGGTACAAAGAAGAGCGACAAAAATGGTAAAGGGAATGGAAAGATACCCCTATGAGGAGAGGATTAAAAGGTGGGGCTCTTCAACATGGAAAAGAGATGGCTGAGGGGGGATATAATAGAGGTCTATAAATTCAAGAATAGAGTAGAATGGGTAAATGTAGTTTGGTTGTTTACGCCATCAAAAAGTAGAAAGACTAGAGGACACACAATGAAGCTACAATGCAACCCATTTAAGACTAATAAGAGAAAATATTTTTTTACTCAACATGCAATCAAATTCTGGAGTTCATTACCAGAGGATGTAGTAAAAGCTGTTAGTGTTGCTGGGTTTAAAAAATGTTTGGACAAGTTCCTGGAGGAAAGGTCCATAAATTGTTATTAAAGAGGACCCAGAAAATCAACTGCTTGCCCTGGGACAAGCATTGTGAACCTCTTTGCCTCCATGGGAACCTGTCAGGTACTTGTGGCCTGGATTTCCCATTGTTGGAAACAGGATACTGGCTTGATGGACCTTGGTCTGATCCAGTAAGGCATTACTTATGTTCTTATGAGAAGAGCATCGCTGCTCAAATATGGCACGTCAGTCAGGTTTTGATAATCAGGATGTATAAATACCTGCTGGAAAGAAGCCATTGTGCTCCTCATCCTTAAAGCTGCTGCCACTGATCCCCTTGACTCTCTTAACTACCACCCATTTCTTTACTTCCTTTCCTATCGAAAGTCACTGAGCGTCTGGCTGCTCAACAGCTTCAAACCACCTTCCTCCACTCTGATGCCCTCCACTTAACTCAAACTGGTTCTCACCCCCGTATATCCACTAAACATTCTCTTCTAGCCGTCACTGATTTCCTCTGCACTTCCCTTGACTCTCACCATGAGGTTCTTTTGTTTTCTCTTGATCTTTCTGCAGCTTTTACCTGGTCAACTACTCCCTCCTCCTTTCCCATCTCTCTTCTTTTGGAATTTTGGGTGCAGCCTTGGCCTGGTTCCACTCCATCCTCCATGATTGCACTTTCTGGGTATCTTGTTCATCTCTGCTTTCTCCTCTTCAGACTCTTTCCTGTGGTTTTCCCCAGGGCTCTGTCCTGGGTCCTATTCTTTTTAACATTTTCATGGCCTTCTTAGCTTTCTTAATTGAATCTCTTGACATCTCCTTTTTCATTTACGCTGATGATATCCAGCTTCTTTTTCACTTCCCATTTCATTCTTCCTTGGTTCTTTCTCAGATTTCTCTCAAACTCACTAAAATTGCAGAGTGGCTCACGGATCATAAACTCAAACAACACCTCAAAAACCGCTGTTATGCATTTCTCCAATTTCATTTTCCCCTCTTTCCATGGCACTCCCCTCCCATTCCAAGAAACCATTAAGATCCTTGGTGTGACCTTTGGCCATCAGCTTTCCTTCATTCAACGTTTCCTCAACTGTTCAGCACTGTTTTTTTCTCCTTCTCTAGTCTCTTCGCTTACTCATCCTCTCTCTCATTATCACCCACTTTGACTACGTTAATTCCCTACTTTCTGGTCTTCCCCTATATCAGCTTTACTGCCTCCAATTAATCCAAAATACTGCCATCAAACGTCTTCACAGTGTCCGCAAGTTTGACCAAGTCATTCCTCTTTTCACCACTGAACACTGGCTTCCGGTAATAATCTTCCATATTAGGTACAAACTTCTCATTCTGACATATCACACCCTCCAATCTGGTAACCTGTTTTTCTTTCACAGTTCATGGTGCCCTACACTCCTCCATGCACTCTCCATTCAGCTTTTCAGCATCTTCTTGTGGTCCCCAGTTTTCACCTTGTATGCAACTTTGCAGCACGTTCCTCTTCTTTCAGGTTGGTAGCACCTTCTCTCTGGAACTCTCTAACCTCATCCCTTCGTGATTAGTTATCTTTCTCTTGTTTCAAATCCCAGTTGAAGGCCCACTTCTTTGATCTAGCAATTCCCTACCCTCCTCCCTTTGTGGCCAGTCATCTTTCTCCTGTTTCAAATACCAGTTGAAGGCCCACTTCTTCGCTCTAGCATTTCCTTCCGCAACCTCCTCTTGATTCTGTCTCTTCTCTACTGTCTAAGGAGATGCATCAGTCCTTGTCTATCCTTATATTGTTTTTGTTCCTTCTATCCCTCTTCCCTTATGGTTTCCCTGTTATCCATGACACTCATTTACAATGTAACCTAGGTCTTCCGCCCCTTATCTGGTCTGCTGTCTTCTGTCTTTACAATCCGCCCCTCAATATTAACTGTATTTTAATTCTTTGTATTGAATGTTTTATTTTTGTTAACCACCTAGCTGCATATAGGTGCTATATCAAATAAATCAAAACTGTAGTTGTAATACATTGAATGCAATGGAAGCAGTACATGCCATAAAAGGTATGAAATAAATCCAAAAATTCAAATTAAATGCATCTTAGGGGCATGTTTACTAAGCTAAGCTAGCTGTTAACACGGGCTTGAGTGAATGCTAATGGCCCAGGATAGCAGCATGCATGCTAAGCAAACAGTGTGGGGTTAATTCCATGCTATATACTTATCATGCAACAGGGAAATGGGTGGAATAGGGACGAGCATGACAGCATTCATTCACCGTCAGTGTTGCAGATAATGCAGGTGTTATTAACACTACCACAATGGATGGTGTTAAGTGAATCTGCCTTGCTGCCAATGCACATTAGGGTCCAAATCAATCCGGTATCTGCTAGGGCCATGCTGTACACCCCCCCCCCCTCAAAACATAACAGATGACTTTTTCATGTCCCGTTCATTGATATCTACCCTAAATGCATTGCAAAACCCTAGCACACTTTAGTAAATATACCCCTTGTATATATTTAATGTAGCTATCTTGAAAACATGACCAACTTGCAACACTTGAGAACCATATTTACCTACCCTTGATAGATAAGCATGTGCTGGAACTGCCTGCACTTGGAATAAACGGAGGTCTTCCATTTCTGCTGTAGTTAATTTTTTTGTGAATAACAAATCCACGAGAAAAGAATATGTGCAAAGTTGATGAAATAAAGGAATATGCTTCCTAGCCACTTTAATACTTGCTTAGTAGTTTTTATTTCTGACCTTTTTTTTTTTAAGAATAAAAGGCACCACTCATAAATTTTGTTAGTAGAGACATGGATTATAAATTTACTTTAATCTAATTGTCAGTCTTACAGTGCAAAAAAAAAAGCCATTTTAAATTTGTTTTAGATCTAGCGTTTCCATTGAATGATACTCAGTCATGCTCATGTAATGTTAACTTGCGAAAATCTATGGTGTGGGGCATAAAACTATCTTTTAGCACAGGATCCCTCAAGAATATGCCTATCCAGTCTGGTTTTAGAATATCCACAATGACTATGTATGAGACTGATTTGCAGTCTGGTTTTAGAATATCCACAATGACTATGTATGAGACTGATTTGCATACACTGGCTTCATTGTGTGCAGCAATATTTCATGCATATTCATTGTGGAAATCCTGAAAACCAGACTGGCTAAGGAATACCCCAGGACTGGCTTGAGAAACACAGTTCTAGTATTTTATCCCCTGAGTAATTAGTATTGCAGTCTGATATTAGTCATCACAGTGACAACTTGCAAATTGTAGCTTTCTATGTAGATTTAGTATGTACCTCAACCTTGGCTGGAAGCACCTGGGTCAATATTCAAAAGAACTTATATGTTTAGTGTATTATTCCTGCCAGCTATACATTTTTCAAACACATTATTTGAATTATATGGATAGTGCCAGTGAAAATCACTCTAATTGCTTTGGTAACACCAATGTGGAGAGTAATTTTATAATCTCCAGCACAGGTTTCGTGAACCACAATGCACACAGGTAGGCCTCATTTTATAAAGTGAAGCAGGCACACACTTTATTTTGTAATATAATCTAGGTGCAGCCACTTAAGCCTGTTCTAGGGAAGACATAATATGTGGTGACAGGAATGTGCATACCGTATATACTCGAGTATAAGCCGACCCGAATATAAGCCGAGGTACCTAATTTTACCACAAAAAACTGGGCAAAACTATTGACTCGAGTATAAGCCGAGGGTGGGAAATGAGGCACCTACTAGTCAATGTAAAAAATAAAGATAGAGACCAATAAAATTACATGAATATTTATTTAAACGAAAAACAGTAAAATAGCTCTGTAAGTGGAAAATGGGGTCAACAAAAACAATATGGTATCAAACCTTAAACCCGCTCCGCCTAGCTTTGAATGCAGCCGCAAGAGTCCTCTCTGGATCGTCAAGATCCGACCACATAACGCCCATCATGAAGGATTTGCATTGGCTACCTTTACATGCCAGGCTCCAATACAAGTCATTGGTCCTCACCTTCAAAGCCCTAAATAACTACCCCCCTACGCCAATCAGCAAGCTAGTCCATGGTACCCTGGAAAATAGAAACAGAAGGTCTACTGCACTGAACACATTAGTAGTCCCCAAGCTAATAACTACATGCACAAAGGCTACCTACAACAGAGCCTTCTCCATATTCGCCCCTTTAAACTGGAATGCACTCCCCCATGAAATCCGTGGTATTAAAAGCCTCTTCCTATTCAGAAAAGCCTTAAAACTCCACCTGTTCACAAAATGTTACCCAGAAACTTCCAGTGATAGAAGCACAACCAGCAAGCTTCCCTCATACCCCAGCCGCCCCTGAACGTCAATACCACAGATATAATAGGTAGTCCCCACTCAAGCCCAACCAACCACTAATCTTCATCTTCACAAAATCAATGCAACACCCATTTATATTAGAGTATTGTACATAGTTTCGAGTTAACATGTATTTAGTTTCCCCGGTTTCGATCCCATGTTCAATTCCCTATTCTTTGTAAACTCAATGTTGTTTCTGTACATTGCAGTATTTTTGTTCGATGCACACCGCGCTGATTTTAATTGCGCGGTATAGAAGAAATGTTAAATAAATAAATTAATTAATTCAAAATAAAGAGATATTTTTCTACCTTTTGTGCATTTTTTTTCAGCTGCAATTGCTCCAGTCACTTTCTTCTGGTTTCTTTGTGTCTTCCGCTAACTCTCCATCGTCTCCTGTCCATTTGTCTTTTCTTCTCTCTTCTAGTTTTTTTCCATTCTCTCTCTACATCTGCTTTAACATACTAATCTTTCTCCTTTTGCTCTTTCCTCATTCCTATTTCATCTACTCAAATTTTACCCCTCCATTCTCAATCCCCACTTACTCTCCCAATATCCGGCCAATCGTAGATTTGTCTTCCCTCCCACACAAAATATTTTTCCCCTCTCCATTTCAAGCCCCCGTCCCCATCAGCTATTTGCAGTTCAAGCCCTCCTTCCACTCAGCCCATTTCCAGTCCTAGCAACCCCCCCAGCCCATTAACAGTCTTAGCCCCCCCAGCCCATTACCAGTCCTAACCCCCCATCAGCCCATTTCCAGTCCTAGCCCCCCCATAGCCCATTACTAGTCCTAACCCCTCCCATCAGCCCATTACGTCCTAACCCCCCCCATCACCCTATTTCCAGGCCTAGCCCCCCCATCAGCCTATTTCCAGTCTTAGCCCCCCATAGCCCATTACCAGTCCTAATCCCCCATCAGCCCATTACCAGTCCTAACCCCTCCCATAGCCAATTACCAGTCCTAACCCCCCATCAGCCCATTTCCAGTCTTAGCCCCCCCCCCAATAACCCATTACCAGTCCTAAAACTCCCCATCAGCTCACTTCCATTCTTAGTCCCCCATAACCCATTACCAGTCCTAAACCTCCCCATCAGCCCACTTCCATTCTTAGCCCCCCCCATAACCCATTACCAGTCCTAAACCTCCCCATCAGCCCATTTCCAGTCTTAGCCCCCCCCCCATAGCCAATTACCAGTCCTAACCCCCCCATCAGCCCATTTCCAGTCAGGCCCCCCCCATAGACCATTACCAGTCCTAGCCCCCCATCAGCCCACTTCCAGTCTTAGCCCCCCCCATAGCCATTTACAATTCATTTCCCCCCCATCAGCCCATTTCCATTCAGCCCCCCCCCATAGCCCATTACCAGCCCTAACCCCCCCATCAGCCCATTTTCAGTCTTAGCACCCCCCCCCCATGGCCCATTACTAGTCCTAACCCTCCCCTATCAGCCCACTTCCAGTCTTGGCCTCCCCCCCCATTACCAGTCCTAAACCCCCTTTTGCCCTATCAACCCAAATTAAAAAAAAACCAACCCAGCTGCTTCTGCCGCGGCAGCATCAAGAGTGCCGCGGCAGTATCAAGAGTGCCGCCGCCGCCGCGGGGCCCTCCCGGCCAGGGGCGGCCCAAGGGGGGTGCGGGGCCATGTGCGGAGACTCAGTGCGGGGCCTCATTTGCATAAGTGGCCTTATTTGCATAAATATTTGCATAATGTTACCATACACTAACTTTTAGTAAACATGTCTCTTAATGAGTGTATGGATAAAGAAAGACTAAAAGATTTCTACATTACTATAATCCAGTGCCAACCGCCAGGCACATTAGGAACCACTACAAACGCTGCCCATTTAGAACCCATAGCAAAACCCACCGTATCCTGACAGCATTACCAGGACTCACAAAGCACCATACCCTACCTATCAAAAGGCAACACTGCAAATATTAAACCAATACATTTCAGAGAATACTGGGGAAAGAGAACAAGTGGCAATGTCAAATAGGAATTACATAAACAGAATACCTCAGCTCAGTTACACATGCAGAACATAGACCATCACCAAACAAGGAATCACAATTTAGAAACAGGAAGGCAATAATTAAACTGGGAACCCCAAAAGCCAAACTTGGAAGTACAACAACACTGTAGAAATAAAACTATAAATTAATTTCCTCTTGTACCAAACAAAGCACAGACGTTAATGATGCACATTTCCTAGAGGTTTCATATTCCAGTTAATAAATTCAAAATAAAGAGATATTTCTACCTTTTGTGCATTTTTTTTCATTTGCAATTGTTCCAGCCACTTTCTTCTGGTTTCTTCATGTTTTCTGCTAACTGTCCATCGTCTGCTGTCCATTTGTTCTTTCTTCTCTCTTCTAGTTTTTTTTTTCCATTCTCTCTCTCTACATCTGCTTTAACATACTAATCTTTCTCCTTTTGCTCTTTCCTCATTCCTATTTCATCCACACAAATTTTACCCCTCCATCCTCAATCCCCACTTATTCTCCCAATACCAGGCCAATTGTAGATTTTTCATCCCTCCCACACAAAATATTTGTCCCCTCTCCATTTTACTCTCCCAGCCCCATCCCATTCTAATCCTCCCCCAACATCAGCTCCCTTCTAGTTCCAGTCTCACCCAGCATCCATTCCCTTCTAGTCCCTGCATCAGCCCATTTCCAGTCCTAGCCCACCATCAACCCATTTCCAGTCCTAGCTCCCCCATCCATTTTCAGTCTGAGTCCCTTCATCAGCTCATTTCCAATCCTAGCCCCCCATCAGCCCATTTCTAGTCATTTCCTAGCCCCATCATCAGCCCATGTCAAATCATAGCTCCCCTCCACTCAGTCCAATTCCAGTCCAAGCCCCCCCCCATGAGCCTACTTTCAGTTCTAGCCCCTCCATGAGTCCATTTCAATTCAAGCCCCCACCACAGCCCATTTCCAATCTTAGCTCCCCCCAACAGCCCATTTCCAGTCCTATCCTAGCTGCTCCATCAGCCCATTTTCAGTCCTAGCTCCCTTCCCTCACAGCCCATTTCCATTCCAAGCTCCCTCCCCATCAGCTATTTGCAGTTCAAGCCTCCCCTTCCACTCAGCCCATTTCCAGTCATAGCAACCACCCAACCCATTAGCAGTCCTAGCCCCCCATCAACCCACTTCCAGTCCTAACCCCCCATCACACCATTTTCAGTTTAAGCCCCCCTATAACCCATTACCAGTCCTAACCCCCCATCAGCCCACTTCCAGTCTTAACCCCATCAGCCCATTGCCAGTCCTAAACCCCCCCCATCAGCCCACAGCCCATTACCAGTCCTAACCACATCAGCCCACCGCAAGTCCTAACCCCTCCCCATCAGCCCATTAGCAGTCCTAACCCACCCCCACCCCCCCAGCCCCCCAGCCCATTAGCAGTCCTAACCCCCCCACCCCCCCAGCCCATTAGCAGTCCTAACCCCTCCCCATCAGCCCATTAGCAGTCCTAACCCACCCCCACCCCAGCCCATTAGCAGTCCTAACCCACCCCCACCCCCCAGCCCATTAGCAGTCCTAACACCCCCCAGCCCATTAGCAGTCCTAACAACCCACCCCCACCAGTCCTAACAACCCCCCCAGCCCATTAGCAGTCCTAACAACCCCCCCCAGCCCAGCCCATTAGCAGTCCTAACAACCCCCCCCAGCCCAGCCCAGCCCATTAGCAGTCCTAACAACCCCCAGCCCAGCCCATTAGCAGTCCTAACAACCCCCCCAGCCCAGCCCATTAGCAGTCCTAACACCCCCCCCAGCCCAGCCCATTAGCAGTCCTAACAAACCCCCCCCCAGCCCAGACCAGCCCATTAGCAGTCCTAACAACCCCCCCAGCCCAGCCCAGCCCATTAGCAGTCCTAACAACCCCCCCCCAGCCCAGCCCAGCCCAGGCCCTTAGCAGTCCTAACAACTCCACACCCGACCAGCCCAGCCCAGCCCAGCCCATTAGCAGTCCTAACAACCCCCCCAGCCCAGCCCAGCCCAGCCCATTAGCAGTCCTAACAACCCCCCAGCCCAGCCCAGCCCAGCCCATTAGCAGTCCTAACAACCCCCCCCAGCCCATTAGCAGTCCTAACAACCCCCCCCCACCCAGCCCAGCCCAGCCCAGCCCATTAGCAGTCCTAACAACCCCCCCCCCAGCCAAGCCAAAATTAAAAAAAAAGAAAACCTGTCTGCTGCCGCGGTCGGGGCCGCCGCGGCAGAATCGAGCGTGCCACTGGGCCCCCCTGTGCACGGCAGAGCCTGCCCTCCCCTGTAGCAGCTCTCTCTTTGGAGCTGAAGTCAGACGCGCCGGCTTGCAGAGCAGAGCGCGAGGGAAGAGCTTCTCCCTCGCTGCTCTGTTAAGCCCGCGGGGGCTGATGGGAACTTCCCATCAGCCCCCGCGGGCTTAACAGAGCAGCGAGGGAGAAACTCCTCCCTCGCGCTCTGCAAGCCGGCGCGTCTGACTTCAGCTCCAAAGAGAGAGCTGCTACAGGGGAGGGCAGGCTCTGCCGTGCACAGGGGGGCCCCGCGGCACGCTCGATTCTGCCGCGGCGGCCCCGACCGCGGCAGCAGACAGGTGGGTTTTTTTTTCCAATTTTACTTTTCAAAAGAATGTTTTTTGCGCGGGGCCCCCTGAAACGCGGGGCCCTGTGCAAAAAACATTCTCGCTCAATGGACGGGCCGGCCCTGCTCCCGGCAGAGCCTCCCTGCATCGCAGCCTATCCCCGAACGCGGGCTTCTTTCAGAGCCGCGAGAGTTTCCTTTCTCGCGGCTCTGTTAATCCCGCCGGGGCTGATGGGAGAAAGGAAACTCTCGCGGCTCTGGAAGAAGCCCGCGTTCGGGGATAGGCTGCGATGCAGGGAGGCTCTGCCGGGGGGGGGGACCCCGCGGCGGCGGCGGCACTCTAGATACTGCCGCGGCACTCTTGATGCTGCCGCGGCAGAAGCAGCTGGGTTGTTTTTTTTAAAATTTGGGTTGATAGGGCGGAAGGGGGTTTAGGACTGGTAATGGGGGGGAGGCCAAGACTGGAAGTGGGCTGATAGACGTTGACTCGAGTATAAGCCGAGGGGGCCGTTTTTCAGCACAAAAAATGTGCTGAAAAACTCGGCTTATACTCGAGTATATACGGTAACTGTTTGTAACCTGGGTTTGGGAGGAGTGAGGGTAGAGTCACAATATATGGGTAGTCTTTCTAAAATATGTGCATTCACACAAATAATTGCTCAGTTCACTTGACCTCATTATAGCTGAAATTTCTGCAGCTTCTGTGGGACAGTTTTAGAATTACATATAACCATCTGTATGCCTTAATAAAATAAGCATGTTGAACTTTTCACATTGGAATGCTGTTAAAAAATTACTCCTTTAAAGTGTGACACAGTGGTGTGCTTCCTCTCCCACAGTTGCTACTCATGCCAATCTATGTAACAGACTCAGTGGAAAGGACTGTGGTGAGGTTTGTCTCAGAAGAGTGACAGGAAATATGCGGTTGAGAGCTGTACATGGTGTGTTTCTGTGTATGAAGGGTATGTTATGGAATGTATGTATCTATAGGGAGGATACAGGTGTGCCATGGAGTGATGTAGTTGGGGTGCCTGTCAGTGAGTTTGTGTGTTTTTTCGTGCAGGATGTTTGTGTGCTCATATGCATACAAGGTAATAGAGGTCGCATATCTTTATGGGGGATTTAAGGGGGGGGGGGGCTGTGTGTATGTGATGGACACTGGAGGGTATGTGGGAAGCATAGAGTGAAAAGATGTATGTGTGGGGGGTGGTGCCTATGTGTGTTTGTGTTTCTGTGTTGGCATACATACAGAGGTGGTAGGATATAGGGGCACATACTTTCGATTTTTCCTCTCTTTCATTGCTGTCCTCTTTTCCTCCCTCTCCCTTTGTTCTCTCCCCTTCTTTTCCTTCCTCTCCCTCCTCGCCACTTTGAGTGCAAGTGCCATGGAATATCAGCTTTGCCAGGTCAACTTTGTCAGATAGGATCCACTGTCTGTGCCAGGGGTGAGAATGGTGGGACTTTAGTCATCACCATTTACAGCAAGCTCTTCGATGTCTGCAGGTAACAAAGCGTGGATGCCCTACTGCCTTCAGCTGCTACTCCTCCCAAACTTGGGGTGGTGAGGTTTGGTCACTCCATATCTTTTTTTTTCTCTACCCTCAATGGCTTCTTCAGGTGGTGCAGCCTGGTCTCCACACCATCCGGATTGCTTCTTTGCTAACTACTGGCTCCTTTCTGCATTCTGAGGGTGTCAGGGTCTGACCGCTCCATATCACCGTGCAGCTTCTGATACTGCCAGCTCCCTTACTGCTTCTGCCCTTTTCCACAGGCTTTCTCTAGGCTCAGAGGTATATATATAAATGCGTAAACATACCTATACATAAAGGTGGACAGACAAAGAGATCCACCCCTGTTGCAAAATGTGTTAAATGTCAAAGCTCCTCAGGGGCAATATCTCCAACTGGGTTAGTTTTATACACAATATTTTCAGACTGATGTATATCATTGTGATAACTGTTAATTTTTATTGTCATTTTTTAAAAATATCTTTAGTTAGCTTTTAACATTTACAATCATCACCATATCACATGATTACAAATTGAGAGAAAAAGAAAACCAACTGACAACAAGCACACCAAAACAGTCCCCCTACCCCCCAACCCCCTCTCCCCCCTGCCCTCCCTGGTCCATCCAGAATCCTCCAAAACCCACTCAAACCCACATAATAACATTGGTCTTACAGCATAGAGGCATGTGGTATAGCATATACAACAAAATACATATCTCGCAACCATATACAAGAAGTTGGAGTAAAAACCTAACATCTACCATTACACATTATAACAACGAGCAGCAGCACCAAACTCTATTAAGGCCTGCCATTTTCGCTTACTAAAGGGGTGTAGGATGGCGCCTTTCCGGGGCATCTGCTCAAACTTACTATACATACATACATTGTTCCACCAGGCTTGCCAATGAAGCTCAGTTGTCCGCTTCCAATTACAGATTATCATATATAAAGCCACACCTAACATAAAGTCTAAGAAGAAGTGCCCTCCTTTCTTAAGAGAAGGAATCTCTATACTTGATCGAAACATTATAATCTCCCAGGTAAGGTGGGCCTTAAAACCCAACACCTCCTGTATCCGCAGCCAAACCTGCTGCCAGAAAGGCTGCAGCTGGGGGCATTCATAGACCATGTGTGACAAGGTCCCCAAGTTTCTTTGGCAAGCCCAGCACGCCCCGCTCAAATTCTTATCCCACTTGGCCATCCTCACAGGAGTATAATACACTCTGTAAGCAAGAAAAAATAGTGACTGGGTAATTGAGGCGGATTTGGTTATCCTAATCTGCTTGGACCAAAACTTATCCCACATAGGCTGAGAGATCGAGCCCTCCAAGTCGTGCTCCCAAACCTTCTGGAGGCCAATTACCTGCTCTTGGGAGGCTACATTCATTAATTTATAGAAAAAGGAGGCCCCCCCTTTAACCCCCTGGGCTTCCTAAATTTTCACATACACCCCCCACTCTCCATCAAGGGAATTGATACTTAATCCAGATTTCCCCACACAGTCCCGCAACTGGAGCCACTGGAAGTATAATGATACCGGGAGGTCGAACTCCTGCTGTAACTTGTCAAAGTTCTTCCACCTGCCCTCATTAAGTAACTGGCCAATAGTCCATATACCTCTCGTATACCACTGCGGCCAAGCAAAAGACTTCTGTTGTATCTTAAAGAGGGGATTGTACCATAGTGGGAGAAGGGTGGACACCCTCTGCTGCGGGTCAAGTAGATGTATTAGCTCTTGGAAGGCCCTCTGCGTTATCTCTTACAATTTGCCTCTGCCCAGACTTATCCCTCAGGAGCATCCCGGGGAGAAGGTTCAGCGGAAAAGGAGCCACTAGTTTCTCCTCTAGCACTAACCACACCGGACTTTGCGCCATCAGAGGCTCTCTCCATCTGGAGCCCTGCCGCAACAAGAAAGCACTGTGATATCTTTGAAAGTCGGGGAAGCGAACTCCCCCTTTCTCCTTATCAGCCTTGAGCTTTTTGAGAGCAATCCTGGCCGGCTTGTTGTTCCACAGGAATTGTGTCAACAGCCTCTCCACCTGTTGGTAAAGCAGGGGGGGGGGGGGGCGGCAGATAGAATGGCAACATTTCAAGCACATAGTTGATTTTAGGAACAATGGTCATTTTAATTGTTTCCAAGCGACCCCACCAAGATAAAAACAATGGGGACCACTTATTGATCATAGTCCGAATATTAGTCAGTATACCTTCTACATTGAAACTGATCGCCTCCTCCAATGGGTAACCGTAATACACCCCCAGATATTTAACCCTTTTGGGTTCCCATATAAATGGGAAATCTTGCACATCCGCTCTAGATACATATGGGTTGAGAGGAAAAACAACAGATTTAGACCAATTGATCTTGTACCCCGACAACGACGAGTATTGGTTCATCTGGTTTAAAATGTGCGGTACAGATACAGGGTTAGAGAACAGCAGCAGATCGTCTGCATAAGCCGAGAGCTTAGTCTCCACCCCTGCAATATTTATACCCTGAATCTTGGGATTTTGTCGCAGCAAGAGAGTCAAAGGCTCCAGTGCAAGATTAAAAAGCATTGGTGAGAGAGGGCACCCCTGCCGGGTACCTCGACCCAAAAGTAGATCCCGTGACTGAGTAGAATTAACACAAATGCTGGCCAGAGGTCTGATATACATTACTCTCAAAAGACTAAGAAAACCTTCTTCAAAGCCAAACCACTTAAGCACAGCGAACAGGAAGTCCCATTCTAATCGGTCGAACGCTTTTTCAGCGTCAAGGGATAAGCCCATGAGAGGGGAAGCACTGCTCTCTGCCTCCACCAGCACATGGCACAAAAGTCTGGCATTGTCCGCTGTCGACCTCCCTGCCACAAAACCGCACTAGTCTGTGTGGATCAGCCAGGGAGTTACCCCCACCACCCGGCGCGCTAGTACAGTAGCATGGATTTTGTAGTCATCATTTAACAGGGATATTGGGCGGTAGTTGCCCACCACCTGGGGATCTCTTCCAACCTTCTCTAAAACAATGACCTTTGCCGCAGCAAAAGCGCCCACATGCGGGCTCTCCTCGAGTAATGCCTGAAAGTATTGCTGGAGATACGGACCAAGTTCCTTGCCAAAAGTCTTAAAAAATTCTGTTGGGAGACCATCGGGCCCTGAGGCCTTCCCCCCTGCCAGGGACCTAATCGCTTGATTGATCTCCTCTAGAGATATTGGTTTATTTAGTTCTTCCACTGCCTCTTTACTCAGAGTTGGCCTCTGGACTTTATCCAACAAGGCATTAAATAATTCCTGAGAGAATACAGCTTCACCTGTATAGAGCTGCTTAAAAAAAACTCTGAAGGCCTCCGCAATGTCAGCGTCTTTAGTAAGCAGCTCTTGAGAAAGGGGATCTCGCACAGCCGAGATTCGGCCAGCCTCCCTATGGCCCCTCAGAGATTTGGCCAGTAAGCGACCTGCTCTGTTACTTTCCAGATAGTATAAGCTTTTCTGAGCCTTGATATTTTGTGAGGCTTCCGAAGATAGCATCAAATTATATTTAAGCCTTAGTCTCTGCAAGCGTATCAGGATATTGGGATCAGAACGCTTCACTAGGATCCTCTCCCCCGCCTTTATCTGCGAATCTAGCTCCCGAAGTTGTTCTTTACGCAGCCTAGCCAGCCTGATCCCAAAGCTAGTAATGGAGGCTCTAATTGATGCTTTGAAGCCCTCCCATCTAGCCCAGCCAGCAGTAGCATGAGGAGGATTAAACTGGAAGTACTCTGCAATGGCAGCTTGAATATTAAGACGAAACTCCAGGTTATCTAGAAGTGATCTATCAAAAAACCACCCAGTGGGCTTGGGAGTCTGAGAATCTGTCAGCACTTCCATCGAAATGGCCGCATGATCTGAGATGTGAGTGGGATGTATACTAGCAGATGTAACCGTGGGAACCAGGGCTTTAGAAATCAGGAGTAAATCAATGCGTGATAAGGACTGATGTGGGGCGGAGAAAAAAGTAAACTCTCGATCCCCGTGGTGCAGCAGCCTCCATATGTCCACCAGACCCACCTCCTGTATCAATGAAGCAAAAACTGTGTGAGATTTAAGAGGTCTGGTTACCCTAGAAGGCTTCCTATCCACCAGGGGGTCCAAAGTGAGGTTAAAATCCCTGCCCAAAATTAGTCCCGGGGAGGGATCTGTATGTATTACTTCAGCTACGCATTTAAAGAACTTCGGGTTATCGTTATTGGGGGCATATATATTCATAATAACCAGGTCTAGCCCTCCAATCGCAAGCCTTGCTTTAGCCCATCTCCCCTCCAGATCTGATCGTGTTTGAAGCACTTTGGAAGCCAATGATGACCTAATCAATATAGCTACTCCATTATGTTTATGTAGGGCAGCTGAAAACGCTACTAACTTAAAGGGTTTTATGCTTAACTTCAGAGATTCCTGCAAGTTCAGATGAGTCTCTTGTAGAAGAAAAATATCAACTTTCTCTTGCTTCCCATACAGGATTATTTTCTTCTGTTTTATTGGGTTGTTAATCCCTTTAACATTCAGGGACATAATTTTTAGGGTTAACATTGGGATAACCATTTGACAACTCTCACACACACATTATTAAGGCCCAACTTACACATCCTAGATCTAGCCAGCTCTATGTATAAAACCACACCCCTCCTCACCACATCTATATCAACAGCGTTATCCCATAATGTAGCAAAAAGAGCATACCAGCTACCGTATCTTCCCTCTCTTACATGTACTACCAAAAGTGGGAGAGAAACAACGTCGATAACATGAATGGACCAAAAGGGAGAGCACCTTAACCAGAAAACCATGGGTGAGCCCTGAGGTTGCAGAATGGGCACGGAGGGAGAGAAAAAACAAAAACACATTATTCAGTCTACACATACAAGTAAAGTATCTTACATATAATGCACAGATTCAACCCTTCTAGCTCTTAACAGTACCAGGCTAGGGCACGACTCCACGGTCTAGGCCGACGCCCACGGGCCTGGCGAAAAGCAGTTAACTTCACTGCTATTCTCCTGCTTAATTAGTTCACTGGAGACAAGCCCAGAACAAAGAGGGCCTCAACGCATTTGCAACTGTTCCTTTTCCTCCAAGAAAGTTTTCAAAGCCTCCGGGTCTTCAAACAAGCACGTCTGATTGTGTAGTGTGACCCTCATCCGAGCTGGATAAAAAAGGCTGTAACGCGCCTGAAGCTGTTGAAGTTGGGGTCGCAGAGCCAAAAGATTTCTTCTCCGGTCCACGGTGCTTTTCGCAAAATCAGGAAACAACATTAGCTTATGCCCTTCAAAGTCCACTGGCGCATGGGACCAGGCCGCAGCCAAGATCTGGACAACATGTTGGTATCGGAGGATCTTCATGATAATAGGGTGCGGGCGGCTAATACCCTGGGGGATCTGAGAGGGAACCCGGTGAGCACGCTCTATTTCAAACGGCATTTCAAAGTGGATTCTTAGGGCTGAGGGAATCACTTTCAGTAGGAATGCAAACAGATCTTTCCCCTCGGCCCCTTCCGGGACCCCCACCAGTCTAATATTGTTCCTGCGCGAGTGCGCGCCCTATTATTTCCATCTTCGATATCCCTCTGCATAGTTTTGACTTGTTTAGTCAGTTTGTCCAAATCTCTTAGCCTCTCCTCATGCACATTAACTCTCAACTCGATCTTTTCATAGCTGACAGAGAGCCCCTCCATACGACCTTTAAGAAGACCGATGTCCTCTTGCATACAAGCAAGAGATTCACCATTAGCTTTCACCATCTCTTTCACTGCATGTACTTCTTTCAACAATTCTTGCAAGGCCCCAGGATGTTCGAGCACGGCGGCCATCTTTTGCGGCGAAAGGGGCTCGGTTTTGGAGCGTTTAGCACTGGTATTTTGCATCGCCGCAAACTCTAACCGGGTCTGTTTTGCCCCAGCAGGTTTCCCCGCTTTAGTAGTGCCTCCCTCCGACTCTTCTGAATGCATTTCAGCAGTGTAGACCAGGATACAGCAGGAGTCCCTCCAGAGCTAGGCTCTATGCGACATTCTGCCCGATCCCAGGCTCCGTCCCTGAGGCTCAAACCCTTTATTGTCATTTTTTAATACAGATTGTTTCCTGGTCTGTTGGTATGGTGGAACCACAACTTTGTTCTATCGTCTTTTATTTCTTTTGGGTGAGTTTTATATATATCATGACACTTGGCAGTAAACTATTTCATAAGCCAGTTTATTTGGTGTTTCATCTCAATCTCTCAAAGTTGCTACTATTTGCATACTAAGGGTGTGGGGGGAGGGGGGTGCTGCCCACACCAGATGCCAGATGGAAAGGGTTGCACCCCCACCAAGCCCATGGAGGCAGTTCGGCAAACTTCCAAAAAACTGGCTTACTGCAGTGTCTCATGCTCTGTGGCCCAGACTCTCTTCTCTCCCTGCCAAGGGGGCTAGGAATGCCACTGATTTGCAGTGTGCCAAAAAGAACTTCCTTCTGAACTTTGTAGGATGTACCCTATCAAGATGTGCTTGGAAATTGCTTTTAATCTATCTGGTAGCACCAAATTGAATTTGAAATATTTAGAAACATAGAAGCACAATGGCAGAAAAAGATCAAAGGTCTATCAAGTCTGCCCTTCCATACCAACTACTATGGACCATTTTTTTCCTTTAGAGATCTTGTGTTCATTCCATGTTTTCTTGAATTCAGATACTGTTCTGGTCTCTCATACATCCACTGGGAAACTGTTCCCATGCATTTACCACTCTTTCCATAAAGAAATATTTCCGCATATTACTCCTGAGTCTATTCCCTTTCACCTTCATCCTATTCCCATTTGTTGCAGAGCTTTCTTTCAGTTGAAAGAGGATCTCTTCCTATGCATTTATGCCACAGAGGTATTTAAACATTTCTATCATATCTCCTCTCTCCCACCTTTCCTCAAAAGTTACATATTAAGATCTTTAAGTCTATCCCCATATGCCATATGACAAAGACCATTGACCATTTTGATAGCCACCCTCTGCACCAACTCTATCCTGTTTATATCCTTTCGAAGGCGTGGTCTCCAGAATTGCACACAATACTCCAAATGATGTTTCAACCAAGGCTTATATAGAGGCTCCTCCTGCCTGCTGGCCATTCCTCTTCCTATGCACTGTCAGACGGCTGCCTGGGTGAGAATGTTCACAGTCTTGGCAAGTGCATATATCAATATGATTTGCAAGGGATTGTGGGAAATGCAGTCCATTCACACCAGACACAGCTGCTCACAATAATTAGTTGTGCTTGAGTGTAAAGCCAATAAGATATTTATTTATGGGGTTATTTCTCCCAACACAGATATGCTTGGTAGCACATAAAACAGGATACTTGCTTGCAGTGTTAAACTTGGAAAAACAAAATCAGGAAAACAACAGTTGAACTTTGTCAGGCAATCAAAGCAAAAGAATAAAGACCTGGTTGGTAACAAACTGTCTTTTCTGTAGGCTTTAGCTAATATTTTCTTAGCAGTGTATCAAACAACAAGCAAAACCCACAAAGAAGGGAAAAACTGTTATTTTCAGGTTAACTTCTTATATCTTCACACATAGATTCAGAAGTGATTCCCTCAGAGCTCACAAGCAATTAGGTAAGGCTCAATTGCTAGCAGTTACCCAGCTGAAACCACTTAGCTGGCTTGCTTTCTACTGCGTGGCTCAAATCCTACTTCAGGAGCTTTTCTGAGTAGATTAAAGAACAAGTTTGTATTTCTTTGTGATGGTTGTTGTACTTTGTAACAGAAAATTACCAAAGGAGTTTAGACAGAGAGCAATCCATATATTCACAGCCTGTATCTAAGACCGCTCCCCCTTCTTCAACAATCATGGGTTCAATATCATGGATTGGCACAGAGGAATTTCTCAATGTAGCACTCTCAGGAGAATACTTGTTTCCCTGCTGTCTTTCAAGGTTATAGCTAGGGCATAGATCAGTGTTCATACCTGAGCTTCCATTGCTGTTAGAGTTCCTCTCTAAATAGCCTGGCCAGTATGTAGTCCAGTTCTTATGTCCAGCCTTCCAATCCAGATCCCTGGACACTGGATCTCTCTTCACATACCTTCTGGCACAGGTCCTAGGGTCCCTTCCAAGTGCAGCCGTCTCCCTCACAGGTACCCTCTGGAGATTCCTAGCTCTGCAGCACCATTCCTCTGGCTTTCCCCAGTCCAATGGTGTATGCTGGCCCTTGGAATACCTTCCAGTATACGTACTGCTCTGAACTCCTTTAGACCTCCCAAATGCTTTTCTCTTCTTTCTTCCAAAGGGTTTCTTGCCCTTTCTGTCCATCCGCTCTGGCTTCTGCTTCTGATGATCCTCCAGATGATGAAGATGTCCAAGATGAGATTATCCAAGCTGATTCTGAGGATCTCCCAGATGAAACTGAGGATGAGGATAATTCTCTGTAGAATAAACTCTACCTTTATTCTGCTTAGATGAGTGCTCCACCCTAGCACAGCGCAGCTGTGTTGAATCAGGCCCTGCCCTTTGAGATGAGTGCTTGGGGATTACCTCATAGCCCTCTTGATTGAACACACGTTTCCCCACTTCAGCTCCTCTAATGGCTGTTGGAAACCTGGTGCATTCTGGGACTGGTAGTCTTTTATGGGAAAATTCTGTTTTTTTATTTCTACCAGAACTGACAGGTTGCTTGTTCAGAGTCACTTCACCTTTTCTATAGCTCCTTCCTGAGCTATGATAAGCTTCCTTATCACAGCACCCAAGCATCCTTCTGTCTTTTGCCATTACCTTTTCTACCTGTGTAGTCACCTTAAGATCATCAGAAACAATCACACTCAGGTCCTGCTGTTATTTCATGGACAGAAGTACTTCACTCCATATACTGTACCGCTCCCTTGGAGTTTTGCAGCCTGAATGGTTGATCCTGCATTTTTAGTGTTAAATTTCAGCTGCCAAATTCTCAACCATTCTTCAAACTTCACTAGATCCCTCCTCATATTATCTATTCATTCCTGGGTGTCTACTCTATTGCAGATTTTTGTATCATCTGCAAAGAGGCAAACCTTACAAGATAGCCCTTCCACAATAACACTTACAAAAATATGTTAAAAAGAAGGACATATCCCTGCAGCATACCACTGGTAACATCCTTCTCTTCAGAGTAAGCTCAATTTACCTGTATGCCAGTGTGGAATGGTGTCAAAAGCTTTACTGAAATCTAAGTACACCACATCAAGGCCTTTCCATTGGGGCAACTCTCTGGTTGCCCAGTGAAATAAATGAATGAGATTTGTCTGACAAGACCTGTCTTTAATAGAACCATGTTGCCAACAGATCCTGCCATACATTAAGAACATAAGAACATAAGATATGCCATACTGGGTCAGACCAAGGTCCATCAAGCCCAGTATCCTGTTTCCAACAGTGGCCAATCTAGGTCATAAGTACCTAGCAGTTTCCTCAAAAAACACAGGTTCCACAATGCTTGTACTGGATCAAGAATTGATATCCTGGGTCCCTTCTTAATAATGGTTTATGGACCTTTCCTCCTGGAACTTGTCCAAACCTTTTTTAAACCCAGCTACACTAACAGCCTTTACTACATCCTCCGGTAACAAATTTCAGAGTTTGATTACACGTTGAGTGAAAAAATATTTTCTTTTATTAGTCTTAAATAGTTTACCCTGTAGCTTCATTGCATGCCCCCTAGTCTTTCTATATTCTGATAACGTAAACAATCGATCTACGTTTACCCGTTCCACTCCATTCATTAATTTATAGACTTCTATCATATCTCCCCTCAGCCGTCTCTTTTCCAGGTTAAAGAGCCCTAACCTTTTTAGCCTTTCTTTCTTCATAGGAGTATCCATCCATCCCACTTACCATTTTGGTGGCTCTTCTCTGAACCTTTTCTAAAAACACTATATCCTTTTTAAGATACGGTGACCAGAATTGCACACATTATTCAAGGTGCAGTCTCACCATGGAATGATATAGAGGCATTATAATATATTTTGTTTTATTGCACTCCAGAAACCTTACTATCGTCTGTTTTAGAAGTGTTTCCATTAATTTACTCACCACAGAGGTCATACTAACCAGCCTGTAGTTGTCAATCTCATCCTTACTTCTGCTTTTGTGTAAAGGGGCCATGTGCACCTTTATCCAGTCCTCTAGAACCACTCCTGACTCTAAAGAAAAGTTGAAGAGGTCAGACAGTGGAACCACTAGAACTTCCCCAAATTCCTTCAGTACTCTCGGATATATCCAATCTGGCCCCATCACTTTGTCTACGTTTAGTTTAGATAGTTCCTTATGAACATAGTCTTTTGAAAGTTCAAGATCCCTTACACTTCTGTTTGTATTTGTGGGTGATTTTTTTGGTACTGCTCCTGGTCTTTCATCTGTGAACATAGAACAAAAACATGTGTTAAGCAATCCTGCTTTATCTTCAATAGCTTCTACACATTCCTCCCCTTTACCCTTGAGTCGGACTATATCACTTTTGCACTTCCTCCTCTCACTAACATAGCTGAAAAATGTCTTGTCCCCCCCTCCCCCCATTTAACTGCATTCGCTATTTTTCCTTCTATTTGTATATTTGCTTTCCTGACTACTTTCCTTCCTTCTCTAAGTTTTTCCATGCTTCTCTTCCTTGATCTCTTCTATTTTATGAAGGCCACCTTCTTTTTCTTCACCTTTTCATCTACTTCTTTTGTGAACCATAGTGGCCTCCTTTTCTTTTTCATTTTTTACTTTTCTAACAAAAAGGTTTGTTGCACTTAAAGCATCCCCTTTTAGTTTCACTCATATCTTTTCTACATCCCCTAGCTGATCCCAACCCTCAAATGATTCTGTGAAGTATTCTCCCATCTTGGCAAAGTTAGTGTTCCTAAACTCTAGGAGCCTCACTTTTGAATAGATTTTATCAGCACCAGTCCTAGTACTGAACCAAACCATGTGGAGACTACTCGATGCAATATGATCTCTCACTATAACATCAGAAACACTTTCCCCATTTGTAAGCACCAGGTCCAGTATGCCCTCTTCACATGTGGGTTATGTTACCAGTTGCCGGAATAGTTCTACCTGTAGAGAACTCAGGATCTGCTTTCTTCTAAATGACACCACAGCAGGGGTGTGACAATGGGGATATTAAAATCACCTGCCAGCAACACTTCTCCTTTCATGGCAATACTGTAAATGTCTTCAATTAAATCTCTGTCAACGTCTTCTGCCTGTGAAAGAGATCTGTATATCACATCAATGCAAATATATTTCCTAATCTCTCTTTCTAGTTTAACCTACAGTACCTCCTGCTTCCCTCGTTCTTTTTTTTAAGTGCCATCAAGTCAGTGCTAGCTACTTAATTCCTGTAGCTTTAATATTATTTTTTACATATAATGCTACTCCTCCCCTTCTTCCTATTCTATCCTTCCTGAATATAGTGTAGCCCAGTATAATTACATCCCAGTCATGGTTGTCTGTGAACCATGTTTCCATAACTGCCACTGTATCTAAGTCAACCTCTTCCATTACAGCCTCAACATCTGATCTTATTTCTCAGACTACGGACATTAATGCATACTGCTTTCCAGATGTTGCCACTTTTACCCATTTCTACAGAAATATTTAATGTTTTACTTATGTGGGGGCTTTCTTCACCCATCCCCAATGACTCTAGTTTAAAACCCTCTTCAGTAGTTTAACCAGTCTGCTGCAGAAGACATTTTGAACTTTCTTGGATAGGTGGACACCATCTCTGCTCAGCAGCTTTTGGAAAATCATCTCATGGTCCAGGAAACTAAAATGCTTTCCAATACACCATCCACCCAGTCATACATCCATCTCCAGGATGATGTCACCCTTGATACACTCAGAAAGATACCTGGCAGTATCATTTGTGTCTACATGAGCATCATTGGATAATAATCAGTAGGCTTGATGAGTCTCAGCAAACTCTGTAACATCTCAGATTTTGGCACCTGGTAGACAGCACACTTCCCTGGATATCAAGTCTGGTCAGCAGATGGATGCCTCAGTATCCCTCAGAGGAGAGCCACCAGAGTCATTGTGATCACTGACTTTGCAACTCTGGGATGCTTAAGCTCTGGTTATTCCTAGCCTGGGACATTTTCACCTCCTCCACTTCTAGGGCTGCATACTGGTCCTTCAGTTTGAGGGCTGAAAGAGTTGGATTGTTGATGCTGCAGGTTCTGATGACTTGTGTCCAACTTTCTTCATTCTGTAGCATATCATATTCACCTCTGTCAGAGAGCTTTGATGCTTCAAGAAACATATCATCAATGTATTTTATTTATTTTATTTATTTAACATTTCTTCTATACCGCGCTATTACAATCAGCGCGGTGTACATCGAACAAAACATACTACAATGCATACAAGCAACATTGAGTTTTACATAGAACAGGGAAAAAAAAAAACATAGGATAACCGGGGTAACTATTTACAGGGTAACTATTTACAGGTTAAATAAGTATTGTCACCAATACTCTAAGCCAATTTGGTATCATCTTCATTTCGTGTGGGAGGGACAGGCGTAAAAGTGGTGGGTGGGCAGTAGTATAGTCTAACCATTTTCTGGTTGTAATAAGGTGCTATGGTAGCTGAGACATGAGGGAAGTTTACCCGATGTGTGGGTGTCAGGGTTGGTGTCAGGGTAGTATATTGTGAATAGGTGGTGTTTCAGAGCTTTACGGAATAGGATTAAGCTTTTGATGCCACGGATTTCATGTGGAAGGGCATTCCAATTTAGGGGAGCGAATATAGAGAAAGCCCTGTTGGAAGTGGTCTTAGTACATGACGTCATCATCTTGGGGACTATTAAGGTGTTCATTGAAGTGGATCTCCTGTCTCTGTTTTCCAGGGTGCTGTGGATTAGTTTGCTAATCGGTGTAGGTGGGTAGTTATTCAGGGCTTTGAAAGTAAGGACTAGTGACTTATATTGGAGTCTGGCGTGTAACGGCAGCCAATGCAGATTTTTCATGATTGGTGTTATGTGGTCAGTTCTTGATGATCCAGAGAGAACTCTTGCGGCGGCATTCATAGCCAGGCGGAGCGGATTTAAAGTTGATTGAGGCAGGCCATGCAGGACGATGTTCGCAAAGTCCAGGTGTGGGAGGACTAATGCCTGAAAGGTTGTCCGGTAGTCACTGGATTCCAGTAGGGGGCGGAGGTGACGTAACGTTTTGATCTTGTGATATATAGACTTTGTAACGTTCTTCACATGTGTGGTCATATCTAGGTGCTGGTCCAATGTGATGCCAAGATATCTGATTGTAGGTTTGGACTTCAATTCTACATTGTTGACAAGTAGCGATGGGGGGGGTGTGAATTTACGGTTCTTCGTAACAAAAAGGACATAAGTTTTACTATGATTGATCCGAAGGTTTTGTGTCAGCAGCCAATCAGCTACCGCTCCGAAACAATTGATTATTGGGGAGAACATCGGTTGGTCAATTTTGAACGGCATGTAGAGGAGGATGTCGTCTGCGTAAGCCAGGCATCGTACGTTGAAAGATCGGATCAAATCACATATCGGCTGCATATATATATTGAACATTAATGCCGATAAGGACGATCCTTGAGGTACCCCCTGAGACTGCAGGAATGGTTCCGAGGATGTATGACCTGTTTTTACTTGTTGCCACCTGTTGGATAGGTAGGATTTACACCATTCAAGTGCTGTGTCTTGAATCCCCTTTTTCTTCAGGCGTTGTAGAAGTATGTCATGATTCACAGAGTCAAAGGCGGCGGAGATGTCCAGGAAGATGAGGACAAATCCTTGTTGGATGCTGTCCATTCCAGTGACCAATTCGTTGAATAGGGTTGTGAGGACTGTGTCGATGCCATGTGCTTCCCTGAAGCCGTGTTGTGACGGGTCCAGTGGAGCTTCAGTGTCAATATGGTGCTGGAGTTGTTGTTGAGCAGCTTTTTCTATGATTTTTGCAAGCTGGGGGATGCTCGAGATTGGCCTAAAAGATTCGACTTTGGACGGGTCAAGTCTGCTATTTTTTAGTAGGGGCTTGATGGAGGTGTTTTTCAGGCGCTGTGGGAACGAGCCTGTTAGAAAAGACTGGTTCAATATATTGCACAGGATTTGGCTTAGGTCATGACGCAGCTCTTTGATCCAACTGGCTGGACAGGGGTCGTTGGGTGCTGTGCTGGGATTGATAGAGGCGACAATGTTCTCCATCTCTCTATTTGAGACCACAGTGAAATTACATAGTGGAGTTGCTAGGGGTGTCTTAGACGGTATGGGTGATGTACTGCTACACATGTTTATGTTGGTCTTAATCATCTTTGATTGCAAGTAGTTTGCAAAGTCCTGTGGTTGGGGCATTGAGGGTTGGGCGGAGACCGGTTCGCCTGTTATGGATTTTACTAGTCTGAATAGGGCGTGTGGTTTATTGATGGAACGTTTCAATAAATCTGTGTGGTAGAGTTTCCTGCTCTGTGTTATCTTTCGACGGTGGGTTATTAGGTAAGAGTTGTATGTATCAAGTGATTCTGAGGAGTGTGATCGTCGCCACCGTCTCTCAAGTTTGCGCAGGTGGTGGAGAGATGAGCGAAGGTCAGAAGAGAACCATGGTGCGTGTTCCCGTTTCCTTGTTCTCTTTTCAGTGTGGGATGGACAGGAGGCAGCTCGAAGGTTCTCGTCCCATTTGGAGATGAGATCATCTAGGTTTAGAGACGTGTTGGTCATAAGTGGCAGAAGATTTTCCAGGACTACGCTCCGGTTGAATGGACGGAAGCGGGCAGTATGGGTATCAGAAATGTTTGATGACATTTGGCTCTTGTAGGATGTATTAAAGGGTATAATGAATCTAAGGAGGTTGTGATCTGACCAAGGCACAGGTGATATATACAGTGCAAGGTCTTGGGCTGTTGAGTCGTTGAAATGGGGGGCAAAGATGAGGTCCAGTTTACCTCCCTTAGAGTGTGTGGGGGAGTCGACATGTTGTTTGTAGCCTAGATCCTCTAAGGCGTCTAGGAATGCTGTTGAGTGGCTATCATGAAGAGACGGGAGGTTGAAATCGCCTACCAACCAAGTTGGGGAGCGTGAGGAGGACGACATGCAGGCAAGCTCAATTATTGTTGGAAGGTCATCTGGTAAAGGGGTGAGTGCCCAATAGAAAAGGTTAATTGTGCATAGCTCATTAGCTATGGTGAGGGAATCAAGATGGGCTGAGCTAGAGGAGTTGCATAGTTTGAAGTGTAGATCAGCTTTTGCAAGGATGAGCGTCCCGCCTCCTCTCTGGATGGTCCTGTGGCATGTGTATAAATCAAATCCAGGTGGCAGCATCTGATTCAATAGGGCGTTGTCGCAGTCAGATAGCCATGTCTCCGTGATCATTAGGATGTCAAGATTGTATAGCGGAATCAGGTCAATGGTAGCAGGCCATTTTGATTTTACTGATCTGGCATTTATGTATGCCTTGTATGCCTTGCTGTCAGTGATGCTTCTCAACCTCACCACTTCTGCTCTGAGCTCTTCCATTTGTTGTTTCATGAGGGCTTCAGCTTGCTCGCATCATGTACATGGAACCCAATCTCTTGACTATGATCAGGCTGTCTGTCTCAACAGAGTCAGAAACTGTAACGGAGCAACAGCTTTGTCAGCACAATTCTTCCCAGTCATAGTTTAGTTATTGGAGCTTGAATACATGTTGAAGGAAAGGAGAAAGTCCTACCAAAGTCCCTAACTTTTCCTCAGCTGTCCTTTAAGAGAAAAAGCAGCTAGCATATTTTAGCTGTTCTAACAGCTCTGTTCCATGTACATGTGTATAGTCTTGTTTGCTTGCTAAACACTTATTTGCATTATCTTTATGCCACATTTTCTTATTCTCTGTATTTCTTGGTACTTGACGATCTTCTTCCTTTCCACGCAATTCACAGAATAATTACTTGATAATGTCTTCTCTATTATTAATGCAATTCTTTTACCACTATGGGGCAGAGTCATGTGCTAAAGTTCAGCACATGGCTTGATAACACAAATGTAAAGAAAACATCTTGTGGCCCAATGCAGTAATCAAATAGTATGCAAATAGTTTCTGCACAAAAAATGTGTGCTAACATGGGAGAGCATGCTGGAAGCATGCCCAGGCACTCATGCACATTTGCTGGAATGCTATGCATTTATCTTTATCTTCACCTTTATTAAAAACGTATATACTAATTCCATCTTATTGCTTTATCATGGCAATTTATATAAGAATATTCATAAAAATCAACATATAACAACATAGCTAGCAAAGTACTCTCTTCCTCCCCTCTGCTCTTGACCAATCTCTCAACTCTCCATTCTTTATTCAGAGGAAAAAACAAGATAAATTAGACTTCATGTAGTGAATGAGTGCCAGTTGAAGTTATTAAGTCGAGCAATTATTTTATCTCAATTAGATTATTGCAACCTCTTCTAACTTGGTTTACCACAAAAAATATCATTAACACTTAGGGGCTTGTTTACAAAGCCGCGGTAGCGGTTTCCGATAGTTATCGGAGCTGCGGCCCATGAGGAAACTGTTACCGTGTCTTTGTAAACAAGCCCCTTAGTCACACAAAACACAGCAGCCAAACTAATTATAATGGGCACAAAGTGGGGTAATGTTATGCCCCTCCTAATAAAGCTGCATAGGTTGCCTGTTCATTTATTTATTAGTATTTAGCTCAAGCCTTTCCAGTAGTAGTTGAAGGCGAGTGACATTCAGGTAGAGTAGGTGTTTCTCTGTCCCTATAGGGCTAACAATCTGAGTTTGTACGTGAGGCAGTGGAGGGTTAAGTGACCTGCCCAAGGATGCAAGGAGTACCAGTGGCATTTAAACCCTGGTCTTTCTGGTCCTAGGCTGCTTCCCTAACCATTAGGCAGCTATTCCTGAATCCTGTTTAGATTGCTTTCAAAATCAGGAATGGTATTGCTTCTCTTTATATGATGGACATGTTATCATCAACTGCTACTCATAAATCTACATTCTTCTAACCACAATAATTAAAGCTGTCCCTCTATAAAGAATTATAACCTGAAAAGTACAATGGATATGTTATTTACTTATAGAGCAGTGATTCATTGGAATGAACTGCCTAGTGCTCCAAAATATGAGGGAAATTGCATGACTTTTAAAAAATAATTGAAAACCTTTTTTATTTTGAAACTTTTTGTCTTCTGTTTACTTATGATTAATTTGGTTTAATGTAATTCTATATTAGCTTAGATTGTTTTAAAATGATATTGAAATTTTTGTTCTTTGTCCATCATTTTGATTAATTTAATTTACTGTATTATTGTATTAATTTAGAGAGGGTTTTTTTCCATTGATGTACTTTTTACTTTTAGCTTTTATGAGCTTGTAATCTGCCTTGAACTTTTTGTAAGGTTGAATAGAAATACTAAAATTAAGTTAAATGAAATTTTATTGGTTTCCTAAATTGCTTCATATTATCCTCCACACGAATCTCTCTTGGCAGACTGTTCTACCAAAGAAGTGTCATCACTGAGAACATTTTTCTCCTGAATCGTTCCCTTATTCGACTCCTGTACTGTTGGAATTTCTAGTTGAAAGGCAGTGGAATAGTCCAGTATTGATAGATTGACCACTGTTGACATGACCTGTGGGGTTAAGCCAGGCTTTAGGCCTCTGGTCCAGCGAAATTTCCCACATGAGATCCTCATCACAGTATCTGAGATTCAAAATCAAACTGTTCAGAGACTAATATCCCTATATTTTCCACACTTCGCTGTGTTTGACAATTTAACCACGCCCAGCTAAGACACATATTTACATTTTATTTTTATTTTTATTTATTTTATTTATTTACATTTCTTATATACCGCACTATTAAAAATCAGTGCGGTTCACAGTGAACAGAACAATGCTACAATGCGACGACACAATGCGCTTACAGAGAACAGGGTAATAGCTTAGGGGAGAACTTGGGAAAAACTATATACAGTTCATTTTACAGAGCTACAGGGTATTCACAGTTAGAACAGGTTTGATGGCATTGAAAAATCTGTACCAGGGGGTGGGCTGATTAACCATTCTCCCATTGCTTCTCTATTCTCTTCCTAGTCCATAAAATCGAATTCCCACATTCATAACAAGCTTATTTGACTTAAACCAACTTATCACCTCTTCCAAACACTGACAAGCTTTAATTAATTCCTGAGTTTCTTCTGTTCCCAAGGGAATAACCAACTGTACATCATCTGCATATATATAATCAAACCTATCTCACTCTCTGGTTATAAAAAAGAACTGGTGAGGAGTACTCCCGTCCTACTGGTGTTCCATAAATATCGTTGGTGTCGAGAAAACTGTAGCTGTATACAGGGTTTTATTGTATGTACATTATGTGCACATGCTGGAATGCTATTTTGCGTATAAATATCAATGTGTTATTTTAGCATTTCAGCGGTTCACTGTTTCTTCCAGCATACATCCTCCTCAGCCCCTTATCCCCTGCCGATTGTTTTTTTTACCATTTCAGAAAGGGTAAAAAGTCAGAAGAAGGATGAAGGTACTTCATGCTCATTGAAAAGAGAAGAAGCAGGCATGCAGTCTTCACTAATGTTGACTGCAGAAGAACAATCTAACTTTTTACTCCTCCTGAGACCTGGTATTAAAGCCTAAGCAGGGCAAAGAGTGGCCTAGTGGTTAGGACAAGTTTCTTCAGGCCAGAGGGCCAGGGGTTCAATTCCCACCTGGGGACAGCAATCTCAGGCCAGAGGGACTGGGGTTTCTAGTCCTATAGGCACTCCTTGTGGCCTTGAGCAAGCCACTTAACTCTCCATTGCCCACTGCTTTGATTGAAGGATAAGGCAGTATAGAAAACTGGTTAAATAAAATAAGCACTGAAAAAAACTACTCTCAACCTTCAGGTCTTTGGATAGTTCTTTGCATTTGTGTTTAATAGCTAATATGTTCATTACCATGGGATTTAAATGAGCCATATGTTAGTATCAGCGCGGGTGTTCGCTCATATGCAACAACACCTTTTAGCATTGGGCAAGGACAGTGATGCAGATAATTGTATAAGAAGTTGCACTAAACTGTGTATATATCTGCTCCAGTTTATTACATCTGTCCAGTGCATCAAACTTTCTATCAATTGGAATAGGAATGTCCCTGATAATCACTTCTTCATTCTCCATAATTTGTTCCTTCCACCTTGCTAAACCATATGCTTAGAATAGACTTCCTGAGTCATTACATCAGGCTTCATCTCTGGTCCAATTAAAATCCAGGCTTAGAAACTCACCTCTTTGAGGCTGCTTTTAGATCCTGACCCCCTTATTCTCCTGTTTAACACCTATTTGTGTTTTCATTATTTCCCTCAGAAGTTACCCTACCCCGTATTTGATTTGTTTGTCCTGTTAGTCTTGAATAGACTGTAAACTGTGGAGCAGAGAATATCTCTTATGTGTTTATGTACAGCACTGTATATGCCTTGTAGTGTTATTAAAATGATAAGTAGTAGCAGTAGAAGCAATAAGGTTGTGATCCCAGTGTTTTTCCAGTACAGCGATGTTGTAGGTTTATCAATAGATGATTCCTTTATAGATATGGATATTACTGTATTTATGTGAGGACTCCACTAAAATAAAGGCTCCAGCCCTTGTGTTTATATAAAATTTATTGTTAAAGATATACCCCCTTTCAGAGTTTTCTTTCTTTAAGGACACAAATCCTGGCATGGATGTTTGTAACACGCTTTGGAAATTGCAAACCTGAGCATACAGACTACTGACAGCAAAGTGTTAACCAAAGTGGATTACAATGGGCAAACTTTTTAAACTGCCAGAAAGTGTTAGCTTTTTATTCAGCAACAGGGGAGTTGGTTCTTACATCAGACTGCAGCCCTCTGTGATTGAACTGCCATCCAAATAGTGAGATCTAACCAATCAAACTAAAGATAGCTGGTTTTTTTCAAGCAGGAAAAGGCACCACGAATTTGGATGGGACTGGGCCTGTATCCAGATCCAAACAGAATTTATAGTACTGATGCAACGTTCTCAAAAATCACTGGGTTTTAGTTACCACATTGACTACTTTAGTAGTGTTAAAAAAAACAAACTGCCTTGGCTTCTGTTGTCAGCCATCACTGCAAACCTTTAATATATATAGTCTACCAGTTTGCCTTAATTGCTGATTTATTTTAGAGGATTCTATATGATTATATTTCTGTCTTTGATTTGCTTTTGTAAAAGTCTGTATTGTTTTTTTTTTCTTTGTGAACTGTTTCTTGTTCATGAGAGTAAAAGAAAAGATTTGGTTCAAGTATTTTTCTGTTTGCTTTTATTCTGAACACAGTACATTATACCACAGATCTCCATAGCTTCTATGTCAGTTAGAGCATTTAGAGTTAATTAATCTTACCACATCTGATCAAAGTCCTTTGAATCCTGCAAAATTTTGTAAGGGCTGAAGTACATATCTTTTTTTATTCTATTTTAATTTTGCAATAAACAGAAATATTCAGCATCAAATATCATAACATACAATGGTAGTCAACATTATTGGCATTTTAGTTAAGTTGTGTACAATATCATGAGAAATAATTGGAAATATTCCAACTGTATGTTGTCATAATATTTTAATAGTATTTTCAAAGGTGTACTACAAAAAAAAGATGCCTGTGCAACTTAGATGTAGTAATTTCTGAGGAAAAAAACCTAAATATGACCTGGGCAGGCTTAATAGCACCCTTCACTAATATTTGGTTGCATAACCCTTGGCAGTGATGACAGTCTCCAAACGTTTCTTGTAGTCATCTATAAGTTTCATACATCTGTCTGCTGGTAGTTTCTCCCACTCTTCTACTGCAGTTTGTTCCACTTTTGGATGTATGTTTTGTGTCATTTTCCTTCTGGAGAAGTCATGGCCTTCAACCAAGACCTAGCTTTTTGACACTAGGTAGCACATTTCACTCCAAAATACCTTGGTAGTCCTCCGACTTCATGATTCCTTTAATATGTTCCAGGCCTCCACTTCCTGAGGCAGCTAAATAGCCCTACAGCATTATGGAACCTCTACTATATTTAACTGTAGGAAGGGTATTTTTTTCCTTATAAGCATCATTTCTTCACTTGTAAATATATCGCTGGTCTGTATTGCCATAGAGCTTAAGTTTGGTTTCATCTGTCCACAGAACATTTTCCAGAAGGATTGTGGTTTCTCAAGGTAGGTTTGGGCAAAGATCAGGCATGCCTTTTTATGTCTGTCTTTGAGCAGGGGGGGGGATCCTCCTTGGCTTTTGCTCATGAAGTCCTTCTTTGTTAAGTGCACTAACATTCCAGATTTCTCCAGGTCAGCTTTAAGTTCTTTGGATGCTGTACATGGTGTTTTTCTAACAGTTCACACTAACCTTTAAAGACTTCTTGGATTAATTTTCTTCTTCCCACCACATTGACAATTCCATGAGCAGAAAACTTCTAAATAACATTGAAAACTGTAGACACAGGAATCCCAAGGTCTTTGTAGATGGCCTTGTACCCCTTTGGGGTTTGATGATAATGGCTTTTTGACAGTCTCAGGCAGCTCTCTTGACGTCACCACTGTGAAAATGGAGCAGGAAGTGAACATGGCCATTTTAAACATTAGAGCCATCATTCATTCGTTGATTCAAGTCATGAGAATACTGACAATTGATCACAGTTGCGTCTAATTTTACTGCAGTGGAAATGTGGTTCTTCTGTTCAAACCGACTGGAATTGTTTATAAGAGTGCCGATAATCATGTCCTGGAAATGTCCCAGGTTTTATACTATTTCTTACTATTTCCTTTTTTAATTGGTCTTATTTTATTTGATTCTTTTGAGTCAAATATGTGTGCATTTATAGTCCAAAACCATTTCACTGGCCACTTTTTTTTGAAGATATTGAACATTAAGGGGTTGAACTGCAAAGATGCTAATAATGTTGACCACAACTGTATAACCAGTTGCATATCTAAGCATCAACAATCTCTAGCTTTCTGAAGGTGTCTCAGGGCTTGTCTAATTTTTAAGCAACTGCAGGGCAGAAAAGGCAGCCTTATGTTACATTTATCATGCTTTTTACCTTAGGTGTGAAATATAAATTAGGCAGTTTTTCCCTGCTGATCTCCAGCACACATCAATCATCATGCAGGCCAGGAGAACAACAGCCAACTCTTCGATCTCTGGATCTCTCTTTTGTTTCTCTCTTTCCTGGACTGTTCTGCATTATTCTTGAGCAGCTTGCATTTCCTCCTCTCTCTGCTTTTCCCTCTATCCCATTCCATTCCATTCTTCCTCACCAATAGCTCCCTGTTTGCCCCAATCCGAGTACTCTGGTTTGTTTTAACACCTCTCTTTTTACTCTCCTTTCTGAATCCCTTTCCTCTCTCTCTCTCTCTCTCTCTCTCTTCTCTTCTCTTCTCCTGCAGTATCGCTCCTTATCTAGGTACTTTTCTTGTATTTGTACAATCTGAGATCTTATATTTGCTTCAGCTGCCCTTTGCAGCTTTTCCTTTGATTTTTTTAAAAATCTTTCTTACATTTTTGGGTTGGCTTTCTCTTTTGGGTTATCCTCTGAAAACAGATGCAGGATTTGTGACATAATAGTAGCACTGCATTATTTCCTTTTTATTTTCAGGAGCCCACCTAACATTGTTTTAGTCATCCTAGCTTTACTAGTTTCTTTGGTTAAGCACCTGCAGCAGTGGATCCATGAACAAGTTCACCATAGCCTGCTTCTGCACCAGGAATGTTAACTTCCCCTTAAGGTTTTGCACTATCACTACCAGCAGTTTTAGCCATAAGTTGCGAGTCGGTAACTTTTTACCCTGAGCAATATGCGACCAGTTTGTATCCTTCCTTTTTTTTTTACCATACTTCTACTGTAGAGTTGCTTTGCTGAGATTTGGTACAGATTTTATGCAACAAAACCATCACGTGAAGGAGACTGAAGTACCAGTGGAGCGGGCAGCAGCCGGAGCTGTGTCATGTGCAGAAGGGAGTCCGCTAGCTGGAGTTTGCTGTGAGACTGCAGGCAGTTGACTAGCCCCCCAAATTGACACCAGAACATCTGACAGAGGGTCCTAGAGGCCTATATCATTGGACCCTGAGGCCCTCTGGGCTATGGCCTGAAGGGGCCATGCCCCAAGGGGCTCATCATGCCCCTTTGGCGTAGAGAGGGTGTATTAGACCTATGGCATTGGATCCTGTGCTATAAGGTACTGTTGCATTTTACCAAGTTTGTGTTTGGATAGTAATTTCTCAGGCGATGGGGAAACGAAAAGCCAAGAAGTTTCTCTCTAGGACAGTTGCATTGATGAAGTCAGAGAATAGTGTTTGGGCCACTTGATAGACACTTTCTTACTCTCCCAGGTCAGCAAATATTCCCCGAAGGGGCATTACTCAGCTCCTTGGAAAGATCCCCACTCCTGTTCCCCAATCCGCAATTATACTCAACTATGGTGTCTGTTCCTTCAGCATAATTGTTGGTTTCATACAACCCAGTCCTCTGCCGAGGCCGGGTGCTTTGGAAGATGGTTCTAGTGATTTGAAAATTCCATCTGAGGATATTACTTTGAAGGACTTAGAGTTGGCTATAGCAAATATAGACTGTAAGGTTTCTGCTACTGTTAAATTTCTTTGTATCTTTACACAGGAATCTGTTCAGAATTTTCAGGAGGTGGATAATAGGTTGATGGAGGTATCTAATAATATTATTAAGATGGGAGGTCTGCTGCAAAAAGTGCAGCAAAGCAGAATTGCAGCTATTAATGACTCATTCTTAGTTCATTACAAATTAGAGGATCTGGAAAATTACACCAGGGTCAATAACATTCGTATTCTTAAATTTTCCAATGACATCACTATTATCGGCTGAAATTCTAGTGGATAAATATTTCAAGGAAGTTTTGTTATTCAGAAATGTTTTTATTTACCATCGGGCAAGCGGTTGATGGATAAGGCAGGGGAGGGGTTGGATGTATTATCACCTGATGTCAATCAGGATTTAATTAATTTCCTGGAGGATTCTACTTTTACTATAGCAAAGAGAGGTACTCTGCTAGTTTCCTTTTTATCTGTTATAGACAAAGTTAGAATTTTGAAATCTTTCTTTAAAAATAAGGAGAAACCCTTTTATGGCCAGAGATTGAATATATTTCTGGATGTTTCTAGGAGCACACAACTGCACAGAAGGGGTTTCTTAGCATTGAAATCTAAGGTTATTGAGTTGGGAGCAACGTTTTTTTTTTTTACGTTACCCATGTATTATTACACATCAGGGAATTACGTATACCTTTTTGATATTTCCCTGTTAGAAAAGTTTATTAGATAGGAAGTTGTAGGAGATGGGTACTGTAGACTTTTGAGATTGTCCACCAGTTTGTTAGGAGGTTTCTCCCTTATTGACCTCCAAAGATTATTGTATGATGTTTAGCTTTCCTGTAAAATAGCATTTTTTAGTCTCTCATGATGTGGACTAATGCTGTAACTACATTTTTGCTTTCTTTTTCTTTTTTGCGGGATATGTTACTCTGCAGTACCTTGTTATTTATTTGATTTTTTTATAATCTGTAAACCTTTAAAAAAAAGAATCACGTGAAGGTACTCAGAAAGACTCAGGAAGAAAAAAATATTGCCTCTCCTTCAGACACAGAGCAATCCACCAGTTTCCTGCTGAATTTTATGTTGTGCTCTCTGTTGACCTCAGTGAATACTCCTTGATAGTATCATGGAAATGTTCCTTTTTCCTCTTTCCATTGCTTAGTTTGGCTCATCATGGCTCAAAGCACTTTTTATGAGCCACGTAAGCTGTTTTACCTTTTTAGAATTTTAATTTAAATCAGAACCTGCATAGTGACAGCACAGCCCTTTAAAGCAGAAATGTCTAGGCTCAGACAGCCATTTGCATGAGGATATTTCCCTTCACATCTATACCTGATGCCCATCAAATGGTCTCTTGTACTTAGATTGGTTAACAGGCTCTATTTCCCTGTTAAAGGTTGATTCAGTTATGGTTTGTACCTCACAACATACCTGGACTTGTGTTTCTGCTTTTCTTGGGGAAATTACAGTTACAAGTCCATGCATGGAGAAGGGTAAATCTAGGATAATTTAGCAAATGTCACCAGCATTGCAGCACAGCAAGAAAAATGTATCTTAACGGCTTAATTTTAGAACAGGGTGCCTATATGAGAAGTACAAAAAGATGTCTGTTTTATTAAGGTGACCTAGGCGCCTATGTGATTTCATAAAACAGGAACTCAGAATCAGCTGATACATACTTAAACCTGCTCAAAAACAAGTATAAATATGTGTATGTACTTACCCCACCCCAAATATAACCCTCCCCCTGGAACACCTATATGCATTGTCTATACCAGTGATGGCTAACCTTTTTGAGCCCGAGTGCCCAAACTGCCGCACAAAACCAAAGAATTTCCTCAAAGTGCCAGCACGTCAATTAAACCTTAACAACAAGATTTTAGTATCTAAAAACTCTTTATAAAGTTGCCTGAACTATGTAACATCATTTGTAAAGTTTGGAATCTTTGTATTGTCAGAGAATCAATTTGATTCACAATCCTTTGGTTTTCATTTCAATTTATTGGCAATTTATAATGTTTTAATGATTTCATTCAATTTAGAAACAGGAAGGCAATAATTAAACTGGGAACCCCAAAAGCCAAACTTGGAATGTACAACAACACTGTAGAAATAAAACTATAAATTAATTTCCTCTTGTACTAAACAAAGCACAGACACTAATGATGCACATTTCCCAGAGCTGACATATTCCAGTTAATAAATTCAAAATAAAGAGATATCTTTGTACCTTTTGTGCATTTTTTTCAGTTGCAATTGTTCCAGCCACTTTCTTCTGGTTTATTTGTGTCTTCTGCTATCTCTCCATCGTCTGCTGTCCATTTCTCCTTTCTTCTCTTCTAGTTTTTTTCCATTCTCTCTCTTCATCTGCTTTAACATAATAATCTTTCTCCTTTTTTAGTCTCCCAATACCCGGCCAATTGTACATTTTTCTTCCCTCCCACACAAAATATTTTTCCCCTCTCCATTTCACTCTCCCAGCCCCATCCCCTTCTAATCTCCCCCAACATCAGCTCCCTTTTAATTCCAGCCCCACCCAGTATCCGCTCCCTTCTAGTCCCCACATCAGCCCATTTCCAGTCCTGGCCCCCCATCAGTCCATTTCCAATCCTATCCGAGTCCCTTCATCAGCTCATTTCCAATACCAGCCTCCCATCAGCCCATTTCTAGTCCTTTCCTAGCCCCACAATCACTCAGCCCATTTCTAATCCAAGCCCCCCATGAGCCTACTTCCAGTTCTAGCCCCTCCATGAGTCCATTTCAATCCAAGCCCCCACCACAGCCCATTTCCAAACTTAGCTCCCCCAACACCCAATTCCCAGTCCTATCCTAGCCCCTCCATCAGCCCATTTCCTGTCCTAGCTCCCTCCCCTAAGAGCCCATTCCAAGCCCCCCTTCCCATCAGCTATTTGCAGTTCAAGCCCCCTTCCACTCAGCCCATTTCCATTCCAAGTCCCCCTCCCCATCAGCTATTTGCAGTTCAAGCCCCCCACTTCCCCTCAGCCCATTTCCATTCCAAGCCCCGTCCCCATCAGCTATTTGCAGTTCAAGCCCCCCACTTCCCCTCAGCCCATTTCCATTCCAAGCCCCGTCCCCCATCAGCTATTTGCAATTCAAGCCCCCTTCCACTCAGCCCATTTCCAGTCCTAGCAACCCCCCCAACCCATTACCAGTCCTAGCCCCCCATAGCCCACTCCCAGTCCTAATCCCACCAGCCCATTTCCAGTCCTAATCCCCATCACCCCATTTTCAGTTTAAGCCCCCTCATAGCCCATTACCAGTCCTAACCTCCCCATCAGCCCACTCCCAGTCCTAATCCCACCAGCCCATTTCCAGTCCTAATCCCCCATCACCCAATTTTTAGTTTAAGCCCCCCATAGCCCATTATCAGTCCTAACCCCCATCAACCCACTTCCAGTCCTAATCCCACCAGCCCATTTCCAGTCCTAATCCATCACCCAATTTTTAGTTTAAGCCCCCCCCATAGCCCATCACCACTCCTAAACCCCCCCAGCACCCAGCAACACTCCTAAACCCCCCCAGCACCCATCACCACTCCTACCCCCCCAGTGCCCATCACAACTACTAACCCCCCCAGTGCCCATCACCACTCCTAAACCCCCCCAGTGCCCATCACCACTCCTAACCCCCCAGCGCCCATCACCACTCCTAATCCCCCCGCAGCGCCCATCACCACTCCTAACCCCCCCCAGCCCAGCCAAAATTTAAAATAAAAAAAAAACTGTCTTCTGCCGCTTCCGGGGCCGCCGCGGCAGAATCGAGTGTGCCGCGGGGCCCCCCCTGTGCCTGGCAGAGCCTGCCCTCCAGATCCTGCCTTCCCCGGTATCAGCTCCCTGTTTCCAGCTTGTCACACGCGTCGGCTTTCAGAGCGCGAAGGGAACTAGTTTCCCTTTCGCGGCTCTGTTAAGCCCGCGGGGGCTGATGGGAACTTCCCATCAGCCCCCGCGGGCTTAACAGAGCAGCGAGGGAGAAACTCTCCCCTCGCGCTCTGAAAGCCGGCGCGTGTGACAAGCTGGAAACAGGGACTGATACCGGGGAAGGCAGGATCTGGAGGGCAGGCTCTGCCAGGCACAGGGGGGGGCCCCGCGGCACACTCGATTCTGCCGCGGCGGCACCGGAAGCGGCAGAAGACAGCTTTTTTTTATTTTTTTAAATGCGGACCTTCCCGCGTGCCAGCTGCAAGGCCTTCGCGTGCCACAGCTGGCACGCGTGCCATAGGTTCGCCATCGCTGGTCTATACCATGGGGCAATTCCATCAGATTCCTTTTCCATGTATAAAAAAGCCTTTACATGCCAGAGCACCTTTATAAAGTTATCCCCCACAAGGGTAATTATATAACAGGACTTGTAAGCAGGGAAGGCATACAGGAACATATATTGCCCATTTTATAATGAATATTTTCTGAATAAGACATATAACATTTCACTAAATAATAAAAAATGCAGAACATATAAAAGACTACAAAAAAATCCTTGTTGGGACCGGTGATTGAAATTTGATCATGCACAAACAACAGTGATCAAGAATTGTCGCTGTACTGCTTGCTGTAATCTACTGAGGTCCCTTTTGTCACCAGTGTGATTTTCTTAAAGTGCATTCACATAATAAATCTTTTAGAAGAAGTGTGTTTTGGCAGTGGTGTATCAAGGGGGGTGTGGTGGATGTGACCTGCCCTGGGTGCTAGCCCCACAGAGACAGCGCAATATACTTACTATTGATCTGGGGGGAGGTGCCTGCCCCAGGTGATGGGGGGGGGGGGGAATGTCACTGGGTTTTGGTATAGGGTAGATGTTACTTTTCTATACCTTCTTTTGTATGGGGTTTTGGGTATTGTGAGTGTTTTATAAAGGCAACAGATGCACTTCTGTGCCTTTATAAACTACCCTATCTGAAAGCTCCTGCACAAAGCTACACTGGCTTGAAGCCATCCTTCTTGAGGTGATCTGAACTGTTCTCTGTTATCTGCTGTATTAGCAGTCAATCCCCAAGTTAACTTCTCGGGACAATTTCCATTTTGTGTGTTTAACATAATAGGGTGCACTAACTGTTAATGTGCTGCATTAACTAGTCATTCACACATGTTAAGATTTTTAGATATGATTATAAGCAATACGATATAAAGAAAAACCAGAAGGAGAGCAATAAAGAAAAGATTACAATAAATCACTCACAACATGGAGAGACAGAGCCAAGGTGGGCTTTCACTACAGTGTGAGTAGCTATGCCCCACGGAACTCCCATAATATGTTCAGTGCCATTGGGGACCAGATTTAGTGACCACCACATTTTCATATTTGTGGACCTGACATATAAACTGGCATTTTAGAAAGGATGCCCATGGCAAAACATCTGAGAAAACGCTGGAGATATTTAAGTTTTGGCTCAATTTTAGAAACTTGTATGCCCTTGAAATGGACGGCCGCATGGGCTGCCTCAAAGACATCCCTACTACAAATACTTGGGATGGGCATGTCTACCGTATGCTGAATGCATTCTAGCGCCCCCTCCTTCCTCCCCCCCCGCCCCGCCCGCCATGCTTATCTTGCTGTGTTGCATTCGTCCTGCAGAGATCTTAGAAAAAGAGACCTCTCAAGATGTGTTCACTCTGCTTAGGTTTCACAGTGCCCCCCCCCCCACCTTTTTATCATTAGGTATTTTATAAAGGTTGCAGCTTATTAACACTACACACTAACCTCTGCATAAAACACCTAGCGCAGTTTAGTAAATAGTCCTCTTGATGTTTAAGATAGTAATACCTGTGGATAAACATTTCTGATTTATATAGTAAATATGAATTTTCATAGAAGGAAGCACATAACCTTTATGATACTAACTCTTGGCAAAACCAGGGCATATATTTTGATACGAGAGGCAAATACTCTGAACTGAATTTCTCCAAGCATTTTGTCTGAAATACAGTTCAAGAAAACAGTTTCCCAGATTTCAGAGATCTAACATCATACGAAGTGATGTAAATGATCTGTTTGAAAAGTGAAGTGCAGCTGGTTTCTGGTTTAGAGATTAGATATTGAGCTGTCTGTGTGAAAATGTTCATATGCTCGCAGACACTAATCAAATTTGGACATGGCGACAGAAAATTACAGCATTTTACACAAAGCCTTCCCATCAAAATTGAAGAACCATTGTACTATCCCCTGTTTGTTCAATACCATCTGTATTCATAGATTGTTAAGATGTTTGTTCTGAAGAATAAATCCGACCTGTGACTGATTAATCCATAATAGTAGTGTTTTGTTGACCTTCAAAGAACAAAAAGGCTTTTTTTGTCTTTTAAGGTAATATGCCTCAATAGTATATCCTGGGAACAAAAGTGTGATATCACTTTTAACCAAACTTTAATCAAGTAGGAACTCTTTTTTTTCTCTGCTACTCAGTTAAGAATAGATGAAATTTAATGTGGTTAAGGACAAAGTGATACACATAAGGAAAATATGTCTATCTGTGGAGATAATTGTACATAGTTTGAAAAATACGATGTTCCATGTAAAACCACGTTCATTATTTGTTAATTGTAAACCGCCTTTGATCTTGGGAAAAAGCGGTATAGAAGAAAAGCATAAATAAAATAAAATAAATAAATAATTGTTTAAGCAAGTGCGTAGAATAGTGTTTTACCTGATCATGTAGGCACTTATGAAATCGCCTCAAGGTAGAGGTGCATAAAAGTAGAAAGAATAGCCCTCTACAGTTTTTCACAGTTTCCAGGTGTCTGCCATACTGCAGGTTTTGATATCGTCTGCAAAAATGCAGGCCTTTATCAACAGCCCTTCCACACTGTTGCTTCCAAAATTATTGGAAAGAACCAGATAAGGACCGATTCTTGCAGCCACCACTGGTAATGCTTCTTTGCTCATAGTGGACTCAAATTTGCAACTATACTTTGCTGCTGCCCTCAGTTAATTTTGGGTCCATACCAAGTCACTTACGTGGAACTGTGTAAAAGGCTTTGTTAAACTCCAAGTACACCATATCTAGCACTCTCCTCAATCCAGCTCTCAGGTCGCCTGGTCAAAGAAGTTGATCAGATTCATCTGACAAAACCTCTTCTGACAGTTTGAATGTTACTGCTTTATTGGATAGCTATTAGCTGAATATTACCTCCAGATCTAGCCTTCTCATGACCTATTCTTTGGAGCCTGATAAGACCTGTACCCTCAAGCTGTTTCTTAAATTTAAGGATGGAGGTTTCTTGGTGCAAGCATTTCAGTTTTTCCTGACATTTCTGAAGATATGCAGAAGCTATTCTTGTCTCAGAAGGAGAATATTATTTCTTTGGGTACTCCTTTTTTCATAAATTAAACAGACACAAGGAAATCTATCTGGCTAAAAGATATGTTTTATGACTGAATTCACTTCAATATTTCCTAGAGAATAGGTCAGTATCCCCATTTATTTATTTAAACTTTTTTATATGCCGTTTTTCAAGCTATCAAAGCGGTTTACAGAGAACATTGGGGAAGGGGTAAGATGGGGGATATTATAACTTTAAACAGTCATCTTTTATACAGGTTCTCTGGTGGATTTATTGCACTTGATGTCCATAGTGGAGGATGGAAAGACGTAATTAACAATGTGTCTAGAGTCTCAAATAGTGTCTAGAGTCTCAAATAGGTAATTTTCTTTCATTTAATTATGTTCTTTCTCAATAAAATGTCTCTACTGTGTTCCTGGATTTCCTCTGTTTGTAATTCTTTTACATTATTTTTCCTGGAGATTTGTGGCATTTTCACATGCTTATTTTGATTCTATAGATGGATCATTTCATATTGGTCGTCTTTGACCAAAAGTTATTCTTGTTAGGTATTTTTGAAACTTTTAAATAAAAAGTAGGAAAAAAATCACGATAGCTATTTAATGCTTATGCAGAACTTCTGCCAGTAATACTTTGGTGTTATCAGTACTAATGATGTAAAGACTGATATGGACTGCATTAATGTCAAATCATCTGAGGTCTACGGCCCCCCAAAATTTTCAAAAAGTTTCCAATGTGCTGATACTCTCCAACTTCTGTACCCCAATATATCAAGAATGCACCTTAACTTCCTTGCCATACTATAATCCCGTAACATCAAAATAAAAATGCTTACTCAATTCCCATTCCCTACCTTATGAAAGTCAGATCAAGGGACTTCAGGGAAAATGACCCTCTGAGCATTTGATAATAGTGAGATAGAAGAAAGGAGTTTCCTCCTCTCTCCAGCAGACCTTTAAATATTTCCAAAGACAAAGGAAAGTGTTAAGGTGAATTTGTGTTCTAGAGCACCTTGATTTGATATTGGGAGAGAGGGGTAGGTGCTCTGTTGATTACTTTGATATCACTATGTGTGTTTAGAGGAGTAAAAGGGAGGCTTTTGTGAGCACTTATAGTACTGGGATTAAGGGTGGGAACATCAGTTTGCTTTAATTTAATTTAGTTTGTTGGATTTTCTAGACAGGCCTTCAGATCGAATCGCCAAGGCAGCTTACAGAAACTCTAAACATGAATTTTAAAAAAACAGCATTAGCCTGAGATATCTTATTGGGGATAGGGGGATCAAACTGTGGAAGCTTCACTGTAAGTCTTGAAGGGTAGGGGATGAGTGCATTTTGGTCCACGGGTACAGTTCTGTTCTATCAGGGGGGTGAGGGTTCAGAACCTCCATCTGGGCTTGTGTTATTTCCAAAACTAATGCTACAGTTCCTAAGATGTTGTTAAGTAGGAGGAGTAGCCTAGTGGTTAGGGTAGCAACCTAGAGCCAGAAAAAACAGGGCTCAAATCCCACTGGCGTGCCTTGTGGCCTTGGGCAAGCCACTTAACTCTCCATAGCCTCAGGTCCAATTTAGACTGTGAGCCCTTTGAGGCAGGTAAATATATACCATGCTCGAATGTAACTTGTCTTTTTTTGAAGGTGTGAATAAACAGGTAGACCAAGGTGAGCCAGTTGATATAGTGTACCTGGATTTTCTGAAAGCATTTGACAAGGTTCCTCATGAGAGGTTCTTGGCCAAATAAAAAAAAAAATCATGGGATTGGAGGTAGTGTACCATTGTGGATCAGGAACTGGTTAAAAGATAGAAAATAGAGAATAAGGCTAAATGGCCAATTTTCTCAATGGAGAAAGATGACTAGTGGAGCATCCCAGGGATCTGTGCTGGGCCTGCTGTTTTTTAACATATTCATAAATGACTTAGAGGTGATCAAATTTTCACCTGACACAAAATTATTCAAAGTTGTTAAAACGCAAGAGGATTGTGGAAAAGTTGCAAGAGGACCTTGATAAATGGCAGATGCATAACTTTGCACTTGTCCACATTAAATTTCATCTAGGAAAGAATAACCCAAACTATGGTTAGACAGTGCAAGGCTCCACATTAGGAACCACCACCCAGGAAAAAGATTTAGGTGTCATCATGGATAATATGTTAACTTTCCGCCCAGTGTGCAGCAGCAGGCAAGAAAGCAAACATAATTTATTTAACAGGTTTTTTATACCACTTTATCATTTCAGTCAAAACGGTTTACATTGTAACTTAAACTGGGTAATGTACATTAAATGGACATTGATAACTTGGATTTTTCTGAGGCAATGGGGGGTTAAGTGACTTGCCCAAGGCCACAAGGAGTGCCAGTGGGGAAATGAACCTTGGTCTCTTGGTTCTGCAGCCAGTGCTCTAACCATTAGGCTACTTCTCCACTAGGAATCATAAGGAAAGTAATGGAGAATAAAATCAAGCATATTATAGTGCTTCTGTATCATTCTATGGTGCGACTGCACCTTGAATATTGTTTGCAATTCTGGTTCTCATATCTTAAAAATGATTTAGTGGAATTAGAAAAGGTACAGAGATGAGCCACCAAAATGGTAAAAGGGCTGGAAGGATACCCCTATGAAGAAAGGAGATATGATAGAGATCTATAAATTAATGAATGGAATGGAATGGGTCAACGTAGATTGGTTGTTTACACCATCAAAATGTAGAAAGACTAGGGGACACATAATGAAGCTACAATGTAACTCATTTAAGACTAATAAGAGGAAATATTTTTTCACTCAGCACATAATCAAACTCTGGAATTCGTTACCAGAGGATGTGGTAAAAGCTGTTAGTGTAGCTGGGTTTAAAAAAAGTTTGGACAAGCTCCCGGAGGAAAGGTCCATAAACCATTATTAAAGAGGACCCAAGAAATCCACTGCTTACCCCAGGACAAGCATTGTGCAACCTGTATACCTTTTTGGGAACCTGCCAGGTGCTTGTGAACTGGATTGGCCACTGTTGGAAACAGGATACTGGGCTTGATGGACCTTGGTCAGACTCAGTATGGCATTTCTTACATTCTTATTTTCTTATCTTCTGAAAAGGTTGTGAGCTTTGTCCATGGGCTTAATGCATGTACTACTACTAATCATTTGTATAGCAAACAATTCTCACCTCTGTCTTCAATGATATTTACAGCATTCTCGACCAAGATTCCTTTGCACTTGCTGTCTCCCTTGATTTCTCTGCCGCATGTGACCCCATTGACCACAACCTTCTCCTCACATGACTTTACAAGGTGGGTCTCCAGAGCAATATTTTCTCTTGGTTCTCTTCTTTCCTCCATGATCATACCTATCAAGTCCGCAGTCAAAATTCCTCTTCTTCCCCTTACTCTCTTCTCTGTGGGGACTCTCAAGGTTCAGTCTTGTCCCCCCTCTTGTTCAACATCTTTCTCAGTTCCCTAGCTACCCTCGTTCAATCACTGGGTATCACCTTCTACATGTATGTGGATGACATTCTACAGTACTTCTAGCATGGCTCTATAGCATTTCCCCCGATCTCTCCAGTATTAAATCTGCCCTTAATTCTACCTCAACCTGGTTATAGAAGAATACCCTAAAGCTCAACCTTGCCATGACCACTGCCACCTGGATCATAGGCTCCACGTTCTCTTCTGCATTGGCCACTTCCCTGGACTCAACTTCCATTGCGTTACTTCCTTCTTTCAAATACCTTGGTATCCACATCGATTTGGAACTGTTTTTCTCCATTCACATCCCTCACCTCACTCACGCTGCCTTCTCATCTCTTCACAAATTTCGTGCTCTTCGTCCTTTTTTTGATTAAACAGCCCTGGCCACTCTTATTCTCAGCACTGTCATCATACATCTTGATTACTGTAATATCATGTTCACCAGTCTTCCTCAACATCAACTTAAAGGCCTTCAATCCATCCAAAATACTGCCATTTCTGCCCTCACTCATGCCAGGAAATTTGATCACATCACACCTCTCTTCATTCAGCACCACTGTCTTCCTTTCCCTCCGAGAATTCACTTCAAGATCCTTACCCTCACTTATAAGGCCCTACATAATAATACCCCATAGTACCTTTCCTCTCTAATTGTCCCATACTTGCCTCAACTCTGCCTTTGCCCCCTCCATGATAACCGCTTGGACATTCCCTCTCCTTCACGTGCTAAAAACGAGTCCACACAGCGTTACACTTTTTTCTTGGTTGCCCCCTGCCCAGCTTTGTCTGGAGTCATCCTTCCCTAGGTTTAAAATGCTCCTAAAAGCCCACCTGTTTACCTAAGCATTTGAAATTTATGCTGCCTGAGACCTGCACTACAGAAAGCTGTCTCTCCTCCCCTGTAAGCCTGGATTAACTACTCTTTGTTTCTTTCTTACCTTTGCTGCTATCCTGTTCTCAACTTCCTATCATGTTATGGAGTTCCTCTCTTTTTTCTGACCTTCAACACTTGTTACTTTTATTGAAAACCACTCTGCCTGGCAAAGGGTGGTCAATCAAAACCTGATAAACGATAGCACTACAAGTCATATGCAGCACTGTACATATATATGTAAGAATCAGCTCCTGCTCTAAAATGGAATCCCATATTAATAGTAATGATACTTTGCATGAATTTGCATGTGAAAAAAGTCATTAACATTTTTCCTAATAATGTGGACTGGCATGTCAAAATGCTTATTATAATGTTAGTCATAAGGCAAGTTATAGAGCAATAATACCATTCATGCTTAATACATGTTAATGCTTATATTAATGTTAACACACTTTAGTAAATTGGCTCCTCATTCAATAATCCAAGAGATCACAAACCAAGTTTGTTCAATGCTTATTCCAAATGCAATCACAAAATAACATAAATCAGAAAGGCAACAAAAATCAGGTTAACCTGTGCTACCAGCAGAGTCCACATTTATGTCTTCAACACATAAATAAAATCCTATAAGACTGTAAAATTCTCACTGAATACTAGATGTTTTCACAATGATTGATTACCCTTGCAGTAAATCGGTGCAGTTTTATAACAGTCAATGCTGCACTTTCAGCTTCTAGAAAGTACAGAGCATTTCATTTTTGTCTGCTAAAAGTAAATTTAAATAGAAGCAAACTAACAAAGTTCTAAGGTTGAAACCTTACTAACATCAAAAAACCTCCAACTTCAAAACATTTATTAGCCTTATAAAAGTATTATCTCTACCCAGCTGTTTTGCTGGTTTTAACTGATTTTTTTCCTATATCCACAGACTATGGATTTATATGAATCTACAGTATTGTAGCTAGCTCCATCAATGATGGTTCTCAACCCTGTGCTAAAGTATACCTAATCCCTGCAATGATTATAACATAACATCTTTTTAAATTTGTGATACTCCAATTAACTGAGGTTTTCTAGGCAAGGTTCCACAATCCAGAAGATAACATAAAAACAAATAGCAAACATTTAACATAATCTAATCAAAACCTAACAACATCAGAACATAAGATATGCCATACTGGGTCAGACCAAGGTCCATCAAGCACAGTATCCTGTTTCCAACAGTGGCCAATCTAGGTCATATGTACCTAGCAGATTTCCCAAAAGACACAGGTTCCACAATGCTTGTATTGGGTCAAGCATTGATATCCTGGGTCCCTTTTTAGTAATGGTTTATTGACCTTTCCTCCAGGAACTTGTCCAAACCATTTTTAAACCCAGCTACACTAACAGCCTTTACTACATCCTCCGGTAGCAAATTCCAGAGTCTGATTACACGTTGAGTGAAAATGAATATTTTCTCTTATTTGTCTTAAATAGTTTACCCTGTAGCTTCATTGCATGTCCCCTTGTCTTTCTATATTCTGATAATGTAAACAATCGATCTACGTTTACCCATTCCACTCCATTCATTAATTTATAGACCTCTATCATATCTCCCCTCAGCCTCTCTCATATCTCCCCTCAGCCTTCAAAACAACCATAGCATATATTTTATTTATTTATTTATTTATTTAACATCTCTTATATACCGCACTATTATCATCAGCACGGTTTACATGGAACCAAACATATACATACAGAAAAACTGTAGTGCATTTTACAAGTAACAGGAATTTGAACTTGGTAATAAAGGGAAACTATGTACATTATGTAACTATATACAGTAGTCTATACACATTAGTCTCAGTTGAAGTTGTCTTGACCTGAGTATGGATGTAGTATTTCTCTTGTGCAAAACTAAATTGGGAAATAGCTTAAGAAGAGGTGGTGTTTGAGACTTTTTCTGAATTGTGTTAGGCTGGCTATGGCTCGCAGTTCTGGTGGGAGTGCATTCCAAGCTATTGGGGCATGAATGCTGAAGGCTCTTTTAGATGTTTCCTTAGTGTATCTGATTGTTTGTCTTGGGATTGTTAATGAGTTTATAGCAGTTGATCTTCTGGATCTATTGGGAGTCTGTGTGTGTAAAAGGTTGGTGATCGTTGATGGTGCTTGATTGTTTAGGGCCTTGAAAGTAATGACTAGTATCTTGTAGTGGATTCTTGCGTTGGTTGGTAACCAGTGGAGGCTTTTTAGAATTGGGGTTATGTGGTCTGTCTTTGATATTCCTTCGAGAACTCTAGCAGCGGTGTTCATCGCCAATTGTAGGGGATTTAAAGTTGATTGCGGGAGACCATGTAGAATTGCATTTGCGAAGTCAAGATGAGGCATTACCAAGGCTTGGTAGACAGTTCTGAAATCTGTGGGTTCAAGTAAAGGTCTTAAGTGGCGTAGTGTGCGTATCTTGTGATATATTAGTTTTGTTATGTTTTTTATGTGGGTCTTCATATTAAGGCGCTGGTCAAGGGTAATACCTAGGTATCGTATCGTAGGTTTTACTGTCAATTCCTTGTCCTTTATCTTTATATATAAAACAACCTAATATTTATTTATTTAACATTTCTTATATACCACCTTTCAGTGGTATCACGGGGGTTTATATCAAACAGAACATGAATAACATGGTACAACTAACTTGGTACAGGCAAATGGAATCTGTCACGCCCATAGCCCCTTACATGTGTATGGAGGGGCGTGCTTGTAAGATAGAGTTCCTCAATTAAGCAATGTTCCAGACTGACTAACTTGCAAAGGATTATGGTACTGGTAGTCCAGTCATGCGGTGCTTGCCTTTAAGGTAAAATGAAGACAATGTAGTTGGCTCGAGTGTAAGGCAGTAACAGAATGTTTATTTATGAGGTAAATCCAGATGCACACAGATTCTACTTGGTAACACCTTAGGATATATTCTCCAGGATTTTTATATTCAAAATAATAATACAACTGAAAGGTAAAGCAAGTAGCTTCTAAAGTCCATTAGCAACAGACAAAGCTGCTCAGCCGTGCTGTCTTAAAGGAAACCAACAAAAGTAAAAGCTTCTTCACAAAACAAAAACAGCTTTTCTTTTCCCATTCAAAGCACTTTGTATCCAACGTGTGCAAAGCCTGAGCTGTGTGCTGCTCTGATACCAGCTGGCTAACAAGCTCCAATCAACAGCTCTTTTCCTTTTCTGCACAAGTATTTACACAAACTTCTAGTGCCAGTTACTAGAACGTTTCCCTTTTGATGTTTGATCCCACTTTCAGGATTTCTCTGTGCCAGCAACCTTGCATAAAGAACAGTCCATGAGATTATCGTCCTCCTCTGTAAATATAGCTTGTTCTTCTATTTGCATAGGTTCTATATCAGGAGCTGGATCAGAGGGCTTTTTTACTAACTGACCTTCATTAGGACAGAAACGGTGCCTAAACACTTTGCCTTGCTTTAGGTTAGACAAACGTTCATAGTTCATACCTGGGCTAAAGCTCGCATTAGGCTGTCCTCTCAAATATTCTGGCCAGTATGCATTAGAGCTTTTATAACCTGTCCTCCAGTCTATGTTCCTGGACCTCAGGCATCTGCTCCATACCTCTTCTTAGGGTTCCCAGCTGAAGTTCTCCAAGCCTTTGGAGTTCCCCAATCCCTTGAAGCTGGGTTCTCCCCAGGAATCTCTCCAAGAACCTGAACCTCTCAGAGCTCCTCTTTCCTTGCTCTCACGCTTGCCTTCAAGCCTCCTCTCAGGATTGCCTCCTCGCTCTCCTCGTCTTCCAGGCTTAAGCTTCCCTTGTCTTCTCTCTGCATACTCTGTTCTAGTTTTAAAGTTCCCAGTTTCCAACCCCTCCCTTGCACTCCCCAGGTGTGGCTGATTAAAGTCTCTCCTGGCAGCTGAGTAATTAGGAGTGACGTAAGGGTTTCTCCATCTGGGCTTATACTGTTGCACCTCATCTCCACTAGAGGCTCTCTGCAGGCCACTGCAGCCTGGAATAACCTGTCTTTTAGGTAAATATGCAGTTTTACTCCTGTAACCTGCCAAAACAGGTCCCTTGATTAGGGTAAATTCCCTTCCTTTATCAGTATTCTCTAGGCTCTGGGCAGCTTCCTCATCACAAATCACAATGAGATTAACTATTTACATTTTAACTAATAGGCAGTAAGGTATTCACTGTCTGACAGTAATCTGGTAACTATTTACATTTGAGCAGTATAGGTTCAATACTTTTTTATTTCGGTCATATAGGTTTGTGTCAGATTTTGGTTGTGGGAGAGTGATCTTGACAGTCTGTCCCATAATATTTCTTGAATATGTGCATTTTTAACATCTTCCTGAAGTCCTTTATGTCAGTATTTGCTATGAAGTTAGCTGGAAGGGAGTTCGATAGTGTAGGTGCGTATATGGAGAAGGTGCGGTGGCATATTTCTTGCGTACCGGTTGTTTTCTGCCTGGGGATTTTTAGGAGGTTCATGGTTTGGCTTCTTCATGGTCTGTCATCAGGAGGTATGAATATAAGAGGTTGTAGACATGCAGTGGATAGTTTATGTATGCTTTTGAAAGTGATTGTATTGTATTCAAGCTTGAATGGACAGCCAATGTACGCAGTTCCTTTAGTACTGGAGTAATGTGTTCTTGTCTGGGTCTCCATGATATTAAGCGAGTTACAGCATTTTGTGCTATCTGGAGTGGAAGGAGTGTGCCTTTTGGTAGGCCTTGGAGTATTGAGTTGCAGTAGTCCCACATTGGAGTAATGATTGCGTGACAGACATTGCGGAATAGATTGTGGTCCGGAAATGGGCGGAGGTTATGTAGTGTTCTTATCCTTTGATATGTCGCTGCAGTTGTTTTCTTAATGTGTGCTTGGAAATTGAGTTTCCGGTCTAGTGTAACTCTTAGGTATTTGATTTCAGCTTTGATGGGGATATCGTGGTTGTTGAAGGTAAGCTTCTCTATCGGAATATAATTGTGGTCTTTGTTCACAACCAGTGCCTCGGTTTTACTTACGTTCAGAGTGAGCGAGTGTTAATGTAGCCAGTGGGTTATTTCATTGAGGCATGGTGGAGAAGTCCAGTTTCCTTGTCGCGACTGCAGCGTATAGCATAATGTCATCTGCATGGATATGAAACATTATCCCGTGTTTCCAGAGGATATTGCGTATGGGCTGGATGTATAAGTTAAATATGAGAGCTGAGAGAGCTGATCCTTGAGGCAGTCTTTGGTGAATTTGAAATGGTTTTGATGTCCTACTTTGTACTTTAACCTGTTGCATGCAGTCAAATAAATATGAGTGAAACCATCTTAAGGGGATCCCATTTACTTTGATTTCTGTCAGGCGGGTGAGGAGTCTTCTGTGGTTTATGGAGTCAAATGCTGCAGAGATATCTATGGATATGAGGATGAATGCCTGTTTGGATCTTTCAGTTCCCTTGAGCAGGGTGTCAAGGAGTGAAGTGAGTAGTGTTTCGGTACTGTAATGTTGTCGGAACCCATGTTGCTTGTCATCCAGAGGTGCATTGCTGTCAATAAATTCCTGCAGTTGGAGTTGGATGGCTTTTTCTATTATTTTTGCCAGGAGAGGGGTACTGGAAATGGGTCTGTAGGAAGTGGGTAAGGTAGGGTCTGCTGAAGCATTCTTCATAGTGGGCCTGATAGAGGAGATCTTTAGGTTAGTTGGCATTTGGCCTAGGGTGAAGGATGAGTTGATTATTTCAAGCAGTGTTGGTCAGTTCTTTTCTGGCTGCTTTGATCCATGCGGTTGGACATGGATCTAGTGGTGATGTGGTGGTGGTGTTAATCATTGAGAGAAGGCTATCTAGTTGCCTGCTTGATACTGAGATGAACATGGACCAGTTTGGTGAGCTGCTGGATGCGCTTATTGTTAGTTGATCCAGGTCTATTGTTTCTTTGGGTCGGGGGGATTTGTTTTGGAGGTAGGAGGTGTAATCTTTCAGGTTCAGACTGGGGCCCTTTGGGGCAGTAGGGGTTCTTATGAGTCTCTTGGTGATTTTGAAAAGCTCTCTAGGTCGTTTGATTGATTTGTGAATGATATTGTTATGGTACTCTCATTTTCGATGGTTTATCAGATTATTGTAGTCAGCTTGCATGGAAAGTTATTCTTTGTGATGTATGGCGTCTTTCGTTCTTCACCATCTGCGCTCAAGTTGTCTCCGTTTGAGTTTCATTTCTTTTATGTCTTTTGAGTACCAGAGTGACAAGTCACTTTGCCTTGGACCTCATTTTGGGGGGAGTACTGCAAAAGAAGCTATTCGGTTGTTCCATTCATCAATTAGTTAGAAACATAGAAACATGATGACAGAAAAAGACCACAAGGCCCATCTAGTCTGTCCTTCCATAACAACAACTACAACAGTCCACTTTCTACCTTTAGAGATCCTCTGTGTTGGTCCCATGCTTTTTTGAATTCAGTTACTGTCCTCATCTCTACCACCTCCACTGGGAGACTATTCCACGGATCCACTACTCTTTCCGTAAAGAAATATTTCCGCATATCACTCCTGGATCTATCTCCCTTCACCCTCATCCCATGTCCCCTCGTAGCAGAACTTGCTTTCAATTGAAAGAGGCTCTCTCCCTGAACATTTATGCCACGGAGGTATTTAAACATCTCAATCATATCACCTCTATCCCGCCTTTCCTCTAAGGTGTACATATTAAGATCCTTAAGTCTGTCCTCATATGCTTTATAATGAGTTCATTGGCATCTCTGAAGAAGATTCCATTAGAGGAGTGAGGTGGGTCAAATATAACATGGGGAATCTCTCGTTTGAATCTGAGAAAATGTTTTGCACATTTAGTTCAGAAGATCCACAGAATCTCCTTTTCCCCTCTTTCCTCTTTCTGACTGGATTGCTCTCTCATGTTAACTGGGTTGATTTTTTGGAACCTTTAAGTGATATTTTAATGACTCTCTCCTCTTCTCTATGTACATCCAAAAGGTATATCACTTTTTCCTTTTCAACATAGCTAAAATGTGTCCCTTCCTTTCTGAGTATATCCCTCATATCTCTGAGGGAAGATATGATGGAGGTTTATAATATAATGAATGAAGTGAAACAGGTAAACGTAGATTGGTTGTTTACTCCTTCAAAAAGTAGAAAGACTAGGGGACATGAAGTGAAGCTACAATGTAGCACATTTAAGACTAATTAGAGAAAATATTTTTTCACTGAACACATAATCAAACTGTAATTTGTTACCAGAGGATGTAGGATGTAGCTGTTGGTATAACTGGGTTTAAAAGAGGTTTGGATAAGTTCCTGGAGGAAAAGTTGATAAACCATTATTAAAGAACACCAGAGACATCCATTTCTTACTGCTAGGATAAGCAGTATGTAATCTATGTACCTTTTTGGGAACGTGGCAGGTACTTGTGACCTGGATTGGCTGCTGTTGGAAACATGATACTGGGATTGATGGACCCTTGATCAGTTCTTATGTCCATAACACTCATTGACTCTCATCACCTCCTGCTTAGACTATTGCAACCTAATCACTGCAGGTCTGCAATAGAATCATCTTTCCCCAGCTGCATGACTTATCTTCCTTCAACGTTGGTATAACCATGTAATCCCTCTCCTCAGATTATTATATTGCTTCCCCATTTGCTTTCATATACAGTTCAGTCTTCTATTGTTCACCCACAAAATGATTTACTCTGCAGCTTCCTATTATGTTACCTTTTCCTACCTCCTTCTTAATGAACTGCATTTATCTGCACCTTTCTCCTCCTGATTCTATCTTTCAAGATGGCTGAGCCAGGTGGACACATTTTCTTCCTGTTACCTGCTGCAGCTGGCTTTTTCCCAGGATTGGCTCCTGCACCTGTGTGATCTGTATGTTGCTTCAGTGTCACAGAGGAGAAGGCTATAAACCACCGGCCCTACTGCGTTTGTGTGTGGATACATTTTCTTCCTGTTACCTGCTGCAGCTGGCTTTTTCCCAGGATTGGCTCCTGCACCCACGTGATCTGTCCAAACACCAGCCCTACCGTGGCACATGGCCGTGGGCACGTGCCCGAAGGTGCATGACCAAAGGAAAGGTGCTGCCCCTTTGGAATAACTGAGGAGTTGAGAGAGAGCTCTAGACCATGATGGGAAAGCAGAAGAAAAGGTCTGTGCAAAGTTCAGTAGCGAAATCAGTTAGTGTTTGATCCAATGGATCTACATGTTTAAGCCTTTCCTATGTCATCTGAACCTCCTTCTTCAGCTATCATGGATTCTCTTTCAACTGTGAGTACTCCCTCTTTGGATACTGCTCCGATAGATGAGGGGTGTTCAAACCCTGCCCAATCAAATAGTTGTTGCTAAAGGGGGCTTTGCCGTGCCTGTTGAGGGGAGGCATTCTTCTGATTTGCTTTCTCTGCAGAAGTCTCCAGCTTCCATGTATTCTTTTACATTTAATACACATGCTGGTCCTTTGCCCAATCCCGTGGCGTTTACCGCTGTTTCAAAGAATAATGATGCCTCGTCATCTGATATCTTTCTTCAGGATATCTGGGATGCTATTCTTCATATGGATCAGTCTCTTCAGTCTTCTCTAAAACAATTTTTAGACTTTTCCAAAATACAGTGGTTAAACTCACTGAACATGATCAGAAACTGGTGGATGTGGTTTGTTTTCCACAGAAAGTTAATTCTCAGTTTGGGAAACTTTGTAAATCAGTATCAGCAGTTGTTCAAGATTCTAGTTCTTTTTCTCGTCAAATGGAATCTTTGGATAATATCTCTAGATCTAGAAATTTACGTTTTATAAATTTCCCTAAGACCCACTTTCTTTTGCCATAGATTCTTTTTGTTAAGTATCTTAAGGAAATCCTTCAGCATCCAGATGCTGATGCTGTACGGATTTCAAGACTTTATTATTTTCCAGTGGCATCAGATAAGTTGGGGAAGGAAAATGGAGATTTGGTACAAGATATAAATGCTTTTTCATTGGCAGGTATCTGCCTTTTTGGAATCTTCTATGGATGAAATTCCATCATGAGCTATGTTGCTAGTTTCTTTTGTGTCTGAGATGGACAAAAATCTTATTCTTCGGTTGTATTTTTCTAAACATAATGAGAAATTTTGTGGGCAATCGCTTCAAGTTTTTTCAGACGTTACTAGGAATGCGCAGAAAAGAAGGAAAGCATTCTTGGAGCTGCGGCCTAAGGTCCTAGCTCTGGGTGCCTCCTTCACACTTCGTTTTCCATGTAAATATCTTGTTTCTTATCAAGGAAGTAGATATGTATTTGTTGAGGTAAAACAGTTGGATGTTTTTTTTCAAGGGAAAGGTGTTTGAAATTCTTGTTTATGATTCTCGTATTTGATCTAGATTAATGGGTTTAGGAATATTTTGCAGTGAGCCTGATTTGTTGTGTCCATCTTATCTTTATTTCTTATGTTTATGTAAAGGTTTCTTTTTGTAAATTTTAAATGCAAATAAAAAATTTATTTAAAAAAGTGGCTGAGCCATTTTCTTGGAACATATTTCCTGAGCTAGCATGTCATGCATCTCTTTGGCCATATTTAAATCCAGACTAAAAACTTACCTTGCTTCTTTTACATATTGACCATTTCTCCTTATTACTTTCCCTAGACTCTCTTGTTTGTCATGTATGTTTGTCTTGACTAGAATAGTAAGGCCGCGGGCCTCGTCTGCGTGGCCGCTTCTAAACGGGGGGGCGGCGGTCCGATCGCCCCCCCCCTCGGAGTTTCGGCGGCGCGCGGCTTGTCGGTGCCCCGCGCGGCCTGGCGCCCTCATTGGCTCCCCTCGGCGTTTTAAACGCCTGGGAGCCAATGAGAGGGCTAGGACTCGGCAACGGGGGGGGGTGGGTAGTGCGGGGACCCAGCACTGCTCCGGCAGTTGCTGGGTCGAGGCTGGAGGCGCCGGACGTGCTGGTCGGCGGGAGCAGGATACGGAGTGGTATCGTGGGCCTTGGGCAGCAGCAGGAGGCGGCACGAGAGGCTGCACCGCTTTTGAAGCTCCAGGAGGCTGTGGAGCAGCGACGGGGGAGTCGGGAGGCTCGCGGTGGTGTGTGGGCCGACTGCAGCCCCGGGCTGAGGTGCAGCGGCTCTGCTGCAGGCAAGTGGGTCTTTCGGTGGGGTTGTGTCTCAATTCCATCCCCCCCCCCCCCAATTACATCGGTAGCAAAAGCAGTGGGGCTCTTTAGGGTTCTTCAATCTCCAAGTTCAAAAAAAAAAAAAAAAGAGAGATCAACCCACTATAATTAGTTTCCAGGGTTCCTCCAGCCTTTTTAATTTTCCCATGGCCGGCGGAGGGAAAAAGGGTGCCCGACAGCGCGAAAGGTCTGGCAAGGCTAAGCCGGGCGGTCCTCGGGGAGGGGGGCCCGCTCCTGGGGGGTGCCTAGCTCATTTTGGGAGGGGGGGACCAGGGGCAGGGCTTCGAGCCGTGGCCCAGCGTCCGGACGGGGTACTAGCCCTGTCGGCGGCTCCAGGCGGGGGGGGGGGGCGAGTGGGAAGGGGGGTTTCGGCTGGCCCTTTAGCTGGGGGCCGGCGGGGTAGGTCAAAAGGCCCGGCACGAGGTGCTTTGGGGCTTGGAGAGGCCCCCGGTCCTATGGGTGGCTTGGGGGTGGCCACAAGTCCAGTGGGGGGGATTGACGGGGTCGCTCCTCGGGTGAGCAGTGTGGGGGTGGACGCTGCAAGTCCTGGGGGTGGCTCGGCTCCTGCTGGGGCAGCTTACTCGCCCGCGTGGGCGCATTGGCAAGGCGGGGGCCAAGGCTCTTCCAGTGCTGAATGGCTAGGGGCGTGGCAGCCGCCTTGGCCAGTGGCGGGTGTTCCTTCGCCTTTCCCTGTTTTTTCTCTGCAGGTTTCGACCAGCTGGCACTACTTGGGGCACCCTTGGGGGGCTCCTGCTGGACAGATGGACGGCAGGCGGGCGAGCGCAAGTGGTGGCCCCGTGTCTGTCGAAAACGGGGGAGGAGCGGAAGCGTCAGCGTTGACGCCACTGGAGACGGGCGTGTCTCCCGAGGTAGCAGCACCAGCGGCAGGTGAGTCGGCTGCTAGCGCGGGGGCTGGAGAGGGGGGTAAGACGCGAGCGACCAAGCGCAGGCGGCGTTCATGTCACCGGCGTCGGCGTTCAAGGTCCTCCTCTTCTTCAACCTCTGAGTCTTCGTCCGGCTCGGTTTCCGACGACTTGTCCCGGAGTCTGCGGACAACTGGTGGGGAGGTCGGCGCGGGACAGGTGGGTTCGGTGCCCTCGGTGGCGTTTTTCTCTGAGTTATGGGAGGGGGTGCCCAAGACTCTGCGGAAAAAGATTGTAAAGCGTCACTATGTAGATATTTTCCGCTTACTTGAAGGTCGTAAACGGTCGGGGTATAGTCGACGAAAACGTAAGGAGGATGAGAAGGCGGGTAGGGTCAAGAGAGTGGCCCGGAATGTGGTTAATTGGACTCGGTCTTTCCTGCGCTTGGCTAGTGTATGGGGTCATTTGCATCCGGAGCAGTACGGTATGCTTTTGGCTTACGCGGATTCCATACTAGAGGCCTCACAGACTCATGAGGGTTGGGCTTGGCTCAACTACGATGAGAAATTCCGTGATAAGATGGAGGAGAATCGCATGTTGTCGTGGGGAACGCAGGACATTAATCTTTGGCTGACGCAGATGGCGATCAGACCTGGAGGGGGAAGCATGGGTGGGCAAAGATGTGGGGTCGCCACCCCCACGCGGGCGGATCAGCCCTTTCAAGCGGGCGTGCCCCCTGTTTTGCAGAGAACTCCAGGGGGGGGGGGGGAGCTGGTGACTTGTGCTGGCGCTTCAACAAGTCTTCCTGCCCCTTTCCAGATTGCAAATTCCGGCACGCCTGCTCCATCTGTAATGGGGGTCACTCAAGTGTGTCAGAAAGAGTGGCGGGGGCATGTCAGCCCCCAACCACAAGTAATAGGGACTTGTGGAGTTTGGCCCCCACCCCGGTTGCGATTGATGCGTTAGGTCCGTGGCTTAGGAAGTATCCGAAGCGACAGGTCAGCTGTCTATTGGAATGTGGGTTTAAGGAAGGGTTTCCCATACCGGTGGTAGGCAGTGTAGAGGTCAACAAGGCGCGGAATTCGCCTTCGGTGCGGCGTTTTGCGCAGCTGGTACGGGATAAGTTGGCAACTGAGCTAGCGTTAGGTAGGGTGGCAGGTCCTTTCAGAGCGCAACCGTTTGCAGATTTGGTGGTATCTCCATTGGGGATCATTCCAAAGAAGGAGCCGGGGAAGTATCGCCTAATACATAATCTTTCTTTTCCCGTGGGTTCCTCGGTTAATGATCACATTCCTAAGGTTTTGTGTGCTGTACGGTACGCATCCTTTGACGAGGCCGTTGAGCTGGTACGTGCCTGTGGGCCGGGGTGCTTGCTGGCGAAAGTGGATATTGAATCCGCTTTCCGTTTATTGCCGGTGCACCCTTCCGCTTTCCATTTGTTGGGGTTTTGCTTCGAAGGTCACTTTTACTTCGATAAAAGCATGCCTATGGGCTGTTCGATTTCCTGTGCGTATTTCGAGCAGTTTAGCTCCTTTTTACACTGGGCATTCGTGGACTGGGTGGGGTGCGGCTCGGTGGTGCAAGGCTTTGTTGGATGGGTTTGTCCAGTTGGCCCAGGTGTGGGGTGTTCCATTAGCATCCGAAAAGACGGCGGGTCCGGCGACTACTCTTACCTTTTTGGGCATTGAGTTGGATTCCGTGGCGTTGGTAGCCCGCCTGCCGGAAGAGAAAGTTACGAGGCTGCGGGTGTTGGTCTCCAACGCGCTGGTCTCCCGCAAGCTTACGCTTCGGGAGATGCAGTCTTTGGTGGGGTCCCTGAATTTCGCGTGTTGGGTTATCCCGATGGGGCGAGTGTTCTTGCGCCGGCTGGCAGCGGCTACTTCGGGCGTCTCTAGACCGCATCATCGGATTCGGATGTCACGCAGCTTGCTGGCAGACCTGCGGATTTGGGACGATTTTCTTCGTGACTTTAATGGTACCACGGTGCTGCGAGATCCGGAGGTGACTTCGGCGGATCTGCAGTTGTATACTGATGCAGCGGGGGGTTTGGGTTTGGGGATTTATTTTGGGGGCTCATGGTGCGAGGAAGGCTGGCCTCAATCCTGGCGGGATGTGGGGCTGACGAAGAATATTACCTTCCTCGAGTTGTTTCCCATTTTGGTGGTCATGTCATTGTAGCCGGATAGACTCCGCAATCGCAGGGTGCGCTGGTGGTGCGACAATGAAGCTGTAGTGTCTGTGATCAATAACTATTCCCCAAGATGTCAGCCGGTAGCTGACCTGATGCGGCAGGTGGTGTTCGCCTGCTTGCAGTTGAATTTAGTGATTAAGGCTCGTCATATTCCTGGGAGTCATAACCAGATTGCTGATGCTCTTTCCCGTTTCAAGTGGGAGCTGTTTCGAACCTTGGCGCCGGATGCGGACGACGTGGGATCTGCGGTCCCGGAGCATTTATGGCGGATTGGCCTCCAGCCATGATCGAGCTGTTGCGGAATTCCGTCTCTTCGGCGACATGGGTCATGTATCAACGTGGCTGCTGCAGTGTGGTATCCTTCTTGGTACTCCATGGCTGGCGAGCTGGGTCAGCATCGGATCTGCTTCTGGGTCAGTATGTAGCGGCGGCGAAGAATGCGGGACTGTCACGGACCACTGTCCGACGGAACTTGGCAGGATTCTCCTTTTTCGCACGGGCTCTCGGATGGGGGGGGGCGGGCGGTGGATTTTTAACGCGTACATTGTTGCGGGGTTGGGAGCGGTCCTGTCCCTCGCCTGGGGATTGGCGGCGCCCTATTACACATGACTTACTGCGATGGTTATGCGGTGCTTTGCCGCAGGTGGTTTCCTCCTCCTACGAGGGGGCGCTCTTTCGGGCTGTTTTTTCATTAGCCTTTTTTGGCGCGTTTCGGGTGGGTGAGCTGGTTTCGGAGTCGGGTCGGATTCGCAATGGGAGGGAGGTGCAAGTGCATCAAGTGCACTTACTCGGGGGTGGGGTTCGTATCCGCCTTGCCCGTTCAAAGACGGATCAGGCGGGAAAAGGTATGTGGGTGGAATTGGCAGCGGTGCAAGGTTCGCCCACGTGTCCTGTCACGTTACTGCAAGCGTACTTACGCGTTCGCCCAGAGGTCGGCGGTAGCCTTTTATCCATCAGGACGCGCGGGTTCTTACGCGTTTCCAATTTACCGCAGTGCTACGGCTGTCCTTAAGGCTGATAGGTGAGGACCCTGGTGCGTTCGCCCCTCATTCCTTCGGGATTGGGGCGGCGACCAGTGCAGCGGTGGCTGGGCTGCCCGATCAGGAGATACAGCGCATTGGGCGTTGGCGGTCGGGAGCCTTCCACAGCTACGTGCGTTTGTAGGGGAGTGGGGGGGGGGTTACTAACGGTTCTATTCTTTTGTTGCAGATGCGGGGCAGAGATGCTGTTGGATTCTTGGCCACTCCTTTGTCTTCTGGGCTGGTCGGCGAGCAGCGACGCGCCCAATGGGGCTGAACTTGGGAATTTCCGAGCAGGCGGTGACTGTCACATGGCTGGGCGAGCGCGGACTACGGTGGATCCAACTCTTGCCTTTGCTTCGGCACCTCCAGCGTACCAGAGGCGCACCGGACGTGTTGCTGCTCCACTTAGGTGGCAACGATCTCGCTTCTTGGACATGCCGGCAGTTGATCCGAGCAGCTATCAAGGACTTCGGGGTGGTGTTGGGGATGTTTCCAGATGTATTATTACTATGGTCGGATATCATTCCAAGGCCGTCCTGTAGGGCTCAGCGACGGTGGTCACGGGGTGTGACAAAAATTAACCGTCAAATTGGCCGGTGGGTGGGTCAGCAAGGGGGCTGTCAAATTTTCCATCCTTGGGTGGACATGGACTGCCCGGGCCTCTACAGGTCTGATGGGGTGCATTTGTCCCCAGTAGGGCTAGATTTACTGCTTAACGATTGGCAGGAGGCCTTGGAAGGTATTCCGTTGGGGGCGAGGGCTGGTCGCAGCTTACCTTTGGGGGCGGCTCTGGTCGTGGCTGACCTGAGCCGGTGGCGGGATCCCGGAGGTTTCCGGGGTCCGGAGCCGGTGGCAAGCATGAGGGCGGGGGTGGGGTACCCCCGACCCGGTTAATCCCTCAGGCTTTTGCTAATAGCATGGCGAAGCCGGAAGAGGGAGGGCGTGGAAAATGTCGGGCCTGTGCCCGGGGGAAGCGGATGTGGCGTCACCTTGCTACTAACATGGCGGGTGAGGGCTCGCTGTGCTTGGGGGGGGGGGGGAGTTAAAATGTGTTGATTTGTATTGTGTGGTTTTTTAAAGGTTATTAAAGCTGCGACCAGTTTAAGTTCCAAATGGTTGTCATGTGTTTGTTCTGAATTAATCTTTCGAGGAAATGAAAAGTGGGGGTGGGTGAGGGGGGGGGGGAGGGGCGAGAGGCGACGTGTCCGCCTTACCCGGTTATAGTAAGGCCGCGGGCCTCGTCCGCGGGGCCGCTTCTAACCGGGGGGGGCGGCGGGCCGATCGCCCCCCCCCCCTCGGAGTTTCGGCGGCGCGCGGCTCGTCGGTGCCCCGCGCAGCCTGGCGCCCTCATTGGCTCCCCTCGGCGTTTTAAATGCCTGGGAGCCAATGAGAGGGCTAGGACTCGGCAACGGGGGTGTGTGTAGTGCGGGGACCCAGCACTGCTCCGGCAGTTGCTGGGTCGAGGCTGGAGGCGCCGGACGTCCCGCCCACCCACCCTGGCTTGGGGGACGTTTTGGTTGGGGGGTTGTGGGTTGTTGCAGCTGGAGGGGGGGGGGCTTTGGCGGGATCCCGGAGGTTTCCGGGGTCCGGAGCCGGTGGCAAGCATGAGGGCGGGGGTGGGGTACCCCCGACCCGGTTAATCCCTCAGGCTTTTGCTAATAGCATGGCGAAGTCGGAAGAGGGAGGGCGTGGAAAATGTCGGGCCTGTGCCCGGGGGAAGCGGATGTGGCGTCACCTTGCTACTAACATGGCGGGTGAGGGCTCGCTCTGCTTGGGGGGGGGGAGTTAAAATGTGTTGATTTGTATTGTGTGGTTGTTTAAAGGTTATTAAAGCTGCGACCAGTTTAAGTCCCAAATGGTTGTCATGTGTTTGTTCTGAATTAATCTTTTGAGGAAATGAAAAGTGGGGGTGGGTGGGGCGAGAGGCGACGTGTCCGCCTTACCCGGTTATGCACACTCTGTGGAGAGTCTCTCTTCAATATATCTGTTCTGTATTGGGGGGCGGAGCCTGATGTCCAGCGGGTAGGACGCTTTGCGTTGAAGCTCCCGAGAGGCCTACTTAGAATCCTGACTTAATACCTATACAAATTTACTATTTCGCTCCGAGCTGACCGGGGCACCTCGGGGGGGATGGCGGCCCATAAACCAGCGCGCTTGGACTTCGGGTCTCCTTCTTCTTCTCACGGAAAACGCTCCAAAACAGAGGTGTCCTCCCCACAGAAGATGGTCCCATTTCGTGAAAACCCCGAAATGCACCTGGAGATTTTGGAGGAAATACGCGGCGTGAAGGAATTGGTGCAGTCCAATGGAGAAGCGCTTCGAGCCATGCGAGAAGACTTTGGAGTGCTCCAGGACCGACTTGAAAGTCTTTCATTACGGCAGGACAACATGGCGGGGGTCCTTGACTCGCACGAGGTGCGCTTGGGCAAACTGGACAAGGCTGAGCGCCAGATACAGAATCTTCAAAAGGAGTGAGAAGATAGCAATAATCGAGCCCGTCGCAACAATGTGAGGCTCCTCGGAATGCCGGAGGGGGTGGAAGCAGGAGATATAAGAGAATTCTTGCTCAAAACTCTTCCCTCCTTGCTGAAGATCACTTTTCACAGAGAACTGGAAATCGATCGCGCACACCGTGTTCCTGCCCACATGGCGCTCAACCGCACGACCCCCCGGCCTATTATCTTTAGCTTGCTACGATATCAACAAGTGGAACAAATTTTACATGCTGCCCGAGCGAATCATCATTTGGAATTTGAAGGTCGTAAGGTCTCCTTCTTTCCTGATTTGGCAAAGCCTACCGTTGACCGTCGGAAGAAACTCCTTGCTTTTCGCCCTCGACTTCAACAGCTACAGGCTCGCTTTGGCCTGTTGTATCCAGCGAAGCTCCGAGTGACTCTCCACAACCAAACCAGGACGTTCGAAGATCCTGATCTACTATCAACATTTTTAGACTCCAAAGAAGCAGAGCAGATGCGCTAATCCCAAATCTTGGACTCTTATCTGCCGGCTCTATCCGCCATTTTGAAGGGCCCGATGCGGCGGTCATAGCCAAGCACAGAAATAGCCTGGACTTTCTTTCTTTCTCTATATGACTTTTGTTTTTTTGGTCTCCTATCCCTTCATGATGTGTGCCTCGGTCGGATTCGGAGCACGCACAGTCCTACAGGTTATGTGTTTTTTCAATTTCGGCCTTCTCTGGGGTTTCTCCCCGCAGACACATGGTCGCCAGTAATTTTGGGGTTTTGCTTCTCCTCTACCGTACTGCGGTTTTCTTTGTTAATGTGGGGCGCTTCATTGTATTATATTAGCTTATTTTTCCTATGTCATGTGTACAGCCAGATACAGTCAGTTTGAGGGATATAGTGAAATTATGTGTGCTATCATGCTCAGAATTTTTAACTTTTCTGCATGGCCTTATGTAAAATCTTATCATTCACCGTCAAAGGCATTAATGGTCCACTCAAAGGAAAGAAAATCCTTAGCTATCTTAGCCATGTGCATGTTGATTTAGTGTTTCTTCAGGAAACGCATTTAAACTCTGCTGAAACGCTGAAACTCAATGCTAAGCCTCACAGGGTAGCTGCCTATTCTCCCACCGTTTCCAAATGGTACGGGATAACCATTCTGGTTAAGAAGTCTTTGCATGCTACTGTACCTGATATTAGCGCTGACAAGGAGGGTAGATGGGCCCGTGTACACCTTGAGGTTGGAGATAGTGAATTCACGTGTATTTGCATTATGCCCCGAATGTGGACAACCCTGCTTACTATGCAAGTATTGCGCAGTTGGCCTTGGCCTCTGCCAATGCTCCATTAATACTTGGTGGCGATTTTACTCAAGTGTTCCCTCAATCTTTTCTTCTCAAACAAGGTGCTCGTTGGTTGGAAGATCCAGTACCGAGTAGACCTGTGTGGCTAGATATAGAAGCGGGCCTTTGCAAACCGATTCCTCTTACCTTTTTCCCTGGTATGACTCTCCCATCAGACTCCTACTATCTACCAATGCTTTTAGACACTTTAGGTGCCTTTAATACTCTTATGCAATCTTTAGACTCCCGACTCTGGTCAGTGCAACTTCAGCATCGCCTTCGGAGCACTAGAGTACTCCCGCCATCGGCATTCCCTACATAAGGTTGATTGGAGACTTTCCGATCTCTCGGTAGTTCACCGGGTGTAGCATCCAATTTTACTAAACCTTATGTAATGCTATAACTAGAGATACCCCTATAGCGCAGAAAGTATGGGAGAGAGAATTGCATGTGACTTTGACCTCGGAGCAATGGAGCCTTATCTGGAGTAGAGGGACACGGGTTCCCGATCCGCCTCACTCACTCAGGCCCTCTTCTTTCTAGCCCACCGGTGTTTTTACACTTCTCACAGATTAGACAAATGGAACACTACTCAGGGCAATGGTTGCTGGACACGTCCTGCGGCCATTGGTTCATTGCCTCATGTTATGCATGAATATCCCGCACTACAGTATTACTGGCGTCGGGTCTGGGGTCGTATTTAGTCTATCTCGCACTCTCAGGAGCCCCTTTCTTGGAGGATAGTGGGACTTCGCCCAATTGCGGGGATCCCCTCTCTCCCAAAAATGGCTTATCTCCTTTCGAACTTTATGCTTGGCATTGCTATTTCCCTAATTAAGTAATACTGGAAAATTAGCTCCCATCTGAGCCCCAATGAATGGTGGAATCATGCCTGTCTTTACAGTAAATATGAACAAATACCTCGTCTGTTCGCTTCCTCCGTTCAGACTCCTTCTCATTGGTCTCAATGGAAGCTGCTCAATGACTATGTACATTTTGCTAAATGCTCTCATCTGCCTGTCTAACTTTGTATATATCTCTGTCCCATGATCATGCTGTATTGTAGATACTCTTTTGATCGTTTGATGTATAATCACTGTTAATTGGAAGCGCTCACATGCTGATATAATCGGGTAGAGAAGAAGCATCGGGGTGGGGGGTAATGGGTTTACTTTTCCTTATTGTATACCTGTTTTGTCTCTTTTGGTGTGTTGTTTCTTTTGTTTGTTGCAAAATGAAAATAAAAGTTTAAAAAAAAAAATATCTGTTCTGTATTTGCCTGACAGCACTTTAGAAATGTTAAGTGGTAGCAGTATTCTCTGAATGCCTTATATGCAAGTGTACAACTTCTTTCTTGGATTCTATGATGGTCATCTTTGAATCTGCCTCATACCTAAAGAACTTCACTGCATAGTTAGTCCTATAATATCCTTATAAAGCTGTGAAATAATATATATCTTGATAGCTCAAAACATTATGAGTAATTTTATAAATCATTTTTGCTCCTAAAATGCGATTTTAGGAACGTAAATGGGCTCTTACAGAATTAGGGTCGGCATGAAAGTATGCACGGTGCAAGGGGCAGAGTTGGGGTTGACCATAGGCAGAATTATGAAATCTCCAGGAACAAGCAGGAATATAGTCTTCACATATGGGTATCGTCGGTACTGACGGAGCCTGCGTGGGAATACTCCCCAGCGTCCAATAGGAAAGCTTTTGGAAGTATCCCACTGCGCCTGCATCGCTGCCTTCCCACCTTTCCAATTCTCCCTCTTCAATTTCTCGTTTTCCGCATAGCCGACAGGCAGCAAACCCTGTCCGGTAGAAAAGTTTCTTTTTGTGGTCGCGTCTGCCTTCACCGTCGACGCCTATACCGGTTCCACCGGTCTTTTCTTCATTTTCTTACTTCTTCTAAAAAACAAACAAACAGAATTCTTTTTGGAGGGTCTGTCCCCTCTAGGTGCCAGGTGCCATTTTGGGCACTAGGCCCTCTTCTTCTAAAATGGAGAAACCATCTAGTGGTTTCAAAAAATGTTCAAAGTGTAGCAGTTCCATTTCTGCTACCGACACCCATGACTGGTGTCTTAAATGTTTAGGTCCTGACCATTTACCATCGGAGTGTCTCCTCTGTAGAAAGATGACCAAGAGGGGCCTGCAGAATAGAGCTGCAAAACTCGGCACCCTCTTTGCTGAAGATGCAATGTCCATTGCATCGATGTCTTCCAGGGCTTCATCTTCCTCCCATGGATCTCAGGTAACTAAACCCAGGTCTTTCAAGACCGGCCGGTCCTCAAAGTGTAGATCTCCTTCAAAGCATAGAGATGCTACTAGCTTTGCCCTCGAGGAAAACATACCAGCAAAACAGCCCCGGCAGGAGGCCCCAGCCTCCAAAGCATTAACGGGGCTCCAAGATATTCCCAAAGATTCAACCTTGGGAGAACTCCTGGTGCCATGTTCTGGTGTTGTGGCCTGTTCTACTGGTATCAACATCCAGGCATCGGCAGGGTCATGGATCAGTGTATCCTGGCAATTGAACGCAGTCTAGTGGCTCTCTTAGCAGCCTCGGTACCGCTAAGACAGCTTCAGACGGTTCCACATTCATCAGTACCAGTACCGACTGCACCTGCTTTAACCAATGTACTTCCCCCCCATGCCGGCTCTTGAATCAATATCCAGTATCAAGAGTCCAGTATCGAGACAGTCTGATGTCGACTTCGATCAATACTGGTGTCAAGCAATGCAAGAGCACCCGGCGCGCTGATACTTCGAGTCCTCCGATTCCGATGACTCTGATGATTCTGCCGGTACCGGGGTGATTCTACCAAAGGATCCCTCTCCTTCTCCACAGCATAGAATGTCTCCTCCAGAGGACATGTCTTTTCAGGATTTCATACGTGATGTAGCCCGAGGACTTTCAATCACTGTGACCCCTGAGAAGGAACCGAGAGCAGAAGAATTAGAAATTCTTCAGTACCCGGCAGCTCCTAAAGAAGCTGCTACTCTTCCCATTCATCGAATCCTACATGACCTCATGCTAAGGATGTGGGAAGCTCCTTTAACGGTGTCTCCACACTCTCAAAGACTCGATACCATGTACTGAGTTCCGCAATGCCCTGGTTTTCAGAAGATGCAATTACCACACTATTGAATGTTAGTGGAATCGGCGATGCGTAGGATCAAGAGTGCTAAAATGTGTTCTTCCAATCCTCCAGGCCACGAAGCGAGGACGCTCGATGCCTTTGGGCGTCGATGCTTTCAATCCTCGATGCTATCAGCCAGGATCAGCTTTTACATTCTTTATATGGGAATGTTCCTCAAGGAGGTTACAAGGGATCTAAAGCTCATGGCTCCACTTCTCCCAGATGATAAGAGAACAGACTTTCTCACTCTGGTCAACCATGCCCAGAATGTGTCTAAGTTCATGAATTGTGCAACATTTGATTGCTTTGAGTGCATTAGCAGAATCTCTGCTATTTCCATCGGTGCACGCTGCATTGCCTGGCTTCAGGCATCAGATTTAGAACAATGAGTGCAAGATAAGCTGGGGAACATTCATTGCACAGGAGAAAATCTCTTTGGCAAGGATTGGCAGGACAAAGCCAATCAGCTTGAGTCTGAAAATACCACCTTGAACAAATTATCAAGGGCTACAGCAAACCCAGCAAAGAAAAAGACAATTAAGAAACCCTTTTTCAACAAGAAAAAGAAATTCTACCCATCTTACACCCAGACTACCCACTGTCCAGTTGATGCTCCCCAGAAGGGGCAACAGCAACCCAGACAGCAAAGGAAGGCCCAAGTCTCCAGAGCTCAACCAGCTCAGCAGACGCAGCCTCCTCAGGGGTTTTGACTCCTTCCTAGAGAACTTGGTTATCCTGCCCTGAAAGGTCCAGAACCTCTCACCATCCCCAGCAGACTTTGTCATTTTGTCAGAAGATGGCAACAAATAACATCAGAAAACTGGACTCTTTCCATTGTACGAGAGGGGTACAAACTCCATTTTCACAGTATGCCCCCTCCCACCATCACAAGACAGTTCAATTCTCAGGGCCCTTCCACCACTCTCTTGTGTCAGGAGGTCACCTCACTACTTGCTCAAGGGGCAATAGAAGAGGTACCCATATCTCAACAGGGCATGGGTTTCTACTCCCCCTACTTCCTCATCCCAAAGAAAACAGGGGGATACAGACCCATACTGGACCTCAGAGAGTTGAACAAGTATCCGTTCTGAGAAAAATTCAAGATGATCTCCCTCAGAACACTTCTTCCTTACATTCAGTCAGGATTGGCTATGTTCTCTAGATATAAGGAATGCATACACGCATATTCTCATCTATACAGATCACAGGAGGTTTCTTTGATTCCTTTTTCAAGGAAGACATTACCAGTACAGGGTTCTACCCTTCGGACTGGCTTCTGCCCCAAGAGTCTTCACAAAATGCATGGCAGTGGTGGCAGCATTCCTGAGAACTCTGGGGATATTCATCTTCCCCTACTTAGACGACTGGCTCATCCAGGCATCAACAGCTCCAGAAGCCAGCTTCGCTCTCTCCTGCACGATGCAAATCCTGCAGTACCTGGGACTGGTCATAAACCTCCCAAAATCTCATCTAGCGCCTTCTCAGTCTCTAGAGTTCATAGGGGCTTGACTAGACACAAGGCAGTCAAAGGCTTTCCTGCCATAGCCACATTGTCTTTGAATACTCCAGCTGGCATCTCAAGCAGCTATGAAAACTCTGCTAACTGCTCGAGAAATACTTCAGCTGCTGAGCATATGACATCCACTGTCCATGTGGTTCTCTGTGCTCGCCTTCACATGCGGGCAGCCCAGTGGACCCTATCCTCTCAGTGGACACAGGCCTCAGGTCGCCTGATGGACAAAATCAGAAACTCAACACGTCTCATTTCGTCCCTACAGTAGTGGCAATCACTGGAAAACCTTCTCGTAGGCTTTCCTTTCCAGCAGCCACTACACCAATCCACCTTGATGACAGATGTGTCCAAGTTAGGTTGAGGGGGGCTCACTTAGACAGTCTCTCCACTCAGGGTCTTTGGACCCAACAAGAGGCTTGAATTCACATAAACCTCCTGTAACTTAGAGCCATCTTCAATGCTCTTCAGGTATTCCTGACCCACCTCAGCTACAAGACAGTTCTGGTCCAGATCGACAATCAAGTAGCCATGTTCTATGTGAACAAACAGGGCGGGACGGGGTCTCAAGCGTTGTGCAATGAAGCTCTACGCCTCTGGGTATTTGCCAGGGATCTTCAAATCCACCCACTAGCGGTGTATCTTCCAGGCACACAAAATCTCTTAGCAGACAAACTCAGTCGAGTACTACTGCCAGTGGTCTCTTCATCCAGAGCAAATTGCTCGAATTTTTCAGATCTGGGGAACTCCAGATATAGACCTCTTTGCAAGACCTCAGAATGCCAAACTTCCCCGGTTCTGTTGCAGAATTCCGGCTCAAAACTGTCAGGCAAGGGATGCTTTCCACCTCCACTGGGTAAGGACTTCCTCTATGCCTTCCCACCCATTCCCCTCATTCCCAAAACTCTGTTTAAGCTTCAGAGAGACAGGGGCCATATGATCCTCATAGCCCCACACTGGCCACAACAAACGTGGTATCCTCTGCTTCTACATCTCTCTCAAGCCAGACCTCTGGAGTTGGGATGTGCTCCAGATCTTCTTTCCCAGGAGAACGGGATGCTATTGCACCCGAATCCTCAGTCTCTACACCTCAGGACGTGGCTGCTGAAAGCCTAGAATTCCAGGATATCAACCTTTCTCAACAGGTAAAAGATATCCTTTTGGCTTCAAGAAAACCTTCCACAAGGCGGGTCCATGCCTTTAAGTGGAAAATGTTCTCTATCTGGTGTTCTAAAAAGGAACTTAATCCCTTTTCAGTGTCAGTGAAGGCATTACTGGAGTATCTCCTCCATCCTCTGGTCTTAAGACCAATTCAGTAAGGGTCCACATTAGTGCTATTGCGGCTTTCCACAAGCCCTTGGATGGACAACCTGTTTCCTTTCAACCACTCATAGCAAGATTTATGAGAGGTCTACTCTTGACTAAGCCTCCCATTAAGACACCACTGGTGGCATGGGATTTGAACCTTGTCCTTGGGCAGCTCAAGAAAACACCCTTCGAACCTTTAGTCGCTACATCTCTGAAGTTTCTTTCTTGGAAAGTAATCATAAGAACATAAGATATGCCATACTGGGTCAGACCAAGGTCCATCAATCCCAGTATCCTGTTTCCAACAGTGGCCAATCTAGGTCATACATACCTAGCAGTTTCCCCAAAAGACACAGGTTCCACAATGCTTGTACTGGGTCAAGCATTGATATCCTTGGTCCCTTCTTAATAATGGTTTATGGACTTTTCCTCCAGGAACTTGTCCAAACCTTTTTTAAATCTAGCTACACTAACAGCCTTTACTACATCCTCCGGTAACAAATTCCAGAGTTTGATTACACGTTGAGTGAAAAAATATTTTCTTTTATTAGTCTTAAATAGTTTACCCTGTAGCTTCATTGCATGTCCCCTAGTCTTTCTATATTCTGATAACGTAAACAATCGATCTACATTTACCCGTTCCACTCCGTTCATTAATTTATAGACTTCTATCATATCTCCCCTCAGCCGTCTCTTTTCCAGGTTAAAGAGCCCTAACCTTTTTAGCCTTTCTTCATAGGAGTATCCTTCCATCCCTTTACCATTTTGGTGGCTCTTCTCTGAACCTTTTATAATAACGCTATATCTTTTTTAAGATACGGCGACCAGAATTGCACACAATATTCAAGGTGTGGTCTCACCATGGAATGATATAGAGGCATTATAATATCTTTTGTTTTATTTTCCATTCCTTTCCTTATGATACCTAGCATTCTGTTTGCTCTCTTGGCTGCCACTGCACATTGGGCCGAGGGTTTTAACATGTTATCCACAATGACGCCTAAATCTTTTTCCTGGGTGGTGGTTCCTAAAGTGGAACCTTGCATCGTGTAACCATAGTTTGGGTTGTTCTTCCCTAGGTGCATAACTTTGCACTTGTCTACATTAAATTTCATCTGCCATTTTGATGCTCAATCTTCCAATTTATCAAGATCCTCTTGCAATTTTCCACAATCCTCTTGGGTTTTAACAACTTTAAATAGTTTTGTGTCATCTGCAAATTTGATAAACTCACTCGTTTTCCATTTTCCAGGTCATTTATGAATATGTCAAAAAGCAGCGGACCCAGCACAGATCCCTGGGGTACACCACTATTCACCTTTCTCCATTGGGAAAATTGGCCATTTAGCCCAACCCGCTTTCTATCTTTTAACCAGTTCCTGATCCACAGTAGTACACCGCCTCCTATCCCATGACTCTTTAGTTTTGCCAAAAGTCTCTGATGAGGGACCTTGTCAAAGGCTTTCTGAAAGTCCAGATACACTATATCAACCGACTCACCTTTGTCCACCTGTTTATTCACACCTTCAATGAAACATAACAGATTAGTAAGACAAGATCTTCCTTGTCTAAAGCCATGTTGGCTGTCTCCCATTAGGCCATGACTATCCAATTGCTGAGTAATTTTATTCTTTATGATAGTTTCTACCATTTTTCCCGGTACTGACCACTGTTCCCTCTAAGCTGTGCGCGTGTGCGAGCGCACACACCTCGCCGAGCGAGCGCACTTACTTTACAACAGAGCGCACAAAAATTACCGCTCTGATTCTGATAGAAAACAACACAGATGTCTTAAAATTTAAAAGTTATGATTGTAATTACTAGAAATTTCCCGCTTCATTTAGTAATCGTCTATTTTCATTTAATTTGATTAAAATCAATGTGGTGTACATACTGTATTCTGACGTGTAGTCAAATTTTAAAGTATATAACTCCGAGTGTCGTTATGTGGCGCACAAAAATTTAACCTTCCTTCAAAAGCTGCACACAGCTGATATTTTATGCGCACACAGCATACAGAAAATTAGAGGGAACATTGATACTGATGTTAGGCTCACTGGTCTGTAGTTTCCCGGATCACCCATGGAACCCTTTTTAAAAATTGGTGTTACATTGGCGATCCTCCAATCTTCAGGTATTAGAGATGATTTTAATGATAGTTCACAGATTACTAATAGTAGGTCTGCCATCTCATATTTCAGTTCTTTCAACACTCTTGGATGTATACCATCCGGCCCAGGTGATTTGCTACTCTTCAGTTTATCTAATAGTTGTAATAAATCTAACCGATGTATCGATATTTCCTTCAATTCTTCCGCACTTTTAAATACCACTTCAGTCATGGGTAACATCCCTATATCTTCCTCAGTAAAGACCGAAGCAAAGAATTCATTCAGTCTCTCTGCTATCGCCTTGTCGCCTCTTAGTGCCCCTTTAACTCCTCTATCATCTAATGGACCAACTGACTCTCTCACAGGTTTTTTGCTGCGAATGTACTTGAAAAAATCTTTATTTCACGTTTTTGCTTCCGCAGCAAGCTTCTTCTCAAATTCTCCCTTTGCCTGCTTTATCAATGCCTTGCATTTGACTTGCCAGTGCTTGTGCTGTTTCCATGTTTCGACGTTTGGCTCTTTTTTCCATTTCCTGAAAGATGCTTTTTTGGCAACAACAGCCTCTCTGACCTCACCTTTAAACCATGCTGGCAGTTTTTTTGACTTCTGTCCACTTTTCTTAAAGCGTGGAATAAAGCTGGCTTGGGCTTCCAAGATAGTATCTTTAAACAACACCCAAGCTTGATGTAAGTCTTTAACCTTTGCAACTGCCCCTTTTAGTTTTTTCTTAACTGTTTTCCTCATTTTATCATAGTCTCCCTTTCGAAAGTTAAAAGGTAGTACTGTGGATTTCCTTACTATCCCTCCTCCACTAATTAAATCAAAGGCGATCATGCTATGATCACTATTGCCAAGTGGCCCCAACACCCTTATCTCTTGCACTACATCTGATGTTCCACTAAGGACTAGGTCTAATATTGCTTCCCCTCTGGTCGGTTCATGAACCAGTTGCTCCAAGAAGCAGTCATTTATTTCATCTAGGAACTTTATCTCCCTAGCATGTCCTGCTGTGACACTGACCCAGTCGATACCGGGGTAATTGAAATCACCCATTATTATTACTGCGCTGTAACATTTGTTAGCCTCCTTGATTTCTTTGAGCATTTCATCATCCATTTGTTCATTCTGGCCAGGCGGTCGATAGTACACCTCCACTGCCATCGCCTTCCCCTTTTTACATGGAATTTCAATCCATAGAGATTCTACAGCAAATTTTGTTTCTTGCAAAACTTTAATCCTTTCTGACTCAATGTCCTCTCTAACATAGAGCACAACCCCTCCACCAATTTGTTCAGCTCTATCATTATGATATAGTTTGTACCCAGGTATCACAGTGTCCCACTGGTTGTCCTCCTTCCACCATGTCTCTGATATTCCAATCATATCTAACCTCTCGTTTAGTGCTATATATTCTAATTCTCCCATCTTGTTTTTTAGACTTCTAGCATTTGCATACAAGCATTTTAGAGACTGTAGTTTATTCATATTAATTTGGCTATTGGTAGACATGGGAAATTTGGGATCTTTATGCTCTGCTCTATACTCGAGGGCATTTGGGCTACTTTACTCTTTTTTGGAACCTCTCTGCTTTTGGTAGTATCCTTCAAGGATACATTCTTCCGAACCATGAGCTCTTGGGCGACTGTCGGCTTTCCCCTATTATCTAGTTTAAAAGCTGCTCTATCTTTTTTTTTAAAGGTTAATGCCAGCAGCCTGGTTCCATTCTAATCTTCCTAATAGCTCTCACTTCTGCAGTGAGCTCCAGGCTTTAGTGGCTGATCCTCCTTATACAAGGTTCCACCACGATAAGGTAGTTCTTAGGACTCACCCCTACTTTATGCCAAAGGTGGTTTCGCCTTTTCATTTAAACCAGTCGGTTTACCTTCCTGTATTGTTCCCTAGGCCTCATACCTCCAATGCAGAAAGGAATCTTCACACTCTGGATTGTAAAAGAGCCTTGGCCTTTTACCTTCAGAGAACTAAGCAACATAGAAAGTCTTCCCAGCTTTTTGTTGCCTTTGATTCTAGTCACCTTGGACTACCAGTCTCCAAGCGAACTTTGTCTAAACGGATTGCAAATTGCATATCCTTTGCATATGAGAGTAAGGGACTTTCTCTTGAAGGTCATGTAAGAGCTCACAACGTGAGAACAATGGCAGCCTCTATGGCTAACCTTCGCTCTGTCTCCATTGATGACATTTGTAGAGCAGCCACTTGGGCTTCGGTACATACCTTTGCAGCCCACTACTGCTTAGACAAGGACTCCTGTCGGGATGCCTCGTTTGGCCAAGCTGTTCTCCAGCATCTCTTTCAGACTTAAAACAACTCCTACCCTCTGTCCCGGGTTTCAATGCCAGAGATCCATGGGAGGAAGCATGACCCATCTCAACCTGGGTTTTGCAGCTTTCTGGGGTCACCTCCCTGGCATCTCTCAGCTGGGGCCACTGTATCTCCTTAGGCCTATGGCAGTAGAAGATTAAAACAAACAATAAGCATGGGACCTTTGAGATCCATGCAAGCCTTGAAGGCCCTGACGGTCCCACCCCTTCTGATGCATACTTTTCATGTTTCAAAGGCCTCATGCTTATTGTTTCTTTTATTGCTGCTCAGGCATTGGGTGATGCAGCTGCACCTGGAGGGAAGGTAAGAGGTTGGAATACAAATACTGGATGGATAGATGGGGGAGGCTGTTGGCTAGATATAACTGTCTGCGGCTTCTGAAACAGACCCGTCACTAGCAAGGAAAGAAGTGAGGTAGCTGCTGCTGAGGTTTTGAAGGGGCGAGGGGGACTTTCTACCACCCCAAGGTTTTGCTGTCAGAGGCAATTGTCTCACTTTGCCTAATGATAGAGCTTGCTTTGTGTGGCCATACATGCTTATATAATTACACTTGCTGAAATGAATGCACATACTTATAGGTGCACTGTTCCCTGGATATAGTTTGGACAGAGCAGAGATAAAGTCAAAATGCATTCTCTTATTTTATAAAACATGCACATCTATGCATAGATTACACACATATTTATCTTGAAAATTTGTGCTATGAAATTTGTGTTTTGAAATTGTGCACTATTGGGACGGATTCTGGGTGCTAACTTTATAAAGTCACATTGGTGCCTATGTTATCTTTATGAAATAAGCAAAAAATAATCACCTTTTTCATATTTTTGAGTGCTACGGTATAATATTATCCCTATCCGCCACTCACACATACATGATTTGCCCAACATCACAAGTAGTAGTAGTGAGATAAGCAGGATTTGAATCCTTGCTTTTCTGGTTCTTAGCTTACCACTATAACCACTAGACTACTTCCCCACTTTAAATCATTGTATTGGTTTGTAATGTACAATAAATTCTAACATGGGCTTAAAAAATAAAGTATTGTCAGACGGCTGCCTGGGTGAGAATCTTCACAGTCTTGACAATGCATATATTTATATGATTTTTGCAAGGTATTGTGGGTAATGTAGTTCATTCACACCAGACACAGCTGCTGACAATAATTTAGTTGTGCACAAGTGTTAAAGCCAATAAGATACTTCTTTATTTATGGGGTTATTTCTCCCAGCACAGATATGCTTGGTAGCACATAAATTAGGTTACTTGCTTGCAGTGTTTAACTTGGTAAAACAAAGTCAAAAACTCAAAATCAGGAAAACAACCTTCAAACTTGTCAGGCAATTAGCTAATGTTTTCTTAGCATATCTCTAACAAACGAAAAGCCACAAAGAAAGAAATAAACTGTTCTTGTAAGGTTAACTTCTGATTACTTTCCACACAGATCCAGAAGTAATTCTCTCCTAGCTCACAAGCAATTAGGTGCAGCTCAATTGCTATCAGTTATCCAGCTGAAACCCTTTAGCAGGCTGGCTTTCTACTGTGTGAGTCAAATCCTGCTTCAGGAGCTTTTCTTAGTGGAATAAAGAACAAATTTATATTTTCTTTGTGATGGCTGCTGTGCTTTATCACAGAAAGTTACCAACGGAGTTTGGATAGAGAGCAGTCCATATAAACAATACTGTATCTTGATCTGCTATTATTTCCCCTTCATCAACAAGCATAGGGTCACTATCATGAATTGGCACAGATGAATCTTTCAATGGAGCACTTTCAGGAGAACACTTATTTCCCTGCTGTCTTTCAAGGTTATAGCTAGGGCATAGATCAATGTTCATACCTGAGCTTCCATTGTTGCTATAGTTCCTCTCTATATAGCCTGGCCAGTATGTAGTCCAGTTCTTATGTCCAGCCTTCCAGTCCTGATCCCTGGACACTGGATCTCTCTTCACATACCTTCTGGCATAGGTCTTAGAGTCCCTTCCACGTGCAGCCGTCTCCATCACAGGTAGCCTCTGGTGATTCCTTGTTCTGCAGCACCATTCCTCTGGCTTTCCCCAGACCAATGGTCTATGCTGGCCCTTGGAATACCTCCCAGTATACGTACTGCCTTGGACTCTTCTAGACCTCTCAAAGGCTTTTCTCCTCTTACTTCCAGAGGGTTTCTTTCCTTCTCTATCCGTCCGGTTTGGCTTCTGCTTCTGCTGATCCTTCAGATGAAACTGATGATCCTTCTCTGCATATCCGAGGTGATCATGAAGATCATGATCATGGAGCTGATGCTTGTCATCTGTAGAACAAACTCTATTCTTATTCTGCCTTGATGAGTGCTCCTCCCTAATACAGCACAGCTGTGCTGAATCAGGCCCTGCCCTTTGAGATGAGTGCTTAGGGATTACCTCATAGCCCTCCTGATTGAACACACGTTTCCCCACTTCAGCTCCTCTAATGGCTGCTGGAAACCTGGTACATTCTGGGACTGGTAGTCTTTTGTGAGAAAATTCTGTTTTCTTATTTCTACCAGAACTGACAGGTTGCTTGTTCAGAGTCACATCATCTTTTCTATAGCTCCTTCCTGAGCTATGATAAGCTTCCTTATCACAGTATTTCTACTGGATTATTCAACTTTCAAACCTATAGAGGCTATAATGAAAGTCCTTTCCATAAGTAAAATGCTGTGTTATCTGAAGCAAAGGGCTTTTTGATTATTGTCCACCATATATGCTGGTAAGATTTCACACGAATATCTCACTAAAATACATAGTTTTAGTCGGACATTTTAGGAAGCATTTCCAGAGTAAGGTTAGGTCAAGGGAGAAAACTACGTGCTGAGTTTTAGAAAATGAAGACTATAAGGCCAATTCAGATATATACGGCCCGGGGATGCACCCGATTTTGCTCCTGCAAGAGCTAGACAGCCCTGCGGGAACAGAATCGCGGCATATAGCCAGGATTTCCAGGACATGCCCCGATTCAGGCACCTTAGACATCCTGACACTTACTTAGCTAGCCCAGCCTGGCTCCTGCATGGAGCGGTGGTGCTGTGGCATCCCGTTACCATGGCACCGTGCTCCATGCAGGAGCCCCGATCCCTGACACACCCTGCAAATGTCCTTTCCCTGCCGCCCAACCCCCGAACAGGCCTGCCATGGTCAGGGTCAGGCTGTAGGGTACCCCCTCCACCTCCTTAACTCACTTTCTGACCCAAGAGCATTCATGTCCCGCTGTCTAGGGAAACTTATTCCAGCTCAGAGGTAGAATAAGTCCCCTGTCTAGATTGCTGACCCCGGACGTACAGGTCTGACACTGGAATCTGCCCTGTATGTCCGGGATGAGGGTCCCGCCCACTCTCCACCCTTGCTCCTCCGGTCCACCCCTTCCCACCCATTAACAGGGCTCCCCGCACATCTTGCCTATATGTGTGGGGAGCTCTGTCTGCAGGATCGCCACCATGGCGTTTAGCAGGAATGGACATCCGAACTGGACGTCCATCCCTGCTAAACGCAAACCGGAATCTACCTCTATGTCTTTAAGGGGTAATTTTATAATAAGGTGCCTAAGTTAGGTGAGGGCCTATTTTATAAAAAACAAATAGGCACCCACTTATCTTCATAAATACTATACATCACACCTAGATTGCAGGCATGAACGTTATGCCTGCTTGAGAGCAGGTGTAAATGTCAATGATTGGCTTATGCGCATAGCTATGTAGTTTATAAAATGTGCGCATAAAGCATAGTTACTCACCTGTAACAGGTGATCTCCGGGAACAGCAGGAATTAAGTCTTCACATATGGGTATCGTCGGTACCGACAGAGCCTGCATGGGAATGCTCCCCAGCGTCCAATAGGAAAGCTTTTGAGAGCATCCCACTGCGCCTGTGTCGCTGCCTTCCCGCCTTTCCAGCTCTCCCTCTTCAGTTGAGTTTATAGCTGAGACAAAGGAGAGAGGAGATAGATAGATAAATAAATAGAGAGAGAGAAACAACTCCAAGGGGTGGAGGGTGGGTTGGGAAGACTTAATTCCTGCTGTTCTCAGAGATCACCTGTTACAGGTGAGTAACTACGCTATCTCCAAGAACAAGCAGGAATGTTTGAAAGGTTTGAAAGGAAAATGCTGGATCAAGGGATGGGAGGTTGTAGGACCATATGGCAAGGAGAGGGAACAGTGATAGGAGATGCTGGACATGGGGTGCATAGGAAGACAGAGGGGAAATATGGACTCAGGAAAGGGAGGAATATGGAGATGGAGAGGAAATTCTGAATCCCTGAGGAAGGAAAAATAGAGAGACAGAAGGGAGATGCTAGATAAGGAAAAGGAAGACAAGCAGATGTAGGGGAGATGCTGTGCATGTGGGAAGATAGGGAGAAAGACAGTTTGTTGGTGCTGGACAAAGAGGGCATAGAGAAGCAGAAGGGAGAGGGAAGAATAAACAGACAGAGGGGAAATGCAGGACACGATGGTGAGGGACATAGGAAGACAACGGGGAGATGCTGGGCACTGGCAGTATAAGGAGGGAGAGGGTTGGGAAATCATGGACATGGAGGGTTATGGAAAGAGAGGGGGAGACACAGGAGGGGAAGATACTAGATGGGGCAGAGCGAGGAGCAGATGCAAATGGGGGGTGACTGGACATTGGGTTGGATGAGAAGGGGTTAGTTAGTAAAAGACTAGGGAAAAACAAGCTAGAGAAGTAGAGTGAGATGGGGAATGGGAGAGCTAGGATTAAAAGAGTAGGTAGAGACAGTAAAAAGAGGGAGATTGCAGACTGGATGGTAAAATCTGAGTTAATAGAGAGATAAATGGAAGGAAGCTGAAAGTAAAATATGAATGTTGGAGATAAATATGAGGGAAAGGTGAAGAAGACAGGAGAGAAGAGAAGAAGTAGTAGATGGACTGTAGACACTGGAAAGAGAGCTAAGACAAGACGGAGGAAAGTGGCTGTGACCAACACGATTAGAAACATAAAATGGACAGGCAATGATCCCAACTCATACCGACCCATCTCAAGTCTTCCAAATGATCCTAACTCATACCGACCCATCTCAAGTCTTCCATTCACAGCAAAGATAATTGAGAAAGTGGTCCAACTTCAACTACAAGATCACCTAGACACACATGCCCCTCTGGACCCCTACCAACATGGCTTCAATCCCAAACACAGTGTAGAAACATTCATTACATCACTCCTGAATAACCTAATAACCAATCTAGACAACATCAAACAATGCTGTATATTGGTACTCCTCGATATAAAAGCTGCCTTTGATTCAATCAATCACAATATACTTATCAAACAACTAAAGGAAATTGGTCTTCAGGAAACTACCCTGAAATGGTTCACATCATACCTCATCCACTGAAAAATACAAGTTAAATCTGGAGCACTTCAATCAATACCAATTGAACAACTACAAGGAGTACCACAAGGATCAGCACTCTCCACCCTGCTGTTTAATATCTATCTCCAGCCACTCTGCAACATAATGACCAAACACAATATAAAATACAGTATCTATGCTGATGACATTATGGTACATGCTCCATTCAACATAGACCAACCTGACTACTCAAGAATAACATCGTGCACAGAAAAGATGTCAGCTTGGCTTCGGGGACGCAACCTAACAATAAATTACAATAAAACGGAAGCAATTTTTATAACAAGAAACAACTCCTGTGTACCACCAAAATCCCTGCAATTATCAAACAACATCATAACCGTTAAAACAGAAGTCAGATACTTGGGGATACACCTCAACCAAAAACTAAACTTCCAAGCTCACATAAACAAGATAACAAAGACAGCCTACTATAAAATTAGAACACTACAAAAGCTCAAACCACTTCTGGACTCCAACAACTTCCATGCAGTTTGCCAAGCCTTAATAATGCCCACTCTGGGCTACTGTAACATCATCTACCAAGGTCTACCAACCCAATCCATCTATCCTCTGCAACTACTCCAAAACACCACAGCCCACATCATAACAGGAACAGCAAGAACCAGCCACATAACCCCAACACTGAAACAACTACACTAGCTCCCTATAACCACCAGAACCAAATACAAAGCCATACTCACTATTTTCAAAATCCTACATCAATTATCACCACCAATACTTATCAGCAAAGACCCTGAAAACAGAACAAAAAGGAAAAACAATAAAAACCTATTAATAATATGTAAGAATAGAACCAAAGCAAAACAGACAACCTGTCACAGAGCCTTCTCAATATATGCTCCAACCCTTTGAAACGCAGTCCCAGAAAGAATAAGAAACACTACTGTCTTATGGGAATTTCTTAAAGCCTTAAAAACACACCTTTTCTCAGAGTACTATGGACCAGAAGCAGAACCACCATGTGAAACGTAGCCACTACAATAAAATCTGAACCCATCCACATCAACCAGTAACTACAACCTATCTCAAATACCCAAACATACATTCCCACAACCTGTAACAAGAAATCATGTAAATAATACTGTTAATATACCCCTGTTCTCTAAGTTTAATGACCTTGTTCTATGTGATGTTTCTTTTTCATTGTTCAATGTAAACCGCTTTGAATACAAGAAAAGCAGTATAGAAAAATTGTTAAATAAATAAATAATGGTATAAAGAAAGAATTTTATCTTCACTTTAGTGAAGTTCTTAGAATATACATTGGCTAGTGTTATAATTTGTGTGGTAAGGGGAGAAAAGCATCTCTTCTGTATCTCTGGCATTGCACTGCATGTAGAATCTATTTTCTTGAGGTTTCAGTTTAATTTTTATGTACATATTTTTATTTTTGGTTTGTGGTCACTTAGCCTGTACTTATCTTCTGAATGTATGAGCAAGGCCAGATATTTTGTTGGCATGAATTTTTATATAGGGATCTGCAGTAGTCTAGCTCATTCGGTTTTCACTGTAGGTGTATGAGATTCTAAGGCCCACTGCAATATTTATGGTACTGCTCTTTTCTGACTAGGCTTCTTGTTCTGTGAGTTTTGGAAGTTGATGATGTTATGTTAGGGAAAGGGAAATTGGATTTAGCTCATACCTTTTCAGAGTTCAGGACGAGTTACATTTAGGTACTATAGGCATTTGCCTGTCCCCGGAGGACTTATAATATAAGTTTGAACCTAAGGCAATGGAGGGTTAAGAGACTTGCCCAAGATCACAAAGAATGGCAGTGGGATGATATGGTAGATTTGCTCTATAATTCTCAAGTGACTATTAGATGGTTTTGTATTGCTTCACAATACACCTGGTACTGGAGAAGGTATATGTTGAGTTCTATGGAGAAATGTTCTAGTTCTGCTCTTACCTATTGTCATGCGAGGGTTTTCTGTGGATGCAGAATATATGTTAAAAAAGAAAAAATAAGAACCATAGCACAGTTTATAACACTAAAATAACATAAATTATAGTACTTTTAGCCTGAGGTAATTTTATAAGAATCATTTTTTGTATGTTTATTGCCAAATATGCAATAAAATTGCTTTATAATGCATTAGAACATTTAGGAACATAAGATATGCCATACTGGGCCAGACCAAGGGTCCATCAATCCGAGTATCCTGTTTCCATCAGTGGCCATTCCAGGTCTCAAGTACCTGTCTGGTTCCCGAAAATATACATATTCCACCCTGCTTGTCTGAGGAGTAGACCAAATCTAAAATATTGAGCCCTTTTTTAATCTTCTAAATTGTTTATAAACTGATATTTTTTGTCGAAACAAAAAACAAAACTTCAGCAGCTTACACCACCTGCTTTGCTTGCCCAATGGTCATTTTTAATGAAAAAATAAGATAGTAAAACATCCTTTCTTTTTATTTCAATGTTCAATGCCCACTAATCTAAAAGGAATCCAATATCCCTAACAGTTCAATGCCAGTCAAACAAGCAGTTATTTCCTCACACTCAGACTGGACTTTTCAGTTTTATGTATATGTCCTAAGATAGATACAAAAAATATACTAGCTATTGGGAAAGGAAGAAGATCAGAGTTGGAATTGCAGGACTCAGAAGTGCTGGGAAAGGACTCGTGGAAAGTGACATAGAAAAAGCGAAATTACTAAACAAATACTTCTGCTCTGTTTTTACTAAAGAAAATACTGGAGATGGACCAGCTGTGACTCCCAAATATAAAAATGGGAATGAAGTAGATACCATACCATTCACAGAAGATGAGGTGTTGGAATAACTTGCTAAACTGAAAGTGGACAAAGCCATGGGGCCGGATGGGATACATCCCAGGATACTGAAAGAGCTCAGAGAGGTTCTTGCAGGACCGTTAAAGGATGTCTTCAACAGATCCTTGGAAATAGGAGGGGTTCCTCAGGACTGGAGAATGGCTGATGTTGTACCTCTACACAAAAGTGGTGACAGGGAAGAAGTATCAAACTACAGGCCCATGAGCCTTACCTCGGTGGCGGGAAAAGTAATGGAGGCGCTCCTGAAAGAGCGAATAGTGAACTTTCTCAAAACCAACAGGTTGCAAGATCCGAGGCAACATGGTTTTACTGAAGGACAGTCTTGCCATACAAATCTGATTGAGTTCTTTGACTGGGTGACCAAGGAACTAGATCAGGGGCATTCGATGGATGTCATCTACCTGGATTTCAGCAAAGCCTTTGATACTGTTCCTCATAGGAGGCTTGTCAACAAGCTCAGTAGCTTGGGGATGGGTCCCAAGATGGTGAACTGGATTAGAAATTGGTTGACTGACAGATGACAGAAGATGATGGTACATGGAGCTCACCTGTATGAAAGGAAGGTGATTAGCGGGGTGCCCCAGGGGTCGGTCCTGGGTCCGGCACTGTTCAATGTATTTGTGAGGGATATTGCTGAAGGACCGAATGGAAAAGTCTGTCTTTTTGCAGGTGACACAAAAATTTGCAACAGAGTGGACTCCCCCAAGGGAGTGGATAACATGAGGAAAGATCTACAAAAGCTGGAAGAATGGTCTAATACTTGGCAATTACGATTTAATGCGAAAAAGTGCAGTGTCATGCACTTAGGGAGCAGAAATCCAAGGGAAATGTACGCAATAGGGGGCAAAAGGTTAGTGTGCATGGTTCAGGAGAAAGGCCTTGGTGTGATTATCTCTGTTGATCTCAAGGTGGCAAAACAGTGCGACAAGGCGGTGGCAAAAGCCAGGAGGATGTTGGGCTGCATACAAAGAGGGATTACCAGCAGAAAGGAAGAGTACTTATGCCACTGTACAGGTCGCTGGTGAGGCCTCACTTGGAATACTGTGTTCAGTTTTGGAGACAATATCTTGCAAAAGATGTAAAAAGACTGGAAACTGTTCAGAGGAAGGCGACCAAAATGATTTGGAGCCTGCATAATAAACCCTATGAGAAGAGACTTGAAGACCTAAATATGTACACTTTGGAGGAGAGGAGGAATAGGGGAGATATGATTCAGACCTTTAAATACTTAAAGAGGAACGATGAACAAACAAACCTCTTCCAAAGACAGGGAAGCTGCAAAACTAGAGGGCATAACATGAAGCTGCAAGGTGGAAAATTGAAAGGCAACGTCAGGAAATATTTTTTCACTGAAAGGGTGGTGGATGTTTGGAATGCTCTCCCGATGGAAGTGGTGGGGGAAAACATGGTGACCGCATTCAAAACAGCATGGGACAAGCACAGCGGATCTCTTTATTTATTTATTTTTATTTATTTATTCGCATTTATATACCGCATCTTCCAAAGTTCAGATGCGGTTTACAGTTAACAACAGTTAACAAAGCAAGTTTGTTTTACATGGAACTTCAAAATGTAACAGAACGTGTTTACAAGGAACATCATATAAAATGTAGAATAAACAATGTGATAAAATACCAAACAGTGCGATAACTATGTACAAATTTATATATGAATATATATACATGGAATACATGGAGGGGACATAGGTCAAGAAGATCATAATGGGTGAGTGCTATTTGTGTGGGTTAGAGGGCTTTTTGCATGCATCTTTATAGCAACAGGATAAAAACAAAATAAACTGAACCATCTAACTTCTCAACAAATAGGGTGTCCTACATGGAGTGGTGGGTCCACCCCTAAACAAAGACATGGGGAGGGGTGGCCTGCACAGAGCGACGGGTGCACCTACTCTTGCCGTATATTTGCTGGGCAGACTGGATGGACCATGCTAGTCTTTATCTGCCGTCATTTACTATGTTACTATGTTACTATTCTCTCCAGACCCTCATTAGGTCTGTACCTCTTTAAATGTCCTCCTTTACTTAGGCCTAGCCAGCCTAAGGGAATTGCTCTCTCGTTCTCTAGGCCAAACTGACTATACAGAGAAGGAACTCACCTCCTGGGCTCCCTCCAGCACACTTCCAGTACAGGGATCCCTGCTCTTTAGCATCTCTCTAATCTCAGCTCTTCCCAGACCCAATATACAGGGCTTTAAGTCTTTGAAGTATGTGTCTATTACAAGAGTCAATAGATTCATAATGTTAACAATCCAGTTAGCATATTCCATAGAACTCAAGACCAGACAAACTTTGGGCCAATCAGGAAACACAAACTAAGATCACCAGAAATACAAGACACAGTTAAGAGCATGCTGACTGAAGTCTGTACTCCCTGGAGAGAATGACTGTTAGCAAAAGTGGGGAAATAATGTAGTGGTCTTTTATTTTCCTGAAACCTCTAGTAACCTTTCAGCTGTGTTTTTGTTTAAGAGGGAGCTGTGGCTGCAGCCCAATTAACAAAATTGCACTGAAATTAAAAGTTATAAAAACAATATGAAACAAGGTGAGTGGCGGAGGACTTTGGTGCCGGTGTTGACCTGGGAGGAAGTCCGGAAGATTGCTGGCTTGCCCTGAGTGCACTTCTTCCTGTCCCGCTGACACCATCAGCACAGGACCAATCAGGACATAAGACCAGTGCCTGCCTGCGACCCATGGCTGTCAGCACATGACCATTGGGGTAACAGCTCGAAGGGGTGTGACCTAAGTGTCAAGTCATGCCCCTTAGGAGCCCCTTCAGAGACACTTGCAGCTACATGAAGTATCTGCAGTTTGGGGAACTTTCTCCTTTGCTGGACTAAGTGAGTTTCACTTTGTCTTTTATCTCTTCTCATAGTGGTTAAGAGGAGGAAGGAGAAAAATGGTGAGATGCCTTCCTCTGTTAAGGGTCAACCATTCATGAGTTGATAAAATTGGTCAAAGAACATGCTCTAATACTATCATTACACATTGACTGTTAGGAACTCCATATAGTTTCATATGACTTTTTGTTGGACCTTGTCCATTTCCAAGCAGAATAGGAAATTTGCCCAAAATTTTTCAAAGTCCCTTTTATTCTGCAAATCCCTAAAAGGGCGTATGCCGTTTGTTAAACAACTTTACTTTCTATTCATTAAAAAATTCATTCTATCAATGATGCATTCAAATCAATATAGTACTATGTTTCAGACAGCATCACTTAGCTTGACACTCCTACATTAGAATAATATCTTCAATCTCAGTCTTCTTCCAACACTAAAACTCGGGCATTCTTACTCTGGTGTCCAATTCCTCTGTGAAGGGGCTAATGGGCAAGCATGTTACCCCTGCAGGCTCCATAGGAGTGGTCCTGTGGGCCTTTGGTTCACTGATAGCTAGGGTGTTCCACTTGGGGGCTGCTTGGTTTTGGCCACCTCCATTGGGTTGTGCAGGTTGTGCTGCGGTGTTCCCCAGAGCTATATAGACTGCCCTCCCCCCTCACCAGCAGATTTCAGGGCATGAGGGTGCTACTAGACACTGTGGATCCCATGTGATAGAGGTGATGGTTGGCAGGGTGCCTAGACCATATGTTCCACCTACAATATCTGTGTTTACTACTTTGTTTGGCCTCCAGATCTGCTGACTCCAGCGCCCCTTCTTCCACATGTGGGGACACATTCCACAATGACTAGGATACTCTCCAGCCATATAAGAGGAGTGACTGAGAGGGGATTCCTCCCTCCCCCAAATATCAGAGGCCTTGTACTGTGCTCATTGTAGCCTAGATGAACAGGCCATTTGGGTGCCTTAGGATGAGGGGACACCCCGCCTAATTCCACTCAAGGCCCCTTGCACCTTTGTTTGCTGCATTTGCACTCTATCTCCCACAGTTAAGGGTGCTGCACAGACTCTCTGCATGTGTTTGCTTTCCTGTTATGCATGTCCCGCCCTTTTGAACTTAGGTTCTCAGGAGACACCTAGCCAGTCAGGTTTTCAGGATAGCCATAATGAATATGTATAAGAGAGATTTGCTTACAAGAGAGGCATTGCACGTAGATCTCTCGCACACATATTTATTGTGTCTATCCTGAAAACCTGACTAGCCAGGTGTGTCCCAAGGAATGGGCTGAGAGCCACTGCTCTAAGCTGTGTAGCCCTCTCTATTCTACACTGGCCTGTTACTACTGTCTTATAGGTGGGTGGGGGCCCATTTATTAGTCTGCAGTGGGTCTGCCACCCTAATAGCGCATTTGTAGCTAACAATTGCTGGGTGTATGTGGCAAGTACATGCATTGTGTGTATGCGCTATGCTCATGCGTTTGCAAATACCGTGGTATTGATGTTTATGTTTATGTTTAATCTGTATTTAGTTTACCACCTTCCGCAAGGGCACCAAAGCGCTTTACCATAAAATCATGTAATCAGGAAAGGATTGCCATATTAACAGGACAGGAGAGAGAAAAGCAGAGACCAACATTAGAAATTAGGGCTAGACAACATAATGATTGAGGCTGTGTGCCCCCCCCCCCCCCACCTAACCCTGGTCCCCAAACTCTGAAAGTGCTAACTCAAAATGTCCCTACCACAGCCATTCCCCTACATCCACCATGGCCGCTACAGCCCTGCTGTGGTAAAAATGCATGCTATCTGCTGCACTTTAGTAAACATGCCCTTTAGTCTCTCCGATATGGCCATCATTACTTGGTGCGTTTTTACCCCTCTATCATCTAATGGTCCAACTGAAATACTCCCAGGACCTTTGCTACAGATGTACTTGAAAAAGGTTTTGTTATGAATTTTTGCTTCTATGGCAAGCTTCTTTTCAAATTCTCTCTTCATCTGTGTTGTCAGTGAAAAAAAGGGAGATGGTATTCCAATCCCCTGTCAATTTGAGACTTGACCATGGGTCCCTTCAATAACAGAGCAGTTAAACAGGAGCAGTTTTTAATAGATTTTTCAGACCATGGCATCACATACTGCAACAGGTATCCAAATGGAAGATGAAATTCAATGTGGACAAGTGCAAAGTTATGCACCTAGGAAAGAACAACCCACACTATGGTTACACGATGCAAGGTTCCACATTGGGAACCACCACCCAGGAAAAAGATTTAGGAGTCATCGTGGATAACATGTTAAAACCCTCCGCCCAGTGTGCAGCGGCGGCCAAGAAAGCAAATAGAATGCTAGGTATCATAAGGAAAGGAATGGAAAATAAAACAAAGGATATTATAGTGCTTCTATATCGTTCCATGGTACGACCGCACCTTGAATATTGTGTGCAATTCTGGTCGCCGTATCTTAAAAAGGATTATAGTTGCATTATTAGAAAAGGTACAGAGAAGAGCCACAAAAATGGTAAAGGGGATGGAAGGCTACTCCTATGAAGAGAGGCTACAAAGGTTAGGGCTCTTCAAACTGGAAAAGAGATGACTGAGGGGAGATATGATAGAGGTCTATAAATTAATGAATGGAGTGGAACGGGTAAACGTAGATCGATTGTTTACACTATCAGAATATAGAAAGACTAGGGGACATGTAATAAAGCTACAGGGTAAACTATTTAAGACAAATAAGAGAAAATATTTTTTCACTCAACGTGTAATCAAACTCTGGAATTTGTTACCGGAGGATGTAGTGAGAGCTGTTAGCGTAGCTGGGTTTAAAAAAGGTTTGGACAAGTTCCTGGAGGAAAGGTCCATAAACCATTATTAAAAAGGGACCCAGGATATCACTGCTTGACCCAATACAAGCATTGTGGAACCTGTGTCTTTTGGGGATACTGCTAGGTACATATGACCTAGATTGGCCACTGTTGGAAACAGGATACTGGGCTTGATGAACCTTGGTCTGACCCATTATGGCATATCTTATGTTCTTAACCCCTCTGCCTCCCTCATGTCCTTTCAGTACAATATATTATTTATCCTGGTGACCTCAGGGTTGAGGAAAAGGGCAGAATACCAGTTACTCTCACTCTTGACCCAGCCTAGTTAGCACAAAAATCTTCACTAAACTTACACAAAGGTTGGAAAATTGTTTTATGTAGTTTGAGGTTTACAGTATTCTCTTTCTCTGCTTGTTCATAGTTTTCTCTTAAATTGGTTTTCACATTCCTTCTTTAATAAGAATTTGTTTCCTCTCTTTTCTCTCATTTCCTTATAATGTATCTTCCCTTCATGCACATCTCTTTCCAAAGCTTATCTACTCTCATCTTCTTTTAATCTCACCCCCTTCTGCCAATTTCTTCTCTGTCTTGCCGCCTTTTATTTATTTTATTTATTTATTTATTTATTTATTTATTTGGTCGGATTTAATATACCGCTTTATCATTAATCAAAGTGATTAGCACATCAAACAATCATGAGGGGGTGTTATAGTGTGAAAACATGCAGTGGAAACATCGGCATGAGTGGTGTGGGAGGGGTGTGAGAGATTAATTTGAGCTATATACAAGTGAGCTATGTACAGGTCTATATACAGTTTGTATGGGTTGCAGGGTTAGATAAGGCAGAGTCTGGTTCAGGTGATGTCCTTGTAGTGTTCCATGAAGAGATTTGTTCTGAGCAGCTTTCTGAAATCTTTGAGGTCCATGGCTGATCTCAGATCGTCAGGGAGAGAGTTCCACAGGGCGGATGCCACCAGGGACAGTGCTCTTCTTGAAGTGTCCTGTCTTGATTTGGCGAATTCTTTTGGGGTGGTGATGGTGTCTGCGGTTCCTTTTCTTCTGGGTCTGGTGCATAGGTCAGCTTTGATAAGCAGTTGCATGGTGTCATCTGAGAGGTTTTGTTTTATTTTGAATATGTTTAGGAGAACTTTGTATTGAATACGGAAGCTGATTGGGAGCCAGTGGAGGTGGTACAGGATGGGTGTAATGGGGTCGTGACCTAAGAAGCCTGTTATTATGCAGGCGACAGTGTTCTTTGCCAGCTGCAGTGTTCGGAGGGCCTGTTTTGAGAGCCCGAGGTAGATAGGGTTGCAGTAGTCTAGTGTGGGAGTGATGAGGGCTTGACAGACTGTTCGGAAGTGGTCCTGTGTGATAATGGGTTTGAGGCACCTGATGGTTCTCATTTTGAGGTAAGCGTTTCTTGTAGTTCTGGCAATGTGGGCTTGTAGGTTCAGGTCCTTGTCAAGAGTCACTCCAAGGTATCTCACTTCAGGCTTTACTGTTATTGTGATGTCGTTCAGTTTTATGGTAGGTGTAAATGAGAAGGTGGGGTTTCTTGAGAGGAATAGTGCTTCTGTTTTGTTATGGTTTATGGATAGATTGTTATCTAGGAGCCAGGTTGTCATTTGCTGAAGATAATTGGCTAGGTTGGAGTAGTCTGGGGTGTCCAAGTTGATTGGGGTGAATATCATGATGTCGTCGGCGTAGATGGTGTATCGAATCTTGTGGTTCTTGATGATGGAGCAGATTGGTTGTAAGTATAGATTGAATAGCAGGGTGGAGAGGGATTAGCCTTGTGGGATGCCCTGGGTGGCTCGCAGAAGCTGGGAGGTATCTGAGCCGCATTTGACTTGTAGCTGTCTGTCGATTAGGTAGGATGTGAACCAGTTCAAGGTGGTGCCATGTAGTCCAATTTCCTGTAGTCTAGCTAGCAAGGTTGTGTGGTTCACTGTGTCAAATGCTGCAGAGATGTCTATGAAGATCATGAGGACTCCCATTTTGATGTTGTCAATAGACCAGATCAGCTTGTCGAAGAGTTGAATTAGCAAAGTTTCCTTTCCCTTTCTCACTTTCATGTCTCTTCTCTCTACCCTGATCTTACAACCTTCCCTTCATAACCTTTTTCTCAGCCCCTTCCTTTCCAATCCCATGGAATTCCTCTTCCAATCCTCTTCATCTCTTTCAACCTCTGTCTCTCTACCTTCTCTTCTTCCTCTATCCTAGATAAGGTTACCAGATGTCCTGATTTTAGAGTTATGTCCTTGATTCCTTCCTCTGAGGCAGCCTCCTGTCCTGATTCCAGTGATTTGAATATGTCAGTTTTTAGAATTTATATCCATTATCTTTATATTTTGTATAGTATGGGGGAAATGCATCATTGTTTCTATTTCTATGTTGATTTGTTGGCTTGGAAGTAGTGATATTGTTGCCATGGGTTGGATGTTGGGGAGAGGGGCAGGGTAATGACTCCTCTTCCCTCCTCCATGCCTTGTTGCTCAAACCTGAAACTAAGGTGTCTTTCCCTCCCCTCTCCCCCCACCTGCCTAGTTCGGATTAGTGTCCCAGATTTGCCTGAAAAAAAATGATAATCCTAGTTCTAAATCATGTCCCTTGCTCTTGGCTCTCTTTTTCCATTACAGCACAACCCCATCCTCAGCTATTTTCACTATCTTCTCCCACAGTTCCACTCTCAGCCTTTGTTCCCGTCAACCAAGCCTTTCTTCTCTATCTTCACAGTAGCTTTCTCTGTCCCAGGCAGTAACCCATTTCAGTTGTCTTCAACTCCTCCTAGTCCTCGCCCAGGCAGCACCTCTCTTTTACCCTTTCTTAATTTCTGATTGTTAAAGCCCCCTGTCCAGCTGGAGGGAATAAGTGGACCTTTCTTAGACTGCTGTCTTCCATCCTCCCCTTGCAGTCCATTGGTCACACACAGCCAGCCAATAGGCTGCAGAAGAAAGCAGAAACAGTAAAGAAGACAGAAACACGTCCTGCCTTACCCTGCAAGTCTTCAGTGCTGGAGAGAATACTGGGTGTGTTCAAGCACCCACAGAGCTGGTGCCCATGATCCAGTTGAACCTTTAGCTAAGCAGTACGTTCACTATGTTGCTTCAGAGCCCTGCTGAAGGTCTGGTTTTCACATGTGTTCGTTTAGCTAATATTTTCTTTGGGGTTTCCCTTCTTTCTTTACTGATCCTCATTTTCAGTATCCTAATTTTGTCCAATTCTTGGACATTCAGTTTGGTTTTTAGCTGAGTGCAAACTGCCCAGTTCTCAAAGCAACTTCAGAGCCATTGTATCATTTGCTGAATAGGATTTTGCTGGAAACTGATCTGTGTGCAGTAAAAAAAGATCCTTTTCGTAGTACTTGTAATGGAGTGGAAAATTACATTTCCCATTGCAAGATCAGTACCATTAGTGGAAAACATGGACCCTCTGTAGAGTACCATAATATGCCTCAGGCATTAATGGGGTGACGGTCCAAATAATGGTAGCTTGAAAGGATTTGGAAGACATTAAAATAAAGATGTTTCCTTAATGCCATTGCTCTTTTCCTTTCCCACACACATTTTTTCTTGCACAGGGAGAGATTGAATTTGAAGTATTGAACAAAAAGAATAAGAAAAGTGCCAGTAAAATCAGATGCAAGTGAAGTATCATCAAGTCAGATTTTCTAACATCTTAAAGTAATAATGTTCATACAATAGATACTCTTCTCTCAAGGACTGTTGATTCACTTTATTGTATGTCAGCATCACTGCTTCTTGTGAATTTCATTTGTAGCTGCACTTTCAAACGTCAGTGAAATGCGGATTCTAAGCAAATCTGAAGATTTGTGTGTAATGTTGTATGACCAGTTCCTGTAGGATTCAATTCCATGGAAATCTGTGATGGTAATGCGACCATTTTCCAATCACATCTATTCCATTTGTCAGTGACACACATGCTGAAACCTTTCTTGCTCTGAAAGTCACAAAATAGGGGAAGAAGGTCTGAAAAACATCATATTTACGTATAATTCTTTTTCAAAATAGGAGGGGATATTCAGCGGCAGCTGCTTGTGCTTGTAAAGTGGTTAGCAATTGTTGCTGAAGTTTAACCCTGGATATTCAATGTGGGGGCCATTGGCTGTGCCTCACGTTAGCTGTGTGTCACCAACTAGGCAGCAGTCCAATATCGCCAATGCCTGGGTAGTGATAGGTGCCGCCCCGGAGTTCTCCCAACACTCCAGGATGCTAAGTGGTATGTAGTGATGGCATTCGGGGATATTCAGCAGCATTTATAATGTTTGCAGGTCTGCAAACCATGTAAATGCCTTGTAATATCTCCCCTTCCCATGATCTTTATATCGTGAGCTTAATATTTCTTGCTTTATTGGGATTTAGTGCATAAATTAAAGTGCTAAAAATGGACACACTCGTTTTTTTGTTTGTTTGTTTGTTTTGTTTTGTTATTAAGAACAGATCTTTAGGTTTTATTCCTGACAGGGCTACTAAGCATTTTTCTGATAGAGACAAAATGGAGAAACTCTTAGGGGCATGCTAACTAAAGGATTTAATGTGCATTAAATACCCAGAACTGTTTTATTTCTATGGGTGCAGTGGCACTTAGTAAACCTTTAGGAGGTCATTTCAGAAGGCGAGTGGTGCCAGTGTACATGCGGGCCAGATGTGTAAGTGGCAAAAAGCTTCCCAAATGTATTCTACACCCATCGGGCTCTGCACAGTCACAGCGCTTGTGCGATGATTGCTTTATGTGGGCGGAGTCGGGGAAGAGCGAGAGAGTGGCCAGGCACCAGGACGTACACAACATATTCAGGAACGACCTGCATACATTCCCTGGCACCCCACAGACATCCAGCTTATTCCTGCCCAAAAGTGGTATAAGGGCAAGGCGTAGCACCATTTGCAGGCTGAACCCCCTGCCCCCCATGGCGATGGCTGGCTGTGGCATCTGCCAACACGATCCTGGCCATATGGGCCTCCAGAGATGATCGGACACTGGTATGCAGGGGCTGCTGTAGGACATGTGATTCTACGCCTCAGAGTAGATGGGTCGGTTCCATGGTGACAGGACGCCACTGCATACTCACACCAGCAGTAGCGTTGTGGCATAGGGATGAGCAGGTTCGGCTACGTATACCACCTTGGAATCTGGTGAGCATCAGCCCATCTATCTGCCCGATTCTGCCATCACGGTTGCGTCTAGACCCCGCAGTTGCCGAGCCCATAGCCCAGGCGTACATGGTATAGAATCCACCTCCATGTAAACATGCCCTGTAACGTTTTTGATCCTATGTGACCTGATGTACCTCAGTTTATGCTAATGTTCCCTTGCTTATTCCAATTATATTAATATTTTTCTCTCTAAAACACAGAAAAACATTGCTCTCATGTCTATACTCGCCATATGCCTCCATTAGCATGCCTTCAGGTCATTTAGGTACCTACACATTTTTTGTGTGTGCAAATTGCTTGTATACCTGTAAACACATGAAAAATGCATACTGGAATCCCAACGGTATTGTGCCACAATACTGAGGGATGCCATGATAAGCCGCGCTGTGGCAGTGGTGGTAGTGAAGCTCTGGGCTGTAGCAGTAGCAATGCAAAGGGGGAAATAGTGAGATGACAACTGGCTACATCAGGAGAGGCCACAATACACACAGCCTGTGAGAGGCTACAACATAGGAGTGCCAAAGAAAGGGCTAAAGTAGACCCAAACCGGGAAGAGCCACAGTTAAAAACGGCCATTCAGCTACATTGGGAAATGATGACACTGTCAGTTGCAGTAATTACTGTAAAGGACCAGAGCACCGATGAGCCCGGAGAGGATCTGAATTAGACATTATGACCAGTAGAATTTAAAGGGGCAGAGCCCCATGGATAAAACAGCGAGAGAGGCTCTATGGAGCCCTGAATGTTGCTGAAATGCAATGATAGATGTATTATAAGCAGTTAGTGGGACAGTAGAAAAGGCTGTCATGCTCCCTGAGAGCAGAGCTCATACTGTCTAGGACCTGGAAAAAAAAATATAAACAAACAAACAAACCTTGAGCCGATGCTCTATTTATGAGAGGGGTGTCCTGTGATGCAGTGTTGGCAAGCAGAGGTTGAGTTGTGAGGTGTCAGAGTCGGACGTGAAAAGAATGCTACAGTCCTCAGAAAAGAGCATAATTCTGACAGAGACCAAACCCTCTGAAACCAGGGGAATTAATGTGATGTCAGTAGTGATTGAAGGAAGATTTCTAGGTACAGGGGTTACCTGTGAATGGGTAAGTGAGTGCTGAGTGCTATGGGGTACATGACTGGGGTAAATGTTTTTTCTGGAAATAGCCTAATATTTCTTTAAGAGATTTTCCAGTCTGACAATATTTCAATATTTACAGTTCGAAACCCAAGCTAAAAAGGAATTTAGGATTGGAGTAACTACCGAAACCACATAGAAATCACTCAGAGGGAGGGGGGGGGGGGACATAATCCAATTTCCATAGCAACCTAGTTGTTACAGGGGTAAGATCAACAGGTGAGTGAGTAGGAAAAAGGATGTTATGTTGTGTTCTGTGTAGAAAAAGTTTGGATAGTACTCTAAAACTGAATAATTTTCATCAAACACTCTAAAATTTAATATTTGGATATTTGATGAGAGAGAGAGAGAGTGTGTGTTTTAATAAGAAATTAAGTTAAAATGCAAGGTTAAGCTGATGAGGAGAGAACATTTGTGTGAGAAAATCAGAGGTTTACATTTTTAAGAATTGGAATTAGTCATTGTGATTGAGGTATTATATTTTTAAGGAGGTGAAATTAATAAACCAATTCTGAAAATGTGGATCTCAGAATATATTAACCACCTCCATTTAATTGATAAACGGATAGATTAAATTCTTAGTGTGAAGGAAAACTGAAGGATATATATATATATTCAGCTAAAGTCCTGAAATGAACACAGGGTGTGCACTCCATAGTTCCCTAAAGCCAAACTGCGTTTTTAAAACCCCAGAGTTGAGAAAATTCTTTCATACTTATGACAGCATAGAGCCTTTAATCTTCCTATTTTTATTTAGCTGTTTTAAAGAAAAGATGAAAGTTCCAAACTGAGTAATTGCATTTTGAAAATTAGTTAGGACTTTTTATATTAACATAAACCTGGAATTGTCAGTCTGTCCCCTTTAATATGATTAGTTTTAAAAGAAAATCATAGGTGGCAAGGAGACTGCTGAATGTAAGGCACATTTTAGATAGTACCTGGAGATTGGAATTGAAATATCAAGATTGTGACGTGCATATTTTTGGAAGTATTTTAGAAAAGACTCTGCACAAGTATATGTATATTTGCTGATACACAGAGTGGAGGACCCATTTTGCGGACATGCAAGTGGGAAAAATCAGTAGGAAACTCTGCAACTACCACCTAGAAGTGCTGACAAACCTGTACATATAAATGCTGCTGATTAAGAACAGATGCCACTATCTTTATCTAATTTCAGTCTGAAGGGGGAATATAAACACTGGGGGATTAAGCATTCTAAAGGACTGGCTTAAACAAGCAATTTTTAAAAACCTATACGTGACAGGGAGCAGCTGTACATCACAATGTGGACAATTGCAGTCATACATGCGTATATGATGTTTGACCCCTCAAGGCCACTCCCTAACCAGATCTCCCAATACATCCCCTTGTAATTTTTGCATAGTAAGGACAAATACAATGCAATGTGTGCCTTTGAGTCAATGCTGACTCATGGACAACTACAAGTAAAATCAGCCCTTCCTACATCGGCATTTATGCATGGATATCATTTCCACATCTAAATGCCTTATTTCACATGTAGAAATTACGAATAAAGCTTCTAAAATAACTCCCCAATATGTTTGATTCAGATCCCCTATTTAGACAGGGAAAATTAATTAATCTTTATTATTCTCTAGTTTTTTGAAGTGCATGACAACCTCACTAAAGGTATCCTGAACACTAAGGGCATGTTTACTTAAGTATGGTAGGTTTTTGCACTTACCACGTGTTTGGAGCAAAGGATAATGTACAGTAAGTGCAAAGCCTCCAAGGTAAATATCGGGGCTCTGACATGCATCTGCCCTGCATTTTCTGCACAGGGCTGAAACTTACCACATGGGCCTATATTATATGCCTAGCTGCTGAGGCATGCAATGGCCTCTGGCTCTAGAAAAAAAAGAAATATATTCTTGCGGCAGTGCAACCCAAACCCTTTGATTATCATTTTCCCTCAACAGACACTCTCCCAATTAGAAACACCCCCCCCCCCCTCAAGCCTCAGCTCAGGAAACCCCCTAACTCCCCCCCAAAAGAAGCAGCCCTCCAACCGCAATCCCCAACCCTCCTCTCACCTATGATACCCTGTCAGGGACTTACCAGGGGGTATTCTTGGACATCTAGTAGACTTGTGTGGGAGTGGTGGTCCTCCATACCACCTCATAGCCACCGAGATTCAAAATGGCAGCTTTGACACCTAGTGGTAGTCTTGAGGTACTACCACTAGAAGTCAATCTAACATATAAGGAAAATTGCACCTTATATGGCACACAATAACTGCTTATGGCACTTTACTAAACAGGACTCTTAGTTTGAGTTTGATTCAGACTTGTTTGCTCACTCTTACTTCTGAAAACAGTACATTTGTATGGGGCCTGTTTACTAAAAGTTAATGCGAGTTAATGAAAATTAAAGTGCGTTAAATGCAGCCATGGCCCATAGAAATGTATGGGCCATAGTAGCTCTTAACAAGCGCTAACCTTTAGTAAACATGCTCCTATGTGTCATTATATTAATATGTGTCTTTTATAATCTGTGGTAACCGAGGCAAGCGTACCCGGTGCTCCGGGCCCTGCCACAAATATCCCCCTCCCCCACCCCCCCCCCCCCGCCACTGTCCACCAAACACCCCAACTCCCAAGAAAACACTACACCACTTTTATGAGAACAAAAACTGGTCGCAGCTTTATTAAATATGAACTATTAACAATATTCAAACAACATAAACCATAACCAGCCCCCATAGCGGAGTAGTACCACACCAGCCATGCCTTAGCAAAGTGCCTACCACCGCTACGGCCCTACACTTGCCCCCGGCAAGTTTCCAATCCCTTTCCCCGACTTCGCCATGCCCATAGCAAAAGCCGGCCAGGGTTTATCCGGGTCAGGGGCACCCCAACCCCCGCCCAAGTGTACTTTGAGGCACCGGACCCCGGAACCTCCGGGATCCCGCCCACTCCCCCCTCAAGCTGCAACACCCCAGAGTTACCACCCCCAAGCTGCACCCCCAAGGGAGGGCGGGAGGGAAGCCGGCACTTCTTAGGACTCCGAGCCGCGACTGACCACGCGGAGTCCCCAGCCTATGCTTCCCCCCCCAAGCCGCGCTCCCCCGGCAGCTTCCCATTGGCTCCCGTGCGATTGCATTCGCCGGGAGCCAATGGGTTTAAACTTTTCCCACCCACGCGCCTTCAGCCGCGGCCGCGCGCAGGGTCCCCACACCGGGCCGCGCGCCCGGTTACCGTCGGCCGCCGGGACCCTGCCCGCCGCCTCACTAATTACAAACAAGGACAGGATAACTTCATGAGGGGCAGTAATTGGTGATTTACAATTCTTCCAAAAAATCTTATGTTGTTTATATTTTGGTGAAGAAGTTAAAAAAAAAAAGAGTGGCAGAGAAAATAAGTAATAAAAAATATGTATAGGAGCAAAAACCAAAATAAACTGCTAAAATGTTATGATTGAACTAACAGATCATATGATCAGATAGATATATGGATTAAAAACAACAAGTAGTCCAAAAAACTGCATATAACACAGAATATCAAACCTTATCAATATGAAATCAATAATTAATATACATGAGGCCACATTTTAGATAAGTCATGGAGAATTAAGATGTACAGGTCGGCAAATGGAAAATTCACCCTGTATTTTACTAAGACAATGATTTTAAAAAGCTGCATGTGCGGGAAATCCATTGCTTACCCCTGGGACAAGCAGCATGGATGTGTATACCTTTGGGAATCTGACAGATACTTGAGACCTGGCATGGCCACCCTTGGAAACAGGATACTGGTTTGATGGACCCTTGGTCTGACCAAGTATGGCATTTCTTGATACCAATTGGTATCTAAATTAGTGAGGTCACCTCCAGTTCTGAATAAGTTTCCTGCATATAACCCATCTTTAGCTTGGATGTGGAAAAGGCAAGTAATTAAATCTAAAATCGAAATCCAAAGCTGGACAACTTGGCACTTTATTTTTATGGTAAAGTATAAGATTTACGGAGGCTATATCCCAGAAAGAATGGTGCTAAATAGGAGTTAAAACATAAATAAGGATTTGACAGATGAGGTTGGTCAGACATTGGAAGAATTTAGATTTAGATTTAGATTTGCACCTGATATGACAGGAATTTTGCTCTTCTTACTGTGATTCCATACTGAATGATTAAGGGCACTACTGGGAAAATCCTTGATTGTTTGAGGGAGTTGGTTAATTATTCTCTTGCTCAGGGATATTACTCCAGATGCCTTAAGCAGTCTGTCAGTACCCACATATTACTAAAAGGAGCTCACAATCTCATCTCTCGTATGAGCTATCTCCAATCTCTCCTTTTCAGGGAAGATTGTATTGAAGGCAGCTTTTAGGGAGTCAATAACTAAAACAAAAAAGAATATATCTTTTTATTATGCTGAATACATTTCTTGACTAGCTTTCGAAGATTAATACTTATTCCTCAGGAAAGGACAGTAGACACAAAAGATGACAAAAACTAGCCTGTACATACTAGCCTCTTGCCTCCTATTGCATACTGCTCCTTTGGGTTTCTGCATCCCAAGTGCATCATTTTGCATTATTTTGCATTTATTTGCATTAAATTTAAATTGCCAAGCATTAGATCATTCTTCAAATTTTTTTATATCTTTTCTCATGTTGTTATCTCCTGCTGAGGTGTCCCTTTAATCCTTTGGCGATATCACTCAAAGACATTCAACAGTACTAATCCAGGACTGATTCCTTAGACACTCCCCTACTCACCCTCCTTTCTTCACGGTGAATTCCATTAGCAACTACCCTACCCTCTGTAGTCTGTCATTCAACCAGATTCAGTTCACCACCTTGGGATCCATCCCCAGGTTGCTCAGTTTATTCACAAGCCTCCCATGAGAAACAGTATCAAAAGCGCTGCTGACAATCTAAATAGACCACATTTATCACATGCCCTTGATCTAGTTCTCTGGTCACCCAGTCAAAGAAATCAATCGGATTTGTTTGGCATGATCTTCCCTTGGTAAAGCCTTGCTGCCTCAGATCTTGCAACCCATTGGATTCTAGAAAACCGACTATCCTTTCTTTCAGCAGCGTATCCATTACTTTTGCCAACACAGAGGTTAGCTTACTGGCCTATAATTTGCCACCTCTTATTCAGTGGTGGCATGAGGGTTTCTGCTGTCCTAAGCAGACCCTCCATGCCACTGCTCCCCCAAAAGACTGCGCCTCCGTCCAGCCTGGCATGCTGCCCTCTCCCATGCTGAAGCGGCGGCGGCTGAACTGCCTCTTCAGTGCTGTGTCGGGCCTTAAAGTGACCATGCGCATGTATGCTCCTGGCCTGCTGCTCCTGCCCTCCCCTCCGATGCAACTTTCTTGGAGGGCAAGCAGGAGCGGCAGGCCAGAACTGCATGCTCGTGTGTGGGCATTTTAAAGACAGCCACGGCACTGAAATAGCAGTTCAGCTGCCGCTTCCCAGGGGGGTGAGGTAGTGATACCACCCACCAGGGCCTGCTGCCCTAAGCAACTGCTTAGTTCACCTAGTGGACTGCCTGGCCCTGCTTTTGCCAACATTTGTGAAGAAGGGCCAAATCAGCTCTTCTTTAACCCTGCAGTACCTCCCCAGGCTCCAAGTATCTATTAAATAATCTTGTAAAGATCCTGCCGAAACCTCCCTAAGCTCTTTTAGGGGGATGTATCTGATCCGGTCGCATAGTCTTGTCCACGTTCAATTTTGCAAGCTATTCATAAAAATCTTCTTCCATGAATGGTATGACATCTACGCTATTCCCCTTATTAACTTTGTCAGTTGTTTGTGACCCTTCTCTAGGATTTTCTTTTGTGAACACAGAACAGAAATATTTGTTTAGGGATTCTGCTTTTTACTTATCATTTTCCACAAATTGGTCTTCTGCATGTGCATTTGTCATCCTGATTTCTCGCGTTGCCTCTTTCAACTTTATCCTGTATTCTGTTCTCTATTCTTTTTTTAATTTTTTTGAAAACTGTGAACGCTGCCATTTTGCCTTTATTTTTGCAGTCACTCCTTTGGAGAACTGTATTGGTTTCCTTTTCCTCTTGCTTTTATATACTTTCCTTAGCTACAGTGCCTTACAAAAGTTTTTTGTCCTGTTTTGTTGCATTTTGTACAACCTGGAATGAAAATGGAGGTTCATTTGGATGTTAGGTAATGGACCTAATAATATAGTTCCAAATCGGTGAAGTGAAATGACAATAAAATACCTTGTATATATAAAAAAACAAGTAAAAACTGAAAAGTTGTGAGTGCATATGTATTCATTCCTTTTGTTATGAAACCCCTAAATAAACTCTGGTCCAACCAACTAACCTCAGAAGTCACATAATTAGTTGATTAGGGTCCACCTGTGTGCAATCAGTGTCACATGATCTGTCACATGATGCCTGTATAAAATATACCTGTTCTGAAAGCCCCTGACTCTGCAACACCACTAAGCAAGTAACATGAAGACCCAGGAGCACGCCAAACAGGTCAGAGACAGAGTTGTGGAGAAGTATAGATCAGAGTTGCGTTATAAAAAAAAATATCCAAATTCTGAATATCCCAAAAGAGAAGACTGCCACCAAAACTCACAGACTGGGCAAGGAGGGCATTAATCAGAGATGCTACAAAGACACCAAGGATAACACTGAAGGAGCTGCAGAGATCCATAGCGGAGATGGGAGTATCTGTCCATAGGACCACTTTCAGCCATACACTCCACAGAGTGGGGCTTTATGGAAGAGTGGCCAGAAAAAGTAATTGCTTAAAGAAAGAAATAAGAAAACATGCTTGGAGTTTGCACAACAGCATGTGGCGGACCCCCCAAACACATGGAAGAAGGTTCTCTGGTCAGATGCAAAATATCCTTTATTGTTCACAAACAAAAATTAAGACAAAAACAAAACAAAACTGAAAGGAGTGTGCATATGTATTCACCCCACAAAGTCAATACGTTGTAGAGGCACCTTTTGCTGCAATTACAGTTGCAAATTTCTTGGGGTGTGGTGCAAACCCAACACTACCCGTCACTCCGAGAACACCATTCCCACAGTGAAACATGGTGATGGCAGCATCATGCTGTGGGGATGTTTTTCATTGGCACAGGAAAACTGGTCAGGACTGAATTAACGATGGATGGCACTAAATATAGGGCAATTCTTGAGGAAAACCTTTTTCAGTCTGCCAGAGATTTGAGACTGGGATGAACAGGACAATGACCCTTAACATACTGCTAAAGCTGGTTTAAAGGGAAACATTTAAATGTCAGAATGGCCTAGTCAAAGCCCTTTCCGCAATCCAATTGAGAATCTGTGGCATGACTTGAAGATTGCTGTATACCAATGCAACCCATCTAACTTGAAGGAGTTGGAACAGTTTTGCCTTGAGGAATGGGTGAAAATCCCAGTGACTAGATGTGCTAAGCTAATAGAGACATAACCCCAAGAGACTTGCAGCTGTAATGGCAGCAAAAGGCGATTCTGCAAAGTATTGACTTCGGGGGGTGATTACATACATACGCACACTCCTGCTTTCAGGTTTTTTTTCTTAATTATTGTTTGTGTCACATTAAAGGATATTTTGCACCTTCAAAGTCATAGGCATGTTGTGTATATCACATGGTGCTAACCCCCAAAACTCCATTTTAATTCCAGGTTGTAATGCGACAAAACAGGACAAACAGAGGGGATGAATACTTTTGCAGTGCATTGTATACGAGTAGATCTGATGCCCTTGTTCTGGCCTCTTTTAGTTCAGCCCACCTCCTTTCCATTTCCTTTATCTCCTCCCACTCTGTCAGCTCCTCCTTTGTGCACTTTTCCCAATTTACATGTCAGCATTTTTGAAATCTAGGACTTTGAGTTTGCTGTGATTGAACTTTGCTTTGGCATTTACCTCAAACCCCATACCATGTGGTGATCACTGCTGCTCAAGTGGGTACTCACCCTGACATTAGACATGCTGTCTGTGTTAGTGAGCACCAAATCCAGTGTTGACCCTTCCTGATGGGTTCCTTCACCAGCTGTCTGAGCAAAGCCTCTTGTAGGGCATCCATTATTTTTCCATTTCTTTCCATATTTGCAGGCAGGATACTCCAATCCACATCTGGTAGATTAAAGTCCTCCAGCATCATCACCTCTCTCCCTTTTTTACTACCATCTTTTTATACAGGAATGAAGATAATGAGGTAAGATTACTCCCTGTTAACAGTCAAACTAGGCATGAATATATGCTTGATATGTTTGCTGTTTTATGTTTAAATGTGATGAATTGTGTTACTTGTTGTAAACTGCATAATACAGCTGGTTCCACTCAAGTGCTTTAAAAGTGGTTTTAAATAAATACGTACATACATACATAAATAATAAATGTAACACCTCCAAATTCATACCAGCCTGGTACTTTCAGTCATCTGCAGTATTAGATCATTTATTTTGTAACACATATAATAGTTTGGCTAAGACAGTACATTTGCCGAGTCCATAGCTTTCAATACAGGCTTAACATCTATCTAAAGAGACATTGTTTATGCTATGACAGAAAAGAGCATGATGACAATATGGATTGGCTTGTCTTAAAGTTCAGAATTACAATATTGATTAAGTACAACTTTCTCAGGTGAAACACAGAGGACCCCTATTACTATATCATAACTATATTTGATTTTCCACTGCAAAATAAAATGGTGAGAAATAAAACAAAAACATATTTATGGACAACACTAGCCTGACACTTCCAAAAATTCTTTTCTAAATATGTTCTTTCTCCGAGCTGTCTTGAAATACTTTTAACATAATTAAAAGCGCAGAATGAGTGCCAGACTTGTCAATTTCCACAACAAAGTGCTGAAATTTTACAGTGAAATGAGAGATCCAGCTCCCACACATGGTAATGAATGGGTTCATAAAAAGAAAATAGTTTAATTACATTTTCGTTCACGGATTGTTAATAGGCTGGGGTATCTAAATTGAATAATGCAAGTCTGGTAATAATTATGTGTAAATGAACTTGTTTAAATGATATTTTACAGCTTCTTTATAAAATTACAGCTAGAGGCAATCCAGTGATAGACAGACAAAGGCCAGGCAAAAATTATCATAAACTATTAGCTTGTTTGCAAAGGGTTTTATGTTAATCTTTTAGTACTTAAAGTACTCTGCAATTAACATATCATGGGGAACTGCCTTGCAGCAAAGGCATGCAAATTCAAGTGCTCAGATAAAAAAAAAAGCCATTCACTTAAAAAAACAAATCAAAGCAAGGCTAGCACAGTGCTGAAAGGGTACAAGTTTTATATTTGAGATTAAGAAGGTGCAATGATTTGTGCTATGTAGCATGCCTGTAATTAAAGTTGTTTTCCAGCACACGTAACAATGGACACAGCACTGATTTGGGCATTTTAATTGTGAACATAACATAAAAATTGCCATACCCTGTCAGACTCAAGGTGCATCAAGACCAATAACCTGTTTCCAACATGACCAAATCCAGGTCACAAGTACCCAGCATAATCCCAAAAGTAATCAGATTCCATGCTAGTTATCCCCAGGAATAAGCAGTGGCTTTCCCCAGACCTCCTTTATAGGTTTATGAACGTTTCTTCCAGGAATTTGTCCAGACCTTATTTAAAACCTAGGTACTCTAATTGTAAAGAGATATGAATAAGCCAAGTCCAAGTATTTTATGGATAGTTTCTTTGGGTGAGCTGCTCTTAGTTTTTGATGCTTAAATGAGGAAGATGGGAAAATGTACCTTGGGAGACACCATTTTTTGCATATGCTCTGCTGCTGATGATTTCATTTCCCTTTTTTGGAAATGGTAAGGTTGTGTGTATTTTCTGTAAAGAACCTTTTCATATATCCTTTTTGATTTTCCTCCCTTTACTTCTCTCAGAAAAAAAAAAGCACAACGGCCATGAAACCTTTATGCCTATCTAGTCTGTCCTTCCAGACAGTCTGTCCTTCCACACAGTCTGTTTGCTTGCTTATGCTTTTGCTTGATGTACTCTCTTTTGTAAATAAAACGGAAACTAAGTTTGCAATAAAATACATTCATAATATAAAAGTCAGCATTAAACATTGATCATAGAATTACAATGAAACATTAATACATAACTGAGCACGGGATTAGCTCCTACCATACACTGAACATGGCTACTGTCTCCCACCAGCTGTTGCCCCGTCCAGTTCAACTCATTGAAGGCCAGAAATTCAGGAAGGGGTCTGTATGACGTGACTGCTGTCCTGCTTGCCTTACCTCCCCTACTGGCTATTGTGAGAAAAGGGTAAATTTGGGTCATTCATATTGTGGGGGCAAGACCTTGTCATGTAGGTTCCCAGCGTTAGAATTAGATTATTGGAGTCTTATATCCTTTTTATCATCTTTCCTCTACATTGACAGATCTGCCGTTCTGCCTACAATTCAGGGTAGAAGGCAAGTTTAGTAGGGAAGAGGAATGACATTTTTAGAGCAGAAGTAATTTAGGCCTCTGCTATTCATACTGAGTCAATAGAAAATGCTTTTACCTCTTGGAAAAATGACTACCTTTAACTTTTGTCAGGATAGAAGTACGGAAGATAGAGTATTTGTTAAAATATATAAAACATGAGTATTCAAAAGACCATACTCACGTTAACGTGGTATTTTAAGCATGCATTCTTCATATCATTCAGTTAAAAATATCCTGTGCTGAATTAGGGATTGTATGTACACTAAATTACTAAAGTTTGAGGGGGAGGGGGTATTTGTTTTGTTTTTTTAGGAACAGACCTTTTGGTTTTATTCCTGACTGGAATATCTAAGCTTTTATCCCATACACAGAAACTAGGAAACCCTTCACTACTTCTCACTCTCTATAATCCGATATATCTTGAGGTATACTTACTTTCCTTGGCTTAAATTAATATTTTCTTCTATTTTAAAGAGCAACTAGACTGTGTATCAGTAGGTTGTGAAGAAGTCACCTTTAGTACTAGAGTGCAGTGTAATTAACTTTGATATATATTTTATACATTCAAAAGAGCAGTGCTGTTGATTTTATGAGGAAAGACTGAGCCGTAGAGAAAATGGAGGATTGACGAGTTAACACACGATAATTTGTCTGTTAACAGTTAATATGAAACAGGGCAGAAAACTGGCATGGAGTGGGTTATACAGTTCACATGTGGCAATAGTTATCAGTTATTAAATGTTAATGGGGCAGATGTGCACAGTTAATGCCACCTGAATAAGTGTAACACACTGCATTGCATTATCTGCAATATAATTAATAAGCATTGAGAAAAAAGTTGTCTATATTAACTGCATGAGAAATTGTTGGAAATATCCCCAATGCTTAACATACATTCATTTTAGCAATTAGCATGCTGTAACTGCAAAATCTTATCACACTATATTAAAATAATCCCTAAGTAATTTGCTATTGCATAATGCAGTAGTTATGTAATCTTGGTAATTTATTTTATTAATACAAGCTGCAGTATGTTTTCTTGGTATCCTGTTGTCCTTCAGGTTTGTATTGGACAGGGAAAGTAGCGGTAGATTGGGGGAAGGGAGAAGAACTAGCGATATAGATATAGGGAGGGATGACCAGGGCCGACCCAATGATTAAGCAAACTAGGTGGACAACTAAGTCCGCAACATGTCTGGGGAAATGTCAATTAGGAGGGCATTCAAAGCTAAACAATAGATTTTGACAGCCAAGGAGACTCTAAAGTTCAAGGTCTGTCTAGGGTGTCTATACCTTGAACCAGCTGTGGGCCCAGCCCTGGGAATGAATCAGACAGATGGGACGCAAATGCTCAAGATAAGGATATTGAAATCATTAGTGTGTACATTCATATATCCAGATACTGCTTGTTTCTAAGGAGAAAACATGAACGCCCCCGATTACACAAAACTCAACAATTGCATCATAGCAATGTCTACATGGCTTCATGCACACAACCTTAACAACATAAACCATGACAAAACTGAACTACTACACATCACAAGAGACCATAACCTTACCCACTACCAACAATCACACTGGACAATATCTAAATCAAAGCCAAGGCTAAGATTAAATACCACGGCGTAATACTGGACCAACAGCTCACTCTCCTTCCACACATAAAACACACAATAAATGACAGGCCACGGGGCAAAGTCCCCAGCGGCCGTGGTAACCGGGCCGCTGGCACTCATGAGCCCTGGGAGCGGGGGTGGGGGGGGGTGCAGGGAAAATTTGAATTCATTGGTCCCGCAGTGAGATCGAATGTCGCGGGAACCAATGGAGTCCCAGGGAAGGGCAAGCGTGAGGGAGGATGGGAGGATGTGTGTGTGTGGGGGGGGGGGGGGGGGCGGCTGTTTTCAATCTGTAACCTGGTGAGCTGGATCGCAGCGGGCGCATCTTTTTTTTCCAGTTCCATTTTTCTTCTGCTGCCATTTTCTTCGTGGAGTGAAATGGGCAGCAACGGGCTCCTGAGGCTGGTCGGGGAGCAGGGGAAGGCCGACTGAGAAGACCTAGACAGACGGTGGGGGAGCAGCTGGGAGCGTGCGGATTGGTGGAGCACATGTGGGGCTGCGGCGGCGCTCCGGTGGTGAAACAGCAGGTGCTGACATCCAGGCAAGACATTTAAAAAATAAATAAATAAAGTACAAGATTGGCAGAGCTCTTTTTTATAATGCCGTCTAGGGGAGATAGGGGGGTGCATAATGGAAGTAGGAGGGGGGGCTAATTTCAGAGTTAGTGGGGGGGAGGCGAATACCGGAGGGAGAGGTAATAACACAAGTAATGGGGGGAAGAATGACATGGGTAGAGAGAGGGAGAAGTCCAGGGGCAGGGGGGAGAGAATCCCAGGGGCGGGTGGGGACAGAATTCTAGAAGGCACGGGGGGAGGTGCAGCACAGCAGTTCAAGACAGATGCTCTCCTCAAAGTGAAGGGTATGGGATTGAAGGGGGCGCACTGACTGTGTTACCCGGCCAAGGAAGAAGCGGGGCTGGAGGATGGGTTCGACAGGCTAGGGGTAATTGGGGGCTCCCTCGGCAGGGCAAGGGGCTCGCCCAGAAGAAGTTGTGGGGGGGTTACAGGAGGGGTTTTCGGACATGTCAGGGGGAATGGGGGGTTGAGACCAACAGGTACAATTAGATGGACATTTATCCTTAGCGGGGAGAGGGGTGGAAGGTGGGCAAAGGGCCCCTGAGTCAGGAAGGTGGCGAGGGCTGGGGGGCAGGGGGTGTTGGACCGCTCCACAAGGGGAATATTACACTGCATATAGTTTTGATGCTTGGGATCATTGGAGGGAGGGTGGTCAAGGATCATCACGGATGGATTGGGTGGGGGCATGGCAACCGTCTTGGCAGGCCTTGTCCCCCCCCCTATCTTTTCTTATCTTCCACCCCTGGGTGCAGCGGCGTCTCAGAGCGAAGGAGGGCTGGGAGGTAGTGGACCAGCAGGACTTCAAAACATGGTAGACGTTGAGGCGGCCAGTTGCTGGAGACAGGAGGAGGCGCGAGAGAGTGTGGAGGGATCGCATCAACAGGAGGAGGCGTCCATGGTCCGAGAGCCTTCTGCAAGTCTTCAGGGGACAAGGAATGGGACAACAGGTGAGTCTCAGGTGGCGGGACAGGACGGAGCATAAAAAGGTGGGTCACAAGGGAGAGCGGGAAGAAAGGCGCGCAAGAAGCGTAAGCATTCCCACAGGTGACGCGATAGTTCAGACTCCTCCACATCTTCCTCAATGGTTATGTCGGCAATGTCATCAAGGGATGATAGTGGGGAATGCACACAAGGTGATAGCGCAGATTTAGGCGCCCAGGCGGGCAGTTCTATGACAGCCGTGGCGTCTTTTTCTGAGCTGTGGGAGGGAGTGCCAAAATGTTGCGACGTAAGATAAGGAAGAGACGATATATTGACATATTTTGGTTACTGGAGGGCAGGAGGAGGTCCGGAGAAAGTAAAAAGAAGAGGAAGGAGGATGAGAAGGCAGGAAGGATTAAAAAAGTGTCAAGGAACATGGTGAATTGGGCTAGGGCCTTCCTACGTTTAGCCAGTGTCTGGGGGCATAAGCACCTGGCCCATTATGGGATGCTGTTAATCTATGCGGACTCCATTTTGGAGGTGGCGCAGACGCACGAGGGTTGGACTTGGCTGAACTATGAAGAGAAGTTCAGGGATAAGATGGAGGAGAGCAAGTCCTTGTCATGGGGTACACAGGACATCAACTTGTGGATAACACAGATGCCAGTCAGGGCTGGTGCTGGAGGGATGGGCATAATGAGAGGTGGGGTATCAAATGCGGTAGGGGCAGCGTGGTCCTTTCGAGCAGGTGCGGTTGGGCCACAGCAGAAAGCAGGGAGTAGCGGATTGTATCTGTTGGAGATACAACAAGTCCTCTTGCCCGTTCCCTGATTGTAAGTTCAGGCACGTCTGTTCTGTTTGTAGTGGAGGTCACGCGGCCATTAAATGTAGCAAAAGAGGTCCCCCCCCCCCAGCCGGGGGGGAGCCCTCTAAGCAGTAATCAACTGGTGAGCTTAGCGGCGACGCCCATAAGGATTGAAGCATTAAGACTGTGGCTTAGCCAGTATCCGAAGCGTCGGGATAGGGAGGTGCTGGAGGAAGGTTTTCAGCAGGGCTTCAGCATACCAATTTTGGGAAGGGTAGTGGGGGCAAAAGCCAGGAACTCTTATTCGGTTAGGCGCTCTCGGGTGGTAAAAGAAAAGTTGCAGGGTGAGATTGAATTAGTAGGATTGCGGGCCCATTTACAGATGACCCCTTTGTGAACTTCTTGGTTTCCCCGTTAGGTATCATTCCGAAGAAGGAGCCAGGGAAGTTCAGGCTGATTCACAACTTATCTTTCCCGGAGGGTGCTTCCGTAAATGATCATATCACTAGGGAGTCCTGTATGGTACGTTATGCGTCTTTTGATTCTGCTGTATGTCTGGTTCAGAAGTGCGGGCTGGGGAGTTTGATGACCAAGGTAGACATTGAATCGGCATTCCGTTTATTACCAGTGCACCCATCAGCCTTTCATTTGTTAGGTTTCTCATTTGAAGGAAAAAGTTATTTTGATAAATGTATGCCGATGGGATGCTCTGTGTCATGTGCGTATTTTGAAAAGTTCAGTTCATTTATGCATTGGGCGCTGGTTGAGAAGGTCGAGTGTTCGAACGTGATTCATTACTTGGACGACTTCCTATTCGTCGGTGAGGCTCGGTCAAGCAAGTGCAAGGAACTATTGGATGGCTTCGTGGAATTAGCCAGAGAGTGGGGAGTGCCGCTGGATGTTAAGATGGAGGGCCCAGCCACTACGCTCACCTTTTTGGGGGTGGAATTGGATACAGCAGAGATGGTGGCTCACCTTCCAGTAGGGAAGGTTGAGAATTTACAGGTCCTGGTAGCTAATGTACTGGTGTCTAAAAAAATTACGTTGCGGGAGATGCAGGCCTTGTTAGATGCCTTAAATTTTGCTTGTAGGGTTATTCCAATGGGGCAAGTGTTTTTGCGTCGGATGGCGGCAGCCACTTCTGGGATGACAAAGCTGCATCATCGGATTTGTGTGTCAAAGAGCATTCGCGAAGATCTAGCAAGTTGGGATACATTTCTGAAAAACTTCAATGGAACGGTAGTCATGTGGGAAGCGGAAGCGTCCAGTGTAGAATTGCAACTCTTCACGGATACGGCGGGGGGGTGGGGGTGGGGCTAGGGATTTACTTCGGGGGGTCGTGGTGCATGGGATATTGGCCTCGGGAGTGGCATAAGGCGGGCTTAATCAGCAACATAGCATTTTAGGAGCTCATTCCCTTGCTGGTAGTCTTGGAGCTGAGGCCTAGAAGACTGCGGAATCGGAAAGTGATCTGGTGGTGTGATAACGCAGCGGTAGTAAGTGTGATCAATAACTATTCACCGCGGTGCTTGCAGGTAACAGCATTAATGAGGGAGGTGGTGCTAGCATGTTTGCGTATCAATGTGTATGTAAGAGCCAGACATATTCCAGGATGCTCTAACAGGATTGGTGACGCTCTCTCCCATTTCAAGTGGGACCTGTTCCAAAACTTGGTACCAGAGGCGGACATCGTGGGAGAGAAGGTCCCGGAGAGATTGTGGCAGGTTGGCCTGAAGAAATGCTGAGCCTGCTTCGGAGCTCGGTGTCCTCGGCGACGTGGGCAGCTTATCAGCGGGGATGCGACAGAGTGGTGACCTTCTTACAAGCTCAGGGATGGAAGAGCGGGGTTGTGTCTGACCAGCTTCTGGGGCAATACGTGGTGCATGCAAAGGCTACTGGGACGTCTAGAGCAACGGTGCGGACGCAGTTGGCAGGTTTTTTTTTTCCCAGAGCGGTGCGCTGGGAGACGCTGTGCAGAGGTTTTTTGACCTGGCGGTTGATGCAAGACTGGGCGCATTCCCTCCCGACCCCAAAAGATAGCAGGCAACCTATTACGCACAAGTTGCTAGCCAGACTGCTGGCCGCATTGCCCGAAGTAGCAAAATCACGTTTTGAAGTAACACTGTTTCGCGCGGTGTTTAGTTTGGCCTTCTTCGGTGCCTTCAGGGTGGGGGAGTTGGTTGTGGACTCCAGCAGATCGGCATCGGGGGTAGGCTGCAGTGCAAGCATGTGCAGCCGATAGAAGGGCGGCTCCGCATATGGTTGGCGCGGTCCAAGACTGATCAAAGGGGAAAAGGTTGTTGGGTGTGCTTGACTGCAATGCAGGGGTCGATAACATGTCCTGTGGAGGCGCTGCGGACATATTTACAGTTGCGACCAAGGGCACGGGGACTGCTTTTTCTGCATGAGGATTGCAGACCATTAACGCGTTTTCAATTTACGGCGGTACTGCGCATGGCTCTGCAGAAAGTGGTTGAGGATCCGTGGAAATTTGCCTCACATTCCTTTCACATCGGGGTGGCGACTAGCACCGCGGCCGCGGGGGTTAAGGGATCAGGAGATTCAACGGATCGGCAGATGGCGGTCGCGGGCGTTTCAGGGATATGTGCGGATATTAAAAAAAAAAAACAGGGGAGTGTGTGCTTTACTTTCTACTTACTTCCTGGTTGGACTGGACTGCTGCTCTCTCTCCCGGTACGTGCTGAGGTCACGTGAGCACCGTGGGCTATAACATCTGAGCCCCCACCGCTGCACTCAGAGTGTGTGCTTTACTTTCTACTTACTTCCTGGTTGGACTGGACTGCTGCTCTCTCTCCCGGTACGTGCTGAGGTCACGTGAGCACCGTGGGCTATAACATCTGAGCCCCCACCGCTGCACTCGGAGTGTGTGCTTTACTTTCTACTTACTTCCTGGTTGGACTGGACTGCTGCTCTCTCTCCCGGTACGTGCTGAGGTCACGTGAGCACCGTGGGCTATAACATCTGAGCCCCCACCGCTGCACTCGGAGTGTGTGCTTTACTTTCTACTTACTTCCTGGTTGGACTGGACTGCTGCTCTCTCTCCCGGTACGTGCTGAGGTCACGTGAGCACCGTGGGCTATAACATCTGAGCCCCCACCGCTGCACTCGGAGTGTGTGCTTTACTTTCTACTTACTTCCTGGTTGGACTGGACTGCTGCTCTCTCTCCCGGTACGTGCTGAGGTCACGTGAACACCGTGGGCTATAACATCTGAGCCCCCACCGCGGGCGCGTGCCCGAGGGTACGTGCTCCGAAGGGGCGTGTCCAAAGGGGCAGGTTCTGCCCCTTTGGAGCCCCTTCAGAGCACTTCGGAGCCCTCTGGAGCATATAGGAGTTGTTATTGCTTTATTTACTATATTGGCGTTATATGGGGAAGCGAAAGAAGAAATCCGTTTCTTTAATGTCATCTGGTAAGGCGGTTAAGGTTGTAGGGCCCATGGATAGTCATGTTAAATCCGTGGTGTCCTCCCTTGCCGCCCAATCACTTTCGGAGTCCTCAATGTCAGCGAGTCCTTGCTCCGGTGATTTGTCTCCTGATCCGCGTCGGGTTTTGACTCCACCCAGTATGGAGCCATCACCGTTGGGTGCAGGCTCTCCTCGTAGAGTCGAGGAGGGTCCTACGCCTGAACTCGTTCAGTTGCCAGACTCCTTTTTGAAGGTAAACTCCGTGGTCTCTGTTATGCCTGTTCCTTTTGATTTTTCCTCTACTGTTGAAGCTCCTAAGCCACCGAAAGATGTTTCCTTACAAGACATATGGCAAGTTGTCTCACGGACTGAGATGTCCTTGAATTCCTCTTTAATGAAACTCTCCAAATTTACTCATGAGACTGTGACTGCATTAACTGACTGTCAGGCTAGATTGCATACTTTGGAACGCTCTAAAACTAAAATGGAGGGCTTAATTTCCTCTGTACAGGGAGTCCTGGCGTCTTCTGTCCATTATTACATTGTCACGATGAAATGTTTGAGAATGCCTTGCGTGTTAAAAATCTCCTTTTGCTGAATTTTCCCCGAACGCATTACCTTTCTCCCAGTATTTTGTTCTCCAAATATTTAAAAGATGTATTGAGAATATCTGATCCCGAAGCTATAATCTTATCTAAATTGTATTATTTACCTGTCGGGATCAGAGATCCTCCTGTTTTGGATTCGGAGTCTGGTGGGGGTGTTCATCGAGAAATAGATCAGTTAAATGTGCCAAGTTTAGATTTATCTGAATTTTTGGAGACCTCTACTGAGGAAATTCCTACTCGTGCTACTTTGTTGGTGACTTTCTCCTTAGAGAAAGATAAAGAATTAGTTTTGCGTGCTTATTTTAAATTTCATCATGAAAAATATTTTGGCCAGGTGATTCAGATATTTCCTGATGTTTGTCGTACTACACAAGTGAAACGTAAAACTTTTCTTTTACTCAGACCTCGTGTTTTGGCTTTAGGAGCTACTTTTCTGTTAAAATACCCCTGTAAATGTGTTGTTGTTTATCAAGGTAAATCTTATTTTTTTTTTTATTCTTTACAATTGGAGACCTTTTTGAAGGGGTCGGCTTTGAAATGAGTTGTAGTTCTTTTACCTTTGGGAGCTCTTACTAAGTTAAATGGAGTCTATTTATTCTCCACTCCATTCTGGGATGTTTTTTTTTTTTCCTTATGTATTTTTCACACTCCATATTGTGGGCTGGGAGTTATTGTTTGGTGTAATACTATGTGTATTGTATATTTTATATTGCCTTGTTTTACCTTCTTTTTTACCTTAATAAAGAGGTTTTAAAACGGGGAAAAAAATAAAAAACAGGGCAGGGGCTAACTATTTATTTTCTTTACAGATGCGAGACAGGCCCCTAGTCGCTGCTGGGTCATCGGTCACTCTTTTGTATATTGGGCGGGGCAACAAGCAGTAAGGCGTCCAGTGGGACCTAACCTGGGATTGGATATCCGGGAGGTGACCTACTATGGCTGGGTGAGAGGGGGCTTCGGTGGCCTCAGCTGCTGCTTTTGCTTCGGCACCTCGGGCGTGAGAAGGGAGCACCGGCACTGCTCTTGCTGCACTTGGGCGGCAACGACCTCAGTGCATGGACCTGCAAGCAACTCATTCGTGCAGCCAGAAGGGACTTGGCGGTGGTTGGTGAAATGTTTAAGAATACTGTGATCATGTGGTCAGACATTATTCCAAGGCCGGCCTGCTGGGTGCAGAGGAGGTGGTCAAGGGGGTTAACAAAGATAAATAGGCAGATCGTTCGATGGGTGTGCGACAAAGGGGGGTATCAAATCATGCACCCATGGGTCGAGGTGAATTGTGCGGGCTTGTTTAGGCAGGATGGGGTGCATTTATCCCCAGTTGGTGGAGACCTGCTCCTTAATGACTGGCAGGAGGTGTTGGAATATGTGCTGATACATGAGGATCGCCGGTCGCAGCTTCCTTAGGGAGGGTGGGGTGGCACGGGGACAATTGGTCGCCTGCGCCGGTGGCGGAAACCTGGAGGTGTCCAGGGTCCGGAGCCGGAGGCGATACTTGGGAGGGGGTGTGGGGCCCCTGACCCGGTCAGCCCCTACTGGGCTTTTGCTAATAATATGGTGAAGCCGGAAGAGAGGGGCGGGGAGTTAAGCCAGCCGCGGGGCTTGTCCACGGCGGTTGCGGAGGATTGGCTCACCTTGCTAATCACATGGCTGGTGAGGCAGCGATTCACAAAAATGATGATGGTTGAATTGAAGTGTTATGATATTAAAAGGTTAATAAAAGCTGCGACCAGTTTTTGAATTCCTAACAGTTGTGTCTGTGTTTATTGTTCAGGTGGGACAACAGGGGAGTGGGAAGAAAGGGGAAAGAAGGGGGGAGGGGTGAGTATTGGGTCTGTCGTGCCTCGGTTAATGACAGGCCACGGGGCAAAGTCCCCGGTGGCCGTGGTAACTGGCCGCCGGCACTCATGAGCCCCGGGAGCGGAGGCAGCGTGTGGGCATGTGCACAGCGTGGGGGGGAGGGCCGGCAAAATTTGAATTCATTGGTCCCGTGGCGAGATCGAATGGGAAGGGCAAGCGTGAGGGAGGATGGAATGCACCAGTGCATTAGGATGACAGAGTATGCGCAAGGACTTGCAGGTGTGGGATACCTTTTTAGCAGATTTCAATGGGATGTCTGTCTTCCAGGAGTTTTCCAGTGCAGACCTGCAGTTGTTCATCAATGCTGCGAGTGGCTTGGGCATTGGTATCTATTTTCAAGGTTCCTGGTGTTCTGAGTACTGGCATAATTCTGGTCTTACTCGCAGCATCACCTTTTTGGAGCTTTCCAATAGTAGTTGCAGTTAAGTTATGGCCAGACAGGTTGCACAACCACAAGGTGGTATTTTGGCGTGATAATGCTGCAGGGGTCATGGTTATTAAACGCTATTCACCACGCTGTGTGCGAGTTGTCAGCTTAATGCATGCATTGATCTTATCTTGTTTGCGTTTGAATGTGTCTGCCAGGGCTTGGTACTTTCCTGGCTTTGTTAACACAATTGCTGACTCTTTTTACCATTTCAAGTGGGCCCAGTTCCAAACTTTGGTGCCAGAAGCGGAAGCGGATGGGTGTTAAGTCTCGGAGCAGTGAAAAGGTCAGCAGTGGCAGCTATGTGGTCCGCTTATTGCAGGGGTTATGACAAGGTGGCTTCTTTCTTGGCGATTCAAGATTGGCAGCAGGGCAAGGTATCTGAGCAACTACTGTGCTAGTATATCATTTTTGCCAAAGGCAATGGTGTCTCTAAGTCGATGCTCTTAATTGGCTGGTTTTGCCTTTTTCTCTAAAGCAGCCAACTGGGGTAGCCCTTGAGGGGGGGGGGGGTTGGTCTGCAGGTTGTTACAAGGTTGGGAATGGTCCTCGCCGACTCCATGTGAATCTAGGGGTCCGCTTACTCATGACCTGCTTGTGTGATTGTGTAGTATGCTGTCGGAGGTAGCAGAATCTCTGTATGAGATTGTCCTATTCCAGGCGGGTTTTTGCTTGCCTTTTTTGGGGCTTTTCATGTCAGAGAGCGAGTATCACACTCCTCTCATGTGTCCTCTGTTTCTGGCATGTTGCGGGAGCATGTGCAAGTGGAAGATGGTCATCTGTGCATTTTGTTGTTCAGATCTAAAACAGACCAGTTGGGAAAAGGGCTTTGGGTGGTTCTGAACATAATTGAAGGTGTTATTATGTGCCAAGTAGCTAGTATCCAATGCTACTTGGCTTTACAACCAGAGGGCAGGGGATTGTTGTTTGTGCACTGGGACTCCCGCCCATTGACCCACTTTCAGTTTACCGCTGTCTTATGACTGGCATTGTGACACTTGCGTGAAGAACCTTGTCTCGTCACCTCTAATTTTTTTCACATTGGTGCTGCTACCAGTGCGGCTGCTGCTGGATTGTCAGACCACATTATACAGAGGATTGGCAGATGGCATTCCCAGGCTTTTGCGGGATATGTTTACTTATAAGTCCGGGGGCGAGGAGTAACCACCTTTGTTTAGTTCCTAACTCTGTTCTCTTTTTCAGCTGTGCAGTGGGGGTCCCTGCACTGTTGGCTGATTGGTCATTCATTTGTACATTGGGCTGGTCAGTGGGCTGTGGTGCAACTGATGGGGCTTAATTTGGGCCTGCTTTGGCCAAGGTGTCCGTATTGTGGTTTGGCGAGCGTGGCCTATGTTGGAGTTAGCTCCTGTTCTTGTTGCGGCATCATGATTGGGTACATAGTTGCCTAGCGGGGATCCCCTTCATTTAAGAGGTAATAATCTGTGTTCATGGACATGCAAGCAGCTCATCAGGGTGGCAAAAAGGACTTAATGGAGATTTTGCGGATGTTCCCGGGCGTTGGTTTGTTATGGTCAGACATCATTCCAAGGCCTTCCTGTATGGACCAGAGGTGCTGATCGTGAGGGTTAGCTAAGATTAATCACCAGATTTGGCTTTCGATGGGTGAGAAAGGGGGCTATCAGATCATGCACCCGTGGGTGAAGGCTAAGTGTGCGGACCTTTTCAGGCTGGATGGTGTCCATTTGTCCCTAGTAGGTCAGGATTTGCTTCTCAATGATTGGCAGGAGGCCTTGGAATTGATTATCCAGCAGGATGCTCACTGGCAGTGTACTATTGTGGATCAGGAACTGGTTAAAAGATAGAAAGCAGAGGGTAGGGCTAAATGGCTGATTTTCCCAATGGAGAAAGGTGAATAGTGGTGTACCCCAGGGATCTGTGCTGGGTCTGCTGATTTTTGATATTTATTTATTTATTTATTTATTATTTATTATTTATTACAATTTCTTATATACCGCACTATTGTCAGCGCGGTTTACATACAACAAAATGACCATAACAAACTGTTTGGCTTCACATAGAACAGGAGAAAACACTATATTCATAAATGACCTGGAAAAGGGAATAACGAGTGAGGTTATCAAATTTGCAGATGACACAAAACTATTTAAAGTTGTTAAAACCCAAAGGATTGTGGAAAATTGCAAGAAGATCTTGATAAATTGGAAGACTGGGCATCAAAATGGCAGATGAAATTGAATGTGGACAAGTGCAAAGTTATGCACCTAGGGAAGAACGATCCAAACTATAGTTACACGATGCAAGGTTCCACATTAGGAACCACCACCCAGGAAAAAGATGTAGGCGTCATTGTGGACAACATGTTAAAACCCTACACCCAATATGCAGCGGCAGCCAAGAGAGCAAATAGAATGCTAGGTATCATAAGGAAAGGAATGGAAAATAAAACAAAGGATATATAGGGAGGAGTGGTCTAGTGGTTAGGACAAGGTACTTCAGGCCGGAGGGCCGGGAGTTCAAGTCCCACCTGGGGACAGCAATCTCAGGTCGGAGGGACTGGGATTTCTAGTCCTATAGGCACTCCTTGTGGTCTTGGGCAAGCCACTTAACCCTCCATTGCCCATGTTCCCTGTAAGTATTAGCATATGTGTCTCATATTCCCTCGTGTTAAATGTATCCCCCAATTGACCGCTTTGACCCGGTGAAAAGCGGGATATAAATACAGCTAAATAATAATGCCTCTGTATAGTTCCATGGTGCAACTGCACCTTGAATATTGTGTGCAATTCTGGTCGCCGTATCTTAAATAGGATATAGCGTTATTAGAAAAGGTTCAGAGAAGTGCCACCAAAATGATAAAGGGGATGGAAGGATACCCCTATGAAGAAAGGCTAAAAAGGTTAGGGCTCTTTAACCTGGAAAAGAGACGGCTGAGGGGAGATATGATAGAAGCCTATAAATTAATGAACGGAGTGGAACAGGTAAATGTATATTGATTGTTTATGTTATCTGAATATAGAAAGACTAGGGGGCATGCAATGAAGCTACAGGGTAAACTATTTAAGACAAGTAAGAGAAAATATTTTTTCACTCAATGTGTAATCAAACTCTGGAATTTGTTACCGGAGGATGTAGTAAAGGCTGTTAGTGTAGCTGGGTTTAAAAAAGGTTTGGACAAGTTCCTGGAGGAAAGGTCTATAAACCATTATTAAAAAGGGACCCAGGATAATGCTTGACCCAATACAAGCATTGTGGAACCTGTGTCTTTTGGGGAAACTGCTAGGTGCGTATGGCCTAGATTGGCCACTGTTGAAAACAGGATACTGGACTTGATGCACCTTGGTCTGACCCAGTATGGCATATCTTATGTTCTTATGGTCGCAGCTTTAGGGGGGTAGTGCAGTGGCTTTAACTTTAACCCTGTGCCAGTGGTGGTTCCTGCAGGTTTCCGGGGACCGTAGTTTTTTGAGCATTACTGTTGGGCAGTTAAGGTGATCATGGCCCAGATAATCACAGGAGGGGGGTGGGCCAGGAGTAGGTGCACCCAGAAGCTTGCCTACGTTTGCTAGTCACATGGTGAGGCCGGCATTGGGGGGGGAGGGGGAGGGGTGTTGGCTTGCCACTGGTGAGACTACAGCGAAAGGTGGAGACTGTATCACTGTGCTAGCTATACGGCAGGTGAGATGCCAGATCTGGTGAGATGGTTGTTCTCATTTTGATATTATGTTTTGTTGTATTATAAAGTTCTTGTTGCATTCAATAAAGCTGTGACTGGTTTATTCCCAAATGCATGCTATGTGTCTGTTTGGGCATACTTGGATGTGACTGGAGGGAGGGCTTGTGTTAGGTCGATACCTTCAATGATGGAAAATTTTGGAAGGGGAGGCACTGGGTCTGTGCTACCCCGGTTATTATTTACAGCATTTTTTTCTGCGTGAAATTGCTTGTTAGAAAGCACTGTCTAATGATGGCATCCACTGAAAAATTTAGCCAAAGTATTAAATAAACTTTAAATACTAGACACTCCGACATTATAAACTATGAATGATAGAAAACTTATTCAAGCTGCACAAAGGTCTTATTTTTGCATAGAGTGGCAGAGTAGAAGCCCGTTTTAGAAAGATTTTTAAAATGTTAAATATAATGTTATGAAGTATTGTTAAAATTGCCTCACCATTGGTTAAACTTAGATTATTTCTGTATGTATTATGAGAAGTAATTTTGTATAAAGCATGAATACATGCTTAAGTGAAAGTGCCAAACATGGCTTTTGTGGAAAGCGTAAAGCTTATAAAATATGCCAGTGAATTTGTGTTCATAATGAATGATAGGGATGTGCATTTGGTTGATGCTTTCAGTATGGAAAATTATATGCGCATAAGACATGCACACTAAATCAACTTTATGCATATAAAACTTCTGAATTAATGCACATCAAGTTGATATGCACTTTTTAAAACATTTTTTAACTTTTTATTTATGATGATGGTTGCATATTAATAGCTTGAAGGAAATCTCTTGGGACCAATTACTTTTCCCTTATTTTATGATGAAAAAGGAAGGCCCAGGTCTTCCCTCCAGTTCCTGGGGAATTCTTCCATGAAAAGACTAATTAAACTCCTTTATCATTCAATCAGGATGCATCAAGGTGACGTCAAAGGTTGTGCCCTTGGATAATTCTAATAGTCATTCAATAAATGGTATTCTAACTAGAGTAAAAAGAGGAAGATAAATCTTCACACACAAAGCATATAAGGTAATCCAAAGTGGTTGCAAAATGATGTGCTGTTAATAAGTGTCCTCCTTCTATCCATCAGTGTCATAGAAAAGGCTGTAGTATGCAATAATTTTAAACCATAAAAAAAACTACAAAGTTATCAGACAGTAATAAGAATCGGGAAGGGATGCAAACAGATTTATGCAATCATTTTTAGTCTTCAGTATTGAAGATAAAAACTGTGCCAAAACAGCACGCACTGAGCAAAGTCTATATTAATAAGAGAAACAGATAATTGATTAGCTTTTGTTCATAACAGAATCATTCCATCCCCTTTATCATTTTCATTGCACTTCTCTAAGTTTTTCAAATTCCACTATATATCTACTATATATTTTTTGAGATGGGGTGACCAGATCTGCACACAATACTCAATGCGTCATGGCACTATAGAACTGTAAATTATAATATTCAGTTTCATTCTCCAGTCCTTTTCTAAAATGTCCTACCATTCTATTTAATTTTTCCAGCTGCCACTGCATAGTGAGTAGTTCAAGGTAGTTATGTTCAGGTACATGCTCAGTTCCTCTGTCTAGAAAGGTCGTTTTGCAGTTTTTCATGTCCTACTTTGAATATTTGTATGCCATCTACACATTTGATCACTTTACTCATTGCTCCATTTTCCTGATCATTGATAAGCTTAAACTAGTGTTCCCCTGCATTTTCAAGTTCAAATCACAACTACATTAATTAGGGGTATCAATTCATTAATGCACACTCATTTCGTTAGTATGCCTTTCAATATTTAGTGCATGCAAAATGGATTTAATGTGTGTTAACCTATGAATTAATGCACAGAAATTTGAATTGGATATGTTTCTCTGGGAACATCCCTAGCATTAAGAAAAATGCTGTGGGGTACCCCAACATTCACCTAAAAGACAGTTTGAACAGAAAGAGGACTCATATGCCCAAAAGAAAAGACAGGGGAACACTTAAAACCCCACCAGTCTCTCTTTTGAATTTTAAAACAAAGGAAAATGGAAGGCAGAGACTCACAAGGGCCTTTCACAATGGAGAAATATTCCAGTGGTATTAGAAGATAACTGATTGCTCTTACCAAGCCAGAGGGCACTGGCAGCTCCTTCACACTACCAGCTTTAAGCAGGTATGGTCAGGGCCGGATTTACCTATACGCCATGTACGCCATGGCGTAGGGCCCACAGCTGGCAAGGGCCCACAAAAAGCTGCCGCGGCAGCATGGACGTTCCCGCGGGGCCCCCTCTGCCCTGCCGAATCCCCGGCTGAGCCCCTCCGTGCCGGCTTTGAGAGGCGCGAAGGGAGAGTGTCTCCCTCGCATCTCTGTTAAGCCCGCAGGGGCTGATGGGAAATTTCTAAAATAGCCTCTCAAAGCCGTCGCGGAGGGAGGGATTCGGCAGGGCAGAGAGGGCCCCGCGGGACCGTCCATGCTGCCGCGGCCTTGGTAGCAGCCAGCGGTTTTGCTTTTTTAAAATTTCATTTTACTTGAGCCGATGGGGGGGGGGGGGGGGGTAGGACTGGAAATGGGCTGGGGGGGTTAGGACTGGTAATGGGCTTTGGGTGGGGTTAAGACTGATAATGGGCTGTGGGCTGATGGGGGCTTTCTGGTAATGGGCTATGGGGGGGGCTAGGACTGGAAATGGGCTGGGGGGGGGTTAAGACTGGAGGTGGGCTGATGGGCTTAGGACTGGTAATGGACTGTGGGCTGTTGGGGGGGGGTTAGAACTGGTAATGGGCTTTGGGGGGGATAAGACTGATAGTGGGCTGTTGGGGGGGGGTTAGAACTGGTAATGGGCTATGGGGGGGGGTTAAGACTGATAATGGGCTGTGGGCTGTTGGGGGGGTTAGAACTGGTAATGGGCTATGAGGGGGGGTTAAGACTGATAATGGGCTGTGGGCTGATGGGGCTGTCTGGTAATGGGCTATGGGGGGGCTAGGACTGGAAATGGGCTGGGGGGGTTAAGACTGGAGGTGGGCTAATGGGGTTAGGACTGGAAGTGGGCTGATGGGGGGTTAGGACTGGTAATGGGTTATAGGGGGGGCTTAAACTGAAAATGGGGTGATGGGAGGTTAGGACTGGAAGTGGGTTGATGGGGGGGCTAGGACTGGTATTGGTTTGGGGGGTTGCTAGGACTGGAAATGGGCTGATGGGTGGCTAGGACTGGAAATGGGCTGATGCAGGGACTAGAAGGGAATGGATGCTGGGTGAGGCTGGAACTAGAAGGGAGCTGATGTTGGGGGAGGATTAGAATGGGATGGGGCTGGAAGAGTAAAATGGAGAAGGGAAAAATATTTTGTGTGGGAGGGATAAAAAATCTACAATTGGCCGGGTATTGGGAGAGTAAGTGGGGTTTGAGGATGGAGGGGTAAAATTTGAGTGGATGAAATAGGAATGAGGAAAGAGCAAAAGGAGAAAGATTAGTATGTTAAAGCAGATGTAGAGAGAGAATGGAAAAAAACTAGAAGAGAGAAGAAAGGACAAATGGACAGCAGACGATGGAGAGTTAGCAGAAGACACGAAGAAACCAGAAGAAAGTGGCTGGAGCAATTGCAGCTGAAAAAAATTGCACAAAAGGTAGAAAAATATCTATTTATTTTGAATTTATTAATTGGAATATGTCAGCTCTGGTAAATGTGCATCATTAACGTCTGCGCTTTGTTTAGTACAAGAGCAAATTAATGTATAGTTTTATTTCTACAGTGTTGTACATTCCAAGTTTGGCTTTTGGGATTCCCAGTTTTTGTTGTACATTCCAAGTTTGGCTTTTGGGATTCCCAGTTTAATTATTGTCTTCCTGTTTCTAAATTGTGATTACTTGTTTGGTGATGGTCTATGTTCTGCATGTGTAACTGAGCTGAGGTGTTCTGTTTATATAATTCCTATTTGACATTGCCACTTGTTCTCTTTCCCCAGTAGGTCATGTATTGTTGTTCTCTGAAATGTATTGGTTTAATATTTGCAGTGTTGCCTTTTGATTGGTAGAGTATGGTGCTTTGTGAGTCCTGGTAGTGCTGTTAGGATACGGCGGGTTTGCTATGGGTTGGCACTGGATTATAGTAATGTAGAAATCTTTTAGTCTTTCTTTATCCATACACTCATTAAGAGGCACGTTTACTAAAAGTTAGTATATGCTAACATTATGCAAATATTTATGCAAATGAGGCCCCTTATGCAAATGAGGTCCCGCACCCCCCTTGGGCCGCCCCTGCTGGGGGCCCACAATTTTTGTTGGCGTAGGGCCTCACTCAAGGTAAATCCGGCCCTGGGTATGGTTGCATATATCTAAATATAAAATATGAGGGTGATTTTATAGGGGGTTATTTTAGAAGCCCTACTTATGAATTAGTTGTCTGAAAACAGACATTTAGATGGGTATATAGACATCACCGGTGCAAGAAGATCCATGTAGGATGGGATCATGATGGAGGCATGGCCTGGGTGGAGCAAGGAAGATGCATGTTGCAGTGTGATTTCTGAACACGCATGGCCCTGGTTGGTGAGGCGTCCATACCTATACCTGCTCCTGACCATGAATACGATGAAAAAAAAGTGCTTGTTTCATAGATACAATGTTTCCAGAGGGACGCGCAAAATGTGCTTTCATCATCACGGTGGTTATTTTTTGCCTGAAACAACCTGCACCTAAATACATACTCCAGACTTTCAAAGAACGACTTGGTTATTCCTTTTTTTCTCTTTGCTCATTGTTTTCTCTCATTTCCAACAGTAAGGCAGTTCTTTCAGTTAATATTGTTGTGCTACCCTACTCCCCTTCCTTATGTTTCCTCTTTATCTTCCTTTTCATCCTGTCTCTCTGTGTTCGCTGACAAGTTACTTCCAGATTTTTTTGTAAACCGCTATAATGCAACTGCCACTAGTACTAAATATGCTTTGCAAATTAATTAATATTGTAGGCCTACCACCACATGTCTGATTATCTGAAATAGCAGGCCAAGACATGCTATTCTCAGGACATAGTCACCTCCCCCCCCTTTCTGAAATACCCTGGCTGGGATATCCAAGTATCTGGTTCTGCATCATCCAATTTGCAGACATTTACATTTTGAAATGGTCTACACCCATGCACATACCCAGCCTTGCTATGTATAGGGGAGGGGAAAACATCTCCAGAACCAACTACTTGGGCATTCATTTCTTGGGGTAGAGACAAAGCAATTTCGGAAGGCATGTATATGTGCTTCTCTTCACTGCTGACACTCCCCAGTTTTTTGGACATTCTGCTCTGGATGTTCCAGATTCTTCCTAGATGTCCTTGCTAAAATGCCACATCACAAATGTTTCCATTCATATATGAGAATATATGTGTACAAAATGCCTTCTATAAAATTTCCCCATGCATAAAAGTGCATGTGATGAGAAGATACATGTACCTTTATGCAACTTGAGTATAGGCATGTTTGGGAGTAGGTTTGGGCAGAATGTGGGTGGAGTCATGATATATATTATACATACCTAATGAATGCACTCACATACCTATAGAGCAGAGGTTCTCAATTGGTGTGTTGCAATATACTTGCATGTCGCCAGCATCTGGGATAGCAGTTCCAAAGGGACCGTAGTAGGAGCTGCAAGAGACATAGCTGTGCCAGCCCCAACCTTCTTACTTAATTTATGCTGAGCTGTGTTCCTTCTCTGCATAGCAGAAACATGGGGTTCTTATGATTTCAGTTTCGGATGCCCAGGGCAGACCAGCAGTGAAATCACATTAAGCACCATTTGTGAAGATTAAAAATGAGGAGATCGAGGCCTGGAAGATGAAAAAGCGGGTGAAATTTGAGTGGACAGAGAGGCAGAAAAGAAAGAAACTGAAGAAATAAATAAAAGGAGACAGACAGACATACAGAGGGAATGGAGGAAGGGAGGAGGAGAGAAGCAAAAGGATAAATGGACAGCAGACATTGGAACCGTGACTGGAAAATAAAACACCTAGACAACACATGTAGAAAGAGTATTTTATTTTTAATTTATTAACTGCAATATATTAGCTTTGAGAGAGCTGCATTGTGGGTGTTTTTGTATTTTGCTCACTTTACGAGGAAATGTATTTCTGTTTTTAATTTTCCATTATTGCAGTGACTTCGCAGTTTTGTCTTCATATTTTTATTTCTAATTTGTGGTCCCTTTCTCTGTATTTCGTGAGAGTATGTTTTGCATCCGACCAAGGTGCAGTGGCATTAGCATGTAGTTTATGTGTAGAGATCTGCAGCGGTCCATCTTGTTCTGTTTTACCAGTAGTAGGTGCACTGGTGTTCTTGGGCACTATATAATATTTGTAGTGCTGCCTATTCATAGGTAGGGTTCTTGCTGTTTGAATCATACAAATTAGTACTGCTCTGGTACGGCATCTTTGCTATATTTTTATATATTTTTATTCTTTTTATAATGCTTCCAGGACTGTAAGGGGCTAATCAAAAAAAAAAAGTTTAATTTTCTTTACTTTATTATTGCAAGTCTCGGTCCTGATAAAGCGCCTTTCAGGTCTTGGGTTGCGGCAGGCTGAGCAGGTACCTTTCTCCTGCGCTGCCTTTGCCTTTGCCTTTAGTGCGGTCGAGGTGCACAGATTCAGGGCTAATGCCTACGTGTCCACAGTGTCTTGTCTGCGGTACCCATCAGGGGACGGTCTTGGATGCCAGATTGTGCCTTGGCTGTGCAACGGAGGCACTCAGCATGGAGCAGGAGCACCAAGAGAAATCTAAGGATGCGGCATCTTCGTCTGGACAGGGGGCTCAGGTCTCTATGGAAGTTAGTTCTCTGCTGGAGGCTCTTGCATCTCCGTGGGGTGTGGCCCTGGCAGTTCCAGGTCCTTCTAACCCTCCAATGTTGAGAGAGTGGGCGCTGGTGGGGTTTTCCCCGGAGTTTGTTCTCTTGTTGCATCAGGCCTTTTGCCTGTGCCAACAGGGTGCCACTACAGATCTCTCGGCCCTTGGGGCCGAGGCAGGCCGGGCTTCTGTGGAGAAGATCGAAAATTCGGGAGCGGGACCGACCAAGAGAGCTCGGTTTGTAGAGGAACAGCCTCTTTTGCCTGACTAGCTAGAGCGGGACGACTTCGAGCTGGAGCAAGAGACAGGTGGGGAAGAGCTCAAAGAAGGTGAGATTCCAGAGCCTGAAGACCAGGCTAGGATTATCTGAGTTTTTCAGAGAGAGGAGCTGCCAGCTTTAATTACGGAATCACTTCAGGCCCTCAAACTGTCAGTTGTTGAACTGGCAGAGGAGGAGGCGCTGGATGAAGGACCCTCTCATTCAGGCGGTACGGAAGACCCCGGCAGTTTTTCTGGTTCACCGTGTGGTCAAACAGATGATCCAGGATGAGTAGGACCTGCCAGAGGCAGGCCTAATGGGAGTGAGGTCGATGACTCGTCTCTATCCATTGTCAGACCAGGAGCGCGAGATATTTCGTTCCACACATGTGGATGCAGCTCTTTTGGCTGTCATGAAGAAGACAACCATTCCTGTAGAAGGCAGCGCTGCCCTGAAAGATGGGCAGGACCGGAAGTTGGACTCATTGTTGAAGCAGGCCTTTGAGATCAATGTGCTATCCTTACAAGCGTCTATTTGTAAGGCTTGGGTAGCGAGAGCCTGTCTTCGCTGGTCACAGCGACTGCAGCAGCCATGGGAGCAGGCACAAGACCACTTGGCGGATGTAACTAGACTGGAATCTGAGGTGGCTTACCTGGCCGATGTCCACTATGATCTCATTAGAGGATTGGCTAATAACATGGCGTCCCTAGTGGTGGCCCGGCGCTACCTTTGGCTATGGAATTGGGCAGCAGACAGTTCCTCCAAGTCATGGCTTAGCAAGCTTCCCTTTAAGGGGAAGCTGTTGTTCGGGGAGGACCTCGACAAGCTGATCAAGGACTTGGGGGAGTCAAAAGGAGGTCGATTGCCGGAGGATAAGCTAAAGCCTGGTCAGATGTCGAGAGCTTCGCGGGGCCAGTCGCGGGATTTTTGGTGTTTTCGTACCTCCTGCCTGGAGAGTTTCCAAAAGGGGAGGTTTCCCTCTCGCGGTCAAGGTTTCAGGGGATTCCAGAGAGCGGGCAGAGGTTTTGCTAGTCCCTGTTCCTCGGGATTTAGAAAGCCCCAATGAAGCGAGGAGGGCCCAGACTGTGGTGCAGCCCATGGGAGGTAGGCTTCGGGAATTTCTCTCAGCCTGGGTCCAGATAACGTCCGACCGATGGGTGTTGGAAGTCATTCGCAAGGGGTATGCCCTCAAATTTGCCCAGCCAGTCGCCGACTCTTTTGTTCTGTCTCCCTGCAGGGCGCGGGGCAAAGCATTGGCGGTAGAGGAGACTCTGTCTCGCCTGCTTCAGCTGGGAGCAGTGGTTCCGGTTCCTCGAGAGCAGTGCGACTGCAGTTGATACTCCATTTATTTTATTTAACTCCCAAGAAAGAAGGGTCTTTTTGCCCAATTCTGGACCTCAAGTGGATAAACCGCTGTCTTCGGGTGCCACACTTTCACATGGAAACTTTACGGTTGGTAATCATAGCGGTGCGAAAGGGGGAATTTCTGACATCCCTCGATCTCACCAAGGCGTATCTTCACATTCCTATCAGACCGGATCATCAATGTTTCCTAAGGTTTGCGGTGCCGCGGGGGAATTTTCAGTTCCAGGCATTACCATTCGGTCTGGTGACGGTGCCGCATACCTTCACCAAGGTGATGGTGGTGGTGGTGGCAGCGGTTTTTCGCAAGGAGGGAGTGTTGGTACACTCTTATCTCGATGACTGGTTGATCTGGACAAAGTCCAGAGCTGAGAGTGTTCGGGCTACAGTCAAGGTGGTGCAGCTCCTAGACAGCCTCGGTTGAGTGGTCAATGTGGCCATGAGCCAATTGGTTCCCTTGCAGGTTCTGGAATATTTGGGAGTTCGATTTGACATTCGAGTGGGAACAGTTTTTCTGCCAGAGCACCGGGTCCAAGGGCTGCGTCTCTTAGTGCACAGTTTTTTGGGATGATCAGTGCCAATGGCCTGGCAGTATCTTCGGGTTCTGGGGACAATGGCAGCCACTCTGGAGGTAGTGCCATGGGCGAGAGCGCACATGCGTGCTTTGCAGAGGTCCTTACTCCGTTGCTGGTCCCACCAGAGGGCCTCTCTGGCCAAGCGACTACCCTGTCTGCTGGGAGTCAGGGAGGCTCTCCAATGGTGGCTTCATCCAGAAAATTTGGCAGCGGGCATGCCTCTCGAGCAGCTGCAGTGGGTTCCTGTGTTGACCGATGCCAGCCTGGCGGGTTGGGGGGTCATTGCGGGGAGCTCTTCGCTCAAGGGAGCTGAGCGGACAGGAAGTCGAGTGGTCGATCAACCATCTGGAACTGTGAGCAGTAGCTCTGGCGCTGCACACCTTCACACCCAACTTACTGAGTCGGGCGGTCCGAGTTCTGTCGGACAATGCCTCTGCAGTGGCGTACCTCAACCGTCAAGGGGGAACAGGCAGTGCGGCTCTGGAAGAGGAAGCAGAAGCATTGTTCAGCTGGGCAGAGCCTCGGCTTCAGGTGCTTTTAGCATTGCACATTGTGGGAGTAGACAATGTGATGGCGAACTATCTCAGTCGAGTTCGCATGGAACCCAGGGAATGGGAGCTTCATTCGGAGGTCTTCGCTCAGATAGTCCGCATCTGGGGGATGCCCATCATGGATGTGATGGCTACGTTCCGGTCCTCCAAAGTGAGCCACTTCTTCAGCAGGAGATGGGAAAGGATGTCCGAGGGTCTGGATTGCATTGCTGCTACAATGGCCCACGAAGGCTCTCTTCTATGTCTTCCCCCCTTGGGCTCTCATAGGCCGGGTGGTTCAGCACATCGAAGCCCATCAAGGGCAGGTGAATTTAGTCACTTCGGATTGGCCGCGGCATCCATAGTATGCCGATTTAGTGCGTCTTCTCAACAGTCGGCCATGGTGGCTCCCGATGCGGGAGGATCTCCTACGGCAGAGGCCTCTTCGGATTCCTCAAGTGGATCGGTTCTCGCTTACGGCCTGGCCATTGAAATGGCGAGGCTAAGGAAGAAGGGTTACTCTGGACCCGTAATCTCTCCCTTGCTCTTGGCCAAAAAAAGGTTGACCTCACTAGCCTATGTCCGTGTTTGGCATGTTTTTGAGGACTGGTGCATGGTGTGGTAGGTGCGGCCAGCCACGGTTTCAATTCCGGAGGTCTTGAGTTTTTGCAGGATGGTTTTGATAAGGGTCTGGCAGTCAGCTCATTGAGGGTGCAGCTGGAAGCTATTTCTTGCTATCGTGGGAAGGTCCAGGGTGTGGCCTTGGGCTCCCAACCAGATGTCTTATGATTCTTGAGGGCGGTATCACTTTTGCGTCCTCCGTGTAGAGTGGTGATCCCTCCTTGGGATCTCAATTTGGTCTTGGGGGCGTTGACGAGAGAGCCCTTCGAGCCGTTGGCCCAGGCCTCGTTAAAGGATTTAACTTTGAAGACTGTCTTTTTGGTAGCATTCTGCTCAGTTTGCCGAATCTCGGAGTTACAGGCCTTGTCTTGCCAGGAGCTATTCCTGACCTTCTCTCGGAAGAAGGTGGTTTTGCATCCCGTTCCGTCTTTCCTGCCGAAGGTGGTTTCAGCGTTTCATGCGAATCAGCCAGTGTCCTTACCAGTTCTGGGGGCTTCGGGGGAGAGTGTCTCAGACCGTAATTTGCGCTTGCTGGACGTAAGGAGAGTTCTTTGTCGTTATTTGAAGGCATCGGAGCCTTTTCGCAAATCTGATCATTTCTTCGTCCTTTTTGGGGGGCCGCGTAGGGGCGAAGCAGCGGCCAAGGCTTCCATTTCCAGATGGGTCTGTGAAGCGATAATGTCAACTTATATCTTGCAAGGTCGTCAGGTGCCCTTAGGGTTGCGGGCTCATTCTACCAGGGCTCAGGCAGATTCATGGGCTGAGTATAGTTTGGTTCCTCCAGTTGAAATTTGCAAAGCAGCTACATGGTCCTCTTTGCATACTTTCAGTAAGCATTATCAGCTGGATGTCCAGGCGGCAGGGGATGCCTGTTTCGGGACAGTGGTTTTGTGGGCCGGTTTGTCAGGTCCCTCCCATTAAGCTAACTCTCAGTTACATCCCAGAGGTGTGGGGCAAGACTGGACTGGAGAGACGATAAGGAAAGAGAAATTAGACTTACCTGCTAATTGTTGTTCCTTGAGGAACTCCAGTCCAGTCCTGGATCTCACCCAGGGTTCTGTCAGCTAATGTGGAGCTTGTTTGCTGCAGTCGGTGGGGCCAGGGCGATGGGTAGCCACAAGCCTTTTGTTTCTCAGGCTAATTCTTGTTTCTATTCTTTATTTTCCTCTCTTTCGCACTTTATAGCGCTCTCTCTTCATATCTATCCATGTCTCCTTCTGCAGAGGGGGAAGGAGTTTCCTTCTTGTTGCGGGGGGGGGGGGGCAGTTACGGTTAAAATGGTTAGTTTGTTTATTTACTTAATATTTTGGCTACTTATTTGTTGCTCCTCTGAGTTTACTTTGTCATTAGGTCACTGGGAGCTGGTGGGAGGTGCCAGCAGTATAAGTACAAGTGAATTCAGAATCTGACATGCCCACTCTCCAAGCTGCGAGAGGAGGTACATTACCCAGAGGTGTGGGGCGGGACTGGACTGGAGCTCTTCAAGGAACAACAATTAGCAGGTAAGTCTAATTTCTCTTTTGTAGACCGAACTTCGTTCTCCAGTAGCTCAGTTTAAAGTTTCAGAGGAGCAAGGTCTTTAACACACGTAAAATGAAAACTTTCATGCTTTGAAACAGTAGCCTTCAAAACCTCTGCAGTCTCTTTCACAGCAAGTAATGCTGCCGCATTTTTTGAGTCAATACGGTATTATCTTGGACATATTAGTCTGCTGGACAAAAACTTCCCCCAACTTCGAGATTGCACTCCAGATCAACTCTTTAGGGCAGGCCAAAAAAATGTCCATCGGATGAGAAACAGTCGAAGCCTGCAAAACAGAAGTGGATATCCCAGATTTGGGAGGTTTCTTGCCCAGCTTCCCCTTTCTCTTTGGCATCTCAGGTAAGGCACTTCGAGCGACACTGCTGAGTAAGCAGCCATCTTGGATCCATCGCCATCACCTTTTCTACCTGTTTAGCCACCTTTGTTCCTGATGATCTAATCACCCCCTGCTCTTTTTTCGTGGACAGAAGTATTTCATCCCTTATACTATATTGCTCCCTTGGATTTTTTCAGCCCAAATGCATTACCCTGCATTTTTAGTGTTAAATCTCAGCTGCCAAATTCTCAACCATTCTTCAAACTTTGCTAGATCCTTCCTCGTATTATCTACTCCTTCATGGGGGGCTGCTCTGTTGCAGATTTTTATATCTTCTACAAAGAGACAAACCTTACTCGACAGCCCTTCTGCAATATCACAAAAATGTTTAAAAGAATTGGACCAAGGACAGATCCCTGCAGCACACCACTGCTAACATCCTTCTCCTCAGAGTGAGCTCCATTTACCTGTACCCTTTATTGCCTCTCACTCAACCAATTTGTAACCCAATCAGTCACTTTAGAGTCCATCTCTTAGGTGCTCAATTTAGTTATAAATTACCTATCTGGAACAGTGTCAAAGGATTTACTGAAATCTAAGTACATCACATCTATGTCTCTCCCTTGGTCCAATTCTCTGGTCACCCAGTCAGACACTTTCATAATGACATTTATAGTGGTGGCCCCAGCTATCTAGAATGTTTTACCACTAAGATAAAGAATGATGGCATTCCATTTCTAACTTCAGTCCTGAAAATGTGGGCTTTTCAGAAATATTTTAACTAGTAGAGTTATATCTGAACAATGTAGCTAGTCTGTCATCATTCTAAAGCTATATTTTTTTATTTTATTTAAGTATTAACACATGCCTTTTCCAATAGAGGTTCAAGGTGAGTTACATTCAGGTATAGTAGTTTTTCTGTCCCTGGAGGGCTTACAGTCTAAGTTACTAAGATATTTTCTTCATATTTACCTCATGCAATTATTTTAAATTTGACACACAACTGCTATAGTCTGTCACATATCGTTCAATGTGCACCAATGACCTTTCTATCATTGTACTGCAATCTGCCCCGACTTCTAATATGGTAGGGCTGGTGTGGAATATTAGAGATTGCACTTAAATTAAATTATAGTTAGTTTAATTTAATTAACTTTCAAAAATAACTACTACTATATAGCACTGAATAGACATATGTACAAGTACCAACAAACTAGCACGAATCCACGTGCTTACTTACAACCCAGTCTAAGACGTGGACAGCAGGTAAAGAAACACGTAAGAGTTGAAGTGGATCAGGATCCAAAAGCCACCTCGAAGAGATGAGTTTTTAGCCTGAATTTGAAAAGGGACAGAGATGAAACCTGACACACAGATTCAGGTAGTTTGTTCCAGGCATAAGGAGCAGCAAGGGGGAAGGATCGAAGCTGAGTTGGCAGTAGTGGAGAAGGGCACAGATAGAAGGGATCTGACAGATAGAAGGAATCTGCCAGAAGAGCGGAGGTCCTAAGAAGGAATGTAGGGCGAGATAAAAGAGGAAAGATAGTGAAGAGCAGCAAAATGAATGCACTTATAGGTCAGTAGGAGAAGTTTGAACTGGATATGGAAATGGATAGGGAGCCAGTGAAGTGACTTGAGGAGAGGAGTTATATGAGCACAATGAGGCTGGAGGAATATTAACCGTGCAGCTGAGTTTTGAACAGACTGAAGGGAAGAGAGATGATTCAGAGGGAGACTAGCAAGGAGGAGGTTGCAGTAGTCTAGACAGGAGGTGACTAAAGAGTGGATAAATGTCTTAGTAGAGCATGTAGAAAGGAAGAGACAAATTTTGCCAATGTTATAGAGAAAGAAACAACATGTTTTAGCGGCGTCAAAGATCACCCCAAGGTTGTGAGCTGAGGACATAGGGAGAAGTGTAATGTTATCTGCAGGAATAGAGAAGGTAGGAAGGGGGAAGGTAGGTTTAGGGGAAAAGATAAGGAGCTCAGTTTGGCCAGGTTCAGAGTCAAATGGCGATGAGACATCCAGACAGAAATGTCAGATAGGCAGGCAGAGATCTGTGCCTGGATTGCCGGCGAGATTTCAGGTGTAGAGAGGTAGCTCTGAGAGTCATCAGTGTAAAGATGGTACTGAAAACTATGGGAGGAGATGAGCGTACCAAGAGACTAGGGTATAGAGGGGGGGAAAGGAGTGGGCTCATGACAGACCATTGGGGTACAGAGAGGGAGAGCAGTGGTAGAAGACCCACCAACACAAACACTGAAAGTGCGATGGGAGAGATAAGAAGAGAACCAGGATAGTATAGAGCCCTTGAAACCAAGCAAGGACAAGGTATTGAGGAGAAGGTGGTGATCAACAGTGTCAAAAGCAACAGAGAGGTCAAGAAGGATGAGGGTAGAGTAAAGGCCCTTGGATTTTGCCAGGAGCAGGCCACTGTAGACTTTGACAAAAGCTGTTTCAGTAGAATGCAAAGAATGAAAGCCAGATTGTAGTGGATCAAGAAGGGCTTGAGAGGAGAGAAAGTCAAGGCAATAGCAGTGAACCACACATTCAAGCAGTTTAGAAACAAAGAGGAGGGAGATGGGTCAATAATTAGGGCAGGTAGGGTCAAGTGAGGGTTTCTTGAGGAAAGGTGTGATCAGAGCATGCTTGAAGGCTGCAGGAACATTTGCAGTGGAGAGCGAGAGGCTGAGAATGTGAGAGATGGAAGGAATGACAGTGGGAAAGATGGAGGTTAGGAGATGGGTACAAATAGGATCAAGGGAGCAAGTAGTCAGTTTAGAGGAGGAAAGAGTACGTGTGATTTCCTCCTCCAAGATCTTAGGAAAGGAAGAAAGGGTGGCAGAGGTTGAGGGGGAGAGTTGGGAGTGAAGAGGGGGAAGGGGGAATGGGGTGGACCTAGTGGGGAATTGACGTGCAATTTTGTGGATTTTGTTATTAAAATAGTGAGCCAAAGTTTTAGCAGAGAGGGAAGGAGGGGTCGGGGGCGAAGGCACCTTGAGGAGAGAGTTGAGAGTTGTAAAGAGACGGCAAGAGAATTAGATAGAGAATGAGTCAGATTGTTTGGCGGTGTTATGGCTGAGGCAAACATGAATTTGAAGTGTAGAAAGTCTGCATGAGTGTGTGATTTGAGCCAAGTGCGCTCAGTTGAGCGAGAACAGGAATGTTGATAGCAGGTTGTCGAAGACAGCCAGGGCTGAGGTGCAGTATCCCTCACCGGATAGGGCAAGGGCAGAGCAAGAGCATCCAGGGCAGATGAGAGTGCAGTGTTATATGAAGCTACTGCCTCATCAACAGACTCAGATGACATAGTGGAGGAAATAGGTGATGAAACAGTTTTGGATAGAGACAGTGGGTCAATAGCAATATATCAAAAGTGCAGGAAAGGAAAGGAAATCCCTGATTATTTTGTTGATTCTAATTGCCTAATAAATATGATAATCTGTTTTTCCGTTTTAAATTCAGATCTTAATGAAATACATTAGTTCTGTCTTGGAAAGGATAAAGGTTAAGTAAAGCTTAGCTGTACTTCTTTTTCTTTCTTTCTCCACAGATTAGCACTGACCTATGTTTAATATAACATTAAAGTTGCCCACTAACTACTATTTCTGCTGAGGGCATTTTATTAGTTTACACAGATTAGGTTACATATATATATTTTTTTATGCTTTGACTTAAAACATGGCTTTGATATAAGTTTAGGTTTTCAAATGAGATTTTCATGAGCTTTCATATTTGGTGAACAGCTGTCCAAGGTTGTCTCAGGAGCATTAGGCATATTCATTTCAAGTGCCTGACATTTCCCTTGAAGAAACTTCATAAGTGAGCAGAGCTTGACTTTGTGCAACTCAGAGTCAGAAGGAAGAAAGACTTGCTTGTATATATTGCTTTTCATGTTAACTTTTGCCTCAGGAAAAGACTTTAGTATTCCTAAAAGCCTGCTACTTGAAACATTCATTAGCTTTGTAAAGGTACCATTTCTAACCAACTACTTTGGGGACTATGCAAAAAAACCCCACTCTCAGAAAACCAATTTTACCTTGGGCTCACAAAAAAATGTAACAAGCTTGTTAAAAGCCGCTGAATGAGCAATACCAAAAGATTTAGCATGCTCACAGTAAAAAATATCACTAATTCATTCATTCGTGTTTTGAGTTTCCAAATCATGTATTTGATTGGCACGCTCCAGGTAAGGCACAACCATTTTAAAACTTATGGGGGGATATTGAATGTCCCCGATGCTCTTTATATTTTTACTGTACATTACTGTTTGAAGCAAGCCTTAGCAGAGGACAGTGCCTTCAATCAAAACTGTATTGGCCAATCTGTCCCTCTGAACAGGCAACTCTCACATTTGTTTATTGGGGGTTGCCCTAAACTTGGGAGTCAGCCGCTTGTGTGCTTGACTCGGTTCTGCTTTTTGATGGAAAAAGCAATGTTGCTTTCTAGTAACAGATGTTTTACATAGACAGCATGATTGATGAAGCACCAAATCCCTTCCAGCTCCCCTAGAGTTGCCTACATTCTTGAACTTTGGAACTAACTGAAGAGCTGAGGAGACCACTGCATGGGAAAGGCCTGCTCAGAACTTTACACGGAGTTCTCAGCTCTGAGAGAGTAGTTCTATCCCAGCATTGTGTGCCTGACTCAGCTTCATTGTCTATGGAAAGTACCTGTAAAGATAAGAAACATTGCTTTCTAAAATGACCTCTATGATGTATCACAAAAATAACACATCTATTTTTGTGCATGGAAATTCAAAGAATTCATTAGAAGAATGGTGCTATTTAACAACAGCAAATTAAATAGCATGAGCGCATTAAATTCAGAATGCTCAGTTCTTTTTTTCCTACTGGTTTCTCCTGTTAGTTTACAAAGGTTATAAAACCGGGCTGGGGGGGGGCGGAACCTGATGTCCAGCGGGTAAGACGCTTCGCGCTGAAGCTCCCGAGAGGCCTACTCAGAATCCTGACTTAATACCTATACAAACTTAATATTTTGCTCCGAACTTACCGGGGTACCTCGGGGGGGATGGCGGCCCATAAACCAGTGCGCTTGGACTTCGGGTCTCCTTCTTCTTCACACGGAAAACGCTCCAAAACAGAGGTGTCTTCCCCACAGAAGATGGTTCCACTTCGTGAAAACCCCGAAATGCACCTGGAGATTTTAGAGGAAATACGCGGCGTGAAGGAACTGGTGCAGTCCAACGGAGAAGCGCTTCGAGCCCTGCGAGAAGACTTCGGAGTGCTCCAGGACCGACTTGAAAGTCTTTCACTGCGGCAGGACAACATGGCGGGGGTCCTCGACTCGCACGCGGTTCGCTTGGGCAACCTGGACAAGGCTGAGCGCCAGATACAGAATCTTCAAAAAGAGTTAGAAGATAGCAATAATCGAGCCCGTCGCAACAATGTGAGGCTCATTGGAATACCGGAGGGGGCGGAAGCAGGAGATATAAGAGAATTCCTGCTCAAAACTCTTCCCTCCTTGCTGAAGATCACTTTTCATAGAGATCTGGAAATCGATCGAGCACATCGTGTCCCTACCCACATGGCGCTCAACCGAACGACCCCCCGGCCTATTATCTTTCGATTACTACGATATCAACAAGTGGAACAAATTTTAAATGCTGCCCGGGCGAATCATCATCTGGAATTTGAAGGTCATAAAGTCTCCTTCTTCCCTGATTTGGCAAAGCCCACAGTTGACCGTCGGAAGAGACTCCTTGCTTTTCGCCCTCGACTTCAACAGCTACAGGCTCGCTTTGGCCTGTTGTATCCAGCGAAGCTCCGAGTGACTCTCCACAACCAAACTAGGACATTCGAAGATCCTGATCTACTATCAACATTTTTAGACTCCAAAGAAGCAGAGCAGATGCGCTAATTCCAACAACTTGGACTTATTATCTGCCGGCTCTGTCCGCCATATTGAAGGGCCCGACGCGGTGGTCATAGCCAAGCACAGAGACTACCTGGACTTTCTTTCTTTCTTTATATGACTTTTTTGGTCTCCTATCCCTCCATGATGTGTGCCTCGGTCGGATTCGGAGCACGCACAGTTATACAGGTTATATGTTTTCAATTTCGGCCTTCTCCGGGGTTTCTCCCCGCAGACACATGGTCGCCAGTAATTTCTGGGGTTCTGCTTCTTCTCTACCGCACCGCGGTTTTTCTTTTTTAATGTGGGGCGCTTCATTGTATTACATTAGCTTATTTTCTTTCATGTCATGTGTACAGCCAGATACAGTTAATGTGAGGGACATTGTGAAATTATGTGCGCTATCATGCTCAGAATTTTTAACCTTTCTGAATGGCCTTATGTAAGATCTTATCACTTAATGTAAAAGGCATCAATAGTCCAATCAAAAGAAAGAAAATCCTTAGCTATCTTAGCCATGAGCATGCTGATTTAGTGTTTCTTCAGGAAACGCATCTAAACTCTGCTGAAACACTGAAACTCAATGCTAAGCCTTACATGGTGGCTGCCTATTCCCCCGCCGTTTCCAAACGATGTGGGGTAGCCATTCTGGTTAAGAAGTCTTTGCAAGCTACTGTAATTGATACTAGCTCTGATAAGGAGGGTAGATGGGCCCGTGCACATCTTAAGGTTGGAGATAGTGAATTCACGTGTATTTGTATTTATGCCCCGAATGTGGACAACCCTGCTTACTATGCAAGTATTGCGCAGTTGGCACAGGCCTCTGCCAATACTCCATTAATACTTGGTGGCGATTTCAATCAAGTGCTAGACCCTTTGATAGATAGACAACCGCCTAGAACGAGTAGTCCACCCAAGAGTCTTGCTACCCTTACAGCTCTGATGCAAGATCTAGCGTTGGTAGATATATGGAGGCTGCTTCACCCCTCCGACTTAGAGTTCACCTTTTTTTCTGCCCCCCATTACTCACAATCTAGAATAGATTTCTTTCTCATTTCCAAAGCACTGATTTCTCAAGTGGACACGGCTAGGATTCATCCTCTCCATATTTCAGATCATGCTGCCATATCTTTATCATTACATGTCACTACGCGAGACGATTCTCCCCGAGCTTGGTTTTTTGATAGATCCCTACTAGATCAAAAAGATTTTCAGGTTGATATAAAGGCCGCTATCCAAGATTATTTTCATTTTAACTCACCCCATGACACAGCGAGCTGGGCTTGGTGGGAGGGTTTTAAGGCATCTATCCGTGCAACTATAACCAGCTATCAAATTCGACAGGGGAAACAAAGAAAGCAACACTTACTGATTCTAGAGCAACAGATACAAGCTGGGGAGCGTCTCCTCACGTCTCGTACTGACCCATGTATTTTACTCCGTTTACAACGCCTGCGTTTTCAATACAATCAGCTTTTGTATACTGCTGCTGCTAAAAATATTGAATCACAACAAGGGATATATTACCGGGAAAATAACCGTGCTGGCAAATTGTTAGCAAATGCCCTGAAAGGTCAAAAAGAAGCCAAGCGTGTTACCGCTCTCCGTAATCCGTCGGGGGGGGGGGGCTTGGTCACTAAAGATACAGAAATCTTAGAACTCTTTCGTGATTTTTATACTCGGCTTTATCAATCTGAATGTGATTTTGAGCCAGATGTATTTGAACGATTACTTTCAGGGGTACAAAGACCGACCCTATCTGACGAAGATAGAGAGGCCATGGACAAACCATTCACTTTATCAGAAATTCATTCTGCTATCAAGAGATGTGCCACAGGTCGAGCTGCAGGCCCAGACGGTCTCCCTGCTGAATTCTACAAGACCTTTCACGCTGACTTAGCTCCAGTTTTGAAACTTTATTTTTCTGCTCTGGCCGAGGAGGGATCTCCTTCTGGGTCCTTTTCAATGGCAAATGTAGTAGTTTTTGAGAAAGAGGGGAGAGACCCGCAACTAACAGCTAATTATCGTCCAATTTCCCTCCTAAACGCGGACTATAAAATATTTGCCACCATTCTCTCCACCCGGCTCTCTGATAGGATGTCTACCTTAATACACCCAGATCAATGCGGTTTCATTCCCGGTAGATCAACTGCTGACAATGCTCGGACTCTATGTCATGTACTGACTGCCGCAGTTAATCTTGATCGCCCATTTGTTGGCCTCTCACTTGATGCTGAGAAGGCCTTTGATCGCTTAGAATGGCCCTTCCTGTTTGCAACCCTCCGCTGGTACGGATTCGGAGAAGGTTTCTCCGTTGTCTCCGCACCATGTATGCACAGCCTACAGCCAGTATCTGTGCTAATGCTTTAAAGTCTCAACTATTTCCCCTTCAACGCGGTACTCGCCAGGGATGCCCACTGTCTCCACTTCTTTTCGATCTTGCACTTGAACCCTTAGCTTTACTAATCCGGCAATCGGAGGAGATTCATGGAGTCCCCTTCTCTCATAGGGAAATCAAAATTTCAGCATATGCTGATGACCTTATGCTCTTTGTCTCTCTAGACTCAGTGCCGGCTGTCCTAGAGCAAATAGGTAAATATTCACAACTTTCGGGTTATAAGATAAATTGGACCAAGTCGGTAGCCTTTCCACTAAATCCTCTGCTTCATCAGGCAGATATGCAACCCTTTCCCTTTTTATGGCAACCTCGCATGGTCAAATACCTTGGGGTTTACTACTGCTCTCCTTTGGAAGACACTATATCCTTTAATGCCAAAGACTTAACCTCCAAGGTCCGGGCGCTTACTCACCGTTGGACTCCTTTAACACTTACCTGGTGGGGTCGCCTAGAAACCATAAAAATGATGATTGTTCCTAAAGTGAATTACATTTTAGAAATGTTGCCCTGTCTCCTACCTCGACGTACATATAAAGATATAGAGGGCCTTCTGACTAGATACTTATGGCAAAACAAGACACCTAGGATAGCGAAACATAAGCTGCAAGCAGATAAGGAAAATGGGGGTGTCAGATTCCCTGATTTCCTGAAATACCATCAATCTTTTCTTCTCAAACAAGGCGCTCGTTGGCTGGAAGATCTAGCACCGAGTAGACCTGTGTGGCTAGATATAGAGGAGGACCTTTGTAAACCGATTCCTCTTACTTATCTCCCTGGTATGACTCTCCCATCAGACTCCCACTATCCACCAATGCTTTTAGACACTTTAGGTGCCTTTAATACTCTTATGCAATCTCTGGACTCCCGACTCTGTCCGTTAGACAGGCTCCCGCTTTGGTACAATACTCGATTTCAAATACAAAATAAACCGATGGCGTGGAGCCCCTGGTACACTAGGGGCATTTGGATCCCTAACCAGTTGTTCCATGATGGTCGCTGGAAAACTTTTAGCGAATTGCAAATTGAATTTGGTCTCCCAGCGAAACACTACTTTCAGTTGGTGCAACTTCAGCATTGTCTTCGGAGTGCTAAGGTGCTCCCGCCATCGGAATCCCCTACCCAAGGATTGTCGGAGATTATCCGATCTATCGGGAGTTCACCGGGTATAGCATCTAACTTTTACAAAACCTTATGTAATGCCATAAACAGAGGTACCCCTATAGCACAGAAAGCATGGGAGCGAGAATTGCATGTAACTTTGACCCCGGAGCAATGGAGCCTCGTCTGGTGTAGAGTGACACGGGTTTCCCGATCCGCCTCACTCACTCAGACACTCTTCTTTCTAGCCCACCGGTGTTTCTATACTCCTGACAGATTAGCCAAATGGAACGCCACTCAGGGCAATAGCTGCTGGACATGCCATGCGGCCATTGGTTCACTACCTCATGTTATGTATGAATGTCCCGCACTACAGTATTACTGGCGTCGGGTCTGGGGTCGTATCCAATCTATTTTGCACTTTCAAGAGCCCCTTTCTTGGAGGATAGTGGGACTCCGCTCAGCTGCGGGGATCCCCTCTCTTCCAAAAACGGCTTACTTCCTTTTAGACTTTATGCTGGGCATCGCTATTTCCCTAATTACGAAATACTGGAAAAATAGCTCCCATCTGAGCCCCAATGAATGGTGGAATCATGTCTGTCTCTCCAGTAAATATGAACAAATACCTCGTATGTTTGCTTCTTCCGTTCAGACTCCTCATCATCTGTCTAAATGGAAGATGCTCAATGACTATGTTCACACTGCTAAATGTTCTCATCTGACTGTTTAAATTTGTATAAATTTCTGTCCCATGATCATTCTGTATCGCAGATACTATTTCTGTTCGTTTTGATGTACAATCACTGTTGTTTAGAAGCGCTCACCTGCTGATATTGTCGGCTTAGAGAAGAAGCATGGGGGTGGGGGGTAATAGGGTTTGCTTTTCCTTATTGTATACTTGTTTTGTCTCCTTTGGTGTGTTGTTTCTTTTGTTTGTTGCAAAATGAAAATAAAAGTTTAAAAAAAAAAAAAAAAAAAACGGGCTGGGAAATGGGTTGCTTGTAGGTAGAGAGGGAAAATTAGGAGAGCAGAGAGTTCCAGGAGGGCCCAAAACTGTCATGACTGCATGTTTTGAACCATCTGCTTAATATGTCCATAAGGCTATTCAGACAAATGTGAAAACTTGATTAAGGACAGAAAGGAGCATGCAAGTGGAAGAACCTGGAAAGAATTGGGCTATCCTGACTCAGAAGGGCACCGGTGTCTGTCTATTTCCCCCTCAGCCATGGCATTACAATGGCTTCACTATGCATTCTGCTACTACTTCAAGTTCACAGCTGAGTTCTGCGCTCAAAATAAAACAGTGGGTCAGCTGAAAAATGCATTTGAGGTTCAGACTGCTCTTCATCCTCAAGACTGAGAATGCTTACAGTGATCTTTGGCCACGGTGATAATATCAATGGAATCAAAGACTATTGTTCTCTGGACACCTATTACTTGGAAATGCACGTGCCCTGTGTAAAGAAAGGTGGATTTATTTTTGAAGTGCTCAATTGTATCTCCTTATTGCCGCCTTCTCTTCCACATCTTTCCTGTCTTGCTGATACCCTATGAAAATGTTATTTTCACATTGGATAGGAAGGTGGGGGAAGGACTGAGCATCTAATGGATAGTCACTGGCTCCTTCAGGGGACCTTCTGCTGGGAAACCCTTACTTCTATGACTAAGGAGGGAGTGTGACTGTGTCCCCAACAAAAAAGGCTGTCATGGACAGACATTAAAATGCCAGCAAAGGAAGATGTGGACAATGCAACCAGCCAGAGAGACCCAGCTTCTGTCTCTTCACTTTTTTACAATTAACAATTCTCTGGGGTATGTTTACTAAACTGCGGTAACGTTACATACTGCTCGTTAGGTAACGTTAACGCTCGGTATGTAACGTTAACGCGCATTAACGTTACTTAACGATCATTAAGGTCCCCGGCCGCGGTATACACCGCAGAGGGTGGAGAGAGGGCGGGGGGAAGGGGTCAGTGGGCGGGGAGAGGCTCCCTGCACACTAACACGCTGAACTGAAGGGCTGAATCCCACCGTGAATGAAAACCTGCCGTTAGATGCACATTTGCAGGAAAGAGAAACCTTTTAAGTGTCAGCAATGTACAGCATAGACAGGGATCCCAAGAAACGTGATAGTAGTGCTCCATGTCCAGCATCAGCATAGTGCCCAAGTATGAAAGGCCACTATGGCGATGATGCAAGTGGGGCATAAGGGGCTGCAGGTGGGATATGTAGCGGAGGCAGCAGGGGTACAGGGTGGACTAGGCGGGTGCCTAGGTAGTACATAGGAACATAGAAACCGGAAATCATCATGACAGCAGCTGATAAAGTCCAAACACAATCCACCTACATCTACCTGGTCCACCTGAGCTAACAGTTGCCAGGGCACTGACCTGACATCCCCCATCAAACCCTCCCCCAAGCGTAAGGAACAGACTATTGGTAGGCGGTGATGGGGGGATGTGAGGATGCTCATGTATGCCCCATGCCCCAGACCCCGCTCCCTAGGCGACCACCTACCCAGTGGATGGCCTGGGACTGCACACTACCAGCACCAACAGCATATGGCCATGTCAGCATGGCGGGGGGGATGTGCCCATGCTGGAGGGGGCAGTGGCACCTGCCTGCAGTGGACCTAGTAACAAAGAGCAAAGAGCCACGTAAAACCAAGTACACAGTCAGAAGGACCAGGATATATATATATATATATATATATATATATATGTGTGTGTGTGTAAACCTTTATTAACAATGCCAATAACTATTGCAAACCCGACACAGGCCGTGTTTCATTAATACTTCATCAGGGGTGAAGGCAATAGCCGCAAGATTTATTATCGTCATACAATGTGTTTAGTGAAGACTCAAAATATCGCCACTGAAATTAGAACGCTGGCGAGCTCAGCACAAGGGATCAGCTGCTTTAAAAACGCCGGCAGAACTAAATTACTGCCAGTGATACTCACGTCTGCATGCAGTATGCTGAGGAATCCAAAAATATCGCCACTAAAAACAAACTAGAAAGGAAACGCTGCCGAGCTCTGCAAGTCCGTCAACATGTCACAAAAGAGCAGCTGATCTCGCCAGCATTCTAATTTCAGTGGCGATATTTTGAGTCTTCACTAAACCCATTGTATGCCGATAATAAACCTCGCAACTATTGCCTTCACCCCTGATGAAGTATTAACGAAACACGGCCTGTGTCAGGTTGGCAATAGTTATTGGCATTGTTAATAACGGTTTACATATATATATATATCCTGGTCCTTGGTTTTGCACCACGTTTTCTGACTGTGCAGTGGACCTAGGCCATGCTCTGTACCACAGGCTCCATAATCCAAAGATGCATGGATAATCAGGCTGTTGGCCCCAGCATTGAGCTGTAGTTATCACCAGGGCACTACTACTACCTCCTGCACAGTTTAGCAATGTTGGCACTGTGATCAGGACCAGTGTGGCGGGCAGGGTTGCCAACCACCCCTATCTATGCACAATGCTGCAATAGGAGTATGTGTGTGTATGTCTATCCATTGTTTTGTGGCTGCCCACACCTCACCGGGCCCACAATGTCCCACTGTTACCAGCATAATGTGGGTATGGTCCGGACAGGGCGGATTGGCCAGGATACATCTTCACAGGATGTGGGGCAATGGCTGGGACACTGTAGTGCCTGACCACCGCCTGCATGGACATGGTGGCCACAGCATGGCATGCTGGGAGGGCACTCACTCTGACCGAGCAGTGACCATGGCATGTCTAGGTTCCCACATAGCGCTCTACATTATCTGCCTCCAGTGATCCTGTTGTGTTCCCAGTGCTGGGGCCCCAATCACTGAGATGCCTACTTGGTGCACATACTTCCTCTGTGAGCATGCACTATGGACTGGCTAGTGGACTGTCTGCAGTTAGACTGTGCATGGTTGGAACACCTATACAGTGCAATCTGACTGTGCTGTCTGCTGGTGACTGACAGACAGTGGTGTGATGCAGTTGGGGTTTTCCAGAGCTAACCCCATCATTGCTGCTGATCTGCCACTGCCCCAGCCACAGGTATGGCTCTGGCCCACCAACCCTGGAGGGCTGTCGTATACCAGCAGGATGGAGCTTGCTTCACGGGGGCTGGGGCACCTGTCCCTTACCTACAGAAAGGGTGATGTGAGCCCTTTGGGGTATGTAGTGTATACCACTTTGACCTATCAAGGCACTGCTACACAAACCTCATGCAAGTCTGGAAACCCCTCTGCCCTGATAACAGGTGCCCATGTCAGCCAGACCCTAACACGGGGTACACACTAATCTGGGTGGTGCCTGATCCCAGAGGGCCACATGTGACTGCAGGATACAGATGGACACCAAATTACCTTCAGCTGCACTGCAAGGAACACCTGTCATACACTGGCAGTGATGGGGATTTACAGCAGGGCCTATCTCTAGCACCACATGTACTGCGGACCTAGTGCTGGACACTCATCCTATCCCTCAGGGAGAACGCAGAACCTGCACAATGGCATGGTCTGTAGCTACTCTGTGCCAGTATCACACACTGTCAGTTCGTCTTTCCAAGCTGAGGTACCGGAGAGGTGCAGACCCCATTTGCTGATCAGCTGTAGACAGCTATTCAGCATGTGCATTGCATCATGGGTACTGGTGGGGTTACTCTATCCTGGCACTCAGAGCAGACAGTTTGTGCGGTGACCTGCAGTCCTTCTGTACCCAGCCATTGCTGTGACATACACCACAGAGGTATAGCCTACTGGTTAATACAATGCCATTCTTAGCAGTGTTCATGGGTTCAATTCCTCATTGTTCCCTCCTCTCATGCCTGTCCTACTCAAATAGTGTGCATGCCTGTAAGAGTCATATTTTTGCAGATTTGTGCTGCCAGCCTATAATACCCTCGCAACAATTTCCAACATTCCCTCGGTCCGTCTATCTGCGTCTGTCAGCTGTGTAGAGTCCTGTCTGCCTGTGCAGGCTGTCACCCCATGTCCCGCACTGCTACCCTTTCCTGAATTGCGCCTCTTCATGCTCGCCTCGCCTGTGCCTTATCTGCATGGCACCACCACTCCTCTGTCCACCCATCATTGTAACTATCCTGCCACCTCCGCCTCCACTGGGGGACACGTAGTCCCATCGTCTGCCACCAACTGTCTTTCCAGTACTTTACATTGCCAACACCTTGTGCTGTGGTACAGTTGCCCCCACCATGTTTTATTTATTTATTTGAACACATTTCTATACCGCTCCTTCCGGTGATCAGCAGCGGTTCACATCAAACATTTAACTCTGCAAAGTTAGCAGTTTACATAAAACAAAAATTAGCAGTTTACATAAAACAGTAGTGTGGAGCATTGAACGTGTAAAAAAGGTAACATTAACTTCATTAACTTGACATTAACTTCATTAACTTGACAAAGTTGAAATGTTTGTCATCAGTACTGGCAGCCACATGGGATGCCCGCAGATATGGCAGGTCCAGCGGCTCCCAGCTCTCCCTCCTTTACTCACCTGTTCATTGCCTTTCCTGAGTGCTCTATCTAGTGTTAGGGCTACATCTGTCTCTGTTCCTCACAGATCTTTCATGTCATCCTGCAGCACCTTGCAGCCCTTAGGCCACACTAACCTTGGGCACCATAAACTTGTTAGGCCACCATAACCTATGGTTCCGTAACCCAGGGTGCCTTCTAAGGTGCCCTATCCAGGGATGCCTAATATGGCGCTTAGCCTAAGGAGCCCTACTGTATAGGGCGCCTTACGAGGCATCTTATAGGGCACCTAACAAGGCACCTTACCAGGCACCTTACTTATACGGCACCTTACAAAGCGCCCTACAAGGCGCCTTGTAATTTGCTTTGTAAGGTGCCTTATAAGATGCCTTGTAAGGTGCCTTATGAGGCGCCCTGTAGTGCGCGTTAGTTTGTAACATGCGTTAGCTGATACGGCTTGTTGAAACAATGCACGGCCACGCCTTTATATGGGCATCTGTACCTTTACCGCGGAACCTAACGCGAATGACATTACCGCAGTTTAGTAAACATACCCCTCTGTCTTTTCTCCCATGTTCTGTGCAAAAATGCGAAGAGAGATTCATACCTTTTTAAGACTTGGAATAAGCACAAAAAAATCTATATTTGCAAAAAACATACCAGAAGAATTAGAAAATTGATTTATCTGTAGGCTATGCTTTCTTCATCATCTTCCTCTACATCTTCTATCTTCTTAGTAAACCTCTGAGGCGTATATAATTTTAGTTTGATTTTTCCTCTACTGGAAATCTCTGCTCTCCTTGGAATTCTGCTAGAGAAAAGTAAGTCTTCCATATCTCCTCTCTTACACTGACAAGCAACCCTCATGTATCAAGCTTACTTTAATACTTCTTAAAAACCAGCAGAAGGCATCACCACAAAAAAAAAAAAAAAAAAAAAAATAGAGAGAGAGAGATCATTCTTAGTGTAGCATGGTCGTATAATTTAACTTCTCATCTGTAAATAAGTCTCACATTCATTTATCACCAGTCTGAGGTGGTATTAAATAATGGTGATTCATGGAATGCTCATAAAACAAAGTGGAAAGTGAAGTTAACATAGGTATCAGCAACCCCTAATTTGTATATAAAATTCCTTAATTTACATGCACCCCAGATATATTTATGAACCAAATGAAGAGTGGGAGGGAGGTTCTGGAGGCCAAATTTAGACTTTTAGGTAGAAAGTTGAAATCCAGAACTTCCAAGGTGGCATTTTCCAAAATGCTTCCCATTCCATGCGCAGGAGCCAAAAGGCAGGCGGAGCTCCGGATTCTGAATGTGTGGATGAGACAATAGTGCAAAGAAGAGGGGTTTGGATTCATTAGGAACTGGGCAACATGGAGTGGAGGAGTGGCCTAGTGGTTGGGGCAAGGTACTTCAGGCCGGAAGGTAGGTGGTTCAAATCCCACTAGAGGACAGCAACCTTGGGCCGGAAGGACTGGGGTTTCTAGTCCTATAGGTGCTCTTTGTGGTCTTGGGCAAGCCACTTAACCCTCCATAGCCCATCTTCCCTGTAAAATAGTTATCTCCAAGTTATAATGCCCTGTTCAATGTAATTTCAGTTTGTTCAATGTAAACCGCACTGATGCAGAATAGCGCGGTTTATAAGAGAATGTAAATAAATAAATTCTAGGAAAAGGAGGGGCTTTTCTGAAGGGATGGGCACCACCTTAAAGGAGATACAGCAGCTTTTACGAGTCATATACTAGATAATAGGGGAAAGCCAACAATCCCCCAAGAACGCATGGTTTGGAAGGATGTATCCTTGAAAGATACAAGCAAAAGAGGAAAGTTAGGGCATCTCAACAGAGAAATTCCAATAAAGATAAAAGTAACCCAAATGCCTTAAGTAAAGAGCTGAAAGATTCCAAATTACCCCTATTAACTAATAACCAGATTAATATGAATAAAACACAACCTCTAAAATGCCTGTATGCAAATACTAGAAGTACAAAAAATAAGATGGGAGAGCTAGAATATATAGCACAAATTGAAAGATTAGATATGATTGTTTTTTCAGAGACCTGGTGAGGAGGACAACCAATGGGACAATGTGATACCTGGGTACAAACTATATCGCAATGATAGGGTAGATCAAATTGGTGGAGTGGTTGCACCCTATTTTAGAGAGGGCATTGAGTCATAAAGGATTAAAGTTTTGCATCAAACAAAATACACTGTAGAATGTCTATGGACAGAAATCCCATGTAAAAAAGGGAAGGCAATGGTAATGGGGGTGTATTACTGACCGAACAGATGAATGATGAAAATGCTAAGAGAAATCAGGGACGCTAACAAAAGCTAACAACATAGTAATAATGGGTTATTTCAATTACCCCGGTATTGACTGGGTCAATGTTGCTGCAAGACATGTTGTGGAGATAAAGTTTCAAGATGAAATAAATGACTGCTTCTTGGAGCTGCTGGTTCATGAACCAACAAGAGGGGAAGCTATTCTGGACCAGGTCCTCAGTGGAACACAGGATCTGATGCAAGAGATAAGGGTGTTGGGGCCACTTAGCAATAGTGAATATAGCATGATTGCATTTGATTTAATAAAGGAAAGAAGGAGGCAAGGAAATCCACAGTACTACCTTTTCAACTTTCAAAAGAGAGCCTATGATAAAATGAGGAAAACAGTTAAGAAATAAATAAGAGGAGCAGCTGCAAAGGTTAAAGATATATAGATCAAGCATGGCATTGTCTGAAAATACTATCTATGACTGACCGTCCAGTCTTCCAATTTATTAAGGTTCTCTTGCAATTTTTTACAATCCTCTTGGATTTTAACAACTTTGAATAATTTTGTCTCATTTGCAGATTTGATTACCTCACTCATTATTCCCATTTCCAGGCCATTTCAGAATATGTTAAAAAGCAGTGGACCCAGCATAGATCCCTGTGGTACTTCACTATTCACCTTTCTCCTTTGGGAAAATTGGCCATTTAGCCCTACCCTCTATCTTTTAATCATTTCCCGATTCACAATAGTACACTGCCTCCTATCCCATGACTTTTTAATTTTGCCAAGAGTCTCTCATGAGGGACTTTGTCAAAGGCTTTCTGAAAATCCAGATACACTGCATCAACCGACCCACTTTTGTCTACCTGTTTATTTACACCTTCAAAAAAATGTAACAGATTAGTAAGTGAAGACCTTCCCTGGCTAAAGCTATGCTGGCTGTCTCCCATTAAACCATAAATAATCTACATGTTCAGAAATTTTGTTCTTAATAATGGTTTCTACCATTTTTCCCAGTACTGATGTCAGGCTCACCGGACTGTAGTTTCCCAGATCACCACTGGAACCCTTTTTAAAAATTGGCGTTACATTAGCCATCCTCCAATCTTCAAGTATTACTGATGATTTTAATGATAGTTCATAGATTAGTAATAGTAGGTCTGTAATCTCATATTTCAGTTCTTTCAACACCCTTGGATGTATACCATCCAGTCCAGGTGATTTGCTACTCTTCAGTTTATCAAATAGTTTTAATACATCTTCCCGGTTTATCGATATTTCTTTTAATTCTTCTGCTGCATCAGCTTTAAATACAATTTTAGTCATGGGTAACTTCCCTTCATCATTTTAGTAAAGACCAAAGCAAAGAATTCATTGAGTCTCTTCGCTATGACCTTGTCCCCTCTTAGTGCCCCTTTTACCGCTCTATTGTCCAATGGTCCAACTGGCTGTCTTACAGGCTTTTTGCTGTGAATGTACTTGAAAAAGTTTTATTATGCATTTTTGCTTCCACAAACAAGCTTTTTTTCAAATTCACTCTTTGTCTGCCTTATCATTGTTTTCCATCTAACTTGCTAGTTCTTATGTTGTTTCCAGTTTTCGTCATTTGGCTCCTTTTTCCATTTCCTGAAAGATGCTTTTTTTGGCTACAACAGACTCTCTGACCTCACCTTTAAACCATGCTGGCAGTTTTTCGGACTTCCTTCCACTTTTCTTAAAGTTTGGAATACAGCTGGTCTAGGCTTCTAAGATAGTATTTTTTAAACAACACCCATGCTTGATGTAAATCTTTAACCTTTGCAACTGCTCCTTTTAGTTTTTTCTTGACTATTTTCCTCATTTTATCATAGTCTCCCTTTTGACAGTTAAAAGGTAGTACGGTGGATTTCCTTACCGTCCTTCCTCCATTTATTAAATCAAATGTGATCATGCTATGATCGCTCTTGCCAAGTGGCTCCAACACCCTTATCTCTTGCATCAGATATTTTATTCCACTAAGGACTAGGTCCAAGATGGCTTCCCCTCTTGTTGGTTCATGAACCAGCTGCTCCAAGAAGCAGTCATTTATTTCATCTAGAAACTTTATCTCCCTGCCATGACACTGACCCAGTCGATACTGGGGTAATTGAAATCACCCATTACAATTACTGTACTGTAAATATTGTTATCTTCCCTGATTTCTTTGAGCATTTCATCATCCATTTGTTCATTCTGGCCAGGGGGTTGATAGTACACCCTACCGCCATTGTTTTCCCCTTTTTACATGGATTTTCAATCGATAGAGATTCTACACTGTATTTTGTTTCCTGCAAAACTTCAATCCTGTGTTTCAATGCCCCCTCTAACATAGAGTGCAACCCCTCCACCAATTTGATTTGCTCTATCATTGTGATATAATTTGTACCCCGGTATTACAGTGTCCCACTGGTTGTCCTCCTTCCACCATGTCTCTGAGATACCAATCATATCTAACTTCTCATTTAGTGCTATATAGTCTAACTCTCCCATCTTATTTTTTAAACTTCTATCATTTGTATACAAGCATTTGAGGCTGTATTTTATTCCTATTAATCTGGTTACCGGTAAGCATCTTTAAGTTCTGTCTGCTAGGTTCTTAAGGGCATTTGGGTTACTTTTGTCTTTATTGAAACCTCTCTGTCGATATGCCCTAAATTTCAATCTTTTGCTAGTATCTTCATGGATATATCCTTACGAACCATGCATTCTTGGGTGACTGCCGGCTTTCCCCTATTATCTACTTTAAAAGCTGCTCTATCTCCTTTTTAAAAGTTAATGCCAGCAGCCTGGTTCTATCCTTGTTAAGGTAGAGCTCATCCCTTCGGAAAAGCCCCTCCTTTCCCCAGTTCCTAAAAAATCCAAAACCCTCATCCTTGCACCATTATCTCATCCACGCATTAAGACTATGGCACTTTGTCTGCCTTCTGGGTCCTGTGTAAATAACGGGAAGCATATCAGAGAATGCTACTCTGGAAGTTCTGGATTTCAACTTCTTCCCTAAAAGCCTAAATTTGGTCTCCAGAACCTCCCTACCACACTTTCCTATGTCACTGGTACCAACATGTACCAAAACAGCAGACTCCTCCTCAGCACTGTCTAAGACCTTGTCTAGGTGGCGCGTGAGGTCCGCTACCTTCACGCCAGGCAGGGATGTTACTAGGCGACCCTCAGGTCCACCAGCCACCCAGCTATCTACATGCCTAATGATCGAATCACCAACCAAATTGGTGCAAAATCTGGCACAAATCAGCATCATCTGCAAGAGCTAACATGATGATTGCTGGTGGTGTTTCTAGCAGATATTGCATGACGCACTTAGCTATACTTCGTGAGGTAGTGTTAACTGCTCTGCATAGTCTGCTCTATTAGGAGTTAATATGTATTAACAACCTCCACATTAACTGTAAGGCACAGTCCCTGCCATTCCCCACTCTTTCCACATTAACTATTGAAAGCAGAAATTAGTGCAGGCTAACCTGTAAGAAAGAGGACCTGTGAAATGAGATCATCACCTTGATGTGGCACGAAGTGAACCTTTAGCTAGGCCCCGTCTCCCTCCGGTGATGTGAAACCTTCTTACACTGATGAGGTTTCTCCTGTGCCATGTACTCATGAGGGAATGTGCTTGATAAAATTTTAGTGCATACATTAAAATGTTGTTTAACATGTGATGTATTAGCATACTCAGTAAAAATTACCTTTAATAGCATGTATATGCTATTAGCAAGAGAGGGAGGTGTAGCAGATTGTGAAGGGTTCAAATCCTGCTTCTCCCACTTATACACTTTCTGGTCTTGGGCACATCCCTTTACCCTTTGTTGCCTCAGGTTCCTTGAGCTCGGATTTGGAAAAGGTGAATAATCAATCTAAACCCTTAGGGATTAGCATGCACATTGATACAAAAACCTTAGCATCTGCTTATGTTTACCTGAGTATTGTACAGAATGTGGGCACTATAAAGGTTGCATATGCATGCTAAAGCGAGCTTGACCAGTTCTTCTTTTCTGCATGAATCGGTCTCCTTGCTTCAACCTTGTATTAACTTTAGTAAGGCACATGGGGGTGGTTGCAGAACCGAGGGAAAAAGAGAGAGAACAACTGTGACCACTGAAGGAGAGGATGGAGTAGAGCATTTGTTTGTGTGACTGTGCATTTTGTATTCTTTTAGTGTTTGACCTTTCGTTCCATGTATATGGATGGGAGAACAAGTTAGGGAGTATGTATTTTTGACCATTAGTCTTCTGTGTCAGTATGGGGTATGCAGAGAGCAGTGGAAGAGGATAAAGTTGGTGATAGGAAAATGGGTAGAAGGCGTTGAGTGGCAGTATGCATGGGTAGTCATGAAAGATCCTTGTGGAAATAGGTCTAGTGGGAAGGAAAACGGGTTAATAATACCAGGAAGAGAGTGAAGACTATAAGAAACGATAATGGTGAGGAACAGACAAAGGCAGAGCAGTCAGACCAAAAAGCTGCTGCCTACATCTCCTAGGTTAGACCCATGATATTAGTTGGAGAAGCAGGGGTTGAGGTAAAGGAAGGGGGGGAAAGGAAGTGAAAGGGCATTAGGAGGCAAGGGCAATGACCACTACCACTATTATTTATCATTTATATAGTGCTACAAGGCATATGCAGCACTGCACATATATAGATGTAAGAGACAGTCCCTGCTCATCAGAGCTTACAGTCTAATCAAGATGAAGAACATCATAAAACTGAGGACTAGAGTATGGTAAGATACACATGGTGGTGAACAAGAGAGTGAGGGGCATCAAGATCCAAAAGCAGCCTCAAAGGTGGGCTTTTAGCTAGAGACAGAATATTCAGAAGGAAGAGCTGCCTGAGGATCCAGCGGCTGAAGCGAGTATTATGGAGGCAGTGTGCTCTTTAGGACACAACTAAAAATCTTCACCCGCAGAGAGTGGAAATGAATAACGTCAGATGTCAGTAACTTTGGGGTAGCTCCCAAGAAATTATTATACACTCATATTAGGGGATCGTAGAAAAGTGTGTAAATATCTTGACTGTAATTTTCTCATTGTTTTTCTCCTCCTCCTGTTCAGTGCTGCTCTGGGCTTCACATCTGTCTATATTGCTCTCTTCTCCTCTACTTCAGCCTTTTTTCCCTTGTTTCTTTCTCTCTCTGTTCCTTCTACCTCCTCCTCGATTTTGTCTGCTTCCTCTTTGCCTTTGCTCTTCTGTCACTCTCCAGGTCTCCATTCCACTTCTCTAAGAACAGCAACTGCCTCAAAATAACAGTGAGTTAGAAAGCGAACACCTGGCCTGAGGTAGGGGTTACATTCTCAGCCTTAGTAAGCATATTATAAATAGTAGCAAGTGAAGGAGAACTCACTGAACTATGCTATTTAGCATATCCCTGCGCAACCCTGTATCTGATTTTTCTTTATTTATATGCACAAATTTTAGCTTATAATTAGTATCAGCTTGTGGGACAGGTCTTTAAGCATAGCACACTAATCCAAACACATGGGCTCCAAAATATTGTGCTTATGATCAAACTTGATTTGCTTTATACATATTTTCATGAATACCGGAACAAGTTTGACATCTTTCATTGCTGATACACTGGTGAACAGATTGCTGTCATTGGTGTTGTTTATTTTAAAGTTTCTTGAGAATCACAGCAGTTATCTGACAATGAGGAACCCTGTATGTGTTAATGGACAGACTGGCAGGACTTAACTGTAAGTAGTTTTACACTGACACCTTAGTTACAGGTGAAAAAAGGTTACCAATAACTGTGAAAAAATTGCTGTGACAATATTTAGTTTCACCATGCCGGTGTAAAGAATGTCTTTCACCTCTGTAGTCATGGAAACATACTGCTCACAGAGTTGTGATTGTTAGTCTGAAAATCTTGGCCTAGTTTTCTTGCATAATATTAATTATCTAAGGAAATAATGTAACTTTTGAACTTACAGAGGCGAGGACATCCTTTAAAATTGCTTGAAAAGATCCAGATTCAATAAATAACAGTCAGTTATGATATTGTAGGTACTTTATAGAAGTTTGCCTGGGCCTTCATGATTGCACAGTTTACCATAAGTAGCCGTAGCTATTTAAAGAGGAACCACATATTTTCTAAAAAAACAAAACAAAACCCACATTTTATGTGTTTTGATATTTTTATTGTGTTTCTTTATATGAAATTTGCATTTATTGTACAACAAATTTGAATGGTACTATAAAAATGATTATAATTACAGAACCTGGGAAACATAATGATATACAGCAGATTTTCTGAACTTTTTGATGGTAAGGGCCTGTTGGTTAAGCAGAGTTAGTACCAACCTCGACCCTTGCAGCTATCAAATTGGCCCTCAGTTCAATGGAAAGTGCTACAGTCCCAGCACTTTTTAAGATCTGCCAAATTTTGTGAATGGCTCATAGGGAATTGTAGTCCAACCATTCTCCTAGGTTCATAATATTAGTAGCTGCACTTTGATTTATAGATCCAATGCCAGCACTAAAATTCCTAACCATATAGACAATATGGATTCACCTGATTTGACCTGGTTTTGACCTTGGGGATCTTTTTACTAAAGTGCATTAGGTTTTTGCAACTAATTTTTGTTTAATGCAAAAGCTAACGTGCAGTAATTGCAACCACTGTGCGCTAGCTTCCGGTGGCATGTTCCCAGTGGGAACCACACTGACCAGTATTCTTATGTGTGATAGTTAACACAGGTGCACTTAACTCCACTTATTGAGGTGGTGTCAGGTAAACCTATGCTAATTGCAACATTGGCAGTTATTGCCTGATATGAACTGCCATGCTAACTGTAATGTGCTCATCATGCTCACTCTACGCCCCTAACCTGCCCGTTCGGCATCCAAATGCGTGATTGTCAGTTAACATGGTAATCGGTATGTGTTAAGTGTCATGGCCTCATGGTAACTTACTGTAGGCCCGTGCGCACAATTATTGTGTGCCAAGTCATGGATTAACTGCATAGCACACTTTAGTAAAAGGGCCCCTTGGTAAAACTGCATTCATTTTGAGCCTCAGTGGTGACAATATAAGCCCCAGTTAATACCAGTTCAGCAGGAGTCAGTTATTTTATTAAAGAAAATAAGGGGCATGTTTACTAAACCGCAGTAGCGGACTCCGTGCGATATCGGAGCCGCGGCCCCATTGATTTATTGAAATCAATGGGGCCGCGGCTCCGATATCGCATGGAGTCCGCTAGCGCAGTTTAGTAAACATGCCCCCAAATGACAATGTCTCAAAAGCGTTAGTGGAAGGCTCAGAGCCCTATGGTTTTCACTTAGTTAGGCCATTGGCTATTCTAAACAGCTTCTTAACCTGATTACTTGCATAACAAGAGAGTAAAAATAATTTCTTTTTGCCTTATCAATCTCCCTGTTGTGCAGTCATCCTTTAGTACATGAAAAGGATCTTAACACGCATGCCAAACTTTATTGCTTAGGCCGCTAAATACCTTGAAATTCATAAATCGAAATTGGGAGCGGGATATCCAATAACTCAGATTCCCGGCTGTGAATTTATGTAAAAAGATACAGTTTATATCTCAGTGTGATGTCTTTTTTCATTCCATTCATTGCTTTTATGCTTGTCATGCCATAACATAGTACATGGCTGCATGTTTTCTGTAGTTTTAATTAAAAAAAACCCCAATTATAATATACCTTTCAGCTTCTACTGAAAATATAAGTTATTATGGTTATGATTAAACAAAACGTTTTGTAAGAAATGATACATTTTCTGTATACTAGGTGTCCTGTAGAGGAATGACAACTTTATTAGAACAGCTGCCTTGATAAGCAATAGCATTGGGGGAGGGATGTTCAAAGCGATTAATGCGACCTGGATATTCAGCGGCAATAACTCAGCTCTGTGGAATATCTGCGGGTGCTGATGCTGCATCCCCCCGATGCTATCCTGCGGGAGCACCCAGCGATAACCCAGCAGTGGCGATATTGAGCCACTGTCAGAATATCGCAAAGCAGCAACAACTAGGCACCTGAAGGAATGGCCTAACTTTCACTGCCAAAGCTAAACGGGCAGCAGCTGAACATCAACACTGGTCAGTTAGCTTCTGGATATTCAATGCCGGTGACCGGATGTGACCCCAGCATTGAATGTCTATGTTCAAGTTTCAGTGGCAATGCTAGCCACTGAAAATATGTTAGCCATCACTGCCGAATATCTCCTTCTAAGTTTCCAAAGTTTGGATATTTTCCGAAAATAAAACTTTTTTTGCTAAGGGGAATTTTCAAAGCCATTTAGGCAGTTTGTAGACTTGCACACCGCCCAGATGGTGCTTACCTGGCTATTCAGCAGCACAAACGCGGTTAGTGCTGCTGAATATCCCCAGGTCCTGCCACTAGCTGTCCCGATACTAGCCGGCTAGAGTCAGAGTGCTCTGGGGGTGGAACGGTTATCCCAAGATGGCCGAATTTGGACAACTCAAAGGCTTGCCTAACTTTTGCCGCTTTAACTAATTGGGAAGCAGCTGAATATTGCCGCTGCCCAGTTAAATGCAGCGCTATCCAGCCAACCCAGATATTCAATGCTGGTGGCCTGATATGGCCCTGGCATTGAATATTTGGGATCACAGTTCAGTGGTGATGACCAGCCGCTTTACATGTGCTAGCCACCGCCACTGAATATCCCCTACCCTACAATTTTTGGGAGGAAAATAAAATATGTCTTAAGTGAATCAGTTTGTCTGTCTTCTGTAGGAAATTTTGACCTAACATAAAGGTCCTAATCTTTAAAATGAGGTAAACAGAAGCTCCTGTTTTTACTTTTTATTTTATTTTATTATTTTTTTGCAGCCTTTAAGGCTATGTGAACGAGGCATAAGGTTTCTAAATATATGTAGCTGATAGTTGACCCATATGAAGTATTCTACCGTAATGTCATGTTTACTTTTGAGTTGACCTTTATTTGAGCATTATCTCCATAGTAACACTCATCAGCCCTATGCAAGCTGATTTCATTAAGAAAATTAGAAACATCTGCCTCTCCCAGCTTTTTTTTTATATTCCTGAAAAGAGTCTAAGTTCCTTTGAAATATCTTTCACTTTGTACTCTGACTCCATAGCATCTAATTTCTTGAAAGAATTATGTTTCACATTGACTTAAAAGTAAATCTTCAATATTAAAAAGTAATATTAAAAAGTAATATATTGGAATTCAATTAGTACTTACAAAGATACCACTTTTAAATTTCCTGGGCTCCAGTTCAACATACATGATTTTCGACGACTTTCTTGAAAAATAAGCTTAGGAAATTAACCTTACCTGTGGGTTTCTTTTGATAACAGATCACCTAAGCGGAAAGACAGACATGCACCTATCTGCCTTTATAAACTTACCTCCCCAAAATCTCCTGAACAAAGCTACACCTGCTTCAAGGCAGAAGTAACTGTGGGCATGTATGTACCCAAAGAATTGGTACACATGCATGTATTTTATAAACTGCATGCTTAAGTGCTGATCCAACGCCAGTTCTACCCCCTATGCTCCTGGGAATGCCAATAAATAAATGTAAGCACTGTGTTTTCTGAGCACCTGCTCTTAGAATTTTTTTTTTTTTGGGGGGGGGAGTTTTTGCTTTTTATTTCCATCAGTATATATTGAGATTTTAGCTCCCACCTTTCTAGCAGTAACTCAAGACCAGTTACATTATGTCTTGAATCATATAGACCAAAATCCAGTCTCCTGTTTCTTGCAAAAATAATAAAAACAATCATACATATCCAACTTCAGGACCATACTGACCTCCACTCACCTCTTGATAAACACCAATATGGTTTCAGACCACATCATATTACTGAAACACTATTACCGACATTGTTTAACAATCTGATAAAAGATATCAAAAACTCCAAAAGTGCATTCATGCTCATCTTCTTAGATATTGCATCAGCCTTTGATTCCATCAGTCATAGCATTCTGCTTGATAGGCTACAGCATATCAGTTTTTATGGCACCACACTCCAGTGGTTTAAATCTTATTTATCGGATAGGTCACAAGAAGTCAAAACTGACCAACTAACATCCGATATCTATGACCAACAACAAGGATTGCCTCAAGGCTCAACCCTCTCTGCGTTTTTATTGAATATCTACCTGCAGCAGGGGCGGCCCAAGGGGGGTGCGGGGCCATGTGCAGAGACTCAGTGCGGGCCCTCATTTGCATAAGGGGCCTCATTTGCATAACTATTTGCATAATGTTACCATACACTAACTTTTAGTAAACATGCCTCTTAATGAGTGTATGGATAAAGAAAGACTAAAAGATTTCTACATTACTATAATCCAGTGCCAACCGCCAGGCACATTAGGAACTGCTACAAACAATGCCCATTTAGAACCCATATCTGTGTTCAACAAAATACAGATGTGATCACTTTCCGGAGCGGAAAATACTATATAGTAACGTTAAAACAAAACGCTCCACTCTTTACCATGTGAGATATATATTTCTTGCAACCGGGTCTCAGACTCATACGGAGCTAATTTCATGGGTTTACAAGCAAAGCTCAGACCCACAGCTCACAGTTGCATCAACGACCCGAATTTGTTGCTGATGTTCAATTAAATAGTGCTAGGCTCAAGACAGATAGTTTTCCCACAAAGAGTATATCATAACTCAAAAAAACCTTTTTAAAAAGTGGTACTTATCTGAACGAGCTAATATTTCCCCAACGCCAACCTTCGCGCTGGTGCGTTTCCCTCTTAGTTTTTTTCAAGGGGATTTTGTTCGCACTACGCTGATATTTCTATAAATACAATATCAAATTATTTGTGTGTTTGTACTTGACACCTCTATTCATTTCAACTGTTGTACAGGTATCACATTGAATTATCATAGTTTATGGCTAAATTTTCACTCACCACGCTCTCAAACCAGCCGCTGTCTTCTGCATTGTTCATTTAAACAGTTGTTGCCAAAAGACACCGCGCATGCTCATTGTGCGGCGTTTTTCTATCCATCAAAATGTCGATGTAATGACTATCAGCTGGAGATGTAAGTAGTGACGTAAAAACCTTCATTGATGTAAAGAGAACATACATTGCTCTACTAGAGGTGTACATAGGAACAGTATCATGGTTGATAACCTGAACGGCTTGAGGACCCAAATCATTGAACATTTTTCAGGCGTATTGATATCACGCGATCTAAAAAATGAAGGTTAAGAGAAAATCAGGACGCTGTCGACTATATACTCCCGCTATCACTTATGGCAGAAAAGTCCAAAAAGTGACCCTCCACAACTACATGCACGCTTTCCAATCTATCTGCATGTTCAGTGGGAGTATAATCTATCTGCAGTGATAGCGGGAGTATATAGTCGACAGCGTCCTGATTTTCTCTTAACCTTCATTTTTTAGATTGCGTGATATCAATACGCCTGAAAAATGTTCAATGATTTGGGTTCTCAAGCTGTTCAGGTTATTAACCATGATACTGTTCCTATGTACACCTCTAGTAGAGCAATGTATGTTCTCTTTACATCAATGAAGGTTTTTACGTCACTACTTACATCTCCAGCTGATAGTCATTACATCGACATTTTGATGGATAGAAAAACGCCGCACAATGAGCATTCGTGGCGTCTTTTGGCAACAACTGTTTAAATGAACAATGCAGAAGACAGCGGCCGGTTTGAGAGCCTGGTGAGTAAAAATTTAGCCATAAACTATGATAATTCAATGTGATACCTGTGCAACAGTTGAAATGAATAGAGGTGTCAAGTACAAACACACAAATAATTTGATATTGTATTTATAGAAATATCGGCGTAGTGCGTACAAAATCCCCTTGAAAAAACCTAAGAGTGAAACGCACCAGCGCGAAGGTTGGCAAGTACCACTTTTTAAAAAAGTTTTTTTGAGTTATGATATACTCTTTGTGGGAAAACTATCTGTCTTGAGCCTAGCACTATTTAATTGAACATCAGCAACATATACGGGTCGTTGATGCAACTGTGAGCTGTGGGTCTGAGCTTTGCTTGTAAACCCATGAAATTAGCTCCGTATGAGTCTGAGACCCGGTTGCAAGAAATAAATACCTCACATGGTGAAGAGTGGAGCGTTTTTGTTTTAACGTTACCATTTAGAACCCATAGCAAATCCACCGTATCGTAACAGCACTACCAGGACTCACAAAGCACCAGACCCTACCTATCAAAAGGCAACACTGCAAATATTAAACCAATACATTTCAGAGAATAACAATACATGACCTACTGGGGAAAGAGAACAAGGGCAATGTCAAATAGCAACTACATAAACAGAATACCTCAGCTCAGTTACACATGCAGAACATAGATCATCACCAAACAAGGAATCACAATTTAGAAACAGGAAGACAACTGGGAACCCCAAAAGCCAAACTTGGAATGTACAACAACACTGTAGAAATAAAACTATAAATTAATTTCCTCTTCTACTAAACAAAGTGCAGACGTTAATGATGCACATTTCCCAGAGCTGACATATTCCAGTTAATAAATTCAAAATAAAGAGATATCTTTCTACCTTTTGTGCATTTTTTTTCAGTTGCAATTGCTCCAGCCACTTTCTTCTGGTTTCTTTGTGTCTTCTGCTAACTCTCCATCATCTGCTGTCCATTTGTCCTTTCTTCTCTCTTCTAGTTTTTTTTTTCCATTCTCTCTCTACATCTGCTTTAACATACTAATCTTTCTCCTTTTGCTCTTTCCTCATTCCTATTTCACCACTCAAATTTTACCCCGCCATCCTCAATCCCCACATACTCTTCCAATACCCAGCCAATTGTAGATTTTTCTTCCCTCCCACACAAAATATTTTTCCCTTCTCCATTTCACTCTCCCAGCCCCATCCCAATCTAATCCTCCTCGAAAATCAGCTCCCTTTTAGTTCCAGCCCCATCCAGCATCCGCTCCCTTATAGTCCCCGCATCAGCCCATTTCCAGTCCTAGCTCCCCTGTCCATTTCCAGTCCTATCCGAGTCCCTCCATCAGCTCATTTCCAGTCCCAACCCCCCATCAGCCCATTTCTAGTCCTTTTCTAGCCTCATCATCAGCCCATGTCAAATCCTAGCTCCCCTCCACTCAGCCCATTTCAATCCAAGCCCCCTATGAGCCTACTTCCAGTTCTAGCCCCTTGATGAGTCCATTTCAATCCAAGCCCCCACCACAGCCCATTTCCAATCTTAGCTCCCCGCAACAGCCCATTTTCAGTCCTATCCTAGCCCCTCCATCAGCCCATTTCCTGTCCTAGTTCCCCCACTCAGCCCATTTCCAGTCCTAGCTTCCTCCCCTCACAGCCCATTTCCATTCCAAGCCCCCCTCCCTATCAGCTATTTTCAGTTCACGCCCCCTTCCACTCAGCCCATTTCCATTCCAAGCCCCTTCCCATCAGCTATTTGCAGTTCAAGCCCCCTTCCACTCAGCCCATTTCCATTCCAAGCCCCCATCCCCATCAGCTATTTGCAGTTCAAGCCTCCCCTTCCACTCAGTCCATTACCAGTCCTAGCAACCCCCCCAACCCATTACCAGTCCTAACCCCCCATCAGCCCACAGCACATTATCAGTCCTAACCCCCCCCATCAGCCCACAGCACATTACCAGTCCTAGCCCCATCAGCCCATCTCAAGTCCTACCCCCCCCATCAGCCCATTTCTAGTCCTAGCCCCCCCATAGCCCATTACCAGTCCTAACCCCCCCATCAGCCCACAGCACATTACCAGTCCTAACCCCCCCACATCAGCCCACAGCACATTACCAGTCCTAAACCCCCCCTCCAGCCCATTACCAGTCTTAACCCTCCTCCCTTCCATCAGCCTAGGGAAAATTAAAACTTAAAAAATAGCTGGCTGCTGCCGCCGCGGGAGCAGCAGAATCGAGTGTCCCATGGGGCCCCCCTGCCGGCAGAGCACTCCCTCCCTCCCTGTCTGCCTGCTTGCTTGCTTGCTTGCCTCAGTCCCTCTCCGCTTCGGCTTAGAGCCGTGAAGGGAGAGCTTCTCCCTCACGGCTCTGTTAAGCCTGCTGGGGCTTATGGGAAATTTCCCATCTGCCCCGGTGGGCTTAACAGAGTCGCGAGGGAGAAGCTGTCCCTTCATGGCTCTGAAAGCTGAAGCGGAGAAGGACTGAGGCAAGCAAGTAGGCAGGGAGGGAGGGAGTGCTCTGCCGGGCAGGGAGGGCCCCGTGGGACACTTGATTCGGCCGCAGCGGCGGCAGCAGCAGCAGCCAGCTTTTTTTTTTTTTTTTTAATTTACTTTGAAAGCGGAATGTTCTTTGTGCGGGGCCCCCTGAAACGCGGGGCCCTGTGCAAAAAACATTCTCGTTCAATGGACGGGCCGTCCCTGACCTGCAGCCCTTATGCTCTATCATTAATAAATTCTAAGTTAACTACGCCATATATGCAGATGATATCATGCTATACCTTTCCTTTGATATAACAAATCCTAACTTTGATCCCATTATATCTTGTTTCAACGAAATTTCAAAATGCTTAAATGCCCACAACCTCAACATTAACTATAAAAAAAGCTGATTTTTGTTTGTCTTAAGAAACCAGGACTTCAACCCACTGACTAATGTTAAGATGAAAGATGCCACCTTGGAAGTAAAAAAGGAAGTAAAATACCTTGGGATTACAATAAACCAACCTCTCAATTTAACATACCATAGAAGTTTAACCACCAGAACCATTTATAATAAAATAAGGTTAATGCAACGATTAAGACCATTACTACAAGAACACAAGTTTAGATCTGTACTACGGGCAATGATTTTCCCACACCTTGAGGATTGTAATTGTATTTTACAGGGACTACCTAAACAAGTGCTACATAGCCTACAGTTAGCACAAAACATAGCAGCACGCATCACCCTCAAAGCACATATTTCTGAGCATATAACCCAGTTCTATACATCTCCATTGGCTTCCTATACAAAGTAGAATTAAATTCAAACTACCAATGACAAGCTTCAAATTAATCAAAAACATTGCCCCATCCTACTTATGTAGCCTTATGAAAACAACCTCAGCTAAGCGACTCAGAAGAGGTTGCTCACCAAACACCTTGATAGTGGCCCCAGAATTCCGCAAAACAAACCGCAACACCAGTAATGGAGCATTTGCACTTTCTGCTCCAATTTTATGGAACGGAAAGGCCGCGGGCCTCGTGCCCGCTGGCCGCTGATAACCGGGGGGGGCGGCGGGTGCGTGGCCCCGGCCCCCACGAGGCGTCGGGAGGAGGTCCTCTTCGGCGTGGCTTGGCTGGCCCCCATTGGCTCCTGGGGTGTGAGTGGCGGCGCGGGAGCCAATGGGGGAATTGTCTGGGCCTGGAGGGAGGTGGGTCCAAGGCCGCGTGAGCCGGCAGGAGCGGCAGTCACCGGGGGAGCGGGTGAAGGTGGCTGGCGTGGCTGTCTTCGCCGAAGGGTAATCTCTTTTTTTTTTTGTGTTTTGTTTTTCCGGTTGTCCCTGGGTGTCGGGAGCGCCCTGGGGAGGGGTGTCGGTTGCCCGGTAGCAGAGAGAGGTGGGAGGGGGGAGCTCCTCCGGTGACTTAGCGGCGGGGGGGCCTTTCCGTTGGGCCTGTGTGTGGCGTGCCTTTTGTCGGGTGGACGCGGGATTGCGGTGGGCCATGCTCCCGAGGTGGGCCGGCGTGCTTGTTTGGCCCGGCTGGGGGCTTGGTGGGGGGGAGCGGAGGGAGAGGCTGCGGGGGGCATCGGGGGGGCACTGCGGGTGATGCGGCTGGCCCCGCTGCGGACCTGCCGGCCCTGCCGGCCCTCAGATGTTCCCACTCGTTGGGGGGAGGCCGCTGGACTGTGGGGGGGCTCCTGGGGAGTCGGGAGGTTTTGGGGTCTCGGAGGCCCCTGGGAGGGGTGTCGGGTTGGGGTGTGTGCCTGGCGTGGGGTCGGGGCTGGGGGGTGCGGTGGGTTGGGGTGGGGGATGCGGTGGGTTCCCTCGGGGAGGGGGTGGGGGGCTTCCCTCGGGGAGGGGGTGGGGGGCTGTGCTGGTGGGGCGGAGGGGCCCCTTGAATGGGACCAACGGCTACATTTCGGGTTGCGCCTAGTTTGATTATGTACACTGGCCACATGGAGTGAAATGGCCTTGCATTGGAAGGCACCATTCGCACCAATAGCTGTCTCTTGGAAAGCTCGTATGCATAGTAATTATATCATGGAAAGACTGACAGTCCTTTGGCAGAACAAGCTTGTAAAATTTGAGAAGATTTGGACTCCATTTATAAATAAATACATGCAGTAACTAATTAGGGGGAGGGGGAGAATGTCAATGAGCGGTTATTGTTGATTGCTGGTATGTATGGGGGGGATTGTTAATTGTTGTAAAATTTCAAAAACTTCTTTTTCAATAAATATAAAGTTCCAAAAAAAAAAACAAAACCCCACAACCCTTTTTCAAATACATTGGTAGCAAAAAAAAAAAAAAAAAAAAAAACCGTGGGAGAGAGTCTGTTGGACCATTAGATGATAAAGGGACAAAAGGGGCACTAACAGAAGACAAGGCCATAGCGGAGAGACTGAATGAATTCTTTGCTTCAGTCTTTACTGAAGAAGATGTAGGGAAGTTACCCATGCCTGAAATGGTATTTAAAGAAGATGTATCAGAGGAATTGAAACAAATTTCAATAAACTGGGAAGATGTATTACAGCTATTTGATAAATTAAGGAGTAGCAAATCGCCTGGGCTGGATGGTATACATCTGAAGGTGCTGAAAGAACTGAAATACGAGATTGCAGACCTACTATTAGTAATCTGCGAACTATCATTAAAATAATCTGTAGTACCTGAAGAGTGGTGAAATGCCATTGAAACGCTAGTTTTTTAAAAGGGTTCCCGGGGTGATCCGGAAACTACAGACGTCAGTACAGGGCACAATGGTAGAAACCATTATAAAGAATAAAATTACTGAACATGTAGATAGTCATGGTTGAATGGGAGAAAGCCAACATGGATTTAGCTAAAGAAGATCTTCGCTTACACGATGCCAGAGCGCACGAAACATTATGGGGCTGAGTCTGTTAATGGATACATTGGTAATTTCAAGCGGGGGTTCTTAACCCTGCCCTCTTGAACACACCGCTTACCGAGGGCAACTTGATACCTCGGGGGGGGGAGGCAGTGTAAGGTGGCAGGGGAATGGCCGGTCGGGAGGGCACGGTTTAAATGGTCCGTGTGGCCTAGATGAGTCCTCTGGGGGGCGTTGAGCTGGCCGCCCGGGTATCAGGGAGGGGGCAGGAGTCATGCGGGTTTTTGCTGCTTCCCCGCGGTTGTGTTCTGCTTTGTCTTTGCAGATGCGGCCCGAAGGATTGCTGTCGAGGCGGATGGTGCAGGGAGCCAGCGGCTCTGAAGTCGACAGGGATCCGGAGGACGGGTGCCTGTTGGACGGTGGGCGTGGGTGCCCAGGCTGCTGTAGCAGGTGAGTCGCCGGGTGGGGGGAGGGACTACGGGGGGGGAGGTGAGGAAAGCGGGAGCGGCTGCACGATGCGGCCGCACTACTGTGGTTTGAGTCGCGGGTCGGGATCCTCGTCTTCTGGGTCTTGCGGGGCATCTTCATTGTCATGGGTGTGGAGAAAGGGTTCGAGTGGAGGGCGGCTGTGGCTTCCGGAGCCATGTTGGGTGGGGGTGGGGCCCTCGCTGGATTTGATTTATAGGGGCGCCGCGGCAGTTATGGAAGGGGACCCGGAGGTGGCAGTAGGTGGGCGTTGTAGGCTTCCAAGGGGTGGGATGAGGTCCGGTGCTACGGGCGGCAGAGAAGGGCGGGCGCGGGGGCTGGAGTACGGGGACACCCACCTGCGGGTCGCCTAATCTGACTTTAGTTCGCAACTTCCCAGTCGTAGGTGGGTGGGGCCTGGCAGCTGCGATGGGGAGGTTCGGGACCAGGGGGTTGTGCCTAAGTCAATTTCAGGGGGAACACAGGGTAGTTGCATCGGGGGATGCGCTGTGGGCGAGAACAGGGGAGCGCAGGTGGTGGGGGGTGAACCAAAAGGGGGGCGGTGCTGATGGGAGTGGCAAAGGTCCTTTCGGGGGGGGGAAGGGAGGGGTTTGGAGGGAGCAGGGGACTTCGGCTGGCGGTCGGCAATTCCCCGGCCTCTTTCCGGATTGAAGTGTCGGCACAGCTGTTCTGTTCGGGGCGGGGGGGGCCTGTATTACTCGAATGTGTCCGACGGGGGGCTGCGGTTCTTTACCCGCCCCCAAGCAGTCGGGAGCTCTGGGATGTGGCCTAGGACGGGACGGAGGGGGGCTTGAAGGGGGATGTCGGTATGAGCTATCCTTTCGGTGGGACGGAGGGTTGGACAGGACGACTTCAGGTGCTTCCACTGGGTGGGTGGGCTTCGGGCGTCCTTAAGCCTCTTTGGAGTGTCGCGGGGTAAGTTCCTCGGGGGTTTCGGCGGGTTTCTGTGGAGGGAGCAGGAACATTCCGCTGAGAGCGTTCGGCTCGGGGCGGGGCAAGGGTTGGCTGGGCGTTTGGTTGGTATTGTGGAGCCCCGGGTGCGCGGGGTCAGGGGGTCATGGGTGGCGGGTATCCTCGATAATATGACTGGGCTTGGGAGGTTCCCCGGCCTGGTGGCGTTGCATCGGTGGCCCGACCGATTGGGTTGGCGCTGGTGCTCAGGTGCGAGCTGGTTGGAATTTGGCTCCAGGGGCAGCTAGCATGGGATTGCAGGTCCCGGAGCACTGGTGGCCTGCTGCTATGTGGTCCGGCCTTGGGGAGTACAGTGTCGGCGGCGACGGGGAGGGTGTGGTGGGGGGGGTGGTGACAGAGTCGTTGCATGACTGGTCTAGTAGGGTGGCGGCTGGATACGGTGTGGGGCTACCTTTCGGAGAACAATAGGGTTTTGGTGGGGTCTCGGGGGCTGTTGGCTGGGGGCGTCTGTGGGGGGGTGGGGGATTGCGTGTTCTCAGGCTGTTGTGGGGTGGGACGCTTGCACATCCTTTGCTGGGGGACTGGCGGCTGACGGGCACGCTTCCGCTGCTGGGAGGGTGTATGGGTACGGCTTGGTCTTGTCTCGCCTTCTTTTGGGGCTCCACTGTGATGAGCGGTAGAGTCGGCGGAGGGGCTGCTGGCAGTCGGCTACCTGTCAGGGGTTGTGAGCTTTTCGGGGGTGGGGGGTGTTTGGCGGGTGCTAACTGTTACTTTCTTTTAGATGTAGGCTGGACGACAGGTTGCTGCTGGAGGCCTCAGCTCTTCAATTCCTGTGCAGCGCCAAGGCCATTGGGGCGCGCCTGGGGGTTGCACGCCTCGGAGGTGCCCGTCGTATGGCTGGGCATGCGCGGTCTCCGGAGGGGGCCGTTGCTGCCTTTGCTTCCAGAGGGGGCCGTAGCTGCCTTTGCTGCGGCGCCAGGTCGGCGAGACGGGTGTGCCTGGGTTGCTGGCGCTGGGGGCCAGGACGGGTAAGTTGTGGAGTGGTGAAGGTGTGGTTTTGGGCGTCAGACATATTTCCAAAGCCTGCTTGCTGGGTCCCCAGTGGTGGGCTTACACATTCTTCGGCAGGTGGCCGGGGGATGTGTACGCAGGGTTGATGGCTAATCTGCCTCCTGGTTGGAGGCGGCGTGTGCCAGTGTCTGGCTGGGTGGGGGTGGGTGTAGGATCCCGGAGGTGTCCGGGGTCCGGAGGCTGGCAATATGCAGGGCGGGGGTGAGGGTACCTCCGACCCGGTGAAGCCCTCGGCTTTTGCTAGTAATATGGCGAAGCCGGATGAGGGGGATGGGAATTGCCGGGGAACGGTCCTCGGTGGAGGCGGGAAGGAACTCACTTTGCTACCCATAGGGCTGGTGAGGGATTGTCCCGCCGCCGGAACCGTAAGTTATATCTTGCCTCCCGAGGGTGCCGGTGTGTGGCCTGGGCGGGGGTGTGGGTATCCCCTTGTTCCTATAGGGCTAGCAAGAGGCTTTGGAATATGTGGGGCTGGGAAAGGGACTGGTCGCTGCTTGCCGTGGGGGGGGGCACCGGGTCGGTGGTCCCTGAGCCTGTGGGGGGATCCGGGCGGTGGCCGGGGTCCAGCGCCGGTGGCACGATGCTGGGCGGGGGTGGGGTACCCCCGGCCCGGTGAAACCCTCGGGGCTTTTGCTAATAATAGGGCGAAGCCGGAAGAGGGGCGAAGGAATGGCCTGTGGCCGGTTCACGGCGGAAGCGGGCGGAACTCACTTTGCTACTCACGCGGCTGGTGAGGATTCGTTCCGCGGCCGTATTCAATTAATGAATGTTTGCTGTTGGTTGTGGTTTAAGGAAAATGTTGTACGGTTAATAAAGCTGCGACCAGTTTGATTCCCAATGAGTGTGTTGTGGTTATTTGTAAGGTGGGGTGGGGGTGCGGGTGGGGGTGGGGGCGGAAATGTGGCTGGGGTGGGGGCGGGGACAGAAGCACCTGGTCCGCCTTACCCGGTTACGGAAAGGCCGCGGGCCTCGTGCCCGCTGGCCGCTGATAACCGGGGGGGCGGCGGGTGCGTGGCCCCGGCCCCCACGAGGCGTCGGGAGGAGGTCCTCTTCGGCGTGGCTTGGCTGGCCCCCATTGGCTCCTGGGGTGTGAGTGGCGGCGCGGGAGCCAATGGGGGAATTGTCTGGGCCTGGAGGGAGGTGGGGCCAAGGCCGCGTGAGCCGGCAGGAGCGGCAGTCACCGGGGGAGCGGGTGAAGGTGGCTGGCGTCCCACCCTCCCATCCCTACAGTTGGGCTGGATTGGAGGTGGGGGTGTTGCAGCTGGAGGGGTGTTGGCGGGATCCCGGAGGTGTCCGGGGTCCGGAGCCGGTGGCAAGATGCAGGGCGGGGGTGGGGTACCCCCGGCCCGGTGAAACCCTCGGGGCTTTTGCTAATAATAGGGCGAAGCCGGAAGAGGGGCGACGGAATGGCCTGTGGCCGGTTCACGGCGGAAGCGGGCGGAACTCACTTTGCTACTCACGCGGCTGGTGAGGATTCGTTCCGCGGCCGTATTCAATTAATGAATGTTTGCTGTTGGTTGTGGTTTAAGGAAAATGTTGTACGGTTAATAAAGCTGCGACCAGTTTGATTCCCAATGAGTGTGTTGTGGTTATTTGTAAGGTGGGGTGGGGGTGCGGGTGGGGGTGGGGGCGGAAATGTGGCTGGGGTGGGGGCGGGGACAGAAGCACCTGGTCCGCCTTACCCGGTTATAAGCTTCCAGAGAAGCTAAGAGCAGCCTCAGATTTGTCCACATTCAGGAAAGATCTTAAAACCTATCTTTTTATTGAACACTTTGGAAACAATAACACTAGGATATTTCCAACCTAATCTAGTAGTTATTACTACTAAGCAATCTATTTATATTCAGCTATCCACAGATTGTTATATAAGTGTTCAAATTATGTTATACATAGATTGTATTTAAGTTAACTAGCTTGAATAATAATGGCTGATCTTTACCCTTTATTAATCCTCATACTAATATGTTTACTATAATGTTCTTTATGTTAAAGTTTATTTTCACCTTGTTATAATGTAAATTGTTATACTGTAAACTGCTTTGATTTTTGAAAATGCAGTATAGAAAACCTTTAAATAAGTATATACATAAATTCAGATAAAGTAGGTATTTCCCTGTCTCAAGAGGGCTTGCTATCTGTGTACCTTTTATGAATGTAGCCCCAAGGGTACCTATCTGAAGACACAAAACAGTGTTCTACAAGCTAAATTGTTGATACAATTATTCCCTAGTTATGCAAAAATATTAAATTGCAAATAAGTGTCCTGTTTTTAAAAAATATTCTCTGTGAAATGAGGCCACTTCAGTTTTGATCTGTTCTCCGAGAGCTACATTCACATGATCTCTCTCTTTATGCCTGGATGTTCTTTCCTGCTTCTTAAACTTCCCATTAGTTGTAAAAGGCCTCTGTAATCTAGGGCACTGTGAGACTTCATTGTCAGCAGCTGAGGGTTCTTTACTCTACTCTATTTTTATACCCTCCTCTGATCTTACAACCTAGTCATTGATATGACATTCCATGGTTGGGAACCATACACAAGGCCTGTTCTAGAACCTCATGATTGTAGACAAGTGAAGGGTAATTTTGTGTAGGTTTGGTAGACAGAGATGTGCACTGGGAAATGAAGTCACCTAAACATATGCCTTTATTTTAAACAGTTTTCCGCAGGAACCACATGGTTTATAAAATGGGTGGATTCTCCTGGCTGAAGTAACTGCCTTTGAGCTACTGTAGCTAAAATTATACCAGACATTCAGTGCCTGTATCTGTATAGTATGTAGTGCTGACTATCCATATAAAGTGATGAATTCCAAATGTCTTTTAAGATCATGGTGATATCCAGTCCACTATCGAAATATCCAATCTGGACAGCCCCTTAGGACAGCTTTTTTTCCTGTCTTTAGTTATCCAGATAGTTACCTGTATAATGATGCTGAATTTCACCACAAAACAAATTCATGAACCACCCCAGCACTATTTGGATAGTGCAGAGGTACTTCAGTGGCACTATATATTTCCCCTTCAGCTGGACTTATCAAGTGTTGCTGAATATCGACCCATTAGGCACCTATGTGTTTTTATAAAATAGGTTCAAAATAGGTGTACCTTCTTAAACTCCTAAACTAGGTGACCATTTTGTAAAATTACTCCCATCAAGAATAATCTACCAGCCAATTAGAAATAGTTCTTTTGGCATAGCAAAATCCAATTGATTAGAATCTTAAGAAATAAAGTTCTCAGTAGTTCTTTGGTAAACCTCTGCACATTTGAGATAAAAATCGAGAGCTCTTTTGCAATCTCGAGTACAAAGTGACTTTTCTCTAAGGTGGGGATGTGCTTTAGAACATAAAACTAGTAAATGTGTTTGTTGGTTAAGATGAAAACGTGATACTACTATCAAGAAAATTTTGGACGGGGAGAGAGGCCTACCAGATGATGCTTGGACCAAGGGGAGGACTCTGCTGCTTTTTGGACTCCTGAAGAACTGCTCACTCCCAATCAAGATCAGGAGATTGAGGAGGTGCTCTACTGATGTCATCAACTTGCAGCACAAAGGGTAATTTAAACAAGTGCTGGCACTGCAGCATGTGGCTGCAGATGTGTGCTCAAAAAGGCAGATAACACCCTTTGGAGCCCTGTGGAGCATTGAAGGAGGGCTCAAGAATATTAATCATCTTAACTCTGCGTTGTTACTGATGACAAAGGGGAACAGGAAAAATACAATGAAACAGCAAGTGGCCTCCCAAGGTTAAAGGCCCTGTAGATAAACACATGATAGTGTGCCCCTCTCAAAGTACTGGCATGAGGTTGGAATCCTCCCAGGAAGAAGTGTCATTGAGCTCCCCCGAAGGCCTCTCTCACCCCCATCAGGTAGTGCTCTGGGACACTCTTTGGGCAGTGATTCCGTTGTGCCAAAAAAAGCCCGTTGATCTTGGTTTATGAAGTAAGAATATGCCTTGAGCTGTTTCATTTCCTGTGTAACTCAGCCTAATCAGGCTATGACTGATTTGTTTCTTCAAGAAGTTTTTATTAGTTGATATATGGAAAATAGTATCCAGGATTGAGCAAATGATTAAAGGAACAGTCACACAACTTTGTACCTTTACTCAAGTGACTGTGATGAAGTTTCATGAATTGGATGCTCAGGTGCTTGGGGTAGAGAAGCAGTTGGTCAAAATGAAACCTCAACTGCTGTATCTAAAAACTACAGGGTCCTTGGGGTATGTTTACCAAACCGTCTTAACGTAGCAGCGGCGACGTTATCGCGTGATAACGTCGGCAGCGGCATTAAGGTGTAGCAGCAGATAAGCATGCAATAAATAAATCCAGGAGTCTTTTCAAGGATCCAAGCCAGTTTAATGTGCACATGGCTCAAGCAATAAGCAATTTCAAAATGGCTGAGCAATGGCTTCTAGTAAAACAACAACTTTTATAGCTTTCTTGTCCATTCTAAGCATAGGCAAACTTTTCATTGGTCCCAGTACCCCTCTCACCCATCTATTGGTCCCGGTACTGATATGGCTACCCAATCGGGACTCTGGTCTGGGCCCAGCACCTGGTTGCCCCCCTTCTAGTCCCAATTACAATGGTCAGTGTCTCCAACTTGTTACTTCTCTCCTCCAAGGTCGCTGAGCTTGTTAAAACATATGGGAAGCAGGGCACTGTAACCTTGCTTTTTGCAGAGTTAATTAATTCCATAGAAGCTGTGCTCTCTTATCAGTACCAATTAAACTTGTTTTTTCTTTATTTTCTAAGTTTTGTTTCTGCTTAGCTATGTTCAGTTAAACTGAGTTAAGTTTCAATTCTATGGTGTCATCATTCAGGGGGGTTTTCATTCCTCTGGGCCTAACTACAGGCTTCAGTTACAGGTCAAGCTGCTCAGGCCTGTCTGCTTAGTTCAATTAGCATGGATCATAGGCCGTCGCCTACCACATTCCCCCCTTTGATTATTCTCACCCGCATGTTAATAAGGTGTGAGAATCAAATCACATAATACTAGGTAAAGGTATCACTCTGTGGTATAGGGTAGTAAGTTCACATAGCTAATATCTTTGTAGCTGTCTTACGCTCTACAGTGTTATTAATAACTGAAGTTATCATTTGCAAGCAAAATGGCAAGAAACAAGGGAGCAACAGGCAGATAGTCAAAGTCCATAGTTTGGCAAGAGTGGGAAAAAGAACTAAAGGATTAGAAGGTTCGGTTGCATCTTTGTTGTGCTGTCGTAAAGCTTCTGATTTAGACAGACCAGCTGTCCATCCTTCGTAGTAGATTGTGGTCCAGTCCGAACAAAACACAAACTGTCAACAATGGGGTGGGCCAATACCCACTCACTAGTAGTATTATGTAAATCAGTCTGATTGTATAGGATAGAATAGTTCAGTTCTTGCGTCTCCCAGGGCCACTGATCTCCCATCTTAGTTCCTCCACAATAGAAACAGTCAGAAGTGTGGAGACTAGATGCTATTGCTCCAGTAAGTTCAAGAAACAAGTTCTGGTGGTGGTATGAGGAATTGCAACGGTGGCTTGCATAGCCTTGTAGAAAGTCAAGATCTAGAACAACTTTTGGATTGGAGAGTATACCAATGCAAGTATAGGGAGAATGATAAATCAAGGTCTGAGTGACCTTCGGTCCAGTTCATGTTGTACTTATACAGGCTGCCCAGGGAGATAAGGCAAAAGTCATTTCAAAGCACTCCAAGGCTGCTGCCAAAATAAAGCAATAATAATAATTCATAATGGGCATAGTCTCTGGAAAATTGGTGGAACTGTCGACTTCCACAACAGATAACAGATGTAGGGTTGATTGTAGATCCTCAAGCTTCTGCCGTACGTAGACCTACCAGCGTTTTGGCAGGAGTAGGGCTGTAGATTCCAAAGTATCACTGTCCTCTGGGATGTCTCAATTTCTTAAAATATCATAGCATAGTCTCTTAGGCTATTATTGCTTCCTTAGAGCAGTTCACTCTTTAGGAGATCAAAACAGTCTTTTCAGAGTATTTAAACACAGTCTCTTAGAAGATTCAATTTCTTAACACAACACAGTCTCTTTCTGATGATTGCAGGTTTTTTCAGATGCGAGGCTTACCTTCAGATAAACAAACAGTCTTGAAATAGTGCAGTTTCTGAGGGACCAATAAGTCTTAGGTCCGTGGTTGTTGTTGTAGGGTGAGGTGCAATGGAGTCTCAGGATGCTGTACAGTAGTCCAGTGATCAGGTTCAAGAGCAGCTGCTGGCTTCACTTGATTATGATGGGTCCAAGGTTCAAATTCTGCGACTTTTACTGCAGTTGGAGTTGACAGGATGACGACATAGGGTCCTCTCCAATGCAGGGCTAACAGTATCTTTCTCCACTCTTTGATCCACACCGAGACTCCAGGCTTGAAAGGATGCAGGGGTGCAGGCAAATTGATGAGTAATCGATTTTGTACTCAGGTATGAAGACTCCTGCAAAACAGAACTTAAAACCAATAGTTCATGTCTAATAATTTCAGATCCTATCTGTCTCATATCTCCTTTTATTTCCTATACAATAGGCAGGGGTTGCCCATACAGAATCTCAAAAGGGGAAACTCCTAAAGACTTAGCAGGGGCTAAGTATATCCTAAGAAGGGCTATGGGAAGAACCTGGGGCCACTTCAGGTAAACCTCTTGGCAAAGTTTAGACAACTGAGATTTCAGGGTTCTATTCATACATTCTACTTTTCCTAAATTCTGAGATCTATAGGCAGTATGTATCTATTAATATCGATATCTTGGGCTATACTTAATGGACTTGCTTCCTAAGGTTATCCACCCTCATTCTTTGTACAGGGCCCCATATGCATGCAAGGTTGTAAGGGTATACTTGAAATCTGGGTACACATTTAGACAGGGCTCTTTTCCTATTGTTAGTGCTCTAGTGAGGACTATCAGTTCAGCTTTCTGTGGTGAAGTTTCTGGGGCCAGGGCTGAGGACTCAACTACCAAATCAGGGGTCATCACTGCATATCTAGCACAACAATGTCCATTGATGATGAAACTGCCTTCAGCCACAAAGAAAGTCTGTTCAGGGTTCTCCAGAGGGACATCAGTCAAATCCAGGTGGCTTGAGAATACAATGTCCATAATTTCTAAACAGTCATGATCAGGGGATCAAGACCAACTGATAACAACATAGCAGGATTGAAAGCTTGACTGACCCTTCAGTTGTATCTGGGGTTTTTCACACAACATACTCTAATATTTCAACATTCATAGATTTGTTAGCTAGTAATTTCCTTTGTATTTCATATTGGTTAGAACAGAGTGTGGTACAGTAACTTGAAGATCCTGTCTCAAAGGGATTTTTCTTTTAGTTTTTGCTTACTAGGAAGGCTGTAGCTGTAACAGCTTCTCAAATAAGGTCCAAGAGATTGAGTCAACACTCCCAGAACATTTCCTTGCGACTCATGAACATAGAGACTGTAAGGTTTTCTGGACATCTGGTAGACCCAGAATTGGTGACAACATCAGAGTGTTTTTTTCAAAGATCAAAAGACTGCATCCTGTTCAAGTCCCCATTCCTCTGGAGACTTTTCCATTCCTTTGATAGCTTGATACAATGGTTTTTTTTTTTTTTTTTGGTTTTTTTTCTCTAGCAGCGCAAAATTGGGGATCCATATACAACATACTCTGTGGCACCCAAGAAGGCTCTCACTTGCCTCCTGGTGATTGGAGTAGGAATACTGCATACAGCTGCTTTGCGTTCTGGTAAGGGTTCCAGGCGTCGAATTCCGCTGGACAACTGGAATCCTAGGTATTTAACTTGTTTGACATAATTATGCTTTGGCTCTTGAGACTTTGTATCCAGCCTCATTAAAAAGGTGCAAGAGTTCACTGGTGGCTGGTGGACATTCACTTTCTGAGTTGGTGGTTATGAGCAAGTTGTCCACATATTGAAGTAGAATTTTTTCTTTTTTTTTTTCTTGAGTTTCTGGATAACTTGTCAAATCTTTTGCTGAGTGAGGCGAGTTCTTGAATTCTTGAGGTAATCTTGTCCAGATGAGTTGGCCCCGCCTCCTTGTAGTGGGGTCTTGGGCTAAGCGTATACAGAAAAAGGCATCTTTTTAAGTCCAGAATGATGAAATGTATAGCTTCAGCAGAGATCAGTTCCAAGAGAATATAAGGATTTTGGTACCACTGGTTGTATAGTTTCAGCTGCATCATTCATTCTTTCTTAGATCCTGCACTGGGCGGTAATCACCTGTCCCAGGCTTCTTGACTGGCTTGAGGGTGACAATGGCAGGGGCTATGTTCTTCGCTAGGCCAGGTAGATTATCTTCTGCCCATCCTCCAGGTGGGGCTATGAGGTTGGTAAGTGTACAGCTTGTTGCTTTGGATGCAGGTGAATAGAACCGCCATTCTTCTTCTTGGGGACAGTTAACACCATCAGGCCAGCAGATTTTGAGTTTCATTTTTTTTCCCCTTCAACAAAGGATATCTGTGCTTGAAGCTTTGCAAGCAGGTCTCGGCCCAAAAATGGAATAGGGCATTCAGGCATATACAGGAACTGGTACATTATTATTATTTTTTTTTTTAGTTCACACATGTGGTTCTGCAGAAAAGGCTTTGCGAGACAAACACAGGGGCTACTGGCTTTAGTATTCTGCTCCTGTATCCCCCATAAAAGTCCATATATTGGTCCCCTATTTTTCAGACTGACTCCCGGGGACCCAGGGAAACTGGAGAGTCCGGTCTGGCCTAGTCTTCATCCATGCTGTAGCCCTCTCAGGCTGCCACTCACGCTATAGCTGCTCCACTCTCGTGCTGAAACACTGTGCTTGGTTTTATTCTGTCTATGATTCTACAATCAAGTACTCCCTCCTGGGGTGGAGTCAAGATACGGGCATTCACTTCTCTAATGTCCTTCTTTTTCTATAATGGGCGCACTCACACCCAGTTTTTCACTTCCTCTGTTCCTTCGATTAGGATAACCTCCTCACATCATTCAACTAAAATATCATTCACTTTCTCTGTTACATTTATTTTCACAATTCACACACCCTCTGATTAACTTTCATTTAACCATTATGCCCGCAAATTCATCCAGTTCTTTGCAATTTCCGTTCATTAGTTCAATCAAGTCCTAAAACTTCTCAGTGTATAATGCAGTTTTTTTTTTTTTCAGTTCTAAACAAGTCTGGTCAGCTGACTTTCACTTCTAGTCCGGAGGGGGTGGACATTCCCCTGTTGCAGAGGTGGCTAGCAAACTACTTGGGAATCTGTAGTCCCCCCCCCCCCCTCTCCTGGATTCTGTTTCTCCTAGCAATGCTCTATCCAGGAGGTTGATTTTTTTTTCTCCTGACGGCAATCTGGCCAAGTGGGTTGGTGAGTTTCCATAATACTAGTTACTAATTCTGTCAGCTCCTGGGGCTTGCTAGTATAGGAGGCATAATGCGACCTCCAATTTAATAAATCAGTTGTAGAGAAAGGAATATACACATAAGTTAGGGGTCCCGCTACCACTTCATCATTATCATTCTTTACGGGCACTCCCGGAACTTGCCTTAAGGGAAACAGTTGGGCTGTCCCCGGCGTCATTTGGGATCTAAGGGTTATTGTCGTTGCCTTTGCAGGAGTCGCTTTCTTTTTCTCAACTGGTTTTGCTTTGGGTTTCTCTTTCACTGGCGTGCTAGTGCTAGCGCTGGCTTTCTCGATTATTTGTACACTGTCCTCCTCCTCTTCTGGGGAATTTCCTTCTTCTCCTCCTTCTATCTCCGCTTCTGATTCACTTTTTACATCCTCCACTTCTCTTTCCACTAATTCTTCTTTCTCTTCTCTAGGAGGGGGACCGGGGGTTGGGTCCCGCCTTGGCTCTGGCCGTCTCTGGGGTTCTGGGGCAGGACGCCGCCGGGCTATTCTTACTGGACCTGGGGTTCGGGGCTGCCTGAGGACTACTTCTGGGGAATCAGGATCTGCCAGGATGGTCTTCGTGGCTTTCTTATCCTGCTCTTTCATTCTAGGCTGTTCCGTTTTCTGTCTAGAATCTGTTTTAGCTAACATTATTCTGCACTGTTCCTCATAACAGCGCTGCGCCCAGGGGGGCGGATCTTCACAAATACTTAACCAGGAATCTATATAGGGGTACTGATCTGGGTGCGCTACCCGCACTCTACGGTGTATTGACTGGATAATCTCTACAGTGAACGTTCCCTCTCGGGGCCAGATGGGGTCTAGATCGGGCCACTCCCTAGTACACAAAATCTGCAAACGGGCTGCTGTCATTTTTAATACCATAATCTCCTGAACAGAACTACTTACAGAGAGAGAGAGAGAGACGAGACAGGATATCTAGAAATTCTGGGGCAAAATCCTGATTGGGACAGAGACATTTCATAATCTTCAGTAAATCCCTTACTGAAATTCTTGATCATACTTGAAAAGACACTTATTATTTCTGTAAACATAGGGCAGGCAGGAAACACTTAGATTGAGCACATACATCCATTATGCTTCTTATAGAGAGAACTATAGCTATCTGTCAGCATGTCTCTGCAAAAGAAATTATTTTTTTAGTTCAGGAAGCAAATATTTAAAAGACATTCCGGATATTTTTCATAAAATACAGTACACCTTTCCCTTTTTTTTTTTAAATACAGAAAAGCTAACTGATTTGTTCATTAGTAACCAGCACAGAGGGGAAGCATGCATTCAAATGACTTATACTCATTCATAAAAAGATAAACTTTGTTTTTAAAACTTTTGGTTAAACAGAGCTAGTGAAACCAGAGAAAAACTAATTATAAATTCATCACGCTTCGATTAAATGAAGAGACTTTTCAAATCGGCAGTCCCTTTTCATTCCTAGGAGAAATTTCCTGCAGTCTCCAACTGTCTCTCCAGAACCTTTTTTTTTTTTTTTTAAGGATATGTGGAAGCCACACCCCTCTGCTCGCGGGGAAACAATTGAACTGTGCTCATAAAAAGAGACTTCTCATTCACATGGACAGAGATGCCAGAAAAAAACAATTTAAATCAATGTTAAGTCGTGATCTAATTACTTTGTAGATCAAAGGAAAAACAAAAACAGTTCTTTATCATTTCCTATTTGAATCATAAAACACAGGGCAAAGCTAAGCCCACAAATATATTATACCTATCTGACCGGAATAACTAATCTTACCCTACACACTATAACTGAACTAAACCCGTCACCTCCTGGATAGTTCTGCAAAGTAACAGCAATATAACAGGCTCAATTGACTTAGAAATGCAGACAGAGCAGAGAATATAACTAAAAACTGTTTGCGGAGCTCTGATGATTAATACAACCTTCAAAACTAAAATTCTGACTAAATATTCTTATTGAATGGTACACAATACATGACCACAGCAGGAGGAACATTACTATCAGAACAAAGTGAATAAAAACAGGTAGAAACAGGTATAATTGTCCTGATTAGTCCAGCAGCAGATCGTTGAAAAACATGCCTGCATAGGGTTAAACAGCACCAAACATTCTCCTGCACAGACACGCCCCCTGTCAGCTTTTTCACTGTGCTAAAACCAACTGGGTGAGACCAGCTTTTTGATTTCTAAAAATGACCGTAGGTGTTTTGGGTCTTCATTCTGCTCTATTAATACAATTTCTTAACCAGTGAACTGTCACAAAGTACTCAACATAATAATCTCACATTTATAACAGAAGGGAAACTCGTGGTTTCAACAGATAACAAAAATCAAATACACAGGACGGACAATACACCAAACGCTTCATCCGTTTCGCGACCTAGACGCAGTCACCCGACTAGGAACTGCGCTAGTCCAGAGTCCACTCTGCTTGGTCCGTGCTGCCAGACCTCTCATTCACACTTCATTCACACAATCATGCTAGCAACGTATCTTAGAATGCATTCCTTTCTATCTATTCTGACTAGTCTTTTTCCCAATTACAAAAAGGATGAGGGTTTCACCCGGCGAATTCCCATGCGGGGTTACTCGGCCCTTCCTTGAGAGGTGATCATGCTCTCTTACCAATTCCCAATATCTCGAGATTACAAATTCCAAGTTCCTGTCTGTTCTGACTAGACTAAATCATGATTTTTTTTTTTTTTTTTTTTTTTTTAAACAGCTGTACCTCGCGAATACTCATACAAGGATTTTCAAACAAAGACTTAAGTCTTACCAAACAAGAAGGACGATGGCTTCACCTCGCGCATACTCATGCAAGGTTAATAGGACCGTCCTTGAGAGGGGATCAGTGCTCTCATTACCAAATTCAAAATTCCAAGTTCCAAGTTCTCGAGATTACAAGTTACAAGTTTCAAACTGCAGTTCTAACTCATCTGTCTAGACAGGTTTTCAAAACTATACTTACCAGATCTGGTTCCCAAGCTTCTGAGTTGGATCCTGGACTCCCCCGGGTCGGAAGTGTTAGCCAGCTGGACTCAGTGCCTGCCGAGGCCAGGCAGAACTCCCTCCGATACAAGAGGATCGGTGGGCCCAGGGAGATTCCCCTGCGTCGGATTGGCATGGTTCCAACTGGACCAAACCTCAAGGCGAATTACGTGGATTTATTCACTTGAACACTATCCACCACTCGCACTTCTCGGCCAACGCACCAAGAATGTAGCAGCAGATAAGCATGCAATAAATAAATCCAGGAGTCTTTTCAAGGATCCAAGCCAGTTTAATGTGCACATGGCTCAAGCAATAAGCAATTTCAAAATGGCTGAGCAATGGCTTCTAGTAAAACAACAACTTTTATAGCTTTCTTGTCCATTCTAAGCATAGGCAAACTTTTCATTGGTCCCAGTACCCCTCTCACCCATCTATTGGTCCCGGTACTGATATGGCTACCCAATCGGGACTCTGGTCTGGGCCCAGCACCTGGTTGCCCCCCTTCTAGTCCCAATTACAATGGTCAGTGTCTCCAACTTGTTACTTCTCTCCTCCAAGGTCGCTGAGCTTGTTAAAACATATGGGAAGCAGGGCACTGTAACCTTGCTTTTTGCAGAGTTAATTAATTCCATAGAAGCTGTGCTCTCTTATCAGTACCAATTAAACTTGTTTTTTCTTTATTTTCTAAGTTTCGTTTCTGCTTAGCTATGTTCAGTTAAACTGAGTTAAGTTTCAATTCTATGGTGTCATCATTCAGGGGGGTTTTCATTCCTCTGGGCCTAACTACAGGCTTCAGTTACAGGTCAAGCTGCTCAGGCCTGTCTGCTTAGTTCAATTAGCATGGATCATAGGCCGTCGCCTACCACAAAGGCACACTAACGCTGTGAAACCCGGCTCTGAAGGGTGGAGTAAGGCCTCCCAGAGGGAAGAGATAGGGGTCAATGGGCGGAGAGAGGCTCCAGGCACACTAACGCTGTGAAATCCGGGTCTGAACACTAACGCCAGTGAAACCCTCGGATTAGAGGCACATTTGCAGGAGAGAGAAACCATTTCAGTCAGCAATGTACAGCAAAGGCAGGGAAACCAAGAAAGTGATAGTAGTGATACATGTGCAGGAACCAAAAAGGCAAATAAACATATAAAATGACCAGAACCACATCTGAAATCCCAATAACCAAGCTAGCCAATAGTGATATTAATGATAAACATAAAGCAACACTACTGACAAAACATAAAAAGGAAGATATCATGTTTGGAAGGGTCTATGCTCTGTCCCCCTACAAAGTGAATTATCCCACATTGAAATAGCGGTGATCAGGGTTTTTGTCGTTTATATTGGGCAGGTTTGTTAGGGCGTGCACATGTGCAGCAACAGCAGAGTGGGCATGTAGGAAAGGGCAACTGTACTGATGCTGTAAATGGGATACAGGGGTCTGCAGGCGGCACATGCTGTGGTCCATCTGGGGCACAGTGCGGGCTAGGCAGATGCCTAGGTGGCACATAGGAATGCCAAAACTGTAAAGCAGCAAGACAGCAACTGAAGAGGGACCAACATGGGCACGAGTGTGTATCCCACAGTGTTACAGGGGATATTACCCAGCAGGTACCCCCAAGGGCACATAACACTGGCAGGCGGTGCCGGGGGGAATCACGCATATCCATGCAGACACCCCTACCCGAGAGCCCACACCATAGGCAGCTGCCTACCAGAACACTGGATGGCCTGGGACTGCGCACCACCAGCACCACCGGCATAAGGGCATGTCAGCATGGTGGCGGAGGGGGCAGTGGCATCTGCCCACAGCAGACCACAGCCAAGCCCCATTTAGGTGGGTGCCGTGCACTGCAACAGACAAGGTCTGTCTGACGAATAGTCATGGTATCCCCAGGGAATGATCTGCCCCTGTGGCAACAGTTTGGTGCAGTACATACAGCCAGTGTGTTCAGGGGCAGAAGGTCACAAGTTCAAGTTCCAGCTGTGGCTCCTGCCAACCTTGTCCCCCATATTTTACCCAGTACTAAACCGTGGTAATAAAGATGGAACCTTTATTGCAGATAAATTAAACATGCCTGAAATGCCTATATTTTACCCTACAGAGCACAGGCACCATAAACATGTGCAATCCCTAGAGCAGAGTTTCCAAACTGCAGTCCTGGAGGGCCAAACACCATTTAGGTTTCATGCTGTCCCTAATAAATATGCCTGTGCTGCATTTGTATGCATCACTCCCATTGTATGCAAATGTATCTCATGCATATGCATATTCATTAGGGACAGCATGAAAACCTGAACAGTGTTTGCTCCACCAGGACCGGAGTTGGGAACCTCTGCCCTAGAGCAGCGGCCAACAGGGGCATAAACACCCACACCCACAGGCTCCACTATCCAAAGCCTCATGGAGAGTCAGGCTGTTGGGCCCTGCGCGCAGCAGCATCTCCCAATACTAGTACTTGCATACCTTAGCAATGCCGCCCTAAAATTGGGAATACGTTACACATATATCAAAAGGTTGCTATGATTAATGGCAGATATCAATTCCTACGTTAAGCACAATTTGCTGATAGAGCTGCATCATAGCAACCTTTCTGATGTCTGTGGAGTGTGTTTCAGTTTTGGTTTCTGACAGTGTTTACCACCCCGGGGAGTGACCCCTACAGTATTGTGTACCATAGCCATGCCTGCACTGTGCCCAGGACTGGTGTGGTGGCCAGGGCTGCCAAAAGCCTCTATATTTGCACAATGCTGGCATAGGTGTGGGAGTGTGTGTCTGTCTATCCAGTGTGTTGTGGCTGCCTACACCTTACCCAGCCCACACTGCTTGCACTGTTTCCAGTGTTAGCCTGCCAATGTGCATAATGAGGAGCAAGGTACTGTGGGTATGGCCCGGACAGGGTGGCCTGGGCAGGATGCATCTGCACAGGGCATAGGGCAATGGCTGGGACATTGTAGTGCCCGGCCACCACCTGCATGGACAGGGTGGCCACAGCATGTCATGCTGGGAGGTCACTCTCACCCTGACTGAGCAATGACCATGGCATGGCTAGGTTCCCCCATAGTGCTATATAGTATTTCTCTCAAGTGATATTTATGGGTTTTCTTTTCTGGGGGCCCAATCACTGACTTATCTGCTTGGTGTGTTTGCTCACATCCCAGTTTTGGGTGCATGCATCTCCTCCAGGAACATGTACTATGCACTATGGACTAGCTAGCAGACTGCAGTTAGTATGTGTATGGCTGGACCACCTTGCAGGGTGCAGCGGCTGGAGACTCACTGTGCTCGCTGCTGGAGAATGTCAGATAGTGGTGGGGGCAGCTGAGCATTTTCAGGCTTACTGTCTGTCTGCCATTGCCTTATGGATGTGTACAGATCTGCATTGACTGCCCTGTAGGGTGCCTGTTCCCCATCAGGACTGGGGTTGATGGTCCCTTCTACTGCCACCATTGCAGGGATGTAGAATGTGGATCTGTTGGTGGGAGATCCTTTCCCCCACCCTGAGCCCCAGAGGGCAGGTTGGGTGCTGCTACATAATCCACCTATGGGTCCAAACACCCCCCTTCACTTAAATCATGTGACCATGGCACCCACACAGGATATGCACTCTTCTGGGTGCATCATAGTCCACAAGGGCTAGACGTGACTGGGAAATACGGATGGACACAGGTGTATCCCACAGTGTCATAGGGGATATTACCCAGCAGGTACCCCAAAGGGCACATAACACTGGCAGGCGGTGCCGGGGGGAATCACGCATATCCATGCAGGCACCTCTACCCGAGAGCCCACTCCATAGGCAGCTGCCTACCGGCACACTGGATGGCCTGGGACTGCGCACCACCAGCACCACCGGCATAAGGGCATGTCAGCATGGTGGCGGAGGGGGCAGTGGCATCTGCCCACAGTAGACCACAGCCAAGCCCTGTTTAGGTGGGTGCCGTGTGCTGCAACAGACAAGGTCTGTCTGACGAACAGTCATGGTATCCCCAGGGCATGATCTGCCCCTGTGGCAACAGTTTGGTGCAGTACATACAGCCAGTGTGTTCAGGGGCAGAAGGTCACAAGTTCAAGTTCCAGCTGTGGCTCCTGCCAACCTTGTCCCCCATATTTTACCCAGTACTAAACCATGGTAATAAAAATGGAACCTTTATTGCAGATAAATTAAACATGCCTGAAACGCCTATATTTTACCCTACAGAGCACAGGCACCATAAACATGTGCAATCCCTAGAGCAGAGTTTCCAAACTGCAGTCCTGGAGGGCCAAACACCATTTAGGTTTCATGCTGTCCCTAATAAATATGCCTGTGCTGTATTTGTATGCATCGCTCCCATTGTATGCAAATGTATCTCATGCATATTCATTAGGGACAGCATGAAAACCTGAACAGTGTTTGGCCCACCACGACCGGAGTTGGGAACCTCTGCCCTAGAGTAGCGGCCAACAGGTGCAGAAACACCCACACCCGCAGGCTTCACTATCCAAAGCCTCACGGAGAGTCAGGCTGTTGGGCCCTGTGCGGAGCAGCATCTTCCAATACTGGCACCTGCATACCTTAGCAATGCCGTCCTAAACTTGGGAACACGTTCCACATATATCAAAAGGTTGCTATGATTAATGTCAGCTAACAAATCCTAAGTTAAACACGATTTGTTGATAAAGATTCATCATAGCAACCTTTCTGATATCTGTGGAGTGTGTTTCAGTTATTGCTTCTGACAGTGTTTACCACTCCGGGGAGTGACCCCAACAGTATTGCGTACCATAGCAGTGCCCGCACTGTGCCCAGGACTGGTGTGGCGGCCAGGGCTGCCACAAACCTCCATATTTGCATAATGCTGGCATAGATGTGGGAGTGTGTGTATGTCTATCCAGTATGTTGTGGCTGCCTACACTTTACTGAGCCCACACTGCTTGCGCTGTTTCCAGTGTTAGCCTGCCAATGTGCATAATGAGGAGCAAGGTACTGTGGGAATGGCCAGGACAGGGTGGCCTGGGCAGGATGCATCTGCACAGGGTATAGGGCAATGGCTGGGACATTGTAGCGGCCGACCACCACCTGCATGGACAGGGTGGCCACAGCATGTCATGCTGGGAGGTCAGTCTCACCCTGACTGACCAGTGTCCACGGCATGGCTAGGTTCCCCAACAGTGCTATGCAGCATTTCTCCCAAGTGATATTTATGGGTTCTCTTTTCTGGGGCCCAATCACTGACATACCTGCTTGGTGTGTGTGCTCACATTCCATTTTTGGGTGCACACATTTCCTCCAGGAACATGCACTATGTACTAGCTAGCAGACTGTCTGCAGTTAGCATATGTATGGCTGGAACACCTTGCAGAGGTGCAGCAGGTGGAGACTGACTGTGCCCTCTGCTGGTGAATGTCAGAGAGTGGTGGGGGGGGGGGCAGCTGAGCTTCTCCAGTGTTCTGCTTGTCTGCCACTGCCTTATGTGATGTGTACAGATCTGCATCGACTGCCCTGTAGGGTGCCTGTTCCCCAGCCAGGACTAGGGTTGATGGTCCTCTCTACTGCCACCATTGCAGAGATGTACAATATGGATCTGTTGGTGGGAGATCCTGTCCCCCCACCCTGAGCCCCAGAGGGCGGGTTGGGTGGTGCTACATAATCCGCTTTTGGGTCCAAACACCCTTCCTTCACCTATAACATGTGACCATGGCACCGACACAGGATATGCACTATTCTGGGTGCATAATAGTCCACAAAGGCTAGATGTGACTGGGAAATACAGATGGACACAGGTGTATCCTAGATGTGTCTGCAAGGACTACCTATCACACACTGGCACTGATGGGGACCTGCAGCATAGCCTATCTCAGCCAAGCCAGGTGCCCCACCTCACCCTCAGGGTGAGCACAGGTCCTGCACAATGTCACGGTCTGTAGCTACTCTGTGCCAGTAACACACACGGTCAGTTCCCCCTACCAGGCCTAGGTGCTGTGGGGGTGCATACCCCATTATGTGATCAGCTGAGCTGCATGTGCAGTGCATCATGGGTATGGGTGGGTTTACCCTATCCTGGTAACCACAGCAGACAGTTTGTGTGGTGACCTGCAGCCTTTCTGTAGCCAGCCAGCAGTGTGGTAGTAGCTATAGAGATGTAGCCTACTGGTTACTTCAGTGACTGTGGAGGCAGAGGTCATGAGTTTGATCCCACAGTGGTGTTATTTAGAATGCTTTCTGAGGCTTTTCCTTTTCATTTCAATCAGTGCTGCCAGCAGAAACACCCTCACAGTGCTGTAGCCTAAGGTGCCTCATGGACGCCCTATAGGGTGCCCTGTAAGTCGCCCTATAGGGCACATTATAGGGTACCTTGGCAGACAGAGCACTTTATGATGTGACCTATGGTGTGCCTTATAGGGCGCCTTATGAGGCACCTTAGGTTTACGGCACTGTGAGGGTGTTTTTGCTGGCAGCAGTGATTTAAATTAAAAGAAAATGCCTCAGACAGCCTTTTTAGATTACCCCACTGCAGGATCAAACCCATGACCTCTGCCTCCACAGTCATTGCAGTAACCAGTGGGCTACATCATTACAGCGTCTAACACTGCGCTGGCATGTACTTAGGGTTAACGTGCCACGGCGCCCACTATCGCGCGATACAGATTCTTGCTACCTTAGGACTGGAACGCCCACTCCTTATATGGCATTCTTTACATTATCGCTGCAACTAGCGCCGGTAACATTAAGACGGTTTAGTAAACATTCATATGAGTAAGCATATTAGTCTCCTGAATTTCCCTATCACTTGCTTGATATCACTTTAAAGAAGTCTTGGCTGTGCCTAATGAAGAAATATGAATTGTCAATGTTTATTAGATTCCTCAGAAAGTTAATTCTATAAATGAGGCAGAGAGCAAATCTGATAAACTGGCTCAAATTTCCATGGCTGGAAATTTGACAGACTTCTTAGAAAATTGTAAGGATGATTGCAATCAGAGTTACCTTACTAGTGGACTTTGACTACTGAGAATGATAAAAATATGATTATGAAAAGTTACTTTAAAACAAAGAATTATGTTTTTTTGTAGACCGAAAGTTTAATTTTCCCAAATGTTTCTCATACAACTCAAGCATGAAGGAAGTCATTTTTTCCAGTGGGACTTTTTATTTTCCTAAAATTCTCCTGTAAATGTTTTATTAACTTTCAGGGGAATACATATGTTTTTCTTGATCCTACACATCTGGAAACATTTTTAAGAGATCGTAATATTGTATAGTAATTTCATTATTTTTTTTGGGGGGGGGGGAGGCTGTCATATTTTGGGATATTAAGTCCTAGTGTTTTCTTGTATTATTATTAGTTGATATTATCCCCTCTCTCTGTCTCTCTCTCCTTAAAGGGGGCTAGAAATTACCTTCTTTTATTGTTTTTCTCATATTGATTTTGATAATTTTCAGAGAAGTGGAGTAAATTTGAGAAAAATTGTGCATATGGTAGATGTGTTATTTGCACCTGACATTCACTGGCTCTCCTGGCTGAAGTACCTGCCATTAGAAATATCACATTCCACGTAGGATAGGCAGTCATCTTCCAAAGCTGAACCACAGAGCAATAAAAGGGGTTCATTTTGATGAATCAGAAATCCCTCTAGGCAGGGGTAACTTGTGGTAAGGTATGCTGAGATCTCCGAGGGGAAGGATGAAGCACAGGCTATTGCTGCTGATTTTGACAGAATAAAAGAAAATTGGAATAACTTCATTTTACCAGTTTGAACAGTGAATTACTACTACTACTGACTTTTGTAATGCTACCTGGCGTATACAGCACGTTACAAATTTACAGAAAAGAGAGTCCCTGCTCAGTAGAGATTGCAATCTAATCAAAACAAACATGCAGGGCATATGGTATATTGGAAATTCACTTACTAAAAATGGATAAAACAAGGCTGTGAGTGAGCAAATCAGGGGTTAAGAATTCAAAACAGCCTTGGAAAGATGGGATTTTTAGCATGGATTTGAATATGGTTAGAGAAAGAGCATCACCCACTGATTCAGGAAGTCTGTTTCAAGTGTATGATGCAGCAAGATGGCCAGCACAAATTCAGACATTCTCAGTGGATTAAAAAAAGCCAAAGGCCTTGTAGGGAGCCTATTCCCATCTTGCTTGTGCACCTAGATCCACAATGTGTGGCTTGACTTCTCTTGATAGCGTCTGTGGTTCCTGTGTACCCTAGACATGCTTTCCATGAATTTCTTGGCCATGCCTGGTGGGAGGATGTACCTAGGAACTCTAGCCACCTATCACTCTTTTTTTCCACTTTTAGTAAGATCCTCACATACTGTAGATACAGGGCTATGACCTGAATCTCTAAAACTTCTTTAGACTACTGTGGACTCATGTAGGCCATGAAGGGGCCAAGGGCAGAGTGTGCCTATCTGTTAGCTCTGCATCTGTGGCCTTAATAGTGCAGCATCTTAGCCTATACTAGACTGTCTTTTTCTTTCGGTTACCCTCCTTGCTCCCCTTCTGTAAGGCTGCGCTGTGTCTCTTTGTAGGCTTTCACCTCTCTGAGTGCCTAAAATATTAGTGGTAAGCCAGCATAATCACAGCTAGACTTGGAAGCTAGTATAAATGTATGCATATATAATCTGCTCAACAGCACATATTTTATAAGAAATGCACACATTTTGTGACTCTGCCAACGCTACAACCAAACTCTCCCTCAAAACATTCCTACATGCATATTGCATATACGTACACACATAAAATGGGTTTTAAGTGTGTAAATCGCTTATAAAATTTTCCCCTAGGAGGGTAATTTTATAATGGTTGTTTAGTTTAACACACATATTTTGTATCTTTTTTATAAAGTAAAGCACCCATGTACTTTATTTCGTAAAATAGGGGCCTAAGTGGTAAGACACGTAAGCCAAATCTAGGCGTGACTACTTGAAACTCTAGCCTTAGTGTAAATGCCCACTCCTAATTTGCTGGAAATGCATGTACAGAAAGATATAATACTTTCTAAGGCTGTGCCTATGCTCTACTCAGACTGTGCCCCTGTGCTTGTCCACGCTGAAAGTATGCACTATTGCCCTGATGTGCGTACTTACAGAATGGTGCTCACTTACACACATATGTGCTCATCCCTGCACTTTAGCCTTTGAAAATAGGTGACTTATTCACGTTGATGGCATGGAACTTTACACAGCTCATTATAAGATTGCCTCGGATATATCCAAACTTGTTTATCCATCAAAGAGAGTGTCAAAGTGCACCAAATCATAGCCATATTAGTCTCCATAGATCATTTAAAGAAGGTTTATGTAGAAGAAATCTGCAAGGCTGCCACATGGTACTTGTTGCATACCTTTATGATGTAATGTGGAGTGGAGGAGTGGCCTAGTGGTTGGGGCAAGGTACTTCAGGCCGGAAGGTCAGGAGTTCAAATCCCACTAGAGGACAGCAACCTTGGGCCGGAAGCAGGGCCGGCCCGTCCATTGAGCGAGAATGTTTTTTGCACAGGGCCCCGCGTTTCAGGGGGCCCCGCGCAAAAAACATTCTTTTGAAAAGTAAAATTGGAAAAAAAAAAAACCCACCTGTCTGCTGCCGCGGTCGGGGCCACCGCGGCAGAATCGAGCGTGCCGCGGGGCCCCCCTGTGCACGGCAGAGCCTGCCCTCCCCTGTAGCAGCTCTCTCTTTGGAGCTGAAGTCAGACGCGCTGGCTTGCAGAGCGCGAGGGAGGAGTTTCTCCCTCGCTGCTCTGTTAAGCCCGCGGGGGCTGATGGGAAGTTCCCATCAGCCCCCGCGGGCTTAACAGAGCAGCGAGGGAGAAACTCTTCCCTCGCGCTCTGCTCTGCAAGCCGGCGCGTCTGACTTCAGCTCCAAAGAGAGAGCTGCTACAGGGGAGGGCAGGCTCTGCCGTGCACAGGGGGGCCCCGCGGCACGCTCGATTCTGCCGCGGCGGCCCCGACCGCGGCAGCAGACAGGTTTTCTTTTTTTTAAATTTTGGATTGGCTGGGGGGGGGGGTTGTTAGGACTGCTAATGGGCTGGGCTGGGCTGGGCTGGGGGGGGTTGTTAGGACTGCTAATGGGCTGGGCTGGGCTGGGCTGGGGGGGGGTTGTTAGGACTGCTAATGGGCTGGGTTGGGCTGGGCTGGGCTGGGGGGGGGTTGTTAGGACTGCTAATGGGCTGGGCTGGGCTGGGCTGGGGGGGTTGTTAGGACTGCTAATGGGCTGGGCTGGGCTGGTGGGGGTTGTTAGGACTGCTAATGGAATGGGCTGGGCTGGGCTGGGGGCGGGTTGTTAGGACTGCTAATGGGCTGGGCTGGGCTGGGGGGGGTTGTTAGGACTGCTAATGGGCGGGGCTGGGGGTTGTTAGGACTGCTAATGGGCTGGGCTGGGCTGGGGGGTTTGTTAGGACTGCTAATGGGCTGGGCGGGGGGGGGGGTTGTTAGGACTGCTAATGGGCTGGGCTGGGGGGGGGTTGTTAGGACTGCTAATGGGCTGGGGGGGGTTTGTTAGGACTGCTAATGGGCTGGGGGGGATGATAGGACTGCTAATGGGCTGGGGGGGGTTGTTAGGACTGGTGGGGGTGGGTTGTTAGCACTGCTAATGGGCTGGGGGGGTGTTAGGACTGCTAATGGGCTGGGGGGGTGGGGGTGGGTTAGGACTGCTAATGGGCTGATGGGGAGGGGTTAGGACTGCTAATGGGCTGGGGGGGTGGGGGGTGGGTTAGGACTGCTAATGGGCTGATGGGGAGGGGTTAGGACTTGAGGTGGGCTGATGTGGTTAGGACTGGTAATGGGCTGTGGGCTGATGGGGGGGGGGGTTAGGACTGGCAATGGGCTGATGGGGTTAAGACTGGAAGTGGGCTGATGGGGGGTTAGGACTGGTAATGGGTTATAGGGGGGGCTTAAACTGAAAATGGGGTGATGGGGGGTTAGGACTGTAAGTGGGTTGATGGGGGGCTAGGACTGGTAATGGGTTGGGTGGTTGCTATGACTGGAAATGGGCTGAGTGGAAGGGGAGGCTTGAACTGCAAATAGCTGATGGGGAGGGAGCTTGGAATGGAAATGGGCTGTGAGGGAAGGGAGCTAGGACTGAAAATGGGCTGATGGAGCAGCTAGGATAGGACTGGAAATGGGCTGTTGGGGGGAGCTAAGATTGGAAATGGGCTGTGGTGGGGGCTTAATTTGAAATGGACTCATGGAGGGGCTAGAACTGAAAGTAGGCTCATGGGGGGGGGCTTGGACTGGAATTGGACTGAGTGGAGGGGAGCTATGATTTGACATGGGCTGATGATGGGGCTAGGAAATGACTAGAAATGGGCTGATGGGGGGCTAGGATTGGAAATGAGCTGATGAAGGGACTCAGACTGAAAATGGATGGGGGAGCTAGGACTGGAAATGGGTTGATGGTGGGCTAGGACTGGAAATGGGCTGATGCAGGGACTAGAAGGGAATGGATGCTGGGTGAGACTGCAACTAGAAGGGAGCTGATGTTGGGGGAGGATTAGAATGGGATGGGGCTGGGAGAGTAAAATGGAGAGGGGACAAATATTTTGTGTGGGAGGGATGAAAAATCTACAATTGGCCTGGTATTGGGAGAATAAGTGGGGATTGAGGATGGAGGGGTAAAATTTGTGTGGATGAAATAGGAATGAGGAAAGAGCAAAAGGAGAAAGATTAGTATGTTAAAGCAGATGTAGAGAGAGAGAATGGAAAAAAAAACTAGAAGAGAGAAGAAAGAACAAATGGACAGCAGACGATGGACAGTTAGCAGAAAACATGAAGAAACCAGAAGAAAGTGGCTGGAACAATTGCAACTGAAAAAAAATGCACAAAAGGTAGAAATATCTCTTTATTTTGAATTTATTAACTGGAATATGAAACCTCTAGGAAATGTGCATCATTAACGTCTGTGCTTTGTTTGGTACAAGAGGAAATTAATTTATAGTTTTATTTCTACAGTGTTGTTGTACTTCCAAGTTTGGCTTTTGGGGTTCCCAGTTTAATTATTGCCTTCCTGTTTCTAAATTGTGATTCCTTGTTTGGTGATGGTCTATGTTCTGCATGTGTAACTGAGCTGAGGTATTCTGTTTATGTAATTCCTATTTGACATTGCCACTTGTTCTCTTTCCCCAGTATTCTCTGAAATGTATTGGTTTAATATTTGCAGTGTTGCCTTTTGATAGGTAGGGTATGGTGCTTTGTGAGTCCTGGTAGTGCTGTCAGGATACGGTGGGTTTGCTATGGGTACTAAATGGGCAGTGTTTGTAGTGGTTCCTAATGTGCCTGGTGGTTGGCACTGGATTATAGTAATGTAGAAATCTTTTAGTCTTTCTTTATCCATACACTCATTAAGAGACATGTTTACTAAAAGTTAGTGTATGGTAACATTATGCAAATATTTATGCAAATAAGGCCACTTATGCAAATGAGGCCCCGCACTGAGTCTCCGCACATGGCCCTCACCCCCCTTGGGCCGCCCCTGGCCGGAAGGACTGGGGTTTCTAGTCAAACAGGTGCTCCTTGTGGTCTTGGGCAAGCCACTTAACCCTCCATAGCCCATGTTCCCTGTAAATAGTTATCTCCAAGTTATAATGCCCTGTTCAATGTAATTTCAGTTTGTTCAATGTAAACTGCACTGATGCAGAATATCACAGTATATAAGAGAATGTAAATAAATAATATTTCCTGGATAGTCTTGAAGAGAGAGCACAGTAAGATAAGCAGTTTAAATAATCCATTTGTACATTGATGCCATCAACTCTTCCAGACAGCTCAAATATTCTGGGTTGCTCAAAACTAAGAGGGCAGCATTGTCCATCTGTTACTGTGATAATGGTTACAGCATGCCATAACACAATCCTCAGCTGTGGTTGTTTCATTCTGCTTATCTATATAGAAAGCAAAGTTGTTTACCTGTAACAGGTGTTTTCCTTAGACAGCAATGTAAATTAGACACACAATCCTTCTTACCTGCCTGAATTAATGCTAAGCTAGGTATTGAGGTACCTCCGCTTAAGCATGCATGCTCAGAATCTTTAATGTGCTCATGATGTGTTCATTTGCATACCCTTTTGCTCATCATTATGTTTCAAAATGATGCAGTTTTCTCTTCACATGTTAAAGCACGGGTCCCCACACTAAAACTTGAGGGCCAGATGTAGCACTTGCAGCAAGTTTTTCTGGCCCTCCATGCTTTTCCTCTCTCCAGAACAGATTAGGTCCTAGAACAACTTTTAGGGCTTTTTCCACCCATGTGTTCCATCTTGCTGCCTCCTGTCCCTCCTCCCCTGTTGCATCTTGAGGATTTCAGCCATCAGACTATGAGTAGCTCAGCCTAGTCCATCCCTCTCTTAATCTTCTTGCTTAGCTTTCTTGCTGCTGAGAGGAAAGGAGGGGAAACAGGAGAGTAGATTATTTGGGGAAAGAGTGAAATAGATTGTGCCACACAAATACAGACACATGCACACCCACCTCTCACTCCCCTGGGGTGCAGATGCTGGGGAAAAGTGGTTGGGGGGAGTGAGTTACAATTATATGCCTTACCCTAGGAACCATGCCCTCTGTCCTTCCCCATTCCCTGGCATTTGGAATCACTGAAAAGACATGGTCTCCCTTCCTCCCCAATCCCCCCACTCAGAAAACACTTCTCCAAAGGCGACCCCATCCCTTTCCTGCCGTTTCTGTGATTTGAAATGCCCAACATTCCCCCTTTGTGTCAAAAGTCAGGGAACATACACACTAAGACAGGCCTTGGCAAATTTTCTTTAGATCTCAGAGTCAGCTGAAAAATTGTATAACCAAATTAATTTTTTAGCCTTCAGGGTTTCATATTTTAATGACCACATTTTCTTCATTATTACTACTGCAAAACCTAATCATAACCTCTTTTCACAGTCTCTCATTATTTTAGTATTGCTCACTTCTCTCTCAAAGGAATGATCCCAGCACTGCCCTCTTTCCTTGCCAGCACAACCATAGTCCTCTCCTCTTCCCTCATCTGACTTCAGCACTCCTCCTCCACCCAAGGAATATTCCCAGCACTCTCCCCTTCTTGACAATAACACTTCACCCATCCTAGCCCAATTCATACACACCCACACAGATAGTCTCACTCACTCATTACTCACCCCCCAAAAGGGGCAATCTTGATCCTCCCCCCCCCCCCCTTCTCTCCAGCCCACTCATCCTCTTCCCTCCACCCCCAGCACTCTCCCAGGCTGACCCTGGTACTTCATAGCCCGACCTCAAAACTTACACGTTCATACGTACATGCATTCTTTCCATCATTCTATGTCTTCCAAAAAGCAGTCCTAGCATTGTGTCCTTTCCTTTCTACCTCTGAGGCTGTGCATCACCAGTTCATCCAGTCCACGCAGACCAATTGTTGTCACCGCTGTTGCTTAATCTTTCCAGCCTTTGCAGGCTGCCAGTGCCTTTTCCTTCAGGCCCATCTGTCCTGTGTCCTTCCAGCTGTACAGAGCACTATCCTCTTCTCTTCGTCCTTGCATGCATCAGCCTGCACAGCTGATCTAACTCACTTGCCTTCCAGAGACTTCAAAATAATGCTTATAATAGCCCATGTTCCCTGTAAAATAGTTATCTCCAAGTTATAATGCCCTGTTCAATGTAATTTCAGTTTGTTCAATGTAAACCGCACTGATGCAAAATAGCGCGGTATATAAGAGAATGTAAATAAATAAAATAAATAAATATAATACTTAGCATTCTCATAGTGCTACTGGACATATGCAGTGCTATACAGTAGTGATAAGTGTGCAGACACAGTATGTCCTTACCCGAAAGAGCTTATGATCTAAATGGGTACCAGAGGCAATGGAAAATAAAATAACTTCCATGCAGCCTAAAATGAAGTGGCTTAACCTTCATCCCATTGCATGCTTGAATACTATATGCAATTTTTGAGCCAGAAGGCATGCCAGTCAGTTGAGCCAATTGACCGAACAAACCCTGGCACTTTATAATCGTGGGCATTAGAACAATGGAAAAATGCTGACATAAGCTAAGCAATTTTTATGATATGGTTTGATCTGGTGCAGTGTTCCACAGTGAGCTCTGTACTCAGGACCTGAACACAGTGCTCAGTGAAACAAGAGAAATAACTACAGTGTTATGTCGTCCTCTGTTTTCAAACCTGCCTTTGCTTGTCAGCATACAAAAGCAATAGCACCACAGGATTTATGAATGGAATCAGCAGCAGTAAGATCTCTGCAGCAACCTGTCATCTTTGACAATAAAATGGACTGGTATTCCAATAGCAAGTCCTATCATGCTTGCTAAGGTGTTATGGAAAATTTTACCAAAAGAGGATTTCATTTGACTTTTTCAGAGTTACTGTAGAACAATTATTGTCAGAATACATCTTGTTCATTAAAGGTCCTATTTACAAAGCACAATTTTAATTCCTGACACACTAAATAACTAAATAACTTTTAAAGCTAAAGTGAATTCAAACATAGATAAATTGCCAACATTAGTAATACATTGGCACTACATGTGGGGAGACCCCACACCTTGAGTATGTAAGAAATACCTTTCTAAACCAAAACCTCCCATCCCTAGATCCCTCTAGTTTATATCTAAAGGTTTCTAGTAGCTGAAGATCCCCTCTATCACTAATACCCCACCCCAGGTCAGCTGTAGGGACAGACCACACCCTTTTCTCCCACAAGCAGATTCATGTTAACATCTCAGTAAATACATCTCTAAATACATCAACCAGTGATGGAACCAACCAAGGAAAGCTTGATGCTAGATTTAGTACTCATCAATAGAGATAGCATGTCGACTGTCTGGGTTGGAGCCCATTTGAGCAGCAGTGATCATCACAAAGTGTGGTTGAAGTAAAGGTCAAGGCAGAGTCAAATCACAGCAAAGTCAAAGTGCTAGACTTCAAAAACGCTGACCAGTAAAATGAGAAAGTACCTAAAGGAGAAGTTGGTAGGGTGGGAAGAGATAAAGGAAGTGGAATTGCAGTAGGCTAAACAAAAAGAGGCAATAAAAGGTTTAATATATATATATATATATATATATATATATATATATATATATATATATATATATATATTTTATATATGTAAGGAAAGTAAATAAAGTATAAAAAGGAGGAAAAAGAAGTCTTATATGGTTCACCAAAGAGGTGGCTGTACAAAAAGGCAAAAACCACAGCTTTCACAAAATTCAGACGATCACAAAAAGTGGAACAGAGAAAAGAATACAGGATAAACTAAAAGAGACAAAGAGAAATAAGGATAGCAAAAGTGAAGGCGGAAGAAAAGATGGCTAAAGATATGAAGCGTGGAGACAAAACCTTTTTCAGGTATATTCAGGAGAAGAGGAAGATGAGAGGTGGATTTTCAAAACTCAAAATTGCAGAGGACGGATTTGTGGAAAGTGCCATTAAAAAATGAAAATGCTAAACAAATATGTATGCTCTGTATTCATGAAAGAAAATCCTGGAGAAGTACCACATATGACTGACAAATATACAAATGGGATTGGAGTAGATACCACACCATTCATAGAAGATGAGGTTTTTGAACAGCTTGCAAAACAAAGTGGACAAGGCCATGGGACTGGATGGAATACATCTCAGGATGCTGAAGGAGCTCAGAGTGGTTCTGACAGGGCCTTTAAAGGATGTTTTTAATAGATCCTTGGAGTTGGGAGAGGTTCTGTAATACTGGCGAAGGCTGATGTGGTTCCTCTTCACAAAAGTGAAGATTTATTCCACGCTTTAATTAAAGTGGAAGGAGGGCCAAAAACCCGATCCTTCGCAACAGGCACATTCCCCCAATCCCTCAAACGCACGTCCATCAGACCGCTGCTAAAAAACAGCAAGCTCGACCCACAGAAGGTAGACTCGTACAGACCGATATCGAGCATACCACTACTGGCCAAAATAATTGAAAAAGAAGTCCAAAGACAAATTCAAGAACACATCGAAGCCTCCGCTCCGCTGGACCCCTGCCAACACGGTTTTAGAGAGTCTCATGGTGTTGAAACGTGCCTTACCACACTCTTCAGTAACATAATTGCTGGAAATGATAACATCTGTCAAGGGTTTATTCTCATTTTCCTGGACATAGCAGCTGCATTTGACTCAGTAAGCCACGAGCTCCTCCTGGGGCGTCTCAAGGAGAAGGGGATCTGTGATACAGCACTAGATTGGTGCAAGTCATACCTCTCAGACAGATGGCAGCACGTATGATCAGGGGCTTCAGCATCGGAACCATTCCACCAGAAGCAAGGTGTCCCACAAGGATCCTCCCTCTCCGCCCTGATGTTCAATATATACATGCATCCCATCTGTAACCTCATCCGGTCTTTCAATGTTAACTGCTTGATATATGCTGATGATGTACTACATTACATGCCATTCTCGACAGAGAATCCAGACCTCTCTCCACTGACAGACTGCTCTAATGCAATATCCAACTGGCTCCAAACCCAAAACCTCCGAATTCAGGACAAGAAAACAGAGGTCCTATTCATCACGAGGAACCAAAACTTCACCATGCCGCCCTATCTAAAGGTCAAGGAAGCAGAACTTCATACCAAACCCACCATCCGGTACCTCGGAGTCACCTTAGACCAGCGTCTGGACATGAAGGTGCAAATAAACAACATAGCGAGAGTGGTATATCATAAGATCCGATCTCTCAGGCACCTACGCTTCCTGCTGGAAACGGACGACTTCTGGACAATCTATCAAGCGTTGATCATACCACACTTTGACTATGAAAATTCAATACTGCATGGACTCCCTCAATCCACTCTGAACCCGCTACAGCTCGTGATGAACTCTGCAGCAAGAGTTCTACATGGAGCATCCAGGAAAGACCACATGACGCCCATCCTGAAACATCTCCACTGGCTCCCTATACATGGCAGACTCGCATTCAAAACCTTACTACTGACTTTCAAAGCCATCAATGGGCTCTCCTCTACATCACTAGCAGAGCTTATACAGACACCCCCCCCCCAAACAGGTCCAGAAGATCGATAGCGGTCAACACATTGATAGTCCAGAAAGAAATAACCCAATGCACCCAGGCAACAGCAAACAGGGCTTTCAAATTCTGTGCGCCCAGATGCTGGAACACCCTTCCACCCAGCATACGAGCAATCCCTGACCTAGCCCAGTTTAGGAAGGCACTGAAGCACCACCTCTTCCTCTTGTACTACCCGGTAGACAGTGCTACAATAGCCCCTTCCACTATCTAGCCCATGCAGTACAACGGAATCTTACCAAACAAGATACCCATGACTACCACTAGCGAGATCCGATTTGTCTTGTAGTCTAGATGTAAATAGTTACCCAGGTTATCCAAGTTTTAATACCTGTTCCTTGTAAACACAGATCAGCCAATGAAAGTGTAAGTTTTATGTTCCATGTAAACCGCGCTGATGTTGAATAGCACGGTATAAAAGAGACTGTAAATAAATAAAATAAATAAATAAAACTGCCAGCATGATTTAAAGGTGAGGTCAGAGATGCTGTTGTAGCCAAAAAAACATCTTTCAGGAAATGGAAAAAGGAGACATATGACAAAAACAGGAAACAACATAAGCACTGGCAAGTTAGATTCAAGGCATTGATAAGGCAGGCAGAGAGAATTTGAAAAACAGCTTGCTGTGGAAGCGAACATGCATAATACAAACTTTTTCAATTACATTCGAGCAAAAAACCGGTGAGAATATCAGTTGTACCATTAAATGATAGGGGGTAAAAGGGGCGCTAGGGGAGGACAAGGCCATAGCGGAGAGACTGAATAAATTCTTTGCCTAGGATTTTACAGAAGAAGATGTAGGATGGGTACCCATGCCTGAGATAGTATTTGAAGGTAATATATTGGAAGAATTGAAATATCGATAAACTGGGAAAATGTATTACAACTATTTGATAAACTGAAGAGTAGCAAATCACCCAGACTGGATGGTATACAGGAGTCACCAGAACAGCGCAGAGAGGACATGGCCACACCTCTTAAAAACAAATAAACTTTTTATTTCATAAAATCTTCAAAGGTACAGACCTGTGCAGAGCTTACGAAGCCATAAAAACCGCAAAATTGGAAGATTTTTCATGGGACTGTTATTATGAAAGCTGTCATATCGCAGCAGCTTATTCCTTTCAGTCGATTTTCTATAGATAGTTGTACAAAAACCATAGAGAGATTTCATGATAGGACTATCCAGGAAAGGTATCTGGGCCTCATTAAATTGCATTTGAAACTTAAGAGTCATAAGCAATATTTTCTTTAGTGGAGTAGGTTTTAAGCTCTGGTAATCTTCTCACCTTTTTGGAACTGCTGACACCTAATTAGGAGTTAATGGGCCTGATTAGCCTATGAATGAACTGAGAGAAGCTGAGGCCTGCATAAAAGGTTTCAGAGCCCTGCCCTGTTGAGGCTCCACAGATCAAACAACGGTAAGGATTTGAGGGTTTATTTTTTTTATTAAATTGCTAGGTCTCTGACTGAGAGCTCTTAAAAGGGTTTTGGTATATTTTTAAAGCAAAGTTACATTCTTTTTGGTACTTTAGTAGCAATATTTTCTTTAGTGGAATAGGTTTTAAACTCTGGTAACCTTCTCAGCTTTTGGGAACTGCTGACACCTAATCAGATATTAGTTCCCTCCTTACCCACCCCAACTCCCACCCACCCCTAGTAAGCAGTCTTGCTTTGTAGGGCACCTCCCCGTTTAACAAAGCACAGGGACTTGGAACAGCACATTTTGAATAAAAGTAAAGAGATTTAGCTGCTTTTTCTCTGAAAGGACAGCTGGGAAACCAGCTGGTACTTTGGTAGATCTCTCTCTTTTTTTGCTTTAACAGATACCTAAGCTCCACGAACAGAACAATGGCTGGGAAAAATCGTATCACTAAAGCTATTGCCCCCGTTACAGCTTCTGCCTCTGTCCAGACAGAGGTACCAATGCCAGTTGAAGGACTGGTTCCATGTGCAGGGTGCCTGCATGCTGAAGCTCTGAGGAAGCAAGTGGAAGAACTCAGAGAGGAGGTGGCGAGGCTGAGGAGCATTCAAGACAGTGAGAAGTACATTGATGAGATGCTTCTTGAAACATCCAAGCTCTCTAGCAGAGGAGAAGATGGGTGCCAACAGAATGATGAAGGTTGGACACAGGTCAACAGGGCCTGCAGAATCACCAATCCGACTTCTCCAGCCCTTGAATTGGAGAACCATTATGCAGCCCTGGAAGTGGAGGAGGTGAAAGCATCCCTGGAAAGGGAAGAACCAGAGCTCAAGTACCCCAAAGTTGCAGAATCAGTGACCACAAGGAAGTGAAGGGTAGTGGTGGTTGGTGCCTCTTTTCTGATGGGTACCGAGGTGTCCATCTGCCGACCAGACTTGATGTCCAGAGAGGTATGCTTTCTGCCTGGTGCCAAAATCCAAGATGTTATGGAGAGTTTGCCAAGACTCATCAAGCTCACTGACTATTACCCAATGTTGCTAATCCATGTCGGAACAAATGATACTGCCAGGTATCCCTCTGAGCATATCAAAAGTAACTTCATGGCTCTGGGACGGAGGGTGAAGCAGTAAGGTGCACAGGTGGTGTTCTCTTCAATCCTCCCTGTTGAGGGTAAAGGCCAAAGCAGAGAGGCTCGCATCATGGAGATGAATGCATGGCTGCATGGATGATGTCATCGAGAGCGTTTTGGTTTTCTAGACCATGGGATGCTGTTCCAAGGGTTGCAGAGCAGAGATGGCATCCATCTGCCCAAAAAAGGTCAACGCAACTTCAGTAGTAGTCTGGCTAATTTACTGAAGAGGGCTTTAAACTAGATTAGTTTGTGATGGGTGAAGAAAGCCCCCAGGTAAGTGAAAGCCCCCAGGTAAGCGATACATTAAATACCTTTATGGAAATGGGTAACAGGGGTAACATATGGAAAGCAGTGTGTATAAATGCCCGTAGCATGGGAAATAAGATCCCTGATGTTGAAGCTTAGGTGGGAGTGGCCAACTTGGATTTAGTGGCAGTTACAGAAACATGGTTCACAGAAAATCATGACTGGGAAGTAACTATACCTGGCTATACTTTATTCAGAAAGGACAGGGTAGAAAGAAGGGGAGGAGGAGTGGCACTATATGTAAAAAATACTGTTAAAGCTTTGGAATTACAGAGCTTAAAAGGGAGAGAGGAGGCATTGTGGGTTAAACTAGAAAGAGGGAAAGAGAAATCTAATTTCATTGGCGTGATATACAGACCTCCCTCACAAGAGGAAGAAGTGGACAGAGAGTTAATTGAAGACATACGCAGCATTGCTAGGAAAGGGGAAGTGCTACTGATAGGGGTTTTCAATATGCCAGATGTTGATTGGTGCATTCCTGCTGCAGTATCATCTAGAAGTAAAGAGATCCTGGATTCTCTACAGCGAGAACTATTCAAGCAATTGGTAACAGACCCCACACATGAAGGGGTCATACTGGACTTGGTGCTTACCAATGGTGAAAGTGTTTCTGATGTAGTGGGAGATCATTTTGCATCCAGTGATCACCAGATGGTGTGGTTCAGTATTAGGACTAGGGCTGTTAAAATCCATTCAAAGGTGAGGGTCTTAGACTTTAGGAAGACTAACTTTGCCAAGATGGGCCAATACCTCTGGGAGTCGTTAGTGGGATGGGAACAGCTGGGGGATGTAGAAAAACAGTGGGCATCACAGAGAAAGGAAGACAGGCTTCTATATTTGGAAAAACTTAGAGAAGCTAGCAAAGTAGTCAGGAAAGCAAAGATTCAAAAAGAGGAGGAAATAGCCAATGCAATAAAATGGGGGGATAAGACATTTTTCAGATATGTTAGTGAGAAGAGGAAGGGCAAAAGTGGTATTGTCAGACTCAAGGGTGAAGGGGAGGAATATGTAGAAGCTGATGAGGATAAAGCAGAATTGCTTAACAAATATTTCTGTTCTGTGTTCACAGATGAAGAACCAGGAGCAGGACCTCAGAAAACACCCACAAACAGGAACAGAAGCAAGGGACATCTTGAAAAACGTTCAGAAGACTGTGTTTATGAGAAACTAGCTCAACTTAAAGTAGACAAAGCAATGGGACCGGATGGGATAAACCCTAGAATACTGAGGGAACTTGGGGACGATCTAGTGGCTCCACTGACTGACCTTTTCAATGCCTCGTTAGAGTCGGGAGTGGTGCCAAAGGACTGGAGAGAGGCTCATGTGGTGCCTTTACAAAAAAGCAGAAGTAAGGATGTGGTTGAAAACTACAGGCCAGTTATTTTAACTTCGGTGGTGAGTAAAGTTTTGGAAACGCTACTGAAAGATAAAATAGTGAGGTTTCTGAAGTCCAGTGGATTAGAGGATCTGAGGCAGCATGGATTCACCAGAGATAGGTCTTGTCAGACAAATCTGATTGATTTCTTTGACTGGGTGACCAGGGAGTTGGACCGACGGAGAGCCCTAGATGTGGTGTATTTAGATTTCAGTAAAGCCTTTGACACTGTTCCTCACAGGCGACTTATAAACAAACAGAGCACCCTAGGGATGGACCATAAAGTTACTGCTTGGGCTAGAAATTGGTTGGGTGGAAGGAGACAAAGAGAACAGGTAAATGGAGATGACTCTGAGGAGAAAGATGTTACCAGTGGTGTGCCCCAGGTATCTGTCCTTGGTCCAATTCTTTTTAACATCTTTGTTATTGATATAGCAGAAGGGCTGTCGGGTAAGGTTTTCCTTTTTCCGGATGATACCAAAATCTGCAATAGAGTAGACACCCAGGAAGGTGTAGATGACATGAGGAGGGATCTAGCTAAGCTTGAAGAATGGTCTAGAATTTGGCAGCTGGGATTTAATGTTAAAAAATGTAAGGTCATACATGTGGGCTGCAGCAATCCAAGGGAGCAATATAGTGTAGGGGGTGAAGTACTTTTGTCCACTAAAGAAGAGCGGGACCTAGGCGTGGTTGTGTCTGATGATCTTAAAGTAGCTGAACAGGTAGAAAAGGCAACGGCAAAAGCTAGAAGGATGCTTGGGTGCATACGGAGAGGAATGGCTAGCAGAAAAAAGGAGGTGATAGTGCCTTTGTATAAATCTTTGATGCAACCTCATTTGGAGTATAGTGTGCAATTGTGGAGACCGCACCTTCAAAAGGATGTGAACAGGATGGAGTCGGTGCAGAGGGTGGCTACTAAAATGGTTAGTGGTCTTCATTATAAAGCAGATGAGGACAGACTTAAGGATCTTAATATGTACACCTTAGAGGAAAGGCAGGATAGAGGTGATATGATTGAGATGTTTAAATACCTCTGTGGCATAAATGTTCAGGGGGAGAGCCTCTTTCAATTGAAAGCAAGTTCTGCTACGAGGGGACATGGGATAAGGGTGAAGGGGGATAGATTCAGGAGTGATATGTGGAAATATTTCTTTATGGAAAGAGTGGTGGATCCGTGGAATAGTCTCCCAGTGGAGGTGGTAGAGATGAGGACAGTAACTGAATTCAAAAAGCATGGGACAAACACGGAGTATCTCTAAAGGAAAAAAGGGCACTGTTGTAGTTGTTGATATGGAAGGACAGACTAGATAGGCCATGTGGTCTTTTTCTGTTGTCATATTTCTATGTTTCTTTGTTCAACCATTCAATTAACTGAGAAAGCTTGGACACATCTCCTCTCCATAAAATGAAAATATCATCGATGTAGCATTTCCATGTAATAACGTTATCTGCAAAAAGAGAGGAAGAAAGATGAAGAAATTCAAAGCCACCCCCATTGCCGTACCCCTAATCTGTTGATAGAAGCAACTTTCAAAGAGAAAATAGTAACATGTCAAAGCTATTCTTGTCAGCTCAACTAGAAACTCAGTCGGCACTCTGACTTTGACATGTAATTATTTTGTCTTTGGAGGTTGCTTTTATCAATAGATTAAGGATACAGCAATGGGGGTGGCTATGGCCCCTGACATAGTTAATTTATATGTGGCAGAGTTTGAATTTGATTTGGAGCCTGGGCCAAAAGACATATGAGAAGAGACTTGAAGACCTAAATATGCATGCCCTAGAGGAGAGGAGAGGAGAAACAAGGGAGATATGATACAGACTTTTAAATACCAATGAACAAGCACACCTTTTTCAAAGAAAGAGAAGCTGTTAAACAAGATGGCATACAATGAAGCTGCAAGGCAATAAACTTAAAAGCAACATAAGGAGATACTTTTTCACTGAAAGGGTGGTGGCTGCTTGGAATGCCCTCCCGATAGAATTGGTGGAGGCAGATATAGTGACTAAATTCAAAATGGCATGGAACAGACACAGTGGATCTCTTTATAGCAAGAGGATGAAATCGAGGCAAATGTAAATATCTTTTATACTTCAATAAATAGAGGGGCCTGACCTGCATGTAGTAGCAGGTACAACCCTAAACACAGGCATAGAAGGGGGATGACTAGCACAGAGTGATGGGTACAACCACTCTAGCCATCTTGCTAGGCAGAGTAGAAGGACCATACTGGTCTTTATTTGCCATCATATATTATGTTACTATATGCTTAATGGCTATTTTATAGCAATTTAATTTTACTTCATCACTTAATGTTGTGTGGAACAGTTATTCCCATGCATTTTGTGCAACTTTTATTCTAAAAACTGCCATTACCTGAGTCTATGTAAAGTAAATAAGAATTTATCCTAATTTCCTAGAAATCTTAATTCTAATCTTCCAAGGCATGTCCAAAGGTAACTGAGAGAGCTCTATGCTCTATACAATACAGATTATGAACTTCATTTCTCCTGTTCAAGCTTAGAAAACAAAGTTTGTGTCTAAGACTCTCTCTCTCTTGTGTTCTTGCATTGTTTTCTGAACATTTACCAAAAGAAAAGCTAACATTCCTGTCATAGCAGTTTGTGCATTCTCCCCCTGTTCTATGGAACCATTTCCCACATTTGTCAAGGCAGAGGTTGAAGGGGTATGGACAAGGGAAATAGGTCATCCATTCATCCCTGTCTGTCAGGAGTTCACTTTGTCATGATAACATTCAAGGCATATATTTATCCTGCTACTGGAGGTTAAAACAAGGGTAGAAAGAGGAGAAGAAATAATCTTTTGTAAAGTTTACAAATTCTACTGTGAATATTGTAAACAGAGAGAGGCTGCCCGCCAAACCCTGCAGCATTGATAGAGAAGAGGGCCTTTTATCTTTTACGGAGCCATCCTTATAAACAGAGAAACTCTTGATGCAAGTTGGGTCTGTTTTGGCTTAAACACTGAAGAACACATTGCTTTCAAAGTAAATTCTTAGGCGGCACTTCCCATAACTTATAGAAGATTACAAAGCTAATGATATAACATATTAGTTTGATGGACAGAATTATACTCCCAGCGCTTCCTGCTCTCCCCGATGACGCACGCTAACTTAGTGTGCTGTGACAGCTGCCTTGATTTACCACTAGTTTGGGAGGCCAACTGGGAAAGGGAACATTCACAAGAACGCTGGGGCTGATACTGGCCCACTGCCTAGTTTATAAAGCTGCCCTGTAATTCACCACAAATGTGTCACCATTAAAAGGGAAAAAAGGATTGCAGACGATAAATACACTTTAATTTATTAGCTAACAACAAAGAGATCAGAGCCAGTTATAGAGCCAGTTGTGATGTGATTGTTTGACATAATATTGTCAAGGAAAAAAGCTAAGTTGACCAAAGATGTATATTACACATTCAAACAGATGCATCAGCTCTTGGCTTGTCACTTGCAGAGCTAAACAAAACGCCAAACAGAGGAGAGAACTGGCAAACAGCAGAGCAATTTATCTCTGAAAGAGACATATTCAAGAGCAAGTGAAATAAGACATAGTTCCTTGGGCTTGGTCAAGGGCCAAGTTCTAACTATTATAAATTGAATGTTTTGTATATCCTATTTGGCAGCCGGAGCAGCTCTGACCATCTCCATAATTGTAGGCTAGTGCTGGGTTTTGTCCCCCCTCTGCTAAAATGATTACCTTTTTTCACAGTAAGGAGATCAGTGATTAATTTGTTTTAGTTATGATTTTGCAATTGGACATCAGGCATTGGAATGGTTATATTTTGCAGAATAGCTCATTGCACAAGAGCCCATCTGTGCAGCTACAGAGGTACTGGAATGCTCATTCAAGTGAAATGATTGGTAGAGTTCCTGAAATGATTCATGGTAGCATTTACCAGTCTGTATCCATATAGATTTTGTATTTTTAGTGTTCCTTATGGCATAATCCATCTTGCTGCACACAATGTTGTCATCCATAAAAGTATTTCAATTTCATGTGCTTTAAATCAGATTTTGAGTTGTTTGTTGGATTTTTAGGAACACCCTAGACTGTAGCATTTGCAGTGCTGCTGACCTTACTGCTTCTGCTAACTCTGCAGGTATGTTTTGTAGACAACATTTATTGCCTAATACATGGACTGAGACTTCCACCATAGTTTACAAAAGGCCTTGACTCAGATGGTCATCATTTTGCCATTAGCTACGGTCACATTTTAATGAATGACTTTGCTGTATAAGATTTTGCATACCAACATCATTTTCATTGCCCATGTAGGTAAGGTCTTAAACACAAGATTTACTTTTATTTATGCTTTTGCTGGAAATTAAGTCAAATAATTTTCATGCAATTTATTGATGTTGAAACATCTATCATTTGAACCTGTTCAGTCTAGTTCCTTGCCTTCAACGAGCAATCCTTCTTTCAAAAGACACTGCCAGCACTGATGGACATTCCATCCAAGGCTGTCCTAGACCTGGAAACAATGATCAATAAATATAACTTCATCATCTCCATAGCTGCCATTGAACCTCTGCGAGCTCCACCCGCAAAACAGTGACATCATGCACCCTAGTATTCCATGGAACTAAGGGAGCAGAAGAGCACATTTTGCCGTATCAAATGCCTATGGAGGAAGTACAAGGACTCCAAACTGCAGATCAAATACCTGGACAAACTCAAAACATAATGCAATAGCACCATCAAATCCAAACAGGAATATTACAGCAACACCCTCCTTTGTGCCCTCAACAAACCCAGGGAGTTCTTCGATCTAGTGAAACTGGGAAGTGCTGATTCCATATCTCTTCACTAGACAACCTTGGAAAACTTTGGAGTGTCTCTGGCAACACTTCCCCTTGATCAGCCTGGCAGGCAGGCTATGGGCAGCAGTTGAAGAGGCTTTGCTTAGCCCCATTGTGTGAATACTGCCTCCCAACCCTAGAAGTGTTAGTGCTGATGGTGCGCTGGAGTCCTCAGAGATCAGAGTCATTCCTGGAGCATTCCTTCCAGGAGGTGCACTGGTTGCAGTGTCGTCTCCCCTCTCGGA